>CM062583.1:16464498-17664498 GCA_031468815.1 Morus bassanus | reverse complement strand
TTCTTTTAGTTGTCAGACAACCTGTTCTAAAGTCTCTGTTCTAACAGGCTTAGATTTCAGTCTGCTGCTTTTGGTGCAGTTATTTCATATGCTTACTGTTCATTTTTCTCCTTTCTGTCTCAACCCATTAACTCTTTTCCTGTGTTTATTTTACTTGCTGTTGTAGCTGTTAGCTCTATCTAGCACAGACATTGTTAATGGCGACTTAAACTTTTGAGATAACAGTAACTATCTACTCAAACAAAGCAATGATATGTATCTTGAGTTCTCTGAGAGAAGGCAGTTCTCTTCCTAGAGCTCTGCTCAAGAACAGGGGTTGGGATGAGGCAGAACGAAGTTAGACTATGAGGAGCTGGCCTGAAGAATAGAGAAATTATTTCTGAGAGAAGTCTTGGAAACTATTCGGAGGTTTATGGAGATAGCCCCAACAGTAGTGCACTAACTGGAGATCCTTGGTGCCAGGTGGGGAGCAAGAGAAGGTGCAGGGAATCCCTGCTGGAACCTGAAGTGCAGCAGTTTGACAGGAAGTTGGCTAGCATACTTTGGAGCTTGGGGTGAGGGTTTTTACAACAGTGATAAGTGGTATTGGTCTTATACTTGAAGTGTTTGTTGGGCTGAAGGCTATGGGATGTACTTACTTGAAACAGGCTATCTACGTATAGATATGTTGTGGGTGGTAGAAGTGGAAAAGAGATCCAAAGTATTAGGCTAAGTACGTTAAAGGCGTAATCTAAAAGGTTTATGAATTAATGGATCAATTTCTTTTGCATCAAGGGTTGAAAAGATGAAGAGATTTAAGTCTAGTTGAAAATCCCCTTTGTTATTACTCAGTTCCCTGCATGGCAGCTGGTAAAAATGTTTAAATATTTTTAATAGAACATATAATTCTTCCCACTCAATACAAGCAAATGGATAGCTAAAGATACTGTTATATTTTCAAATTTCTACTCTCCACTTAAGTTTCTTAAAATTCCTTGGCATTCAAAAAGACCTAAAATGCTTAAAAATAAATAAAGATCTTAACTAATGTTAATCTTACTGCATCTAAAGGCAGAGCAATGTAAGCTGGATGACTCATTTTAGTGTGATATATTTTTATTTCTTCATCTTTTGAATACCTGAAGATGATGTGTTTCAGAAGTTGAAAATGAAAAAAAAAAGAAACCCAAAACAACCGAACTCCAAAACTTTGCTGACTTATTTGTGTCCATCTCCCTGAGATCATCTCAGGGCATAAGTGAAACCTGGTGGGGTGAGTCCTGTGACTGGTGTGCCGTGATGGATGGTTACAGGCTCTTCGGGAGGGATAGGCAGGGCAGGCGAGGCCGGGGGGTGGCATTGTGTGTAGCGGAGGAACTGGAACACATGGAGCTTGCAGTTGGTGATGGCGCAGTTGAGAGCCTTTGGGTAAGGATTAAGGGACAGACAAATAAACTGGATGTTGTCGTGGGAGTCTACTATAGGCCACCCAGCCAGGAGGATGACACAGATGAGTTATTCTTCAAGGAACTAAGGGATGCCTCTAAGTCATCTGCCCTTGTCCTTACGGGGGACTTCAACTTGCCAGATGTCAACTGAGAATACCACACGGCTGGGACAAACAGGTCCAGAAGGTTCCTAAACCATCTGGAGGACAACTTCTTGGTACAGATACTAAGGGAACCACCAGGAAGGGTGCCTTCCTCAATTTCTTGCTTATTAACAGAGAGGATCTCGTGGGTGAGGTGGTGATTCGTGGCTGCTTTGGCCACAGCAACCATGAAGCAGTTAAGTTGAAAATCTATGATAACAGGAGGAAACTGCCAGCAAGAACTCAACAATGGGTATGAGGAGAGCAGGCTTCAGGTTGCTCAGGGAACTACTTAGTAAGGTCCCCTGGGGAAAAGCTTTTGAAGGTGCTGGGGTCAATCAGTGCTGGTCCCTTTTTGAAGTGCCACCTCCTAAGAGCACAGGAGCAGGCAAAGCCCAAGTGTAGGAAGTCAAGCAGGTGAGGCAGAAGGCCGGCTTGGCTGAGCAGGGATCATCTTCTAGAAATAAGGCAAAAAAATAAAGTATATGGCCAGTGGAAGCAAGGTCAGGTGACATGGGAGGGCTACAGAGATGCTGTTTGCCACTGTAGGGAGGAAATTGGTGTGGCCAAAGCTCAGAGTTAAAGCTGGCCAGTACTGTGAAGGACAACAAGAAGGGCTTTTTAAAATATGTTAATGGCAAAAGGCAGGCCAGAAATAACATTGGCCCCTTACTTGATGAGCATGGTCACCTCACAAACAGGGTCGTAGACAAAGCAGAGATGTTTAATGCTTTTTTTGCCTTGGTCTTCAGCACTGATGGACTGGCAGGTCCCAGAGCCCTGGGCTAGAGAACCATGACTGTGGCAATCATAAGCTCCTGATCAACCCCAAACTTGTGTGGGACTTGCTGCTCCAGCTGGATCCCTATAAGTCGATGGGGCCTGATGGGATTCGTCTGAGGGTACTTAAAGAGCTGGCTGATGTCATAGCAAGACCTCTTTCAACAATTTTTCAATGCTGTTGGGAAGCTGGCAAACATTGTCCCAATCTTCAAGAAGGGCACAGGGATGACCCTGGTAACTACAGGCCTGTCAGTCTCACTTCTGTGCCTGGCAAAATTATGGAGATTATTCTGGGAGTTATTGAAAAACACCTGAAAGACAACGCAGTCATTGGTCCTAGCCAGCACGGGTTCATGAGGGAAAAGTCCTGCTTAACAAACTTAATTTCCTTCTGTGACAAGGTCACCCACCTAGTTGACCAAGGGAAGCCAGTCGATGTGATCTCTTTGGATTTCAGTAAAGCTTTCGATACTGTCTCTCACAGTCTCCTCCTGGACAAAATGTCCAGCACACAGCTGGATAAACACGTAATACAGTGGGTGAGCAATTGGCTGACAGGTCAGACTCAAAGGGTTATAGTAAATGGGGTTACATCGGGTTGGTGGCCAGTCACTAGTGGGGTTCCACAGGGATCCATCTTAGGGCCAGTACTCTTTAATGTCTTCATAAATGACTTGGATGCAGGACTAGAAAGAATACTAATTAAGTTTGCTGATGACACTCGAGGGCAGAGAGGCCCTGCAGAGAGATCTGAACAGATCTGGAGAGCTGGGCAATCACCAACCATATGAAGTTGAAAAAGGGCAAGTGCTGGATTTTGCCCCTGGGGCACGGCAGCCCTGGCTGTACAGACAGCCTGGGGAACGAGAGGCTGGAGAGCAGCTCTGCAGAGAGGGACCTGGGGGTTCTGGTCGGCGGCAGGTTGAACCTGAGCCAACAGCGTGCCCTGGCAGCCAAGAGGGCCAAGCGTGCCCTGGGGTGCACCAAGCACTGCACTGCAGCCGGTCGAGGGAGGGGATTGTCCCGCTCTGCTCTGCGCTGGGGCGGCCTCACCTCGAGCGCTGTGGGCAGTTTTGGGTGCCGCAGGACGTCAAGGGTATAAAGCTACTACTACTGGAGAGTGTCCAGAGGAGGGCCACGAAGTTGGTGAAGGGTTTAGAGGGAAGCCGTATGAGGAGCGGCTGAAGTCACTTGGTTTGTTCAGCCTGGAGAAGAGGAGACTGAAGGCAGACCTCATGGTGGTCTGCAGCTTCCTCACAAGGGGAGGAGGAGGAGGGGCAGGCGTGGGTCTCTTCTCTCTGGTGACCAACGATAGGACCCAAGGGAATGTCAGGAAGACGTGCCAGGGGAGGTTTAGGTTGGATATTAGGAGAAGGTTCTTCCCCCAGAGGGTGATGGAGCACTGGAACAGGCTCCCCAGGGAGGCATCACGGCACCAAGCCTGGCGATAGTCGAGAAACACTTGGACAAGGCCCTCAGATGCATGGTGTGAATTTGGGGTTGTCCTGCGCAGGGACAGGAGCGGGACTCGATGATCCTTGTGGGTCCCTTCCAACTCAGGACATTCTATGACTGTATGATATACAAGATCAAATACCTGCAAGAACCTGTGTTCTTGTAACTGAAGGTGGGAAGGCTTCTGTGGAGTGTTTATTGGAGAGTGTCATGTCTCTGGGAGTTATTAATGAAATTTGATTAATATATTTTATGATTTCTTTGATCATACTTAGTTTTACATCTTTTTGTAGGATCACTATAAAATAATCTGTCACTTAATGGGGGAAAAAAGCTGATGTTATGTATCTCTGTAGATTTTTTAAATTCTTCATATTATATGATAGAACCAAAAATGAATTGTCTACACAAAAAAGTTTCAGTAATTGGAATGAAATTTATGAATCACTGTGGCTGAGTACATGATTCCAGATGCACCTCAGTTTTTCAGTTGTGTTTTTTTTTTCTTGATTTTTGGGTCTGCCTGTGAAAGAGTGATTACATTCTATTATGTGACTGCTACTGTGCCCTCTGGCTTCTGTATGAAATAGCTGAGCAGAATTATCACTTGTTTGAAGGAGTATGAAATCCTAGATACATCCCACGTGGAAGACTCATGTTCAGTGTGTCATAGGTCTGTCTCACTTAAATTCTTATTACTAGAGTTTCATTTTCTGACTGTAATGAGGTAACACATCACAAACTCATGTTTTAGTCAGTGTGATTGTGAATATAGATAGGGTGTTCAACGACCAAGACATAGTAGTAGCATATGTCTTTTTTTTAATTTATAATGTACAGTAGTTGCGATAGATTTCATAAAACAGACATTGTTTCAGAGCATCCAGCTTCATTTGGTAAATAAAGAGAATTCTTTAAAGACAACATCTGTTCAGGCCTCATGTTTCTGGGTCCAGTATCTTCTTAGTGTAGAGTCATAAATTTTCTCTGATCATTAGAATTCCCTTCTCCAACTTTTTTCCAGTTTTCAATTTATTTTAACCTTTCCTTCCCAACTATCAATTTTTTTCCTTGATCCATTCCCTTATGTAAGAGAATTTAGGATTAGGCATTGGTGCCCCATGTTACCTCTTTGCTCTCCCTTGTACCTCGGGATACTATTCAAACTCTATAGTGTAAGAGTGAGAATCCTTCTTTTAAGGAGAGGGAAAGCTGTGGCCTTTTATACTGCTCCTCTGATGGTTGGTTTGTTTATATGTGTGTGTGTATGTATATATCTATATATATATCTATCTCTTGGATTCTTCTTCATCTATTCTCCATATCACAGTTGAGTTAAATCTGTAAACTGACTTTCATTTGTTACCCTGTTGTTCTACTCTTTCTGAAAGGTGGGGCGCTGGAGTTGTCCCATTCCAGTCATGCTATGACTGGCTCCTGTCTGTGGGAGCTCTGCCTTTTCACTGTGGGGAGAGACATGCACAAGTAGAAGAGGAGTGTGAAAACCTTGGAGTTCTGCCAGAAACAGCTTGCCTCATATGCCATCGTCGTCTTCTGATGTAAGATCTTCAGCGTTAGAGATTTTGTCCCAGACTTGACAACAGCCTACAATTATCTTGATAGGGAGACAACTCAGAGTGTTGGAGGGTGTTTTTTAGTATGAAAGAGAAGCAAACCAAGATTAAACCAATCTGGGAGCTTAAGACATGCAAACTGATCTAAAATGAAGCATGCTGAAATTGGCAAGCTGGTTGGATGAAGGAATGAAAATCCTGCAAGCGGTATCTTGATGATTATGAAACAAATTATTTTTCCTTGTTAAGTCCTTAATAAACTGTGGCAGGGGAAAGCATATGCAGATGTTAAATTTTGCATTAAACCCCCAAAGCCACAGTGAGAGGGAACACAGTATGTAAATTTCTCATATTACATCATGACTTGTCTCTGAATAGTTGGCGTTATTTAAAACAACTTTGAATTGGATGAACTTTGATCCTAATGAAGAACATTTGATCATATTAAGTGCAGACTTCAAACTGGTGTTTATGTTGAAGAAATGTTTGCAAGTATTGTATGTGTATCTAAACAAACTAAAACTACTATTTTTAGCGTATTATACGTTGATATGCAAATTTCTGTTAGCCCAAGGAGTGTCTTTACTGCTTTCCGAATTGTGCTCCACGTTTCAGTTTGTCTTAGCAGAAAGAAGCATTCATTTTATGGACTTTATTTTTCTTCCTGTTCTTTCATCATGCAAATGTAGGTTTGGAATAAGGCTGTATAGGCTTGCCCTTAAAGGATGCAAAGTGCTCTTAGCCGAACCCTTTCTGCTGCTGGTAGAGTGGCAAGTCATTTGCTCCAAGTAACGTACCTTGCGGGCAGTCCCTGCTATAGCCTTATCTCCTCTGTGTACTTTGCAGCAGAAAGGTGAGATTATGCCCATGTTTTGGGGAGAAGAGAGTAAGTATGGTGGTTGTCTGAGGTATAATGCTACAACAGTTGGTTACTACAGCTCTGGAAATCAGCCCTGTTCATGAAAAAGCCACTTTTTTTGGTTTAAGTAGACTGTAGGTTATCTAAGCCAGTCAGTGTTAATACATAAATGAAGGGTGCCTAATTAAACTGACTCACTAGATTTACGTACAGGAATAGTTGTTGGGAAGATGGATGTTACATGTAAGTCCTGCTGTGTTTTTAGGAAATTAGCCTTTGAGGAAAAGACCCTTAGCTAATCTGGATGCTGACTGGGCAGACTGAACTAATGTGTTCCATAGATGCATTTCTGTTAGTGTCTAGTTTGGATTTCCTCCACTGTTGGATTGAATCTTCCAACTGTCCACACTTACTGTGCTTGGCTTCCCATTGTAGAGTAATCTCCGAGCACATGAACTGAATTCTTTTTGGGCAAAGCAAAGACAAAAGCATGTGCAGGGGCATACCTTATCTGCCCCTCGGGCTATGGGAGTAGGCAAGAGCTGGTCAGACAGATGCCCTGAAATACTTGTGCAGTGCATGCTTGCTCCTAAAACCAGCTAACTGTCTGGCTCTCCCATTGGCTCCATATATATGAGCTTGAAATTATTTTTAGACCTAGGACTTCTTGGGGCAATGCACTATCCATCGAGCTACCTGCACAGTTATGATGGCATTGTTAAACCTTTCAAATATGGGACTGCTGCTGCTAAGCTCAAAGTGGCTAACTGTATGTAGGAAGCTTTTACCTTCTTTGAAGAATAAACAAGTGAAGACATGGTGAAGAGTTCACCACTCTGTTCTTGGAAAAGAATAACCACTGATGTGGGATTTAAAGATAAGAGAAAAATCAGGACTAGACTGGAATGCATGCACTGGCTGCTAGTAATGCTTGTTTGCTTGTTTAGGGATGTTTCAATACAGTTAAGATTTTACAAAGAGTTTGCTCTTCATAAACTGGAGTCTGGAGTAGTAAGAGCTGGTTGTTCCCCTTTTGCAGTTCAAGGTAAGTTCTACTTCTAGCCTTTAAGGTACAGTTGAGAGAGTACCTGTGTTTTTCCTGGAAGTGAACAGTATCAATTTACCAGTCTATAGGGAACAGTTGTGGGATGTGCTGATTGGTGTTAGCTTATGTTCAATTTTATGTTTGAATTATATTTTTTTTGTTGCATTCCTCCAATCCTTTGGGATTTTGCCTGCCTGCATGCAGTAACTAGGAGAGACTTTCCCTTCATGTGCATAACTTGGTCTCACATGTACATCTCTTAAACTTGTTGGAGGTAATGGTAGTGGTAATACTAGCGCACCAGCATTTGAGGCAAAGTGTGCTGGGCTTCTAGTGGTATCAAAATATATTCTATGCCTGTCAGGCACGTGATATTCATGAACCGAAGTTGTATAAATGGTTTGCTGGATGTGGAATGAGATACACAAGAACTTTTTGAGTGCAGGTCTGTTTTGGTTTTTGCTTTCTTGTGTGTTCTGGGACATGGTGAAGCCCCCTGGATCATCTAATACATTTCTTAATATTGCAAGAACTTAAGACATTTTTAACACCTTCTTTGTCTACCATATTTGTTGTTCACTGAGGTTTTTTTAGATTTTTTTTTTTTTTCCCTCCTCCACCCCATCTATGGCAAACTTGGTATTTTGTTGCTTTTGATAGGATACAGTTCAGGCTAAGGTTAGCAGGAAGGTATCCTAGTGTGGATTTTGGTCTGTGAAGTGTATGTTCTGTGGCCGGTCTGGATTACCTGTGGTTGCCTACAGCTATGGAGAGGATTGTACTTTAATTCAAATGGTCCCTGTACTCTTCTATTGTTTGGATTGTCAACCCAAATATTGTTATACTGTTTTGCATTTGCAGTTTTGCCATTTAGCGATGTTTTGCTCCCTTTAATAATTGGAGAGCAAGGCTGCCTGCCACTAAAGCTGCTGAAAATCAATTACCTTTGCAGAACGTATTCTTAAAAACAGCACATGTAATGGAGATTTCAGGCTTATGTGCCACAGCAGCAATAGCACAAACTGTTTTTATAGAGACTTTAATATCACTGTAGGTTTTTCGTATCATTCATATTTTTAACTTCATTTGCACTACTCAGATGTCAGAGTAATTCCTGCTTGCAAAATCAGTTAAGTAAAACAAAGTTCACAGATACTAAATAGCAGTGCAACATGGGAAAAATTGTTGGTGGGAGTAGCAAAAGAAATGCAATAGTTCTGTGTTTGTACCACCCAAGCTGGGAGTGAAATAAGCAGCCTTGTTTGGGAATTGCAGCCCTCCGAACTCTTGACATGCATGAGAGAAAGTGATGTGGGTTTTAAGAGAGAGGAGGAGAATGTTGTTAGACGGTGCATTTACTGTCTTCTCTGAGGTTTAGTTTTTATTTTTCTGTTTACTTACTTTGAAGCCTGGTAATTCATCTTCAGATTTCTTGTACTGATAGACTACTACCCTGTGTCTTTGGGCTTGGTTTTGTGAAATTCTGTTTTGAAGTTGGACTTCAGCATCTGGACTGAGTCCTGATTTTCTAGCGTTTAGGGTTTAAAACCTTTTGGACAACTGTGTTCCTCAGCCTGAAATGGTTTTGTTTCTTTTCTATGTCTACTGTATCTTGAGTTACCAGTGAGCTTGAATTTCTGGTGAGTACTGTTATTGTATCGCTGCTGAGTGAGAGGGACAGAAATCGGTTATATTCTTAAACTTCTGGAAAAAGTATCAACGTGTATCAGATTGTCAGTAGTCCAAGCATGAAAAAACTGACCTACTTCCCTGGTGAGAGGGGGCTGATAGTACGTTTGGATCACTGCAGAGAAGAGCAGCACTTTGACCTTTTATGTGCTGCTTGTGGGTTAAGTTTTAGGGGAGTTTGGAGGCATGTGTCTTGGTGGTGTGTTTTGTTTTTTTTTTTTTTTAAAACCTTATAGCTGAGTATTCTTGACTTAAATTCCCATGGTAATCATGGTGAGGTCGTTGTAAAATTCATTTTTTAGTCTTTCAGAGGAAGGACGTGCATTGTAAATTACAGGCATCAAATTGATTTGAAATTAGACCAATAGTTACATTGATTTAAAGTGCCAGAAAACTGATCTAAATTTCATAATTTAAGAATGGAACTAGTTTCTCTTACTTTGGGGATGATGATATATTTAGAGACCAACTGGAGCATGAGTACTGGTATAATAAAGTTGATAATGGAGAGGCAGCAGTGCTGGGGAAGAAGTAAAAGGGCTGTCACAGTTTGTTCAGGGAATAATTTCAGTGTAACCCATTGAAAATCAAACATACCTGAATATTTCTGGATTTCTTGTTAAAATGTGTCTCCACACACTGTCACATTTTTAACAATTGTATTTCTTTCCTTTCTCTTTTTAGTATGCTCTGAAGCTTTCGTTGTCAAGCATTGTGTCTATTTAATAAAAATTTCTAAATAAAGGGCTTTTCCAGTTGTAATAAATGAGATGCTATGCTAGCATAATATATTCAGAAGAAGATGCTGATAAGGAAAATTCAGAAGTCTAGTATACTGGAAAGTTTGAAAAGGTGTCAGATAATGAAGTTACCCTGAGAAGCAACAGTTGGGGGAAGCATGTGAAAGTAAAAATTGAACTCTGTTTTTGTTTCTAAACCTTTACAACTGGTGGTACTATTCTGGGTAAACGGTGAATCCTGTGGCTAGTTTTGTGGAGCCAGCAAATACAGTTGGGCCATGTTGAAATGTGCGCTGTTTGTGTTCTTAATCAAACGAAGTAAAATTGCACAAACTTAACAGTATATCAGTCTTGAAGCAATGTAAATAGCAGATTACCAAGTGTATATGACATTGACAAATACTGTTATGTTATAGAATATTTTTAACCACTTAAGGCAGTTAATTCTGTTTCCTCAGATAATCAATTAATAGCAAGAACAAATTTATTCGTTTGTTCCGTAAGTTGTGATCTCTGATTCACTGAGTCCTCTTAAACTTTAAACATTTCTGTGTATAACTGAGTTTGAATGTCTTGGTACTGAGCTTTTTCTTACTTGTCTTAGATTCCTAATGCTGCGAAGAATAGACCTGGATTTGTGAATGTCTGGTTCCTTAGAGGGGACTCACACGAACATTAATACCATGCCTTACTGCGACCAGAGGTTTCATAGGACTAAGCCTGCTGGAGGTGCACAGAATAGCATCCTCCCTTAATGGTCAAGGAAGTGTGCGAGGGGAGCCTGAGAAGTGATTAATTCCACTAAACATTTTCTTGAAGGGTACTGCTGATGCATATGCTTTGAATTAACTTATCAGTCTCATCATTTAGGAGTTTCATTTTGCCAAAATCATGTCAGTTACACGGGCTACTGAGACTGGATAGTTATTCATTATTATCTTAAGCAGAAAGCTGATTTTGTGTTTATTTAGTGTGAATGGATTTGCTGGAAGTGCTCAAAATAAGCACACAAAAAGTAAATCAGAACATTATGATCAATTGATTATTACTACTGAATTTCATTACAGTCTTAATACGTCGTGTATGCAGAGAGCAATGCTGGTGCTAACCTGTAGGAGTAAAAAAAAAAAATGTGTCTAAATTAGATAAACTGTTAGCCTATAAAAATATTTAGGAGGGACCAGTACAGAGTTTGAGGAGAGCAGGGGGAGGAGAACAAAAATGACCATGAGGGGGTTTGTACCTTATTGTTTTGAAGTTATTGAAGCTAAGTATATTGATTGAGAGAATCAAGTAATATGTGTGGGATGTTAGATAAGTTATGGCAGATCTAAACCTGAAACAATTTTTGAAATGGATTAAGATGCACTCATTTGTAACTTTTCCAAGCTAAGTTCAGCACATGTAATGAAAGAAAATTTTAAAAGCAAGTGAAAATGGGAGGCAAAATCTCAAGTGTAGAGATACTGAATTTAGTTCCAATAACAGAAACTTACTGTAATTATCAATTATAGTAGGCAAGTAGGTCAGTTATATTAATGTTTGCTTAAATTTGATGTTTGTTTAGATTCTGTGAGAAGGATGACAAGTATTCAGACAAAACCAGGGCAAAGATGTTTTAATCTTGGTAGTGAATAAAGCAAGTGTTGGGGGGTGGGGGGGAGGACCAATGATTGTTATTAAAGCTTTTTGACTCTTCTTTTGTTGTCAATTTACAATGAAAAAAAATTTAAAGTTTAACCTCGTAAAATCATGATTTATGTTTATCTGTGAAGTTGCCCACTGGCTGCTTCACTTCTCCTGCTTGGTATTCATTTAAATATATAAGAAAATTATTTTTTAAGAAATGTTTCTACTAGTTGCTAAACTTATTAATGGTTAAGACGGTAAAAACAACTTGACTCAAAGATTTTGTTTATGTAGTAAATGCATCTTTAAAAAAATTGCATTCTAACTTGCACTGTAAGTAGTACCATTAGTAATGAACATCATATGACAGTGTATGAATTATTCACTGGTAGATTATTATATCTTTGTTGTTAGCATGCAAGATAATGAACATAATTACTGTGGCAGTGTACTCAGGGGAATGTGCAGTTCTTCCCTCCGTCTAGACTGGAGTTACTGTCTAAAGGAGAAAATATGGATGAGGTCTGGTAGCTGAGTTGCTGCTGCTTATTTCCTTCTGCTGCTTTAGTAAATGCATATGCTTTGTCCACATTAATCTTAAAGGTCTTTTGTGCGTGTTTTGGGTTTTGGTTTTTTTTTAAATTTTATTTTTGAGTAGTAATCATCTTTCTCAGTCTGGCAATATTGCGTAGTGACTAAAAGGATTTGATGTTTAATTGTAGCAGCATTGTAGATTTACCCTTTTTTATTAGAATGGTCTATTATAGTAAATTAGTATAAACAGCCTAATTGCTTAGGAAATCCAGGGTAAAAGGTTAATCAGCAATTTGCCTTTCTTTAAAGGACTTAGCTTGTTATGATTTACTTGTCTTAAAGAACTTTGCAAGGCATTAGTTTGTACGCCTCTCTAATCTATGAGGCTGTCCACCTGATCTTAAGTTAAGCTTTTTGATGAACCAAGTACTTCTGTTTTCTGTTTTATATTATGATAACGTAAATTATCTGTAATAAACCATCCTAATTAAAGTTGGTAAATCTACAGCTCTGCTCCAATTACACACTAATCAATTATACACTAATTTAATTCTACTTAGCTTGATACAGTGCATCATTAATCAGGTTCAGGTTTAATACAACAGATTTACTGTATTAACCAAAAAATTGGTGCATTGAAATAGGGGGAAATAAAGGAAGACACAATGCCAAACAGTGTACATAAATACTTCCTTATCAATATTGTGGTACAAAAGATTTCATTTTTCCTTGGGGAAGTATAACTGAAACTAGTTCTTTCTTTGTGAGCAGATTATTGTTATGAGCTGAAACCACTGATAATATAATACATTTAAGCAGATCATGGTGGTTGCTCTGAATGCTATACCTGATTATCTTATATAGGCAATTGTCTCACTTCTAATGTTATTTAAACGATTAGTTGTAAATTAAATTTGCCAAAAGTTGCATGTATTTTGTGGTAGAACAGTAAAAGCTAGTGGCCAAGTAGATGTCATTCTGTTCAGACTCCTAAAAGCTATACCCATATATAACTTTTTGTAGAGGTTTAACTTATCTGTTGCCCTTACCAGTGGGACTGCTGTTTCGATGGGTTCTTATGCAGCCACATGTGCAAGAAGGCTGTCTGCATGCTCTGTTTTCCCTCTCCCTTTGCAAGGCCTAGGAGTGACTGAAATCTGCCACTGGAGATCCTTCTAAAAGTTTGTGAGTTGCAGGGTGCAGTTCCCTTGAAAAATACAGATGCCATACAAAGCTAATATGGTTTCCAAAAGTGCTCACAAATAAAGACATTAACCAGAAAAACTGCAAATTTTTAAAAATAGAAAAGAAAGAGACAGCCCAGCAAACAAAAGGAGACAGAGGTGACCTGCGGATGAGGTCACTTAAAACCCCCTGTTCCTTTCAGAAATAGTTTAGTGTAACTAAAGAAGGGTTGAAGGGGAATAAGGGACTTCAATAGGTATTTCATAAAATAAGATAGAAACTAAGTAGAATAATAAATGAAATTAAATTGTATTACTCAGAGGAAAGTATGGTAAGTTTTCAGATATCTTTGCCAGAGAAAATGCAGGAGGAGAATTAGGCTGTGAAGAAAAATTTTGGAAACCATTACTGGGAAACAGGAATAAGAGAACACATGGAAAATGGTCACTATCCTCAGGCCCGCTGTTCTGAATAACAGGCATCTTTGGAAAGAAAGGGAACTGAAAAAGAAATTTTTGTGATTCTGCCTGTTCAGGTACAAAAAAATCATGAGCAGGATTCATTTTCTTTTCCTATATATGCTCTGTCAGACCTATGTATGGTCTGTCCAAGTCCAAGATTTCTTCTGATAAAATGCGTATTTAAAACCTCTTAAATCCAGATGGTTTGCAATAAAGGCTTTGGAGAATATACTTATTTGTATTCCAGAATCTTAATTTGAGGCTTGTATGTGATGCATTGATGATTGTCTGTCATTGCCATTACTGTCACATTCCTGTCCTTAAACCTACAAAGCATATTAAAAAATCATGCGTTCAGAAGATGAACAGCAGCTTCGGTTCACTTTTCCAGGAGATTTGCAAGGCAGCCTTTTAGAGCTCTTTAGTAAAGGCTTGATTTAGCTTAATAATCATTGCCAGCCAAGTTTGACTCCTCTGTTGTAGGATCTGAAACTGAACTGAGGAGGAAAAAAGGTCTTTGAAACGTCTCTAGGTATTGTATACATAATTTCATGTCTTCAGGATGTGTCTTTGTCCAGTGATATCTTGTATTTACATTTTGGGGAAATATTTGTCCTTTCTACATGTTAAGCTAACAAATGTGCAGTCATCTATCAGTTCCAAAAACAATATGATGATTGTTCATGAATTTCTTTTAAACACAAGGGTTTATTTTTGGGAGTATGTTTAGTGTGGGTGTACCTAATAATTATCTCTGAAAATGATTTAGAGTAATCTGCCTTGTTTTATGTTAAAACTGACCAGCAACATTTATACAGGCAGTTATTGTCATCTCCACTAAGGTGACAGTAACTATCAGCTGTGTGATTGTCTTAAATTGTTCAGTCTTGATAACAAGCGTGCATCTCTATGCCGGTGGTCTTTGGCAATATGATCACACGCTATTTTTTATGTAGAACTGTTCAGAGCACAATACGAAAAGAATGGTGATTGTGCAATGAAAAGATGCCCTTGTCTATAGAGCATCATACGCCATGGAAGAAGGGATATGTGAAGAGGAATGAGAAGAGAGATAGTGGAAAGTGAAGACAGGGTTCCTTTACAGCAGGATTGACTAATCTCCTGGAAGATTCTATTCTAGTTTTCTGTGTAAATTTTCTAACTTTCACAGGTGATTTTTTTCCAAGTGTTTGACTTGTGATCTTAATGTGCTGAGTACATACAGCTGTAAGTAGATGAATGGGAGTTATACTTCAAACATATTAGGTATTAGATAAACCTGGATGCAGAGGAAAACAGGTCTTAAGCATAACAAGTTGAGCACTCAAAATTAGGGTGGGTTTTTTTTTTACCTTTGCTCCCATAGAAAGAGGATAATTATACCTTTAATCTCAGTGGGATTCTATGAAAATACATTTGTTTATACTTGAATGCAAATGCTTCACTGTAGAAATTTATGTCGCAAAATACTGCTGAGAAAGCCAATAATTCGCTCTTCGTAAATGGCATATATAGAAGGTGTAAGGCCACAAGCTGAATAGGAGGATGAAATAGAAAGCAGCAAGCACAAGAATGAGCCAAAGTCTTATTTCCAGCTTTTCCTAACTTTAAAGTGTTCGACTTGGAACTTGAGTGATAAGGATTTTGTGTATCATTAATAAAGTTTCATATGTTTTGTATAGCTCCCTTTTGAGTACAAACCCATTTTGCATTGTGTTGTAATTTGAAACTTCAGCAGTTTTGCTTATTGTTCAACTGTTTCTACATTAGAATAGATCAGTCAACTGAGAAATCCACGGTCTTAAATCCAGGAAATAGAAATTAACTGAAATGTGTTGGAAGTTCATTTCCCCCCGCCTTTTTTTTTTTGTTGTAGTTATATATATGTAATGTTTGAATTGTGAGACATCTAATAACTGTGTAATATTACCTGTTGTCTCAAAAGACCTGTCACGTATTATATTTTAATGAATGATTTTAACTCTGCTCTTTTTTAGTAAAGGAGAACAGAGTTACAAGTGGAGAAAAAGAACCTCATGAATGAAAAGCAAATTACTATATTAATGAGGTGATAACAATTTATAATGGTATAATTATGTTCACAGTATATAACAAGTTGTTTCAGGAGTTAATTTTTTAAAAAAAGCATGCACACATGCATAACTTACACTGAGGCTCTTAGGTGTGTGCCACTGTGCATGAGAATATTCTGTATTGCGTTCCAGTAGCTCTCATTGCAAGTCATTGAAAAGGAGCAAGTGATATGTCATTTCCACAGTACGAGTTTAGATTTGTGTGATACAAAGGCAATAGTTAAGTCATGATCTATGCTAACTTCCTACCATCTATGTTTATGCAGTAAAAGTGGATGTACTTTTGTCCCTAGTTCTATAGGGAAGTAAAAAACTTTTGTGAAAACTGCCTTACAGTCTTAAATCGCCTTTGTTGACTGATGGCTTAAAGTCGTGTATTTTCAAAACAAGTATTTCTAAATATGTGAAGAATGTTAGCTACTTTTAAGGTACGATGACTGCTGCAGAAGTTTCCTTATGTTTTTAAGTATTTTATGTTCATGTACATTTTTCATAATGGACTTCTATTTAAAGCTTAACACTATAATTTCCCTCTAATGAATGAGAACCTATTAATAACAATCTTTGTTAAAGAAAAAATTTTGTAAAATGGACACAGTCCTCAACAATTATAGAAACTTAATTCAACAGTTATGAAAAGTTACTTTTTAGAAATAAATGCATATTAGCAATATAAATATGTTTTAAAAAGAGTATAAATGTTCCAGATGTTCCCAGTATTCACAATTGACCACGATTACATATCACTGCTAAATTGCCTCTCCCAAAAGCAAGTTCTGCAAATACAGTTGTGCCTTCGACTATGGCACAAAGCCACAACATAGTCACTTTTCAACCAGAGGAAGAAGAGATCAGGAACATGAGAACGTAAGTTGACAATACACTGATTCTAGACCAGTTAAGCTGCCATAAACTGTTGTTATATATAGATAGATCTATACACTGTAGCAAAAAACCTGTATTTATTTTGCTCTATATAACCTACTTTTTATATATATATATATATGTACACATATATTCAGTTTTTTCCTGATACTTGTTCTTTTGTTTTTATTATTACTTTTTAAAAAGTTATTCTTGGATGAGTTAAAAATCAGAGTAAAGTGGTTTTGGAGACCATATTTGTTACTTCTGTATCAGCTCCTTCGATACTATTGAAGGATAGCGTCTCTCAGTATTGTTTGGTTACTAGAATGCAGGCTTTAAACACAACTTGCATTTGGCTCTGTTTTGACAATAGAAGTTAATCTTGTATGGTTTTTGTTAAAGCACTGTTGAAAAAAATATCTTATTGAGCTATTTGCAGTGTTTTTTTAAAAGATGTTTAAGATTTCACATACAGTTTAACTGATCACAGATGAAACTGTAAATTAATACCTCATGAGTTTTACTGACTGCAGGGCATTGTTTGTAATTCAAAGCTGCTTTGTTCCTACCCACTAGGAAAAGACCCTGTTCAAGCAAACAAATTAAAGAGTTCACCATGATATCAAACTATTTATTAAAACTGAAAACTCTAATTTTGAATTTATTATTTCACTATGACTTTTATAATAACCTATTTAGAACATATTCTTTAAAGGATTAAATCTTTAGGGATTGAAATAAAAGATATAAAATTGGTTTAATTGTTGGTCTTAATCCACCTGGGTAAAAATTTTATACTCAAAGAATTACATGGTATACAAAAAGAGAAAACGTTACAAGTTGCTTTGGTTCAGCTTGTTCTTTGATCAGATGCATTTCCATTTCCATTCCTACTGACTTGTATCTGGTCTTGATACAAATAACAGGTCTATAACAGAAAACTTTCAGGGATGTTTCATGTATAAAGTTTAATTTTCTCACTAGCACTGGTCATTCTCAGCTAGAGAGAGTCAGGATGAATATGTTTGTTTTCAACCTCCTTTTTTGTTTTCTCTAATCTCAGAAAGGATTTGGAGGGAGGCCTTTGTTTGTACTTTTACTATTTTTACAGTATAATTAGTGAGTACAAATTGGAGTGGGAAATAGTTCTACACAATTTGAAACATTCATCATACGGTGAGACTAAGTCAGGAGCTCCTGCTAGAAGAGATGTCTTTGTGAACAAAGTCAAGCTCTTGCAGAGGTGTTCCCCTACAGAGTGGCATACCCAAATTTACAGGGGAGTCACCCACCATCTTCTGTCAGGTAGAGACACTTTCTTTAAGCTCACCACACAGTGAAGTTTTGAAGAAAATGAAAGTCAACAACTCGTTTCAGTTATGCTCGCTGTGGATCATCCTGCAAGACTACATGCACTACAGAAAATATACTTGAAATGCGTTTGAATTGGGTAGCATTGCTGTAAGGTGGCGAACATCACCAGCCAGCCAGCCTTTGGCAGAAGGACCAAACGTCTTTTTGCAAGTGGTTCAGCCACGCTAACATAAATGTAATACTCTGCCCAAGTCTCCTCAATAGCAAAACAGTCTGTCATGGTGACAAAGGCTACTTAAAACAGCTGAAATGACTCATGTACCTCTGCTTAGTATTAGGTAAGAACATAGTTATGCTCACATCCAGTCAGTTCAAAGGGTCAGTTACAAATATTTGAGACTGGAGGGAAGGACTGTGAAATATAGCAAGCATTACTGAATTGCTGTATTTGTGTTGAATATTCTTCCGGCTTCAAACAAATAATGTTTAGACCGTTTGTGAAATGGAGATGGTAGGGGTTTGGGGGGGGTGGGGAGGGATTTTTCTTTCTTAGCAAATTTTGCTAGATGTTTTGTCCATTAATTTATTCAGTAATTTCTTGAATCCAGTATGCTACTGACATTCATGGTCTGCTAAGGAAAGAGCGCCATAGCTTCCCTGTACATTTTGCAGAAGTGTATTCTTTTCCATCTTTGGAATCTGTCACTAGCTTGGTTTATTTATGCCCTTCATCTCTTGTATTATGAGGTGATGTGAATAATTGCAACCTATTGCACTGATGAATTTTTAGACCTTGATTATTTCTCTCCGTAGTTGACTCTTCTAGACTGTGTCCTGGTTGTTTTCATTAATGTGAAAGCATTTCCATGACTTCAGTTACGCCTGTTGCTCTTCTCTGTACCTGTTTCAGTCTTTCACTGTTTCCCTTTTAAGTTGATGAGGACCAAAGCTGCTTATGGTGCTCATACTGTTGATTTTCTCTCTGGCATGATGATGATCTCCATTTTTGTTAGGAGGAGCAGAGAACAATCATAACATCGAGATTTTTCAGCCTCGCCAATCTTATACATAAGCAGCAGTATTTAAGTCAGGGTCCTATATTGCTTTAGGACTTTTCTTTGTGCACACCCAAACATCACTCAGCGTGAAGTCTTGCTGTCCTCTTAAAAAATATGTTTTCTAAAATTGGTCTCTCATATCAACCTAAGGACAGTCAGATTTGCCCATGGAAACTCTCTCATTCTGGTCTTGTCCAGCTGTTCTTCTAGTCTTGGTGGGCCCTTGCATCATCCTCATCATGCTTAATACTGGAATGTCTACAGATACTACAAAAAGATGTGTGGTTGGGGTTTTGGGGGTTTTGTTTGTTTGTTTCTTTGTTTTTATTCTTACATGTGTTTTCCTTTTTTCCCCTCTCCCCAACAGGAGATTTAGGTACAGTTTTGAGTTTTGGTTTTTGGGGTTTATTTTATTTTTGTAATATTTTTCTTTATTTGTGAAAGTTAAAGAAATGCTTCTACCCCTTGGAGAAGTGATTGTGATTGATTTGGGTTTCTGTGGAACTTCATTACAGTTGCCTGAGTTCTTGATAAGCTGGGTATTCTTTATCTTCTGTGACCTTAATGTGAAAGATTATGTTTGAAACAAAATGAATTGTTGACCTTCGTTTTCTTCAAAACTTTAGTGTGTTGTGAGCTCCTTGGCAATCTCTTTGTATGTTGATTTCTCTCCTGTGGGAGCTTTTGTGGTGTTATGTCTAGAAGATTAAAGGAATATTCAACCTAGCGATAAGAAAACTGAGGAAATGTCCTTTGGTTTTCTCCTGTACTTTTAATTATAGCCACAGAGGGCTGGTATGAGCCTCAAGTCCATTGTATAGCACCAAGCTAAACATATGTAGCTGGAATATCTAAAAGTTTGTCTAACTGTTCTAAAAATGTGAGTGAAGGAGATTCTCCTTCCTCTATGTATGGGTCTCCCTATATGTGATTAGCTTTCCGTAATGTATAGTCTAAGTCTTAGTTAAGCTCATTTCTGCTTGCCTGCAAGGGATACGAAGGAAGGTTTGGTTTCTTTGTAAGAGTTATTATTTGACTGTCCATCTTGTTTCTTGACATTTCTTTTCTTGACTGGACTCAGTTTCTTCAATCTTTTCTTATACATCATATTTTAATACCTCTTATTCTACTTGCCTTCTAATTAATTCTCCAAACTGCTTTTCATCTCAAAGGAGGCTACCAAAATTGGACTTGACAGTTGGGGTCTTCATTACTATTGAGTAGAAAAGAGTAGATTTTGCTTGCATCTAACATTTGTTATCTTTACGACTGTATTCTAGAAAAATTATACGCCCTCCTGCTCCCACAACTCCCCCAGCTGCCACAATGAAGTTATGTTGCTGACTGGTTTTTACATTTTTGATTCTCCATTACCTTCAGACACCCTCCCCCTGCCTCCAGTGATACTGCTGCCTAATCCCAGTTACTTCCTGTTTGATCCTTGTTCCTTAAATTTCAGTTTCATCAGTTCTAGTCCTCATTAACTGTCATTTTAAAACATTTTGAACTTGTTTTTTTCTTAATTGTATTGGGAACATTGAGCAAAGTGATTCCCCCCTCTCCTCGTCCCCCATCTGTTTAGGTTTTGCTAAGTTTAGGTATCTGATTATCTAATAAATACTGACTGCAGTGCAGAACAGGATAATCACATCTGGACCAAGCCTGAGATGTAACTTGATTATATAGAAAGTTATAGTTTTAGTTGATGCTTTTCAGTTACTGGTGTAACAGCTTAAGAATACTTCGTTTTATTTAGTATTTCCTGAGTTTGCTTATGAGAATGTTACAGGAGAAAATGCCAGGAACATTTTTTTAAGTTGAGATTTATTATGTCTACTTTTCCTCTGTTCCATACTAGGACAGTTATCTTGTTGAAGAAGGAAATGCTTATTGATTTCTAAAGAAAATGTTGATATCTAATTAATGGTCACTGTGTGACAGTTAACTACCAGGTGCTTATGCACTGGTGTTTTGTTCCAGCAGCTTTCCAGACATAGAAATTAACCTTCAGTGGTCTGTAGCTGCTGAGTTCCCACATTTCCTGGTCAATAATGTGTTTCTATACTTCGTAAAGAGAGATTAAATTTTTTTCCCTAGTTTTTGCAGGGCTGAGGGTAAGAAGCTAAGTTTCTTCCTCCTTCACTCCAGCCTTCTTGGGAGGGTAGATAAATTCTTACATGTACAGCTCCTGTAATGAAATGCTGCTTTTTAGAAATATTGTTCAGCAAAAGAGTTCGTGTGATTCTGTGAAACTTAATAGCTGACCATAAACTTTTTAATAATAGCATGAAGACTAACACAGGGTATCACCAAACGTGTCTTGTTAGTGTTGTAGTGGCAGGGTGTATACAGACAGGGGAAGTCAAGATGACTGGCTTATCAGAGGCAGCCTCTCAATGTTGTCATATTTGGTTCAAACGTTTAGGTTTTTCTTTTCAATCCATGAATTGTTCTGCTGTGGATTTAGCCTTTTAGTGCTGCTTGGAACATTGGTTTTTGAAATTATTTATGCAGTACAATTCCCTTACAGCTTTTCTGTAACTTGTGATTTTTGGGTGTGTGTGTGGTTTTTTTTTTCCCCTGTTCATTGCATAGGCTAATTTTTTTTTCCCCAAAAGGTGACCCTCTGTGGTTGTGCCTATGGAGTGAAGAGATGGACTGAATTGTCATAGGCTGTGGCATGAGTTATTTTTAGCTGTTGGCATTTCAGGCTGGAACACTTCATTCTGTTGCGCTTGTTAATGAGTCATCTGGAGAAAATGAGCTTCTTGCTTTCAGGGAGGGTCTGTAGCAAATAATAATAGGCTAATCTCTGCAGGAGATATTCTGTCAAGTAACTAAAGCTTCAACTAGAAGATATTGAAACAGAGACTTATCTCCCTGTAAGAATAAGCATGTACTCATTATTATTATTATCATATTATAATGTATATGAAAATCTCAAAAACTGGAAGACTGATGAAGAGCCTAGTAATGGTATAATAGTGAAACATTTTCGAGAAAGAAGGTTAATTGAAGACAGGCACCTTTTACAGATAGAGAAGAATACATAGCTGCTTCCTAATTCAGAACATCATTCACTTCCTGAAATCTGAATATGTTACCTAGTTCTAGGAATCTTCTGGAAAGAGTCCTAACTAGACAAGCCCTATATAGCGCTCGCATCCTTGAGAGAACCCCAAATTCATCAACATTCAGTGTATTATTTTTAAGGATTTTCCAGCATCTGTGTTTTGGTCCCTACTGAAGGATGTATTTTAAACTTGTTTTGGTGTGTGTGAAATTCATAGTCTCTCCTTTGACCTCTTCCCTCAGTGTTTAAAGGTTTTGTGCTGATACAACAGAGTAGGCTTTGTTTTGCAGCTGAAAATACCACCACTCAAGTGAAAAAACTTAATGTAAGAGTAATTAAAGTTGTTAATCTGGTTGCTTCATTTTTCTATTATTGAAATTCCAGAATTTGTTAGTGCAAATGATTAATTTATAAAAAAACCTATGCAAAGATTTAGGGAGAACTGTATGAAAGGTGGGGGAAAAGATGACCCCCAAATCCTATTCTGTAAAGGAAATGATTCAAAGTATAGCATCAGTGCCGAGTCCTTCTGTCACCTTTGGTACTTCTAAGGCCACTTACAGTCTGTATGCTTACCTTTGTTTGTTTACACATCTTCCTCTTGTAAAGCATATTACAAGTCTGAAGAGGCCTTTCTGTTTTGGTGGCAAGAGGATGTTTCCTTTAGAGCTAATAATTTAGCTAACCCCATTGGTTATTTAGCTGTTTGGGTTTGCTTTTTTCATTTATCAATGCCATAATGAGATAAAAGAGAACATTTTATCTTACCTCAACCAGATAAATATTTTTGCATTATTAGTACCTGTTGACCCTTCAACCTATACTGTTTTAACCTATCTTCTCATATTGCTGTGATCACTGTACAAAATGCTTTAAACCAATCAAGTTTAATGATTCTGATATAACCAGTGTGTGCTGCTCCTAAATAACCCACAGGGCTTAGACTGGGTTAGTCAAGATTAATATTCTACATTTAGAAATTTGGCATATACCTATATTGCAGACAATAGTGTTGTGGTCAAAACACTTGAGAAACCTATAAATAAGCTCGTGTAAGTATCAGAATCCATTTAACTGCAGTAGTATGGGTGTTTGTATTGGAAAACTTACCCTGTGTTTTAGCAGCGAGAACTTTTCCTAAACTTCAGGCTGCTGTGGCTAGCCTGCTTCCAAATCCTGATCTCATTTGTTTACGGCTAGTGTGAGTACACTATGCTGACTCAAATGATTGTCCTGTCTTTGTCTCCCTAGTAGGCAATCTATGCATCTTCTCAGGTAGCAGTCTATTCTGTGTATCCAGTCCTTGGATGTCATCCCACTGGCCTAACTTCTCTTGCTTGTAGGAGAGCCAGGTTTTTGGCTTTTCCAAAAGTGAAAGGAACGTATTTCCATGTTATCCCTTCTGAACAGTTCTGGTTCCTTCTTTCTTAACTCTTCCCCCACCCCCACCCCCCCCCCAGTATCCTAAGGTGTTGATAATAAACAGCTGATTCCTTCTGTAGTTTCCAGTGCCACCTAATGAAAATAAAGATGTGGACACATGATTATGTACTAATTAAGAACTTACAAAAAGGAAATATATTTGGGAGTATGTGTGTGTGCTTGTGGTAACAAATATTGCCTGTGTTTTTGAGCTACAGAAAGTCATGTTATTACCCGCTATCAGTAGGTGACTGTCTTAAGCGATATTCAAGGCAGAGCTGCATTGAGAAAGAGGCAGGTTACAGAGAACTAAAATAGAAATCTTCCTTGGTATTTACTGTTGGTTGTGCTCGAAGCAGGGTTTTCTGCCCTCATTATTTGTTCATGAGAAAAATTATTATAGTTCACTGCATGTTAATAGGAGCTTAGAGTGGATGTATACCGTCGTCTTTGTCTCCTTAAATATCCTGATGTATTTTTAATGTTTTCTTGGTTTAAATTTACTGACTGGTTGCTTATTTAAAATAATGTAAAATAGCACAAGGGGTGAAGAAAAATAGATATTTTAGCAGTGTAGTTGAATTGACATGAGCCATTTATATTGTTGTAAAGAACAAAAAATTGATTTAGATTGTGGTTAGCAACTGTCACCATTGTTTTGGACTTTGTGTTAATAGGGAATATTACTCAGATAAAATGCTTCTTAATCTGAGTGATGTATGGAAACAATTAGTTTATAATTTGGTTTTGGAACAGCTGTCTGCAAAACTGATATTTTATCGACTCTGAATTGGAACCTGAACTGTGCAACTTGGCTAACTTACTTTTTACTGTTTTGATGTATTTATAGATAAAAGTACAAATTGTAAAGTTACTATAGTAAAATATTTCTCTCTGCCAGGTGTGAGTGTGCATATGTCTCTTTTTTTCTTTGTCAGCTCTTTACAGGCAGCTTAATATGATTTGCACTACAGCTTTAGATAATCTAAATTGTAGCAAAGATAAGGTCTAAGATCTCCTGATGGCTGAATACTTTTAATATTAAAATATTCTTGGCAAATTTTCTATTAAGTTAAACAAATTTTCACTTTGATGTGAGCTGGAGTAAGTTGATGCTTGTGAAACAGCAGTTTCAATTTGCATTCGCTGAAGGTTTATTGACAGTTAACACCTGGTCTCTGCTGTGCCAAGTGGGAAGCATCTATTGCAGTCTTACACGGTTGTTGCATAATTAGGATTATGATCTTTAATTTGCTTTTAATTTGTAAATCTAGTCTTGTTTTCAAAACCAGTGTTACCTGTTTTCCTGCATTTTTATTGTAGGACAGACAAAGTTTTTGATGTTAAAAGGATAAAGTAGTATGCTACTTTGTAATATGAAAAACAACTTGCTCTTTCATTGGTTAGTTAGCAAGGAAATTTGGACATGAGGAATTTACTGGTAGGTCTCAAAGTATATATTCTTCCCATACTACTTAGGAGACACAAACAGAAAATGATACAGGTTTTTTGGAAGTAGTATTCTTGTACACAAGCTGCCAAATATATACTGGGAACATCAGGAGCAAGTGTAAATGTTTTTGTGATACTGCTGAGAAATAACAAAGGAAATGACCTCGTTCCTTAGTGCTCCAGAACATACTTTGGCTCATCCAAGGATGAAGAAGGTAAATGTGACATATTTTTCCCTGCCTGCAATGTCCTTTGACCCTTATTGGCTATGCGTAAGGGCAGGGAGCTATTTCTGGCTATGGTGTTTTGCAACAACTCCTATGGTGCAGATCCCTAGATGTATCTGCAAAATTTGAGTCTTGGCTGATCATTTGGAAGATCTTTTTCCAAAAAGACAGTGGGGGAAAAGCATAAACTTGTAGTGAATTACTGAACTGACGGAAATTCTCTAGCAGTATTTCTGATTACCTATGGTCAGATGAAACTTTTTGAAATGTTTTGATTAGAAATTTAATAGAGGGAAAGAAATTTTAGTCTTCTTGACCTATACTATAGTAATCGTATATAATACACATATTTTAAGGTTTGTGAAGGTACTCTGTGTGTATGTATTTGTAGTGTTTAGTGACAGAATGAGCAATGTAATCTTTTAATAATCTAGTAGTATAGTTTTTCTTTTCATTTTCCTACAGCATTTTGGAATATCAACAGTAAAACTTGCCTCTTGGTGGCTGATGCTTCTGAGTATAATCATGTACATTTTTGAGATAATGTAGAGGAGGAAGATATCCAGATAATCTGGAGTAAGGGGGGCTTTTCAAGAACACTCACATAAATTTGCCTGACTGTGTGCTGAGAAAAGAAAAAAAAAATTACTTTGAGAAATATCTTTAAATCATGATCCTTAAGAGCTGATGTTTTAACCTTACATTTGAATGACTGTTACTTTTTCCATCTTGTTTCAATATGCCTAAACGCAAACACATGTGGAAAATGTTCTTTTGGCTTTTATCAAACTGACATTTAAGTGCATTTTTTTTCAACCTCGCTAACATTTGTGGTAAAATATTTCAAAGCTATGAATCTTGCAATTTGCCCATGCATTTTTTTTCTTCTTCTTTCATATATTAACATTTGGTACTCATAATCCTAACCTGGTTGGAATTACTGGCTTTTTTCATTTGCTGTTTGTTTGGATGAGGTGATTAGGAAAATACTTTATGTGAAATTCTAGTTTGCAGCAGTAAATACTTCCATGAAGAGTCACTGTTTTCTGAACTTTATCATATTTTTCTGCTTTATTTACTAATCTGCTGTATTCAATTGTAGCAATCACATGCAGCTTTCTGTTGTGTTATATGTCCATGGTGCTAACCTGTCTCCAATACTTCCTTTTTAGCAATTTTCATTCTTCCCCTCTACTCCCCTACCCGTTCCCAAGCTCTTTAATTCTGTGCCAAGCTAATAAGGAGAAGAACTAGCTCTGGGTAAAGTCAGTCATTGCCAAGCAGCTGTTACACAGTTTTCTCATGTACCTCTGTGATTGTACCTCATTTCTAAAAGGCAATATTTTTGTTCTTTCAGGTTCGATTTTAAGTAAGAACAACCAATTATATCTGCATCTCAATCTTAATTGGTTATACGTCAAAGACTAGGGATGAAATAGTTCATATATATGTATACAAAAAACGACCCTTTCTAGGGTTTGAACTTTGAACAGAGTTGTACAATTTAGATAGAGAAATGAGGTACACTCTTCAGAGTTAAAAATAGGAATTACTTTTTACCCACAGTCGTTGTCCTACAGTATTGGGCCTTTTTATTTCTGTTTAAAAATAATACCTTGTGGTTTAATGATAATATTTGAATCACAAGACTAGACCTTTTCCTTAAATCTGAATTAGGTTTTACTTAGGATCAAATTATGAGGGCTTCAGCTTGCCTGCTAACACTGACCAGGGAAGGCTGTCTTTCTACAACATGTGCCCCATCTGCCTGGCGGTGTGGCTGCCTGCATTGTTCTGGCATTGGCCCAGGCTGCGATGAAACTGAGAATGTGACAGACGACAGGCTTGTCCAGATGTATGTGTAACTGCTTCTGCCATGCCCTGCAAAACCATCAGAATGCAGGTTTGGCATTATTTAGTTGTTTGTGTTGATTTATTCCTTGAGGGTTTTCTTAAAAAAATGGAAATAATATTTGGTACTTTTTTTTGTAGTTTTACTGAGCTTTTAGTATTATTAAGACAGGTTGTATAATACGACGCTCACTCTCTCACATATTTTTTTCTTTATGGAGTGATTTCATAGACGTTCTGACACAGGTTACTTAATTTGAAGATTTAAGTAGATTTAAAAAAATGCAATTAAAAGGATCAAACATCTAACTGTCAGTGTATTAGTCTGGTTCTCCTCACAGCTGAACATTTAAGCTATTGCCATGTCTTAATATGACTACTTCTTGCAACTAAAAGTAAATACCTGGGAAAGGTGTCAGAATCACCATTAATTATGATTTTTAATGAAAATCTAATCAAAATTCATCCTATAGCTTGAAAACATACCAAATCCTAGTCTACCTTCCTCTCTAAAGGGATCAACAAAGGCTGCCTCCCCAGCCCCAACTTACATCCAAAGAAAAAGTTAGACATATGTGCAACTTGTGACCTTTTATTGATTATTTAAGAGGTTTCCATCTTAGTGTCTTTGAAGGTTTTTATAACACCAAACAAAAATGTACAATCCACTGGAAATATTGTGTTATTATTATACAAAATAACCAGATTTTTGTCTTACATTCAGGCTGTCATTATCTGGCCTACAAAAGCAAAAAGGGCAAAAATTATTTTTCTCTCCTCTCTAGCTGTTTTTGGCAGCTGATTTTTTAAAGTGTAGCTCCCTGCTGATGTATGCTATTGAGTACATCTTAGGTAATAAGCAGATATATCAAAAGATATCCAGGGCAACACACCCTGCTGAAAAACAAGAGATTACTTTTCTCTACTTCTTGCAGATAAGTAGCATCTGACATATGCATCAGAAGTGTTTTTCCCTGGTCTCTCTCTATAAGACAGTTAAATGTTGGTATTCTGTGGCCATTTAACTCTTCAAAAAGAGTTTCTTTGTAGTCTAACACAAGTTGTGTCCAAAAACTTAACAGCATTACTTGAATTGCTTTAATTTTCCTTACTGCAGCTCCGTTGCCTTATGTTATCAGCCCTCAGTTGTAGGGAGTGTTTTATGTGCTTATTTTTGTTGTCAGTTTGGTGTTGAAACCATGGTGAGCCAAACATGACTGTGTTTGTTGCTGTGTAACATAGAACAAGAAGATAGTCCCAGCTCAAAAAAGCCTCAGATTTTGTGTATGAAGCGAGTTATGAGAGATGGGTATTGATCCAGGAGAGGATTGCCAGTTATTATAGCCTCGGGAAATCACACAGCCTTGCTGATTACTTTTTTTAGACATTATGGTGAAAGATAGTCTGAAGGAAGATTTAGAGTAGATTTGCTAATATTCATGGAAAATTCTAGTAACTGGACATTGGATGATATCATGGGTTAGTGAGAGAAAAGGTATTTCTGTTGACTGCTTTGTGCCCAGAGGCTGTTGTAAATCTGAATGTACGGAATGAAGGATGGTAGGTTCAGTGCCATAACGCTTTGCAAGGCCTTGAAAATGTAGAGAAGTGGCTTCTGCTTGAAATGACTAAGAAGGGGCTAGAAGAGGGTTGTGGGGAGAGGCGAGCGGGTCAGAGGGACAGCCGGCACAGGTGATCTTTCCCGCTGTCTGAAGGGATTAGATATTAAGATGGGTGCATTTATCTGTATAGTACAGGAAGTCATGCTTTTTAAGAGGTGCCATGAGAAGGAATAGTGTAAGGTTTAAACATAGTTTGATAAGAGGACACAGAGAAGATGAATAGTGATGCTCGGGTTATGAGTGGTTTGAGTGACAAACAGGGTGGTGAAATTCTCAGCAGTCATACTTACTTGGGGGGAAATTCTAACAGCTGTCTCCAGTTTGAGCTAATGGTATGGCATATGTAAGAGGAGTCTGTGCCTTTTAAAAATAAGCCTCCACCTCCAGTAATGAAGGAGGTGTATTTTTTTTAAAAAAAAAGTGTAAAAATTTTATTCTCATTCTTGTTTGTATTCTTTCATAAAATAGCTACTTCCATGGCTACCTTATACTTTTTTTAATAGCCGTTAATTCAGTCAAAAGTGAAGCTACTGAAAAGGCTTGCCTTTCAGTATCAAGTTCAATTAGGAGTCAATCTTTTTTAAAAAAGGGGAGGAAAAAAAAAAGCACCTGACAGAAGTGGTATTGCCTTTAGTTACAATCAAGCAAAACATTAACATATCCTCTTTGGTCAGTGCTAGAGTTGATCAGCAGTATCACAGCTGAAAACATATGCTGCTGCAAATGCAAACTTGTTTTTGTTAAAATACGCTGTAATGTGGTGAACAAATTCATGGTACCAAAAATAGGGGCCCCCCTCTATATGGTGCTGATTGTGGGATTTATTATTCTGTTATTTAAGGTAATGGTATGTTGCTAGGTCAGGAGAAGGGTCACTGTTCTCAGATATAGCACAGCCTTAAGAAATACTGAGAAAGACCAACAATTGTAGAAGTGAAACAAAAATATTATTCAGACTTGCTCATAAGGTTCTAATTTTCTTGAATTATTGTAAGTGTGATAACAGCTTAGTCCTGAAGCACACACACAAGCTCTGTGTAGCATTCCCAGGCCTCAGAGCAGTTTCTACAGTTGAACATCCTTCCTTAAAATGGAGAGTTTTATAAAAGCAAATACCTTGTTTCTGAGGTATGCTGGACTGACAGTCTTCTCTTTGCAGGTCAGACATACAGCAGACAGTGACAAAGTCAGTGTTCCCACGCTGCCTGTGCCATCTACTGACATTTTGAAAAATGTCCATCTAGCTGTTCATTTTGTTAAGATAAAAAGCTATTGGCATTCTTAATTTTGAGGTCATTCTTGACACAACTTGGTTATCAGGCTCTTGTGGATTAAAACAACACAATTTATGTCGTCCTTTTGATGTGTCATGGAAAATGACCAGCAAAAATTACTTTTCTTCCATTTGTATGAACTCGTGTTCTATTTTATATAACAAACCTTTAGAGGTGTTGAGTTTACTATCTTAATTTGAAGAAAAGGAGTTAGATCTTTTAATGTTCAATCTGAAATAGTGAAAGACAGTTGCCATTGTTTGTCTTATTCTATTAAGTAATTGTGAAATAATTTGTTCAGATTATTTCTTAGATTACATAGCTGTCACCTTGAAATGTTCATAATACAGACAGTCTTTTAAGGCTGTTTCCAATTTTTTTCCAAATTCCGATACCACCTATTTTATTAATTGATATTAAATTAATTTATTAATTTAAAAGATAAATATTTAAATACATACTCATCTAGATTTAGAGCTGCTAACATAGGAGATCAACTACAGTATACTAAGTTTATAAGGTTTAACATGCTATTAAATAATATGGACATAGAAACATCAGATGTCTTTGGGTAAAGGAATTAAAATACCAATCGGCATGCTTGTAGATACAAAAGAATACAAAAATAGCCATGTAATTCGGGCAGTACACACTCAAATTGATTGAAAAGGTAAAATGTTAATTAAATTAAAGAAAAAATATTGCCAAAATACTTAATTGGTTTGTATGGCTTTGCTTGAGAAGCAATTGTTAGACCTGTTGTTTTCTGTTATTTTTTCCCCACTCTCAGCTACTTGCTCTCACTTGAGGTTTCAGTTGCTTGACATAGAATTGGTGGATAATTAGTAGTGTGGATAACTGTGAAAATCCCATGTAGTAATTTGGTTCTTGGTTCTTTCTCGTTGTCTGTCCATCGGTAGTTTGCTAGGGTGAGTAGCTCATTATTCAAACATTTTAAATGAAAAGTACTGTAGAAATAAAAATGCTCTTATTAGCAACATGGTACTGAAAATCGAAACCTTTTAAACAAACAAGTCATTATTTGACAATCTATCCCCAAAGCCATTGTTCATATACTATGAGGAGATTGGGATTGTGAAGGGGAGAGGAAGGGTAGGGTTGGCAGATAGCATTCATTTTTCACTGTGTCTAAAGTAAAGATGTGTCACTGTTTTAAAAGATGCTAACGGTGAATTCAATAAAATATGTTGAAATACATCTAACTGGGAAGCTTCATTTGCTGAGGGTAAACATCTAAAGTTAATAGACTTTAAGTACAAATCTGTGCTATTAATTAGGGTTGACCTTGAGGTCATTTTGACCCTCAAATGTGCAAACAAATTTTACGGTAAACATTTTAACTTGCCTGCAGGAGTACTTCCTTCTGAGTCTGATGTCTTCCGAGGTTGTTAATCCTGCTGTTTAATCCACTCATTTTGAAGTGTGCTTAGAACTTAAAGGCATGACACAGGATTTGTGCACAGCTTGCCTGCAGTTCCACAACTCACTCGTTCTAGTTTCCTTTTCTGTGACACTTCACTTCCCTTTTCTACAGTCTGTGACTAGAGAGAAGGCTGTTTCTTATGCTGTGGTCTACTGTGGTCGGAGATGCAGAAAGTACCCTAGACAAGGAAGAGTGTCTTGCAGAGCTCCATCTGTGTCTTAACCCTGAAGTTGGATCTGAGATATGAGTGTAGATATTTCTGTTAAAAGTTTAAATATTTGTTTCAACATTCAAACCTAATAACATACTACTGAATGTTACCAGGGAATGCTATGTTTCATAGTAGTATGACTTGAAGGATTTGAAAGCTCATCTGGAGACATTTGGCTTTTCTGTTACCAGATTTTCTCACATACTAGTAGATTTGTTCATAAAAGTGCTTCACCTGTCAAAATGTCCTATTTCATATGATAACTTAAAACACAGCACCGTTGTTTGGGTCAAGTTAATTTTGAAATAGACACCATTATCTCCTCAACCATCTCACTTCATTTTACATTCTGTTTCTAGCTTTAATGAGGTGGAATAAGTATCTGAATGTCTTCATTTATATAATTTTTCTTAAAGCATATATTTTATCAATCTAACAGTTCGATGCAATCAAGCTTATGCTTCAGATAATGTTTTTTTCAGTTATTTACTCCACTTGCAACTGAAAGGTAAAGGATTCAAGTTGATGTCACACTTTGCTTTGTAATTTGACAAAAACTAAATAGATGTTTCCAGCTTGCACCATATGTAACAGTTAATGTATCTGAATTTCTTGTGTTGAGATAACGTGATGTCATCTACTTCTAATCTTGATGTATTCTTTTGAAAACAAACAAAGATTGTAGAGTTTAACTTTTTTCTTCTTTTTTTTTTTTAACAGATTTGAAGAACTTGTGAAAAAGTTCAAAGTAGAGTATCATGCTGGTGGTTCTACTCAAAATTCCGTTAAAGTGGCCCAGGTTTGTTCTCACTTAAACAAGAATTATTGATAATTTGAAGTGTTGAGTCTGAATCAACTTGATGCTCTGTATTGTCTGTGTTCATCGTGAGCGTTACTGAGTGGTTGCTTGTGATTCTGTTGCTCAGACTATGCTTGTATTTTTTGACATGGTTTATTCTGAAGGTGTGCTCTTTATTCTTTTCACACACTTTCTGTTAAGGTTATAGTTACAACTACAGTGTACCTAAGAGTGGAAGGGAACGTTTTGAGGAAGATTGAGCCAGGCTCTTGTCAAAGGTGTACGATGGAGGGATAAGAGGCAAGGACAAAGTCCCTAGCTGCAGTTAGGAATCTTCCACTGAGGAGAAAAAAGTCACAATGAGAATGGATAAATAGAGAAGTTGTTGAATCTCTGGCTTGGAGATTTTCATAACTTACCAGGATGAGCTCTTGGGCAACCAGATCTAAATTTGAGGCTGGCCCTGCTTTGAGCGGTGGGTTGGACTGGAGAAGTACCTGCAGAAGTACTTTCTAGTCCACATTGTTCTGTGCTTGTAACCACACTTATCCTGTAAGAACTTGAAAATTTGTCCATAAAAGATTGATACGTAAAACTTTTTTTTATAGAAGGATAATTTTTCTGGCTATGGGTATGATGAACAACAGTAATGATGAAATGGGTTTCAGGTATATTAGCTTTTCTATAACCAAAGTACGCCTTTTGTTGCAATAGTCTTAAGCATATACCTGTTTGTATACTTTTAGATTATGATAGATGTACAAATTCTATAAATAAAAATATACAAATTGTATTTATAACCTTTTTGTTAATGATCCTGGCTTGTTAACTTCCAGATTTGCTATATAATTAAAACTTATTGCCAGATAGCATTAAATGCACATTTGGAAGAAATTAAGTTATAATTTAACAAAGGTTGCCCCCGCCAATAAAAAGGAAAAATTCATTAATAATCGCTGCTCGTTTGAACAAAATAGTTGCTACTTCTTTACTAAGGTTTTCATTTTCTGAAACCCCAAATATCTTGAAAATATTTATGATAAAAATACTTCACAGCAGAGAGAAATTTAAGTTGCATGTGTTTTATTGTATATAGCATTATAATTCTGAAATGGTTATGTTTTTTTACATACAGACAACTTTCAGAGCTTTTGGGGGGTTTTTTACAATGTGTTCAAGCCAATTTTTTGCTTCTGATATTTTAAAAAAACTCTTCATCAGGAGAGCTCAAGTTATTGGATTTATTCTGTGTCAGTATGACTGTTGTTTGACCTATGGGGATGGTGTAGACGTGGAACACTGTTGATCTCTTCCATGACAGCTGATTAGAGGTCAACTCTTCAGAAGGCGTTCTGCAACTCTTTATTACTTCAGAGGCATGGAATTCTGCTGCCATTCCTACATCTAGATTGAGGAGGTTTAGAAGCAAATGCATGTGGTAGACTCAGAGTTTCTAAACTTTGAAGTGTTCAAAGAGCCCAGGATTTTATTTCCACTTCTTCTTGAAGTCTCCTCTTTGACATCAGCTAATTTATTAGTAAACTATGTCTCCTACTTAACTGCCTCTTAATCTATCAGTCCAGGTTGTTCAATAATTATACTATGAAGTATACAGAACCTATATGGAGTAAACAAAAAGGACGAAATTAAAATCAATTAAATGTAGGGGTTTCTGTGTCAATGCTGCTTTCTTATATCGATTTGGTTTTGTCAGGGAACTTTTCCCTTTACCTTGGCATTGAGTTGAGAGGCCTCGTTCAGTTCCAGTTGCCATTTGGAATTGTGTTTGTCTCCAGAAGGGTTGTCATCTCCTAGTTTTTGTTTCAAGTAAGATTGAAACTTCAAACAGTTGTGCATGAATAACGTAACATCACTAAGAGGTTTTAAAAAGAGGGATGTGAGGGTGAGAGAGAGAAAAGAAAATACTGGAAATCTTGAAAGAAGCTGTATTCTGTAAACTTTAGCAGAAGAAAAAAATGTGAGGATAGAAACAAATAGTTTAAATGTAAACCAAAAATTATACTATAAATTCTGGAAGACTTTTTGCAGCAGTCTTCATTGGCATATTGGAGAGAATAAGTGTCTAAGTAATACTAGATCTGAATAACTTAAATATACATTTATTTGTTGAAAGTAATGGGAGAAAGCAAAGACTGATTCAGGAAGCCTGTCTGGTGGTTGAGAAGTAAAGGACCAATAAATAAGTTCAGAACTCAGGTAGTCACACTCTAAGTGAATGTGGATTCTCTGCGAGAAGGCATGCGGGAAGAAATCCTAAGAATACAGCTCTTATTAATTTCTCAACTTGTGTTACGTTACGGGAAAAGCTAGAAAAAGTATGCTAACAACTGAGAGATATAAGCTAAAAAATTTGTTTTTTTCAGCTGTTTAAAAGTTGGTGAGAAATAATGGCATGTTAAAGAAAAGCATCCTTGGAAGCCTGACTGCAGTGGAATACAACTGTCAGAGTAGAATGGCTGGAAGTGAACAAATGGCCTCTGAAGTCTGGCAGTTGCTTTTTTTAAAGTTCATTTCTGAGCCGGAAGAGTGTATTATTAAGGGGTGTAGTAGGAAAATTGGAGAGCAATTAATAAAATGATTGAAATAAAAAAAGGAAGAATGTAAGAAGCAACTCATAAATAGGGTCACCGAATTGTTTGTTTCAAATAGTCTGCTGCTTTAAGGGTCAGAAAAGCAACACTATGTTGAAACAGAGCTACCCAAAGGCAAAATGGGTGGGGAAACGTACAGTATATAATGTGGTTAAAAAGGAAAAAATAAAACTGTCATATGCTTCCTGACATGGTGTGTATGCTGATCGTCACTTCTGTTATACGTGCTCATATATTTTGGATATTTCTTTCGTATCTGTAAAGGTAGTGAGATCTACTCAAGAAAGACTGTATCACTGTTCCTGAAAAGGATAAGCCAACTTCTTTTTAAAAAAAAGAAAGAGAGAGAGGGAGGGAGGGAAAAAAAGAAAAAGTCTTAGAAATACTGTATTTATCATGTGTGAGAAATTTGAGATGGTAATCACAGAAAGAGGCAATAGGGAGAAGCTCTGAATTATGAAGAAAACTGGGAAGAAAATGAAGCATAAATCATGGGGTTTGGAACTAAAATTTAAAGCAGCATCAACTATAATGGAAATGAAGATTTTTAGAAGTTTACAAAGAATTAACCAGAATTGCAGGCAAGCTGTGAAGAGTAGAATTAAATTTTTTTTTTCCTAGCATGTTATCAGAAAGGAAAGATCTGAAGTGCAGCCTTGAAGGAAAAATTTGGCAGGTAAGGCACTAAGGGAATCTTGGTATTTTTTCAATATTTTCTTGCAGCAGAGCAGGAGTAGAGTGTGTGCCACGCTGCAGGAGTGAGCGGCGGTTGGAGGGCGTTGTGAGAATCAAAAAGCTGAATGTTGACTGCTCAAAGTGGGCATTATGTGGAGAGGGTATCTCAGCAGGGTCAGAAAAAGAGAAAGGTCTGGACACATCAGGGACAGCAGAAGGGATTTTTTTGCAGAAATGCTTCTAATCTATGATGGAGAAGACAGATTTTTGCAACATGAGAGGTGGAAGCAGAGTCAAAACATACATTAGAGGGAAGGCTCTGTAAAAGGAAAGGAAGGGGCAAATGAAAAATTATTCTGTTGCAAAAGTAGTACAGAAAACTGCTGGATTAAGAATTGAGAGGATGGAAGATAAATGATAAAGGGGCAGAAACCTGGAAATACCACACTCTTACTTTTCAAAAGTGTATTATAGAAGTGTTTTTATAAGTACAGTAATGTTTTTTAAAAATACCTGAAAAAGGTGAAAGGGAGTACCAAGAGCGATATAAAAGTAATAAAGAGCCGTACTGAAGCCAGTGAGATAGGATGTTTATGTTCAAATGTTCTGGGGTATTAAAGTTGTTTGAACATATACTGATCTTGAAAAGAGTGAGGAGGTTAAAAGTTATTGTGGCTTGACCGAACTCACAGTATGAAGGGCGGGGGGGAGAAGTGATTGATGTATTCCGGAAATGACAGTAACAGGCATAAAAATGGAAAAGATGAAATAAATGAGATTAGAGTTTAGTCATTCCTTAATGATTAAATTAACAGCAAATTATGTCTTGGAAGTACAAATTCATATTAGGAAAAGAATAGTGACAGAAAAGTGAAGAAAGTGGAGATGGAAAAGCATGTGAGGGAAGAGACAAAACTGTTTGAGAGGCTAGGAAATAAATACTCCGCAAAGAGAAAAACAGTATAAAAATCCCAGTGTTGCTCTGACTCTGTGTTCCTCCCTGTCCCATCCTTGTTTCTTTCTTGCCAATCTGATTTTCCTTGTCCACTCTCATCTTTCTTGGGTGTAAATTTGTTTACCTGTAAGAGAAAAGATGGCTAACTTTAATAGATTGAGTACTTCTAAGGCTTTAAGGAAAAATCTTAATGAAATAAATATATTTTCATTTAAGACTTTAGTATTAAGCGGAAAAATAGAGACAGACCCTAAAGAATGGAGAGAGGTGAAGAGGAATAATGATAGAGGGTTTTCCTGCGTGCAGTACAATACAGAAAACAGTTGGAATCCAGATTATCAGTGAAAATGCAGGTAATGCACTTCTAGAGGTGCCACGTTACTAGTTGTTGGGATTTTTTTTTTCTTAACCCACCAGTAGGGAGTGTTAATAACCTCAGACTTTACTGGATGAAGCTGTCCGTCACTGAAAATTGTCTGTCACTGAAAATTGCATGATAGTACTTTAGAAAATGAGGACTAGAGATGATGAACTGAATTGCAATCATTTAGTTTCTGGAATAGAAACTGAAGTTTAACTTTCTTGTTTGCTGTACTGATCTTGGCATTGGGATTATCCTTTTATGCTAATTTTTAGTTTTGCTTTGTGTTTGAAGTTGAAGTTACGATGCATGCCTAAGAACAGGGAGGGGAGTGGGGGTATCAGATTGAAACTGCAGTGTGCTGCTCTGACCTTTACTTGTCTCATTAAATTTTGGCTTTATATCTAATATGATATGTGACATCTTGCTTTAATCTGAGCTCTTGCAACCCCTCCAAATGATTGGATCCATTATATTAAATCTATAAAATATGCATACATGTAACTGCATGCAGTTCATAAATAATGTATTGTTTTAGAGTTCTGCCAACAAACTAAATTCAGATTTGTGAAGACAGTATTTTACTACTTCTCAGCTTCCTTCTGTAATTTTAATTAAGACTGTGCCTGTCTAGCAACAGACATGGATCTGGAAGAAAAAAAAAATTGAATCTTTTAATGGGACTCGTGACTTTAAAGTGTCTAAAATAGATAGCTTGCAGACAGGGCAAGTATTGCTGACCAGGCTATATTTGCATGATTTTTATCAGTGTTTATTTTGCCTTCGGAGTGCTGAGGTTAGAACTGCAAGAAGTAGTCTTTGAAGTTTTATTTTTCTAACTCAAGTGCTGGATTTCAAGTGTAAGTTGATAGAATTTTATAACTTGGATTTTAAACAACACAACCTTGGCAACAAACAGCAAGTTTTTGTTGTTGTTTTTCTGGAAGTGCATGTAAAGAATGCCACGTTCTTCATCCCCAGAATGGGTGCTCTTGGTTTATGCTCAATTTCTTAATAGCTTATTTTCATTCTAACAATCCTGCTATTGCTGCAGATCTAACTTAGGAGATAGAGAGACCTATATTTTGTTGTTTATTCATCCTCAGAAAGAATTGTGAAATTCTTATCTAATAAGTTTTATTACTAGTGATGCCGTGTGAACTTGGAAGAACGTAGCTTGACAGGTTTCAAGTTTAATTTGTAGGACTGGCAGATAAGGGAAAAACATGAGTTACAATTCTCAGGAAGCTTTCATACAGATACTCTTGGGACTTCACAATAATGTTTTTACAATACACACCTCAGAAAATCATAATGACTCCCTGTTTTTTCCACGCTACCTCTCGCTATCTAATTGTAAGCTTTTGGGTTTTTGTGGTTGTGCAACATTTTTGCGAAAAGCCTACCTACTGTTGTCAGATATTTAAAGAAGCTTGATTTAAAACTAGAGTATGTGTTTATTTACTGTTAATAACGTGTTGTTTGGAGTGACTTTTAAATGAGGGATAATGCTAAGAGAATAATATGATGCTAAGTTATGTTGAGCACTTGAGTCCCACCATCTTCTGTACGTCAGGGTAGTATGACACCTTCCCAGTATCAGCCTATATTTCAAGGGCTTGTAACTTCATCCCAATTTTTATTCTTCAGTGATGATTAACTTGATCTGTTAATGTAAGGTGATTGTGCTTTTTAGCATTCTAATAAATTGACAAGTTTGAGAATTTTATTTCGAAAAATGAACAGATTCATGCTTGTTTATAAAAAGCAATATGTGCTGAGGGCTTAGATGTCTTTTAAATTTTTACTATTTGTTATATGAGTAATTAGCCAAACCTTGGCTTTATATTAAACGTACGTCCCTATTGGGTCATGTCACCGTTAATCCAAAAATAGTCTGTAAAATTACATATTTATCTATGAAAAATACTTGCAGATAGAACTGCTTTTTTAAAGAATATAAGCTGTAATCTTGTAAACATATAACTAGTTCATTGCAACTGGTTCCATGCTTTTAAAATTAGGTTTGTACGTATTTGCAAAGTAGCGCACTTGGTAAACATTACTTATTTTATGTAATCTACAAAGTCAATCACAAATTAGCTCTTCAGTGTTCAGTCATTTAGTGATTTCCTCCTTGCTTTCCTATCGCTCTATATAAATGGGCCTATAACTGTAATGAATTTAATCTCTTCCTCGCTTGTGAAAATTTCTGGATTACTTCTATACACTTGATTAGGCTGAGGCATAGCAGGAGGAAAGGTTTGGCTTGGGAGCAGGCCTCAGATTCTGTTGAATGTGCATAACGAGGAGAGAGGTAATGGAAATGTTATCAGGGAGGTCACCCCAAGCATGCTCTCAGTTTCTTGATGTTAATACAACTTTGCAGGACCTGTCATTGTTTTATGGAATCCATCGTGCCATCAGCTAGAAATGTTCTCTGTTCTGCTTATTGTGTGCTTAAATTCACTTGTGCCACACATACCTTTCTCCAAAAACTGTTCCTGCAATAGTGCTCCCAGAAAGTGCAAGCAAGTCCTCTAAACAACTTTTTCCTCCTACTTAGTGAAGCAGGGAACATTTGGCTCTGTATCTTTCTGTTGACCAAAAGGAAATAGGTCATTTTTTTTTTCCAAGAGAGGTAGGGTCTGTGCCTTCTGAACCATTTGGGTTAGAATCTTAGATTCCTTGGAGTTAGTTTTGGCCTTATGCTCGATTATTCCTTAAGCAGCTTCGTTACATCCCCTACTCAGATGGGCTTGGTGGCCCCAGCAAACATATGTTTCCAATATTTTCAATAGTTCAATCCAGCTTTTAAGAAAAAGTATGAAAAAGCTCTCTAAACCATTTTCTGTTTGGTATCATTTAATAAACTTAGGGGTATAGCCTCATCTTCTCTGCCAGAAAACAATCCCAAGGCATGTGTTTTCTTCTGTGCCAGCTCCCGCATGTTTCTGCCATGCTCTGCCTGTGTAGCATTCCACCAGCGAGGTCTCCAGCCAGCGACAGTGCCGGCACCCTGTGCTGTCGTGAAAGTGCACGTACCCGCTTCTCAAACTTACTCAACATAAAAGAAGATAAAACAGAGAGTTAGGACTTACAGCTAAATTTTTCCTATTTCTATCTTGCTAAAGTTTATATGCTACTAGCCAGTAAACTGAATCTCTTAAGCAACTCTCCCCAGTGCTGTGGCCAGTCCTAATGAGTGGGGCTTGTTCTTGGCGAAGGAATAACAAAACATGCCTCAGTGCTCACAAAAATAGTAATTTAAGTTTGTCTCTCTGGAAATACAACGGCTCTTCCCACTATTGCAAAGATGATGTCCCACTGATAGTGTCACGGTGGACAGTGTCACATGCCAGCGACATAAATTTCCTGATTTATTTATTCTCTCAAGGGCACTTTGTCGTTCATGTGCGTTTCCAAATTAGCCTATGTCAAACACCACAGTGATGTGTCTGTGCTTCTGACAGAACAGACAGCCTTTCCTCTTCAGAATGGGAAACTGGTGTAATGCCTAAGCTGATTGGTACAGACATCAGAGAAATTCTGGAATATTTGAGAGCTGCCTAGATTTTTTTGAAAGCCTTAGAGAAGATTTCTAGACCTTTTACTCCACTGCACCTAAGATCAATTTCGAAACCTTATTCAGAGCTACCTGGAACAGTTCAAAAAAAACAACAAAACCCCTTTATCATTATGGCAAACTTTGCAAAATTCTAAGCAGATTTCTCCCAGGTTACAAAGCTGGGTATTTCTCAAGCTTTTTTGTGCTTGTGAAGGAAGCCCATACATTGTTTCTATGGTTATGGGTCAGATGTTGAAAGTAAATGACGCAGCAGTGTGCTGGAGGAACTTCTCAAGGTTACTGATAGGCTTTTTTCTGTACATGGGTACCGGTTGCATACTGGGAATAACTGTATACAACTCTCTGTGTATATTCATAGGCCCTTTCAGCAAATAGCAGGATGTTCAGAAAATGAAGCTCCAAATGCCTGTGGCATTTTTTCAGATTCTGCAATGCCAGGTCCCTAAATTTGTCCTCTTGAAAATGAGGCAGTTTTAGTTAAACCATCGTCAGCCTACAACAGCCTTTGTTATGAGACAGATGGTTACTGTTAAACATTGCAAGACAAATGTCCTTATGTGCATCACTTTGGCATGGAATTGAGAGGCTGGCTGCTGGTCACGTGGACCTGCTTGTTTGATGCACCAGAACCACAACCACTTTTCTTCAGGTTTTGTCCCTGGCCAGCAGCATCAGTAGGACTGTGGGAAGAATGTCTCTCAAATACATCACGTCTGAAATCACTTTAGAAAAATAGGGAAGAGAGTTGTACAATCACGTTCCCCCTAAATCCGTTCAGCTAGAACCTTGAAACTCTCTCCTCAGTGTGTTTGAGTGAGCTTCAGAGTGCATATGCAGCCTATGTTCATCCAACCAAAACTGTAATTTATTTAAATGATTAAAAACTGTTTCCATATTCCAGAGTCATCAAACATCAGTCACCCACATGGAATCAGAAGGCACTATATAAATGGTAGCAGTTGGCTCTTCCTGGGAATGCAGTTCAGCTGCCTGCTGCTTGACTCGGCTTCTATGCCTGTTTAGCTATGTTAGCACCATGTTTCAGAGCTGTAAAAATTTGTCAGTTTTTTCAAAAGCAATGAAGGAATTTGGGCTCTGTCCCTAGGCTAATGTCAAGCTGAGTGAGTGGACTCAAACTTCATGGATTTTTGTTTTGTTTTCCCCCAAGCCAATGCCACCTCTAACTTGTAAGCCATGCTATATATGAGAGTGAGATTAATTAGTACGTTCCCTAATTTATGCTTATCCTGAAAATAAAGATGTTTCTAGGTAACACAGTAATTGGTGCAGGCTGGGATTTATCCTGAAGAAATAAACAGCTGGAAGTATCTGTGAGCCACATTTAGGGGACCTGGTTCCAAGGGTGCCATGCTGTGAACCCTCCAACCTTTTTGTACCCGGAGCGACGATGGGACTTTCTCAGAACCTTTCACTCTGTGAGGCAGTGGTCCATGCAGTGGTGAGCCGATGGCGCTCTAATAGTTGACTGACGCTTCCTTGACTTGTTCCCATTAGTTCATACTGGAAGGAGAATGACTGCTTGATCTGGCAATCTCAGAAGAGAGGGTAAATCCCTGTGCTTCTCTGATTAATTTGGCATGCCACTCAAGTCTTGGGAGCTCGGGAGCTGTTCTATCCTTAGCAGCTCAATAAGTTACATAACTACATCTTTAGCAATTAATTAATGTTAAGTGATGTGATACAGTGGGGAGTTAATTGCCCTGGAAATCTGAAATGCCAAGTTACAGGGGTTTCTTGCACATCTCTAGAATACTTCCTGGTGAAAGTGTGCATATTCTTCCCCCCACCTCCCCCCGAACAAGGGTGCTGAAAATCTTGTTGTTAGCTAAGAACTCTCTGTAGGTTTTATAATATACTATTCCTGGAGACCTAGTGCTTTCTCCAGAAGGTTTAAATATATTAGTATTACTTCCTTGCACATTTATTAGTTATATTCACAGGTTTGTTGCCTAAAATAATTCTTTCCTCTTTCAATAACTTGTGCTCAATCCAAGTGCATGTATGTCTGATTTTGTACTTTTAGGTTCTGAATTTGACTTTGCTGCTAATTTGCATTGTTGCCATAGTATACCTTTCTCTTTCTTATATATATGATGGAGATAATAGTGGTTTATCAGAATAGAAATTTAATAAAGGAATTTACCTAGTCTATTTAAGAATGCAAAGGGATAAGGACTGGTAATTTGATTGGCTCCTCAGGAGGTACAGTAGTGCTTTTTTTAGGACCCTGAGCATGATTTCAAAAAAACAGGTAGGATTACCTTCCCAATCACATCAGCAGACTGTGTTTCACTGGCCTTTGCAGTGACTAGCATTATGTGCTATTCTGTTCAAAGAAAGGATATGGGATAATGCATTGAACTCCCAGTAGGGAAGTCTTATCCTAGGACTACTCTGTCAGTTGTTGACTTACACCCTGACCCATTAGAGTTGGCCTGTAGGTATTCATATTATCGGTATGTATGTCCAGTCTTTTTTAAAAAAGCACTTTCTAAAATTTGACCTCGTTGATATGCATTGAGTTCCACAGTTTAAGTATTCTTGCTGCAAGATAGTATTTAGATGGGTTTGGCCTGTTATCATCTTAAGCAACTGTAGGAGAATATTTACAAGCATATTTACCCCTTATTGCTGGGGTTCTGTTCAAAACAGTCACAAGACCTTAAAGGAACAATCTGCCTCTTGTATACTCCAAATTTGTTAAAGCACAAATTCAAATGCAGCAGCTCCACTTAGTTTCTTGTTATGTTGTACCTAGTAAGGTAGAGTACTGAAAGTTGACAGTTTTGCATTCACTTCAAATGCTGTGCTTGTGTTCTACTTTTAACTCTGAGATGTTTTTCACTTGTGAGTGAAGGAAGGGTTCTATATGCATAATAGCTAGATTCTGCATACTTTCTCTAGCTATTCACAGCATCTACCTTAGACTCTTCCCCCATCCTCACACATGCCACAGTATAGGGACTAACTGAACAATGTTTCAAGTGTTTTTTGCATTTCTTCTTCTCAAATCACTATGGATTTGCCCTAGGAAACAAAATAAGTTAAGTAAAGGTGTTTGCTTCTGCATGCACATTTTTGTTTTCCGTTTTTCTAATGAGAACACCACTCTGATTTACTAACGCATCTTTAGGAGTTAGATGTGGACATTTTAGAAATGAACAGTATTTACTAATAAACGATATAATTTATATTACATGCTAGTTTGTGCAAGAAGAGTTAAGTTTAGATATCCTAGTAAAGTGAAATGACTACACCCAATTATACTGTGTTTTTTCATTATGCTATTCTGACAAATAAATTAATTCAAGAAAATTATTTACCCTTGTTCTGTCAACTGTAGCATTAATGTGTTGAGATATAGTTGTAAACCCTAAGAACACAAGTCTTTCTTTTACTGTCATTATAGTGATACAAATGTGCTGTAGGATAAATTAAGCTGGTTAGTCTGTCTTTTAAAAATACAACCTGAAATCACAGTGATCTCACATTCTTAGTTCGTAAATAAAATAATTAAAAGGATTTTTTTTCTAAGACAACTTTCCAGAGCTCAGTTGGACTCAGATGAGCTGGGATTTTCTGCCTTTTTCATGCATCTTCTGTGAAAAAATTCTGCTTGACTGTAGATTAATTCCACAGTCTACAGTAGATTATTATTAAGCAAAGAAGGAAACTTGTTGACATAAATTTTTGATATTGTTATTATTCATTCAAGTTTTTAAAATACTTCATGTACAAGTTGAAACTACAGCAGGTGTGGTCAATCGAAAAAGGTAACTTTTGTGTGGGCTCAGCAGTTCTCACCTATGATATCAAGATAGGTCAGCTTATTCTGTGACAGCTGCTGAATTGCTGCAACCTGCAGGCTGAAATGCTAAGAGAAAATAGGTGCTGGTTTATTTTAATTTACCAGGCTGTCAGCTGTGGTAGCTCAGTAGATATGTCATGAGCAACTGAACTGTTCCTGCAGTGAGGGCCAGGGTTCCTGGGAAAGGGGTCGGTAGTCTGCTGGTTAAACACCGCTCAGCTCTCCTATGGAAATCTGTTCCTGCTCAGGAGTCTGCGCCCTGTTCCTAGATGAGAGCCCAGAAGATGAGCTCTTCCTTTCTAGTGGATACACATTACAGAAATCTGTCTGGATCATTATCAGTGGTGTCCAGCTATGTTTGTAAGGGGCCCTGCCCTATTGTGAGAGGCAATTTGATATCAGGTTATTGCATCTTCAGTTTATGAATATAGCTAATGGTAATTGCAAGGTAGTCCAAAATTCAACATTGGTCTAATTACAGTAACTGAAGAATTTGGATCCCCAAATTAATTTTACTAATGGTTATCATATGTGAAATGCAGATATCTTGATAACATGGTGATATGTATTACCTTTTAAAATTGCTGTGAAAAGTTGCTAAATACTGCTGCTTATAACACCCCCCCTTTTTTTTTTAATAAATGAGATGAAATGGTAATGCATCTGATTAACCAAATCTAGAAGTTTAGCGATTGCCTATTTAAGTCACTGTGAAGTTTTTTCAAATATTATTTTCAAAACTTGATTGAATTGAAATATTCAAAATGCAAAGAAGTTAACACTGCAGGAATACACTTCTGTTACAATTATATGTTAACACTGAACTGAATTATTATATCATTGATTGCATTTTTTTAAGTTATGTGCTTTACAATACATTAAAAATCTGTTTTTCAAAATTGTTTTGGAATGTTATTGCATTTTCTCTTGTCCAGTGTTAGTTGCCCGTCGGAGACAGGTCTTTGTGATGTTTTGGAGTCATGGAGTTGAAAGCTCACATCTCAGAAATAACAACTTTATTTTCTGCTCCCTTTTCAGAAGGATCCAGTTCCAGACAGCAAATGGAAGTGGGACTCATTCTTTTGAGGGAGTCTTAATATATAAAAGTGAGGAAAAGCACATCTACCAAAGGCAAAGGAACTATTCTCAAATAATTAGTCTCAAATAAGCATTTGCCCAAGTATTTGCATGTTTAGTTATGTTGCTTCTTCAGAACCATTTTTAATGAAAAGATTCTTTATTTTATTCTTTTATTTTATTACAGGCTAGTCCACGGCGCTCTAAACTGAACAATTTATCAAGTTTTGCCATCACTATTGATGAAGATATATCTACTTTTCAAATGCTTTGCAGTAGCCCTGTGAGAAATGGCATGCCTTGTTTTTCCACTAAGCATGCTCTAGGATCCAGAGCATGATCTAGCATGCGCCGCGACTCGTGGGTCACAAAATAAGGGCAAGCTGGCAGAAATGAAAGGGAAATTTTCACTTTCTGCTACTCTCTTGCTGGTATGGATAGATAATGGCTTTAGGTACGACAAATATAATTTTTTCAGAAGAACTAACATGATTTTAAAAACTGTAGCAATGACACTTTTTAAATTTACATACATAATGTAAATTTGAGCTTTATGCTGGGAATGCTGCTGTGAAGTAGACCAAGTGTGATTTTCTGTGACAATCTAACTGTGCTAGAATTTTAGACTAGATGACTCAAAGCTGCCCTGCTAAAAATAAAGCAGGTTTCTGTTTTAAAATCTCAGCTGTACACATACAGAATATATATGCAATTTTTAAAAAGCGAGCTTCTGTGTATGACAGATTTTTGATGGTATTTCATTTAACTCTGACATACAGTTCAAAGGTTTAAAGATTCTGAGAACTAAGGTACTTAAAAGAAAAGGTAACTGTGACCTGGTCATATGAAGCTACCTGATCAAGAGACCCCTATGGCAATAGCTCTAATATTTTTTACAACTGAAAGAAGCTGGATGCAGCAATTGGTGAGGCAACACAGGCTTGACATCCAGGTTTCCTTTTGTTAAATATTGTGGGCAAGTTAAATTTTAGAATCAATTTAAAGGTTAATTATTAAATTCCAAATAATTAAATTCCAAAGCAGCTTCACTTACAAAATGGAGAACGGCATGGCACGCTTTATTAAAAATATTGAGGTGTAGTAACTGAGTATGTTCCAAGTCAAGCAAGCAAGAACAGGTATCAGATAATTATTTTTCAACTGCAACATGATGGAGTGAGATGGCTTTTGGAGTTCTTGGTTTTTCTTTTAGATCTTCTCATTTTTCCCATCCATTCTTTGAAATACATTGATAAACTATTTTGTTAGTCCTATCAAGGTGAGGTTTAATTATTCTTTCATCTTTTCCAGAAGATGTAGAAGGAGGGGGCAGAATTTGACCATCATCTGACCTGTGTTTTTGTCAGATTTTTCTCATTTTACTAGCATCATGAGAAGTGTCTAGTCTTTAGGATGCTTTTAGACAGCTGAAAGCAGGGTTTTGACTATAAAAAAAATAAATCTTTTATTCAGCCAAGAAGTCAAAGACACAAAAACTTTGTTTCTAATTCATGCTCTGAACTGCAGTCTGATGACTGAAGTTGAACTTCTCTTTTATGCTGTGTCTCGCTTAGCAAGAAATGACCTCTTCCACTTTCCGCAATCCCCTTCCTTGCCTTTTTTTTGTAAGCATGCAAAAGATGCCAAATATTCCCAGTTCTAAAGCTATGATTTAAAATTATATGGGTGAGGCAGATTAAATAAAAAAGTTTAAAAACAAATCCCACCCTGTTCCGTTCTTTATAGGGCTTTTTAAAATGGTTTTGCTTGGTTGTTTGGGAACTTCAAATAGCTTCTGACACTAGGCAAACTGTGCAATTTCCTCTTCACCCCCAGATCTCTGCAAGTGTTTGCTTTGGATTTGCACTCTAACACAAACTCACTGTACCTCTTAGGAGTCTGTAGTCTTCCCTTGTTCTCCAGCTTTCATTTTGCTTTTCCTTTCTGTTTTCCTCATTCTGAACTGAAGAAGGGAGCATCCCTTTTTCCCAGGGAGCTGCTCCAGGCTGTTGTCAGGAAAGTAGAAATACTCCTCCTCTTCTAACAGAGGGGACCCAGAGTGCAGTGGCAGGGTGTCATATACTAGAAGCTTTTCTTTTTGTTTTGACAATCTGCTTAGGGAAGAGCTGGTGGCTCTTTGAGTAGTACTTGGTATTTCATTAATACAGAATTTGTCAGATGCTGCTTGCTCTGCCAAGTATCATGACCCACTGTCCTTATGGATGGAGTACCTTATAATTAATTCCCAAACTGTTGCTTTATTGCCTTTTTTTTTTTTTTTTGGAGTATGTTTGGGAGTGTTGTGGTAGGACATAGGGTTTTTTTTATAACATACAATTACAAAATATAATTTAAATATAGAGGAAAATGAAAAAGAGAAGCACTTGATGCTTCTGTATCTTTCTCTTTGTATGATCACTTTCACTGAGGAGGAATTTCCTTCAGAAACAGATTGAAGGGCAATTCCAAAAAATGCCCATCTTCTGCCACTGTTGTGGATGTCTTTCACGTGGCCCTTCCTTTAGGTTGACTTCGCATGCGGGTAAGCATTCATTTTAATAGAGCTAATATTAGGGGGTTAATCAGAGGAGTAATGAAAAAATGAGATGGAGACAGCGTTTTCACAGTCATATTCATTATTTATTTGGCTCACAGCTCAGGGATCCAAACATTGTTGCTACTGCCAGTAGCAGTAATACCAAACTAAGTTTGGTGGTTATATATTATGGGCATTGACATTTTTGTTGCATGAGCTGTCTTGTATGGAGTTTTTCAGACCTCTCTTTTCTTCTCCATGGTAGTTAGTCTTCAGATGAAACCCCAGGGGGTTATCAAATATTGCCAATATGCAGACATGAAATAATTGTATGTTTCCTTTAAGTCAGTGCAGGGAGCATCCTCTAAAAGCTTCTGAGAAATCTGAACATGAATGAAAAGCAATACATTGGGACTGAACTTCGTCAGTGTAGAAGTGATATCAATGGAAAGATGAAACCTTTGCTAGAAGTTAGCACTTAAAATAGTGCACTTGGTTAAAAATGATGTGCAGCTTATGATCTCCTTCAGTCTAGGAGAGGGCTTTTAAACGCTGCTTTTTATTGACTACAAGTCTGTGCTGTTATTCTGACAGATACAGATCTTACCTCTGAGACTTGCAAGCTTGTTTACTCTAACAGTCATGTACCTGGAAAATACCTAAGGCTTAAAATAACACTGTCTGGTCCAGAATACGGCAACTTAAGGTTGAGCTGAAAGCTTCAGTTCTAAACTACAGTTGCTTTCCATTACATACTGGAACTGGCTTCAGAGCTTGGTAGTAAATAACAAAGCTGACTAGACTACCTAGGGGACTGTCTCTCCTTTAGCAGTAAAGATCTCTCTCACAACGGCTGTCCTCTTCAGAAACAGAGGAGCTATTAAAAATAACAGCTGCAAAATCTGTAAAGAAATAGTCAAATCTGGAGATAGAAGAAAGTAATTTATAGGTATGAACTCCAACTCACACATGTTAACAGAGGACAAATGAGTCAAGTCAATGTAAAGCAATATATTTTATGAGCATTTTATATCATTTCTGAATGTGGCCTAGATTTTTTCCTGATGATCAGCCCACAGAAATTTTCTTCCAAGGGGAATTAGTGACCTCGGATCTTACTGCGTTCTGAATCACCTGTAAACTTTCAATGGTGACAATAAATCCAGGATGGATGAAAGAATGTGTGATTTGCAGTGACGGCTTTAGTTTGTATGGATATACCATAGTTACATGTGGCCATAAATACTTGAATTGGAAAGAGAGATTATTTTCATGTACAGCGCTGTACCGGAGGGGACCTCTGAGTTACCAAGTTGGCACAAGTCTTCTGGGTCTAAAATAGTTGCTTGCCTTGCTTTGGCCTACGGCCTTTGTTCAAAATTATATCAGAAATAAGAATGAGACAAATATGTTCTGATTCCCTCTCCTTTCCTATCCTCTTGCAGTGTATCGGTATCTGATGGAAATTACTGCTTCTAAGAGCACTGAGTGGCAGTGCATGGATAGTCTTCACTGATAAAGTGAAAGAATCTTTCTTTTCTAAATCAGTCAGCGTCATCTTTTGGTCTGAATTTGTAGATTGAAGTATATTATATGAAACAGTTAATGACTGCCCTAATTGTTAAGTCAAATATTTTAACTTTGTTACAATGAAATTTATTTCTCTTAAGTTCTGGGGGTGTCTAAAAGGAGGAGATAACCAGATGCCATGCATTAGAAACTTTTAGTGCGAAACCTTCAGTGGTGGTGACTTGAGCCAGCTTAGAGCTGTACTGAAGCACATGTGTGTGTATATGTAACTATTAGCATAATTACTGCTGCTAGTTATGCTCAGGTTTTAATTTGCAGGAAGGAAATATATTAAAAAGGATTGGGATGAAAAAAGCAGCAGTGTGCTGGTTCTGTCCTAGTGACAGAATAGGAGGAAGCAGTAAGCAAAGATGATAACCCATTATATTACACCTTCGCGTTTATTTGCTTCGACTCTTTTTATCACGCTGTTTTGAATTCCAGACTTCTGTGATCTCTTTTTACTCTTCCTTTTTCATGAATGTTGATGCCTTTTTCAGTAACTATTTATGATAATGCCTGTTTCATTTCTTGCTTTCTGCGGAGTAAAATAGCTACAGATTTAAGCATAAAGCAAGATAAACATCGAGAGTTTAGACAAGACTGTGAAAGGCAACTGAGGGGGAAATGAAGAATTATTTATTTATTTATTTATATTGGTACCTTTAGAAATATTTAGCTCTACAGCTGGGCTAGAAGGTAAAAATAGTTGTTCCTGGGGGAGCAGAGTGTCTTTGGTAGAATGCCATCAGGCAGCTGTGTATTCCCTACTTTCTTTTTGACCTTTTTTAGTCTCATTCTGTACCTGTCTCTCAGTAAATCAAGTTGCATGTGCACCCATCAATTTCTGATCAAGGTGATGGTGGGAGGCGAAGTAGTAGATGAGAAAAGTGAGCTTTTACTGTAGAAATAACATCTCTTTCAAACACTTAACTTCTTAGAGAGAACTAAAAAGATTTACAATTGGGATTGGTCCACAACACTGCAAAATTTCTCAAAAATGTGCCTGGGCTTGGCATTCTCCTTGCTTAAGCAGGCATAACACCATAAATTGACATCATTTGTGATACTAGAGCATAATTATTCAATCATAGTAGCAGCATAACTTGCATGTACTCATAGGTTAGGGTTTCTTAGGTAATGGAACAAAACAGTTGCATGTTTTTATTCAAACCCATTGCTATCTTCACTTTCAAAACTGATGGTGTTTCTTTGATAGGAAATACAATAAAATATCCTGAGAAAACATGTAACAGGTGTTCAGTGTGGACCTACTTGCTGTCCTCAGTCTAGTGTGTTGTGTCTAGGTCTTGTAACAGTTTTCACATCTGTGATTGATCTTGTACATGGCATGTGGTGCAATTAAGGTGAGGCTTCCAGCTAGGATATCTTTGCTTTTGTTGGTAAACTCAGGCCTTCAATGCCTGTTCTGAGTTGAGTTTTTTTGGTATCATATTTTCTTTGTGTGGAGTGAAAACTCAATCTTCTGTATGACAAAATCATTTAGGGTTCTATTAAACCTCCAGTTTAAAAGCAGTGATATTTTGGATATTACATGGGTAAGCTGGATTTGAGGCAATGCTTTTGAGTTACAGCAAGTCAGCATCTGCAAAAACTCTTAAATTTCCACTGAGACTAATATAATAAAAAAGGAAAATAATTTTTCAGGATGCAAAGAATTTTATTATGTCAATACTCTAAGTGATTGTTTTTATCTGAATAAATAGAAAATTATTGGTTTACAAATATGTGTTGTAAGAATAAATGAGTGGTTATGCACCTGCTATCAAGTCTTCCCTTGTTCCTGTGAATTTTAGAAAGTATCACCTCATTCTTCACAAAAACATTGTTTTGAGGTTGTACTTCAGATAAAAATCCATGAGCTGTAAAACCCTATGCCGAAATACGAGCCACCTTGATCAGATACTGATTTAATTTCAGTACTCCAGTCTTTCATGAAGGAAGTAATGAGGCCTAGTCAGCAGATACTACGCTTCTGCTAGTAATGTAAATTAACACGATGAATGTCAGGGCAAGTTTTTTTTCAGTTCTGGGGCTTTAGGGTTGTTTTTTTTTTTTCTTAAATAGGAGTTGAACCAGCATGGTGATGAAACTGAAATGCAGGATAGATGACTATTTAAATATCTCGTTCTGAAAATGAACTGGAACATAAAATTTTAAATATCGTCTCCTAATAGTAATGAAATTTGAAGTTAAGTTTACTTAAAAGCCCTTTTTAGGCATTTTTAGTTAGTTTTTTATGTATTTCAATCTTGTTAATTTAGGCATTACAAGAATGGAACTTCAAAGTTGGAACTAGGAACTGACAAATACAGGGTTTGATTCTTCAGAGAATTGTTTTCCTATTACTCCTCCCTCTGTATTTCTCAGGGGTTTCTATCAGTATAAAACATAGTACTTCCCAACATGGGTATAAGAATCATAAGTTTATTCAGACTTTGAAGTACCTAGTGTTGCTATTGACTGGAGGAAGGCTGTTTTCTTTATGGATTTGAGGAAGAAAATATAGGGAAGAGAGAAGCAGCTTCTTTTACTCTGTCATGAAATGAAGTTTCACTGTATTTTGTGACTCTTCACGCTCTCTGCTATGCCTTTGTCAGCAAATACTCTTTCCTTCTATGAAACACTTAAAGATTTCAAGAGCCAACTTTTTCAAGATCCTTTACCAACTAAGCCAAATTTGACAGGGGAAGAAAGACAGTTATATGAGGATAAACTTCCTACCCTGGTATGGCCCTCAGATTACTATCCATTATTGATTTCTCAGGTAGGCAGTGTGAAGTTGCAACAAGAAGTCCGAGGGCAATCCAGACTGACTTCAGGGCCTTAGGATGACTGGTTAAGGGATCAGGAGGACAAGTAGTGTTCTCCTCTGTCCTTCCAGTTCCAGGGAATGATGAGAATGAGAAGAATCAGGAAGACCCTGCAGATCAATACCTATCTCTGAACCTGGTATCACCGGCAGAATTTTGGGTTTTTTGATCATGGGTTGGTCTACATGACACCAGGACTGCTGGTGACAGATGGGGTACACCTGTCTCAAAGAGGGAAAAGAAACTCTGCACAGGAGTTCTCAGGGCTCGTTGAAAGAGCTTTAAACTAGATTTGAAGGAGGAAAGGGATAAAACCAGGCTTGCTAGAGATAAGCCTGGAGGCAGCATGTCAATGTTTGAGGGATGGTGTGCTAGTGAGGTCCTTTGGTCTGCCTTCTCAGTGGAGGTAGGGGATGGAGATCCATGCAGCAGCAAAGACGCAAGGGTAATAGATGTGTTAGAAACCACGGAAGTGCCTGAGAACGGTCACAAAGGAATTAGGGCTTCACCCCCCAAAAAGGTGGTGGGATCAATAGCTCAACTGAAGGGCATCTACACCAATGCATGCAGCATGGGCAACAAACAGGAGGAGCTGGAAGCCATTGTGCAGCAGGAAAACTAAACTATGATACAGTTGCCATCACGGAAACACGGTGGGATGACTCGCAGAACTGGAGTGCTGCAATGGATGGGTATAAACTCTTCGGAAGGGGTAGGCAAGGAAGGAGAGATAGTGGGGTAGCCCTGTATGTTAGGGAGTGCTTTATTGTCTGGAGCTTAATGATGATGATGATAGCGTTGAGTGTTTATGGGTAAGAATCGGGGGGGAAGGCCAACAAGGCAGATATCATGGTGGGAGTCTGTTACAGACCACCCAACCAGAACGAAGAGGCAGATGAAATATTCTATAAGCAGCTGGGAGAAGTCTCACAATTGCTAGCCCTTGTTCTCATGGGGGACTTCAGCTTACCAGATGTCTGCTGGAAATACAATACAGCAGAGAGGAAACAGTCCAGGAGGTTTCTGGAGTGTGAGTGAGCGAGCCAACTAGGGAAGGCGTGCCGCTGGACCTGTTGTTTGTGAACAGAGAAGGACTTGTGGGTGATGTGATGGCTGGAGGCTGTCTTGGGCATAGCGATCACGAAATGATAGTTTTTGATTCTTGGAGAAGTAAGGTGGTGGGAGTCAGCAGAACTGCTACCTTGGACTTCTGGAGGGCAGACTTTGGCCTGTTTAGGAGACTGGTTGACAGAGTCCCTTGGGAGGCAGTCCTGAAGGGCAAAGGAGTCCAAGAAGACTGGACGTTCTTCAAGAAGAAAATCTTAAAGACGCAGGAGCAGGCCACACCCATGTGCCGAAAGATGAGCCGTCGGGGAAGACCACCGGCCTGGCTAAACAGAGAGCTTTGGCTGGAACTTGGGGAAAAAAAGGGAGTGTTTATGATCTTTGGAAGAAGGGGCAGGTGACTCAGGAGGACTACAAGGATGTCATGAGGTTATGCGGGGAGAAAATCAGAAGGGCCAAAGCCCAGCTAGAACTTAGTCTGGCTACTGCTGTAAAAGACAATAAATCTATGTTTCTATAAATACATTAGCAACAAAAGGAGGGCTAAGGAGAATCTCCATCCTTTATCGGATATGTGGGGAAACATAGTGACAAAGGATGAGGAAAACGATGAAGTACATAATGCTTTCTTTGCTTCAATCTTTAGTAGTAAGACCAGTGTTCTCCAGGTACCCAGGCCCCTGAGCTGGAAGACAGGGATGGGGAGCAGAATGAAGCCCCCATAATCCAAGAGGAAGTGGTCAGCAACCTGCTACACCACTTAGGCACACACAAGTCTATGGGGCCAGATGGGATCCACCCAAGGGTACTGAGGGAGCTGGCGGAAGTGCTCACCAAGCCACTTTGAATCATTTATCAGCAGTCCTGGCTAACTGGGGAGGTCCCAGACGACTGGAGGTTAGCAAATGAGACACCCGTCTACAAGAATGGCTGGAAGGAGGATCTGGGGAACTACAGGCTTGTCAGCCTGACCTCAGTGCCGGGGAACGTTACGGAACAGATCATCTCGAGTGCCATCACACAGCCCGTACAGGACAACCAGGGGATCAGGCCCAGTCAGCATGGGTTTATGAAAGGCAGGTCCTGCCTGACCAACCTGATCTCCTTCTGTGACAAGGTGACCCGCTTAGCAGATGAAGGAAAGGCTGTGGATATTGTCCACCTAGACTTTAGTAAAGCCTTTGACACCATTTCCCACAGCGTTCTCCTGGAGAAACTGGCTGCTCATGGCCTGGAGGGGTGTACTCTTCACTGGGTAAAACACTGGCTGGCCCAAGGAGTTGTGGTGAATGGAGCTAAATCCAGTTGGCGGCCGGTCACGAGCGGCATTACCAAGGCTCAGTTTTGGGACCAGTTCTGTTTAATATCTTTATCAATGATCTGAATGAGGGGATCGAGTGCACCCTTGGTAATTCTGCAGATGACACCAAGTTGGGCAGGAGTGTTGATCTGCTTGAGGAGGGTAGGAAGGCTCTGCAGAGGGATCTGGACAGGCTGGATTGATGGGCCGAGGCCAATTGTATGAGGTTTGACAAGGCCAAGTGCCGGGTCCCACACTTGGGTCACAACCACCCCATGCAATGCTACAGGCTTGGAGAAGAGTGGCTGGAAAGCTGCCCAGTGGAAAAGGAGCTGGGGGCATTGGTCAACAGCAGTGTGCCCAGGTGGCCAAGGAGGCCAACAGCATCCTGGCTTGTATCAGCAATGGTGTGGCCAGCAGGAGCAGGGCAGGGATGGTGCCCCTGTGCTCAGCACTGGTGAGGCCGCACCTCGAATGCTGTGTTCAGTTTTGGGCCCCTCGGGACAAGAAGGACACTGAGGTGCTGGAGCGTGTCCAGAGAAGGGCAGCTGAGCTGGGGAAGGGTCTGGAGAACAAGTGTGATGGGGAGCGGCTGAGGGAGCTGGGGGGGTTTAGCCTGGAGAAGAGGAGGCTGAGGGGAGACCTTATCGCTCTCTGCAACTGCCTGAAAGGAGGTTGTGGTGAGGTGGGGGTTGGTCTCCTCTCCCAAGTAACAAGCGATAGGACAAGAGGAACGGCCTCAAGTTGCACCCAGGGAGGTTTAGATTGGATATTAGAAAAATTTCTTCACCGAAGAAATACATAATGAAGTATAGTATAGTAATGTAAGTGGAAACATACCTAATTAGTACTGTAATTCAACATATCCAGCAGAGAGACTCTGTAAGCAAGGGCATATCAAAATTTCACTTTTGTTAACTTAATATTATTGTCTGTGAGTTAGAAAAGAAAACATTTTGTGATGTTTTCTTCTTTTCAGTAGTTTAAAAACATCTTTACTGTAATGAATAGAGGTCTAAAGCGGCATTTTGTGATTATTTTTAAATATTGTTAAAGTTATGTTTATATTTAAGTCAGATTAGTTATACTTAATTCAGATTAGTTGAAATTTATTTTGCAAGTCTGTAAACTGAATTGCAGTAGACTTCCTAAATTAGAAAAAGTTGTGTTACAATTCTGTTTTGCAGTCTTTATATCAAAAGAAATTACAGAAGCTGCTGAATATATGGTGTTAACTGGTTTTGAAGTGATATGCAGTGTTTAGAGTATTTAAATAACTGATGAATCCAGTAAGAATAATTATATCATATCTTGTAAGAGTATGCAAAATGAGGCCTGATAAAAGGGATAGGCTTTTGTATTGTAATCTCACATTTCATCATGCTTTTTGGAACTTATATGCTACAAAAAGGATGTTTTAAATTAAAAGTGTTTGTGGATGCTTGAAAGTCCTCAGAAAAAAACTACTTGGATGTTAACAAAATTTGGATCCAGTTGGTATTTTCCATTTCATGCATACTAAGTCAAAAGTGTAATATCTAAATATGCTACAGGGGATTTTTAAAATTATACAGTTATTTTCTAGCCAAACCTTGAAATTATCTGCTAGCTTTCTTACTGTAATGTAGTACTTAAAAATGTGTGCAATTTAACAGAAATTGAAATTGTAGATGGTTTCCAACCTTTAAAATAATTCCTATTTGGTTGCAAATTCCATTGCAATTAGAGAAGGCCATAACAATTTTTAGTTTTATTTAAGACATAGAAGAGGAGATCTGATTTCCAAAAGTGCTGTGTGTCAGCAACTCTGAAGTATTTTAAATTCTAGCCAGAAGCATAACATAATTGATATTTATATTATTGGGTACAGCAGCATTCTCAGTGCTGTCATTCTGATTGTAATTTTCTCCTTGCTTGTAAAATTGTGTCTTATTTATTATTTGCACTTTATTCTTAATCAGTTTTGCTAATGCAGTAAAAACATTGAAATGTTATTATATGATTAGCAATTTTCCACTATATTAATCCAGAATTACATTATACTGTGTGGTGACAATAATGATTTCTAATGTGGTAATGAGAGAGAGTTATTAACATGTCCCAATATTTAATAGTTTCTTAATTGCAAGATGGAAAAATATTTTAAGTTACCGTAACCAGCTGTGGTAAGAATTGCAAAATGGTGGGATCTGGGCCATAAAAATGTAAAGATATACTTTGAATGGAACACTGTCTCTATCACCTTGAAGCTGTTTTGTTTTTATGTTAGTTTTCAGGAATCGTGTAGCTATTCATATGATATTTTTTCCATATACTAAACTCAGTATTAATATTGACAAATAGAGGAAGACTTCCAGATTTAATGCACGTTTACCAGCGTGCATTAAATGGGTATGCAATACACTTTTTTTATGAGGAAGGCAAAAAGTCTGTGGTATCCAGCTGGGAAAATGATTTAGAATCATTAAGCTATCATGGCCATGACATAGTACACTAAAATAGCCACAGCACAAACTCAGAGCTGCAGGTTAACAGGAATACAGACTCTGCTTTAATGATTCACAACCAGCATAAAACAAGTAAATACATATAATAAATGATATATCATAACTCAGTCTAGTGAGTGGACTCTTAAATGATTTAATGAACATAAGAAGTATTGGAGGCGCTTCAAAAATTGGAAGCGAGAAGTCCAAATGGAGCTTCTGGCGTTCTTTGTGTGTATGTGCAGGCATGGAGGCGACTGTTTTTCCTGTGTACAGCCCTGTGTGTGCATAAAAATGTTACAAATAAGGTGGTGTTTTGAAGTGTTTTTGATTAGGCTATGCAAGCTATTGAGAGTTTGCTTTGTTTTTATTTAAAACATTTAAAGTTTCAGAAAAACACATTTCCCATTTCATTTTCACTGTTTTAAAGATAACTTGAAAAATCATCGGGAAAGAATAAAAAAAGGGAAAAATAATTATAGTCAGTGGGGGAAACAAGTGTATTCTTGGATCTAAACATATTATAACTGTGTAAAATAATCATACAGTGTGTACTGGCGAGTTGACAGAAAATCTCATTACAACAGCAGTGTGTTAAGCTTCAGATGGGAAAAGACACCGTAGAGGCAGAAAATATATAGCCCTATAGATAGCATTATCATCAATAATCTAGCTAGTACAGCAAAATTTAGCATTCGACCAAAGCTGAATGTGACATTACGTCTAGAAATTAAACTTCCTGAGAAGTCTCTCCAATACGGTGGTTTTGGCATTGGAACAGCAGCAAAGTCATACTATAAAATACTTTAAAAAAAAAATATATATATTATATATATATATTTCCAGTGTTTTCCTTGTAGCACGTAAGTGAAAAATTGTTTAAATCTGAAGCTTCATATTTCTTACCAATTAATTAGGCATCATAGAGATAAAAGTATGACCAACTTGGTTTTGGGAGTAAATAACAAAATAATCTGTATACTTTTCAGAAAATTGATATTTTAATCTCAAAAAAACAAATCTAGTTGCTAAGAGATTAAAATGCTCTGCATTGATTGAATTCTTAAACTTATTTATTTCCAATGAAATGTAGGTATGGGTGATTTGTGTAGCTACTTTAAAACACTATTTTTATATTGAGAATATTGTTCTTGAATTGAAATTAATATACTACATTTCTAATACTCAAAATGTCAGAGAGTGAGATCCTTGTGTTAAGTAACATCCCAATTTTAAACCATAGGAGTATTGGATTACTTTCAGAGTTATGCTTATGGGAGGCATGGTTCTGAGTCCATCGTGATTCCGGTGAATTTATAAATACTTCGTTCTACATGCCCCAATGTCTCAGGAGCTTACCTGGAACAGGTGAAGACTCTCCAGCAGCCACTTAGTCTTAGTCTTAGTCTTCTGGGCACGATGCAATTGGTGGAAAAAATTGTGAAGCTGATCTAAACTTTGCAGGAGGCTGTTTAGATTCCAGCTTTTCTCCACTATCTTGGACTCTCATTAAACTCTGCTTATTTCTATTTGCATAATCTCACAGTGTAATATTAATGAACTGATACTAGGTTTCTTCCATTGTGTGTTCTCAGGATTAGAAACAATCGTCGTTTTCTAGCATCAACGTGTTGTAAGATTTCATGATAAAATGACTTTTACTTCCGTTATTTTTGCCTTTCAAATTGGAATATTTTCTGAAATATCTTAGGTTAAAAAAGATTGATGAATTAATTACTGTGAGCCTTATTTCTGCGTTCTTAGGTGTAAATTGTCCAGCAGGAAACGCATGTTTTCTTCATACCCTTTTCAAATCAACAATTTAGTTTATGAGGTAGTGTTAATGACGTATTAAAGAAATTTCTTCTCAAAAGGTTCCACTAGAGTGACTTGCATTTCATTACCCAATAAGAACAGTGAGGCTTCTATCAGGATTCTTACAACTGAGAACTTTGCATAATATAACTGTCACTTGAAGCCAGTATTTATGAACATGAGGGCAGTCCTGTAATAAGTAAAGGATGAGCTTTCACTAATTTTGCATCTGCTACAATTAAGAGAGAGATTTAGATTCACTTTATATAACGTGTTGTAAAACAGATTCTATGAATGAAGCTGAAATGTTTAGCCTGCTTTTATTACATGTTTAAATAGCATAAGGAAATGACATTTTCAATGCACATCCCTCTAAATATATTTATTGTTGTCAGTGGTTAATTTCAATGCATACTTTGTCTCAGTGATTTGCTTCTAGCAAAATTATTGTGTTCTGTTCAATTATTCTGTGTAAAACTCGGTGAAAACTTGCTCACGTTTCAAATTTCTTTTCAAAAAGAAACAGCAATAGACTATAACAACATTGGAAACGCCAGCATTGCTTTCATCACTGCTGTGTATGAACTAGTTTTTAATCCCCAAATGGTTAAATTTCTACCAGTCTGCCACTGCCTCTTATCAAAAGAACAAATTGTTCATACCTGCTTCAATCTTTTTCTTTTTTTTTTTTTTTTTTTTTTTTGAGGGGTACACTGCAGTTGTACACTGAAGGAATTATTTCAGGTTATGGTTGAAATTCTGTGGTGAGATTAGACAATCTGGAATTATAGACCAAAAAATGTGTTTTCTTCTCTCCAGTACATGAATAATAGTACTGGTAGAGTGGCACCTCTAAGCCACTTCTTGTAATGTCTATGTCCTGGTATGTATAATCTGGGTTACTGAAAATCCTATTAAGATACCACTCTGCTTCAACTCTTCCTCAAGTTTTGTATTATTTCAGGATCTCCTTGAGATGAAAAGGCTTAAAGCCACGGCACTAATTAGATTTGGTGTTTAGATGCTGTACTGAGTGTTGTGATGTTGCAGAAGTTGAGAGCATTACTCTTACTTATAGTCTCGTGTTTCAATAACGCAGGCTTAGCCCTGCTTTACAGCTTTCTTTTGCCCATCTATATAGTTAGCTATGCATCTCATGGTGCTGAATTCCTGGTTGCAAAACCAGAAGCTCTTACAGAACAGATAAGCTATCACTAACGGAATAAATGCTTATGAAGGTACACTGTAAAAACGTTAGCTGCCTAATCTTACGGGCTTGTCTTTGTCCCTTGCCACCCCTTTCAGATGTTCCTTTGTTCTGACAGATGAAATATGGAGTGCTCTTTGCATTTTAATTTATCTCTAAGATAACTATTGCTAAATTTTTGTTGTTTCTCTTCATACATATATATTTTCCATTTTCAGCCAAAAAATTTGCAGTGCTTTTCTTTTGGATATTAGGGGGAAAAGTTGATTTGTCTTGTGAAGTTCTATAAACAATTAACGAGGTATATGAACTAAGGTTTTTAACTGCATACATAATTTTCACCTTAATTTTTGCCTTCTGTGTCATAAGTGACAACACTAGATTTTTGGATGATCCTACAGAAGTGTTGTGTTTCCTTTTCGGTGGTCTGATTGTTCTTGTACGCTGGGATATTGTTACACGTGGGTGGACACCTTTTCTCAGATCTTGTCAACAAGAAATGAGGATGTTTAAAAATAGGGTTTTTTCCTCCTTGTGTCAAAGAATAATGTTTGAAACTCAACATCTTAATGTGTGGTTAAGAATACTTTATTACTTGTCTGAAAAATTTTCAGATACTTGTCCATCTTTTTTGTCTCTGTGGGTAACTAAACATTAGCTTGTAAATTAAATTGATTTGACCAAAAAAGAAGTAGTATTTTCTGTTGCTTTTTCAGTATTTCTTTTCTTGCTTAATTATTTCAAGTGGTTTTCCTGTTTGTCAAAAAACCTGGAACAAACCCAAGACCAGCTTTTATTCAAGTATTTCTGAAACAACTTTACTCCTTCATTGCTTAGCCCTGCTTTGTTGGTTTGATGGTTCGACATTTACCTATGCTTTACATTTCTTCTCTTGTATCTTACAGTATTTTTGGGGTTTTCTTAGGTGTGATCGTGTATATTAACAAGCAGGCCATTTGCTCCCTCAGAGTTTCCTTCCCAGTCTAGTATCTAACTCTTCAAGAAATCTTTGGATTTATCCCTTCTTCTGTAAGTTATTGGAAAGTGTCTGATCATCATCTCTATTCTTTGTGCATTCTGAATAGATGTTGGAATAGGGAGTAGCTTTAAGTTACTAAAGCTGTAAAAAGTATTTGGTGTGATTTTTCTTAACTGCAGCATCTGTATCAAAATGTTCCTGGCTTGTCTTTTAGAGTACCTCTTACCTCACTCACCTGGCTCTTGATTTTGTTAACTTTATGATGCTGCCAGTGACAGAGGAATATCCCCAGCTGTCCTATTATGGGCTACTTTTAAACTTTCACATGTAGTTCCATTTTGTGAATTAATCTGTTAATTGTTTCAGGGCCCTGGAGAAAACTACGTGAAATTTGTATTTTGACAAAGACTTTTTCAGTTTCCTACTTCATGTCATTTATTTCTAATTGTTTCTCTTCTGGTTTTTGTGTATTGCATTTTGTTGTACTCTACACAGCTGGTGGTCATTTGTCATCTCATCTGTATTGATATCCTTGGCTATGTCGAACAGCTTTTAGTCTGTTTCACCACAACCAGAAGCTGAACAAAATGAATGCTAAAACTATGTTCATTTGTCCTGAGATGAAAAATGTCATACTCTAAGCAGTGAACCACACCAATTATAGAATTCTTATCTTTTCTTTAAGTGTTCTATATTAATAAAAGGAATATCAAATCTGATAGTTCTAATAGTCAGTTGCCACCTTTTAAATCACAGGTATGTAATCTTTCCTTTGAACAAATCCATACAGCCATCAGAACAATAGCAGTGTGTGAATTACAGCTTTTGCAGGAAATCAAGCAGGGAGTATGCAAGTCTCTGTTGTTTCTTTCTGTATTCATCTTTGCAATAACAATGCCTCTGCTCATTTTCACAAACCTTAATTGTCATTCAGAGTATCCCATTTGAGTTCAATTATATGCTCTTAAGGGGAGGGAACCCTGTTAATGTTTATCTGTAAAGCACTGTGTTCATTTATAGCACTCTGTAAGTAGTGATCAATTTTCTTCTATACTACATGTTCTGGTTTGTACTAAATCCATTTTAGTAGGCAGTAATTTTTCAACACAAATCTTTCTCAGTGTGTGTGTTATTGGTAACTCCGTAAAAAACTATGACAGTGGCATGCAGTTTTTACTTGCTTTTTATCAATTTTTTTTCTTAACTAACATTTTCAAAAGCGATAAAATTACATATTATTTGAGAGCCTTGCATACAGGTCAGGGTAAATCTTTTCTCTTCCATTTTTTCCAAAAATAATGGTTTTCACGTCCCAATTAAAAAAAAAAATATTGGTGTATCTGTTTATGCATACAGGAAAGCTAATTTTCTGTCTTCTAGGAGGGCTATATTACAGATCAGAGTGATTAAGTGCATTATATTTAATGTCTTCATTTTGTTTTTAAGTCCTTTTGTCTTAAACATTAGAAGTGCAGAGAATGGATGATAAGAAGTAGCTTATTCGTTTGCTTGCAGTGCAGAAGGAACTGAAGGGAGCCTAGGATCATATGTCTCTCTTAACTTTGCACTGAACATGAAAATGTGACGAGTAGGGAGCCCACAGGGCTACTGTAAGAGACACTGTGGTTTTAATGCCGTGCGGTTGCCAGAATAGGAACTAACTCTGAAGAGTCTTGAAGAAATGGTTTTTTTACTTCTGCTTGTAGTTACCTGATGTCACAGAAAATTATTAAAATACAGTTTTATTGGGCTTGCTGATTTCAGTTCTTCGACTAAGTAAAAAGGGAATTTATATTCACACTAGATTGTAGCCAAATTGACTTGGGAACTTTTTCGAATGGTTCTGTGATTTTTACAAAGAATACTGACCACTTGTTTTGGAGAAATAATGATTATTATAATTTAAAAGAATAAGACTGGGTGGCATACCCCAGAAATCTTCATGCTGGACACGTTGGCTAGATTCCACTTGATGTGTGTAGGAAAAGACCTGAGGAGTCATGGAGATGCACATTTCCGCGCAACAGCTATCTGACAAATAGGCAGCCTGCTGGCTAGCACTTCCCTGGCTTCCCTTGTCTTTTCTCTTGGTCTTTCCACATTCTGGCTGAAGTAGTGTTCTGGCATATCTGGGGCTTTTTATTTGGTTGGAAGGCTTTTAAGTGTCTGCACCAGTCTACAAGGCAATTTCTGCCATTTAAGCGTTCTTTCTGTCTTCATTTTTGACTACTATCTTCTGAACCATTTAGGTCTCTGTAGATCTGAGAAAACATCTGAAGTTGTATTTGGAATTTTAGATGTGTTTTGGGTGGAATATTATTCTGCATGCCCATATGACCCAACTCAACAGTAAAGCTGGAAGAACCAGAATCTATTTAAATGAGAATCAAACTTCGTGATCCCAGTTCTTTAAATCCTCTATGCTGCTGGCAAATGGGAGATGGATATAGCCAGCTTCAGCTGTATCAGAGAATAGGTTATACCACACAGGAGAACATGAGCTTCTCCTGAAAGATTTCATGTTCTCTTCTTGTTAAATGTTCACACAGAAACACTTAGAGCCACTGGGTGCCTTGCTTTCAGAGTAGACATTCAATATTTTGTCTCTTATCAATGTCAGCAGAAGTTAGGGTTATCTAGTACTGTGGAGCATCGAAGCCAGTATGTTTAGTACCTAACTTCGGAGATTTAGGCATGTAGACTTGAAAATTTTCATGAGTCTTTATTCACTCTGAAGAAATGCTGACAGAAACTATTTCTAGTGAAGAAAAACATTATTAAAAGTTAAGTTGTGTCCTTCTTTTTAAGGATTGAAAATGTGGCCACAAAGAATTCTTACAGAGAGGAAAGATTGCTAGACACATGAACTGACAGTTTCTAAATGTTAGTTGTCAGAAAAAGATGTTTCTGGTGTTATCAGTTGAACTGAAATATAGTTGTCCCATGGCTACTTAGCAGTTAAATATAGCCGGTTTTCCCCAAGGTGTCCCCCCCCCCCCCCAACCCCCCGACTGGCAGTGGGGTTTGGCTTATATCTATTATATATTTGCTTTTTTGACGTATTTCCATGCAGGATGTTATCAAATGAAGTATTTGGCAGAAGTACTGCTCTGATTTAGCAAGAATAAATAACACATAATCTGTACCTAGAGTATCCATTTATTCTCCTTGGAAACATACATTATGAGAGGTACTTCAGCATTCTTTTTGGAAGTCTTTTATTGAGGTTTTAAATTCAGGTGCAATAAGCATGGAGATGCCATGGCAGGCATTTCAGAAACTGATAGGTTATTTGTAGTTTATGGCTCAGATGAAACAGAATCCATAAGTGTTATGTGGACTGGGAAGAGGGATTTTTTTTGTGTGGCATTTTCATTTTGTAAGATCAGGGGATAGTAAAAGCTTGCTAGGAGGGCACTGTGATAAAGTAGTAACTTCAAATTCTTACTTAACTTTGTAGTGGTCCGTTTACATTGCCTGAAGTAGGGTGACTCCTAAAAGCCAACAAAGAGCATATGTTGAATGCCAACATAGGTCAGATTTTTAAATAATGTGTAAGAAAATCCTGCCATTTCAAAATAATTACAGTGCAGTTTTCTGTATTGTGTGGACAGCTGCTGTTTACAAGAGAAGAAATCTAGTGATAGCAGTTTAAAACTGCCAAATGGGAATACTGGGTAACTCCATAGACTACTGCATTTGAATGTATTTAAGTAGAAAACATAGAGTTTTAAATTGCAGTATGTAGAAATTTGTTCTCTTACCCTTGAAACATGTTCTATAATGAATAGTTGTTGTTATTCCATGCAATAAATTTTGATACATCCTTTACTTCCTTGTTGTGGTTTAGCCCCGGTCAGCAACTAAGCACCACACAGCCGCTCGCTCACTCCCCCACCCTCGTGGGATGGGGGAGAGAATCGGAAGGGCCAAAGTAAGAAAACTCATGGGTTGAGATAAGAACAGTTTAATAATTAGAATAAAACAGCAATAATACTAATATAATGAAAAGGAAAATAATGAGCGAGAGAGAGATGAAACACTGGAGGAAGAGGGGGGAAAAAAACCCTAAACAACAAGTGCTGCAACCGCTCACCACCCGCCGACCGACGCTGCCGGTCCCCGAGCCACAATCGCTGCCTCCCCCGGCCAATTCCCTCCAGTTAATATACTGGGCATGATGTCACATGATATGGAATACCCTTTGGCCAATTCGAATCAGCTCTCCTGGTTGTATCCCCTCCCCTCCCGGCTTCTTGTGCACCTGGCAGAGCATGGGAAGCTAGAAAGTCCTTGACTAGTGTAAACACTACCCAGCAACAACTAAAACACCAGGGTGTTATCAACATTATTTACATACCAAGTCTAAAACACAGCACTATGCTAGCTACAGTGAAGAAAATCAACTATCCCAGCTAAAACCATGACATTCCTTTACTACAGACTTAGACTATACTGATAACTTGGAAATCTGCTAGAAATAAAAAATAAAATAAAACTTCAATTGATGTAGTTTTTGAACGTTTATTTAGTAGTATGTGTTACTGCTTGTTGCCATGAAATCAGTTGCTCAGAAGTTATGTGATATGCCATGATTGCTAGGGCACTGAAGTGGATTTGGAGTAAAATAGGTAAATGGAAAGGCAGAGTTCTCGCATGCAGTGATCTTGAGACCCAGAAATCAAGGAGAGATGACATAGTCTGCTTTGAATGTTCCAACTTTTGCAGGTTTAGGTTTGAAAATTAATATCTTTTAGCTCTTCCTTATTAGTTCAGGGTTTTATCTTTAATTGCAGAAATCATACTAAATGCAGACATTTGAAAAAACCTAACAGAAACTTTGGACTTTGGTGGTTTGGGGATTTTGTTCATTTTTTTGTGTTGTTGTTGGGGGGGTTGGTTGTTTTGGGTTTCTTTCAAGCTGGTAGAAAGTCATTAATATTTTCACTTCTTAAGGTATGTTAGTTAAAATATTTCTAAAGTAAAAAAGGTAAGGGCTAAGGTACTTTAGTGGCCTCAGTCACAGTTACTTAATATTAAGTATTAAGTTAATATATGAGTACTTACAAAGCCTCCAGAAGCCAAATTATTTGTAAGTTCCCAGACTGATATCCTGCCATTCTCTGTAAACGTCAAAGATGTCATGTGAGACACAGACTATGTACAATTTGCTTTTTGTTTTGGAAATATTCATTAGTTGAACTTTTCTGCTTAATTTTGGTGAAAGAAACAGAACTTCGTGTGCTATTTAAGCATAAAACTCGTAATTGCCCGAAGACAATATTTCATTTAATACAGGACAGGATTCGCTGAAGTTGGGGCTGCTGAAAGATTGTTGCATATCTGTGGAGACTGTAATAATGAATGCTCAGTTGTGTACATATTCAGTGATGTATTATTTTATGGTAGCTGTGGATGTGAGGTGTGAAGTTACCTTTCTCTTTGAAGAGAAAGACCTGAAGTTGTCTAGATACCACAGGCAATTGTCTTGTACTCCCGCTCACAAATTTGTCAGCTTCATCAAAAAAACATCTAGTTGGTTTTCTACCCTCCTCTGCTTTTTCTGAAAAGCTGTTCCAAAGTAAATAATATTGTAACTTCTGTCCTGTGTTTTTCCTGGCTAATTTTCTTCCCTGTTTGTGTCAAGATTCTCCTTCAGGTAGCCACTTTGGTGTTTGCACAGAATTGCAGCATTGCTGAGGTTGGAAAGCCCCTCCAGTCCAACCCTCCTTCTCAAAGCAGGGTCAGCTAAAGCAGGTTGCTGCGGACTGTCAGGTTTTGAATATCTCCAAGGATGAAGTCTCTATAGCCTCTCTGGGAAACCTGTGCCAGCTTTTGACCACCTTCACAGTAAAAAAAGTGTTTTCCTTGTGCTTAACTGGAATTTCTTGTATTTCAGTCCACTATGAAGAGCTTGGCTCTGTCTTCCTTGCTCCCTCCCATCACATATTTAAACATCTTGGTAAGATCTCCACTGAACCTTCTCCTGGCTTAACAGTCCCAGCTCTTTGAGCCTCTACCCATGACAGATGTGCCAATCCCCTAATCATATTCGTGGCCCTTCACTGGACTCAGTCCAGTATGTCCTGCTGAATAGAGGGGAGCAATCACCTCCCTTGACCTGCTGGCAGTGTTCTTCCTAACGCAGCCCCAGGATGCTGCTAGTAGTCTTTCTTGCAAGGGTGCATTGCTTGGTCATGTTTGCCTTGTTGTCCACTAGGACCTCCATGTCTTTTTTTACAAAACTGCTTTCCACCCAACCTGTCCCGGTGAACGGGGTTATTCCTGCCCAGGTGCAGGGCTTTCCAGTTACCATTGTTGAACTTCTTGAGATTCCTATTGGCTCATTTCTCCAGTATGTCAAAGTCCCCCAAAACCATCTGGTCTATCACCACTCGTCACAGTTCTGTATTGTCTGTGAGTGCAATGAAGGTGCAATCTGTCCTGTCATCCAGGTCGTTAATGAAGATGTATTGTCCTCGGTATCAGTCCCTGGGGTGCACCACCAGTGACCGGTCTCCAGCTGGATTTACTGGGCTGATCGCAACCCTTTGAACCCAAGAGTTCAGATGGTTTTCGGTCCACTTCATTGTCCATTTATGTAGGCCATAATTCATCATTTGAGAATGTTATGAGAGAAGCTGTCGAAAGCCTTGCTGAAGTCAAGGTAAACAACATCCATTGCTCTCCCCTCAGTCACTGAGCTAGTAATCTCGTTGTAGAAGGATGTATAATCTAATGTATACAATCTTTGTCGTCCTTTGTTTTATTAAGCTATATAAAGCTGAACTATTTTAGGATCCCTTTATACACTCTTCATTCTCGTGATCTTAATGTTCTGTTCCATTTTTATTTTTCTGTTCTGAAAACAGTGACCAGACTGCAAAAGGTATTCTGGTAGTGTTCATAACAAGGATTCTTACAATGGACTTAATGTTTCACTGCCTATATTGGAAATGCCTTTTTTTTTTTTTGTTAATTAAAAAAATAGCATCTTTTAAGGCATCTCAGGTTGTCCGAGTCAGGTTGTGGTCAAGTACCATATCCAGATCTTTCTCCAACAAATAAGCCCCTACCTTTATGTTAAAAAATTATATATATACCTGTTGGGCATTGAATATGTGACCTTGCATTTCATGCTAAGGCATTTCATACCATTTCTATTTTCACAGTTGAATAGGTCTCAAAGTCATTTGATTCCTCTGTAAGGTTTTCTACTTTTCCTCTTTACTGAGCTTCTTTGTAAGCAAATCTCATTAGCATTGCTCCGTGGTGTCTGTCATTAGTGTTTTATAAGATCTGTCCTAGGGCTGATCCTGGAGGAGCTCCAGCATTAACTTGCTTGAAGCCTGATGATCCCGATTTCAGCATAGCCCATTGCCAGGCACCACTGCCTATTACTTTCCTGGGATTTGCGTACTACCAATTTCCATTTCTGCAGCTTCATTAATAGTCTCCTCTACAGCATTAAATCAAATACTTCAGTCAAGTCCAGATCTATTAAATGTCTAAGAAAAATGTCAGATTTGTCTGGCATAATCTACCCTTAGGAAGTCCGTGTGGCATTTTTCCCACTTTTACCTCCATATGATTCATTCAACTATTCAAGAAGAGTGCCTGTAATCTTGCATGTTGTTGAGGTCACATTGCACATCTTCAGTAATCCATATCATGTTTTCCCTTTTGTTAAATGTGAGAACTATTTCTTGCTCCCCATGTTTGCAGTACATGGTGTTTCAGTAGTCAATCTATTGTATCCTTTTGTTTTTTATAGATGGCAATTAATATCTGCAGGCAAAAAGCCATAAGACTCTGAAGCAGACGTTTTCTGTAAGAAATGGTACTTGAGGTACTTGATCATGTTTCCAATAGCTGTGTTGGAAATTCTTTGTGCATATTTTCCATACCCTTACTTCATCAGCTATGTAAATTTGTAGTAGCTTTAGTTAAATGAGAGATTGATTGTTTTCCCTGGTAGAATTCTGCTGTTTTTCAAGTTTTTGATCTGGAACATAACTTTTATCCTGTAATGACTTGTTATTTATCTGTTTTGGAAGCAAACAGTTTCCAAAGCTTTCCTAAGTGCAGAGATAAAAACTTGGCAGTGTGTGGTGTAAAATCTTTACTGGTTTATTTAAGACAAATTTTAAGAAAAAATGAAAAGTTAAAGAAATTTTCTCAGGAAACACTGTGATTTTTCAGGGTTTGGAATTGTGGTCAAGAAGTTGATGGGGCAGGTGAACATGGCTTTTATTTTAGAATGCTCATTATAAAGAAGCTGCTTGAAATTATTTGCCTTCCTACCCAAAATGCTTATAATGCAGTGTTGGAATAAGGTGGAAAACAAGGCATGTGAAGTGTAGGTGAAAACTAGTAGGAAAGCAAACCTTAGGCAGCTGCTGGGCACAGTATTAGGAACCAATATTATGTAAATACATATCTATAAAGAGGTTGCTGCTTCTCTGGGAGAAGCCAGGAAGCCCTTGCTGGAGCTGGCATGAGATAGGCACATGGGAGTGTGCGGCTAAGATCGGAGTAAGACAGGATGAGTGATGGGGAGCTGCTGACAGTCCCTCACCGCATCACATAGACCTGCACATCAGAGTCCTCTTAGCCAACTCCTTCCATGAAGATGAGTGACTGTTAGAGTTAGTGCACCCTGCGAAGTCTTCCAGAGACACCAAATTAAGCCCTTTGCTGTAAACTCACTATGCTTTTTCCTTATCCAAGAGGGAGCCTGGCCATTTTTCTTAATGAAAAGAGGGATTGACTCGTTTCCTTAGGTGTGCTCAACAAGGAGGAAAGCTGTTTCCTTTGGTGCCTTGTGTTTGAATATGAATTATCATTTTATCAGTTTTTACATTAGTAAACATGCATGGTACAAACACTTAAGTAGAATAAATATACGTAGCTCTCCTGTCCAGTCCCAATCAAGAGCTAATTAAGCACTTTGGGATGATGGTGCTTTTGTGGGTAACAGATCCCTAGAGTCTTGCTTCCTAACAGGAAGGTATTGAGAATTAAGTACATGAAAGAAATAATTTTTTGCCCTGGGAATTCTGGTTCGTTTATTCATTTACTTAAATATTTATTATTTGTGTTTCTGTGTATATTGTAAGTCAGACAAAAACACTGAAGCCAGTATCTCCAAATGCTCATTCCCATCATGATTTCCACAAAGAAAGATTTAAGGAAGCATTATTTTGTGAGCTTTGTGACAGCGTGTTAAACTAGTGTTTTCAGATTTTTAAAGTAATATTTTTAAAATCTAAAACTTTTTAATTTTTAAAATACAATTTTTAGGTGAACAGTTTTTAGTATATATGTTTACCTGCCAAAAATAAACTCCTTGTATTAATTCAGAGTGGACATTTTATACCATTTGTACATATATTATCCTAGGCTGTTAAACCAGTTACTTCTGACTAATGTAATCTCTTTGGTAACTCCAATGGATTTAAGGTCAATTTTTGCATAATTTTTTCTGTTTTATGATGACACTGGTTATCATAATAACGATTCTGTAATCACCTGTTTTGCGATAACTTTCCACATATTCTGAAACCAGTATTTTTTTTAAAAAAAAATCACTTTATTGTAACAGTTTAGAATCAGTACTTGAAATCTGTTAAATATTGAAGATATAAGCAAAGATATAATAAAGATTAGGATTCTGGGTAAAAATTAACGTTATAAGTATTGGTCATCATAAACATGTGGAGTTCCATTTTATACTGAGTATGGTATAGTAATTACTAGACCAATAGTAAAAGTGAGTTAGAAACTCCAGGTTTTACTGGCTTTTGATGCAACTTAGGATCTTTTGGGGGATTTTCAAAGCTGTAAGTAGCTCTTAAATGTTAATTTCCATGCTTTTTCAGTTGATAGTCAACTGATATTTTTGATATTTCCTATCATTACTAATGTAGAATGGATTATTTAAAATTGGATTCTTACGGTATCATAGTATCCAAAAAGCCACTCTTCAGTAAAATGTTCAGCACCAAGTCAATTGGACATTCATATATATTTAACTGAACACTTACAACTGCCTCACAATCCGATGATAGTAAAAAATGTATCAGTGTGAGAATAATACTGATTATATATCTTAGCAGACTGCTGATCTGGATGCATTACTTTTGTAATTCTCTGCAGTTTTGCAGTTACAGTAGTAGTATGATTCATTAGAAAGATCAAAATAAAATATACAACACCTTTTGGAAAATAGAGTGCTGGAATACTTCCATCCAGAAGTCTTTGCCAAATGTAGTATTTTTATTATAAAGTAGGTGTAACTTCCTTTGCCAATCATATTAGCTATGATAGCAGAATGGAATGCCAAGTACTGGCAGCTGTTTGTTCTTTTATTCACTGTCTTTGATATCCCTTGCTTAGTCATTAGTACTTCCACAAACATTTAGCAGGTTAATGTGTCAGCTACATATCAGCTATAAAAGTATTTTTGGCAGTCTTTCAAAGAAAGTTTTCTTTTGTAGCTGAAAGAATCCAGTCTTCTGTTCAGTGTTTTAAAAATAACTTGAGTTTAGATTATACAAACTCTAGCTGTAAAACAGAATATGGGTATTGCAGTTTTTATGAAGTATTTAAAAATGTATTAGGCTTAATTTAGTCTGAAAACTTAAATTCAAGAAACCTAAAGCTACAGTTTTTCACCCTCTGTATAACTTTGTTTAACTCTGCCCAATACTCTAGATTGAAGAAATCATAAATTCACAAAAAGACAAGATAAATTGCAGATTAAAAAAAAGGGGGTAGTTGCAGATAAGCTTGTATTAGCCAAGTTAAATTCAGTGTTGAACTTGTAAATTAAATTATTTTAGTCTGTAGAATATTATAGCATCTTAATCTACTCAATGCTCTTTTCATACGTGGACCCTTGTGGCTTCCTCCCTGCAAGACCACTTCTACCCCTTCCCCAGGAAGACCTTATTCTGCTTGTACGTTGCACTGTTGATTTGTTCCCCAGAACTGCAGATCCACCCACCTGGAACTCCTGTCCCATCGTATGTTTTTTTTTCTTATTCTTTAAAGTTACGAGTTGCATTTTCGTAACACATTCAAAGTTAAGACAAAATTTCTCTCTTCAGTGTTTTTCTGTGTGACCCTCAAATTAAAGAGTAAAGTTGTTTACAACAAGCAAACAAAGTAGTTCCTAGCAGTTACGATGACGGTACCCACTTATGTCTGGTGTGACTAAATAGTTCAGCTTCTGAAGCATACAGCTTTTCTGTGTTAAGAGTCAGGAAGTACAGTATATTATCAAAGGATCTTCACACTTGCCTGCAGACTCTAGACTGTGTATCTAAAGGAGTTTGTCACTGATAAACATGCATAACTCCCATTAACATTAATGGGAGTTATGCCCGAATGTCAAGAGAAGAATAACTTCTTAATGCAGCAAAGGAATTAATTGAGCTGTATTTGGTTCGTTGGTTACTGAAATGGGCTCATTATGGACTCAGAGGAAAAAAAGTATTTGACTGATGTACTAGTTTACTCTGTACTCTGCAGAAACCTATTGATTTGCCAGGGCAGAGCTATTAGAAGATCAGTTAATTTTTGGATACTCGCTGTACGATTATGGTAAATGTACAGCATGACAAAAAAGCAAAATTTCATTACTGATTCTGTGAGATGTAAAAGGAGCATTTTTTATTTGTGCAGTTAAATAAGGTGAAATGAGAGCTTTATTGAAATTTGCTTATAAAGAAAAATCTGTCTTGTTTCTGCCAGCCATTTTGACATCAAACATGATTATAGTAACCTCATGAAGAATTACTCACTGAAATAGTTTGAGAACTTTGAGAGAACCGCTGAGTTACATATTCAAACCCCTTCTGCTGCTCCATTTGCTGTTAATAGTGCTGTGTTCATTTCTTTCTCTTCTCTGTATGTTGAGTCAGATAGTTATGGGTAGTTGGAGTTCTTAAGTTTTCTTGTTTGGCTCTATTCTAGGCCTGACTATGAAACAGAAACTAATCTGCTTACTTTGGTTGTTCTGAAAATTTTGTAACCTGCTCTTCACTCCACCACACATCTGCTACTTAAGTAGTGTCTGAAAAAAATGTGAATGCCTTGTTGAGTGCAGCTGTGATGATCTGAAAAATTTGGGCTTGTAGATAGAGCAGCTTTTAAAAATTTATTTTTTTTTTTTTTTTTTCACAATATGATGTAACAGCCTATAATTTGTGCACAAGGCTGCAGCTAACCAGAGCTCCTGTTAGTGTGCATGTAGAAGGTTTCACTGAGTGATCCAGACCTCAGACTGCACATTTGGAAGAAGTCTTTTTGTTTTCCAAATACAAGGTGCAGTTTGATCTCTAGTGAGCCTTGTGGTAGACATTGTCTTCAGAACACAATAAACAGTACAGATAATACTGGTTGTGTATATGGTATTTATTGCTTGGTTTAGGTGAATATTATTTTAGCCAGCTTTGAGTAAGCAGAATCTTTTTTTCTTTTTGGTATGACACTTAGAGTGTAGTGAAGTAAATGTTAAAGTGGTTTATTATCTGCCATCTTTTCTGAACCAAATTTTATGCTTTCACTGGAGTTTGGTACAAAATATACAAATGGAAAATTGCTTCTAATCGTTTATCAACGCTCACCTTTCATTTCAATTTCTAGGGGTATGCTGAAGACAATGACTTTACGTATTCTGATGGAAGCAGCAAGGCTTCATATGCATACCTGGGAACAATTTATTGTGACTGACAGAACAAATTTTACCCATGTACTACTAACAATAGCATGATTTTCTTCCGGGTACGTTAGTTCCATTACTACAGTTCAAGGAGACCTTGTCTTGGAATAATAGGTTGTTTGAGGAAGAACAATTTGTGATTGCTTCCCAGGTAGCTACAGGAAGTTTTTGGGTGATGTACTCTCCCAGACAGAAAAGTAGAGTTTCTACTGGGGAAATCAGCTAAGTCAATGTCATCTTCCAGTGACATGCTTGTGAGTGAGCAAAAAGTACTCTTCTGCCATAAAGAGTTTGCTGTACGATAGTATGTGTATGTATTCCAAACTAATAGTATGTAGTTTGTATTACAATAAAGAAGGTACATCTTGAGATGTATTTAAGCCATTAAATAAAATATTGAATGACTGTAAAATGCTCACGCATATGTGTACTGTAGCTATAATGGCTTCCTTATTTTAAGGTAGTTTACGTCTTACCAAAACACTGGATTTTTCTTTTAATGCTGCACAGGAAATTTCTGTTAAACTCTGAATTCCACGTATCAGTTGATTTCTATACACTTGATAGAAGTTATTAATACTCTCTAAGTGGGATCCATCATTGCGCACTGCTGGTTGCAGAATTCATCACTGTGCTGTAGATTTCTCTCTGAATTTTCTTTTCTCTGTTTTAGTTCTTTCTCAGTGTACAGAAATGGGATGTACAAACTGGCAGTGGTGTGGACTGACAGTTTAATAACAATTAAAGAGGGGGTTTGTGTTTGTGTTTGGGGGGGGGTTGTGTGGGGTGTTTCTGTTTGCTTGTTTTTGTTTTTTCAAAGAGTCTAAAGCATTTGAGGAATAAGCTTAGACCTGTATCAGTGTTGCGGGTTTTTTGTTGTTGGGGTTTTTTGGGGGGAGGTTAGCTTAATGTTTTAACACCTGGAGTTTGCTATATGTGTGATCTCTGGTAAGGTCAGGGTTGAAAGGATTTTTACAGCTTCCTACATTAATATTTTCTGAACATGCAGCCTACAGAACTGTAGAGTTGTTTTCTTTTTAAAACCTCTTTCCAAAACAGTCCAAGATATCTGTTTTGATGTATTTCTAGCTCTTATTTTTTAACACTGCTATCTTTTGTTCAGACTTCAGCAATTGTTAAAATGTATAATGGATTAGCAAGGAAATTAGATAGAGTTCCTTGACTTAAGAATGCTACTTTTGGCTTTCAGTGGAGGAAAACATTTTTAAAAAGAAAAAGTTGAAACGATTATACTATAAGTCATATTTAATTGCAGGAATGACTGTAACAACATTGTTTTCCTACATTTGTCACCATAAACTTTCCAAAATGTTAAAATACTGGCTTAGACTGGGATTTTAAGAAACACATTTTGGAAGATGAAGTGTTTATTTTGGCTTGTGTGTAAAAAGCTCTAGAAGATGGTATGCTGGTGCTGGGGCTCAGCTGTAAAGAGGCAACTCATGAGAATCATTGCTGCTAAAGGGTGAGCTTTTAGTATTGCTAAATCTAGAAGGAATCCTCACTATGAGCAATTATTTCTCCTCTTTGAGGGAGCAACCTGAAGAATTGATGAACCTGCATTTAGACACACCAGGCAGGACACGCTAACAAAGGTTAGCTCTAAGCTGGTAATGCTAGTTTCCTTTTTACCTTTCCATTGGGTTGGGGGCAGGGGGGTGCGGAATAGTAGCAGCTACTGAAGATGTTGACTTGAAATAACTGAATCTGGGTTCACTTCTAACTTACCCTTTGAATGAGGCTATTGCTTAGTATTTGCCTTGTGTTTTGTCTATGAGCGATCTAAAAGTAATCGTGGACTTGTTAAGTGGTCCATAGAAATAGAAGAAGAAAATTCTTGTCTGCTCTCTGGAATCTGTATAGCAAAAATCTAAGTGGACGTGCACTTCCAGGAGAAAACTGGAGAGGTCTGAAAATGAAGAATCTTCATTACCATGTTGCATTTCATCAGTAGAAATATTAGCCTTATTGGCTAAATTTAAACATTGTGAATACTTGTCAGGCATTCTGAGAAACTGATGGCTGTGGTCTTGTTCCTCTGAAATGTCTTTCAGTGTGAAACCTAGTGCGTAACAGATTTTGAGCCTCTCAAAAATCGATCTGTCCTTGTGACACCTAAATTTGTTTTCTGGAAAATAATAGCAAAATTAAAAGTGGCAAAATAAAGGTTAAATAAAAATTATAAAAATAGAAGCAATGGCAGTGATGGTAACTAGCCCCCAGTCAGATGATGTAAGAAGTAGCAGTACACAATCCATACCTACTCCCTAGAGGGTGAGACCCTAGAGAGAGAACCCGTCCTGGCTGTCTCTTATCATGTATCCACAGGGCAACCCCTGTACGTTGATATGTGGTACAGTCAAGTGTGAATATGGGAATATATGCATCATAAACCTGGATATCTGCAAAGGTGCCCTGCTGCCACTGGCCACTGCTGCTACTGGCCAGTAGTAGGGTGCTTGTAGCCTTCAGTAACAATTTGTCCGGTCCTGGTTTAGACTGTCTTAAAATAGGAGTAATCATGTTGCCATATTAAGAAGAACATTGACAAACAAACAAAAACCCTCTCTAGTTTCAATACCAAAAAAAATAATTTTGGGATAACACATCAAGACTCTACAGCATTTTCCAGAGTGGGTTATGTCATGTTAATAAAGGGATGAATGCTTTCAATATTTTTAAAATAATGGATCTGCAGAAATAATTTTCTTTAACACCTGGGCGTTCTAATTTAATTTCAGCTTGCTCTTTTTGATATTAAATTGCTTTGGTTTTATAGAAGTAGTTTTTGTACCTAAACTGGTAAAAAGAAATGGTTTTTTATTTTCTTAGGAATAAAAAGTGGTGATGTTGGCTTTAAAATCATATGCATAGGCAGTCCTTCCATAACAGTGTCTAGCATTGATCTGATCTGTTCAGTTTCAAATTGTTTTACAGTTACTAATGAATGTCCTCACAGCCCACTAATAGAGCAACGTATTTGTATTGTGAGGACTTAGTCTTGAGTAGTCATATACTATGTATAGCAAGTAACAACTTACAGAATTAAGATAATAGGACCAGATTCTCTTTTAATCCATACTGGTGTAATCCCACTGATATCAGTCAGGTTCCACCAGTATAAGTATGAGCAGAAAATTGGCTTTTAGATTAAAAGTATCTGAAACACTTAGGAATTTGTTCTGGAAAATTAAAAATAAGGACTAATGAGATAACCATTTATATTGTTATTTGTTAGCTTTTGCATCAAGAGAAATGGTGATATACCAGTTATAACTGGTGAGTGTTTTAATATTGATACATGTCCTTGTCTTTCAGTTGATTTACTGACAGATTCTCCTTGTAATGAAGTTTAGGTAGAATCTTTTTTTGTTGTTGCTTCAGATATTCTAATGTATTAGGATTTTTTCATACATTCGCTGCCTGAAGCATACATTCAGTGCCTGAAGCTAGTTTGCTGCTTCTGTTTTAAGTAGCATTTCCAAATCTTGCATGCTATATTACAAATACAAATTTGCATTCGATGTCATTTTATCATCTTGACAGCCTCCTAATCTACTGTGTTCCTCTGCCTCTACAGAGAATAAGTAGATGGAATTACAAGTTGTTATCCATGGGTAATCATGTAATGATGTAATTAACATTAGTAGAACTGCTAACAATAATGAAATATCCAAAAACTCCAGAAAGACTCCTTATAATTATGTTGCAGTTTTTATCTTTCTGAGAAGGAAAGTATCCCAAGATATTTTTAGTTTGAAAACACTTGATTTTAGTTTTTCTTAGATGTTAAGTTAAATACATTTATACTTGTGCACTTTTAATATGATGGATTTTGTGCTGTACAGAAAATTATTTTACCAAATACCAAAGTAATAATGTGATAATTTTAGATCCAAATTAATTAGCGCATATGCAGTTAGGGTTTCAGACGAAGTGCATGCTGTCTAATACGTTGGATCTTCCGGGTTCACAATTAGCATATCCTGCAGCCAGTGCAAGCAAGATATAGGGTTGTTGGCTTGCCTGATGCTGCTGAAAGCAGTAAATGCCCCTGAGGAGAAAACAACAGAGACTGTTGAATTACATTATTGCTTAGACTGTTTTACATCTTCTTCTTCTATAAAGCGTACAGAAAGATATTTCTTTAAAAAGTAAATGGACTATTATACGTGCTCAGACGGAAACATTTTATGACAGATTTGTTATAAAGAAGAGCAGATAATTCTGGATATTTGGAATTGCCCACAAGGGAAAAAAATCAGACTTTATAACAATTAATCAAGTTACTGTATTGCCAATGCATAAGGTGAAGATTTCTGTCTCATTTAATAGCGTTGGCTATGCTCTGGGACATGTAAAGCCAAGAGTGTATCGCACCAAATTTTGGCCAAAAAATTTTTCATTCAGTTTTATACCTTTTTTTTTAACAGTTATTGGTTATTATGCTAGTAGGAACAAAAAGGTCCTAGAGTATGTTTTGGAAAGCAGTTCCTTCTGGATATTTCTCTGATTCTTTTTTTTTTTTCCTTTCTTCAGTGGTAGCTATTCCAACTCTTGCCTTTCAAAATTAAGTTGTGAATTGGCATTTCACCTTTACAGTACAATCTTTGTCAATAGCAAGCATTCCAAAATACAGAAAAAAGTAAATGAGAAAATCCTAGATTTGTGAATTTTGGGGATAGAAAATAAGCACGTTTTCAGAGATGCTCTTTTTGTCCATATTTAAAGGACCTTGTTACCAGTAGGATCATAAGACTGAACTGAAATGCCTGTCACTAAATTAGGTTTTTGTAAGGGTCGCTCATGGTCGCTCAGTGGTTTGTGGTATTTGAGTAATTTGACAGGCGATTTACCTGATCTTCAGCAAATCTGAATACGCAAGTGGGATGCTTAGGGAGCTGTTCCTGCAATTTAGAATATTTTGGGATGGTGGCTGTAATGAAAACATTTTTAAAGTGAAGTCTATTTATAATTTTTAACAACAAATCACTATATTTTGTTATCCTTGCAGGAATTCCAGTTGTAATTTATTCTTGGTTTGCCATGTTCGTGGGAAAAAGGAAAGACAGAATATTCCATATTCTGTTTCATAAATTGTTGGCTTTTCAAAATTTGGCATTTTATTGTTGCACATGCCTTAATGCAGATGAGGCATTGTTTCCTTATTTTACTTAACTCTTCAAGTGGTACTCTTTGTCTCCTGCACTGGCTGTCAGTCCTTGACATAGATCTTCTTAACTATTATAGTTTAATAGTTGTCAATACATGCATTGTAGAAGACAATACTGGGCAGTTTTTTAAAATGCTGAAATAATAAAGCTATATACCCATACTTGCTGATGCTCCTTTAGGTAAAATAAAAAATAAATTACCAAATGAAAAGATAATATATACAGGGTCATACTAGGTACGGATTTGATTTAATTTGCATCTGCATAAATCATGCGCCACTCTATTGAAGTGAATAAATTTACATCAATGTAAAACTGGATTAATTGAGATCACAATTGGGTCTGGGCTTTCCAGCTTCTCAGAGGAAACTGGAAAAGGAAATCGTTAACTTCCAAATATGCCTCACTCAAAGAATATTAACTGGACCACAGCTGTACGGTTGTCAGCAAAGCATCTTCTCCTTAGTGTTTCATGTATGGTTTTCTTCTTTCTGATAATTTTGATTTTAGAGTCTGGAAAAAATATTTCTTGTTGTATAAAAGATTAGATAAAGTTCATCAGGTCTGATCCTGCGATTTTTGAAGCCAACAGTAAAAGAGTTGACACAAAACCAGCATTCTAGTGAATATAAGATTTCCCTTACCTTCCACTGCTGCCAAATTAGGTTTGGGAGTTAGTGCTGAGGCTGAACTGATCATGGGTGTCAAGTGTCGAGTGTCTTAGCCACAACTGCATTCAGGAAAAACAAATTTAAGAGCAATTTGCAGTTCTTTTTCAGAAGTACACAGGAGTTGGTGGCTAAATTAATCTGTTCTGTGAAAATTATTTGAACTTACTACAGTGTTTGAGCTATGCACCAAAAAAATTCAGGTCGTGCGAAGCACTGCTTTCAACTGCACGTAATTATATGTGACTTCCATCATCCATTTTGGTTTTTAAAAAAAAAAAAAAAAAAAAAAAGTTAAAATTTGTTACAATTGGATATAAAGACGCCATGAAGGAAAGCGTGCGTCAGTTTAAAAGTAATCAAAAGCTGTAATGAATACTTGTATTTTGCTGTTTTGTTTGATCTCTTAGGAATTAGAATGGAGTATCTTTACAGTTTATGACAAACAGAAACTGCCTTAGATTATTTTGACGAAGGTATTGCTTGTGTCCCACCACAGCAAATCTGAAGGCGTTGTGGGTGAAACTGGCAAGGGGAAAAGTGATTCTTGTGAACTGGAGCAAATACAATGCAGTATTTATATGCTTAGGAAATGCAGAAATAGGAAAGACACGATTGTTGCCATTCAGTTATTGGTAAATAGAATAAAAAACATTTATTTACATGAGTGGATAATATTAACTACTGTGGAGGAACAGCATACCATCTCTCCCCTAGGTGGTTAGCAAAACCATCTGACATTGGGGCTTGAAGAAGTCCTCTGCACTGGACTACCAAATTTCCATCCCAGAAGTCCTGGCGAGGAGAAGGGAGCCGTAGCCGTGCGGCACGCACCGAGTGAGCCTGGAACAGCGCAGCCGCTTCCTGCCGACGCATGGCGCGGGGTGCCGGTGCTTGCCTGGGCAGTCCCGGGTGCTCTGGCTGCATCGGCCTTTCTGCGGGTGGGCAGGGGGATTCCGGGGTATGTGCACAGGGACTGACAACTTCGAGACCTGTTGAACCTCCTCTGCAGATGAACTGTCCAAATGGAGTGTTACTTGCGACAGCCATTTGTCCGGACTTCTTGATGTCAGTAAGCAAGCAACAATAAGAAATAAATGCTTATTGTGCAGCTAATACTCTGTGCTGATTTTATATCTAGTTGGTACTGGAGTAAGAAGCTGAAAGGTAATTTAGAAATGCGCAAGTTTATACTTTATCCAAAGTTTCTTGTTCCTTTCGAACTGTTAAAGGTAAGGCACCAATGTTGGTACACATAGCAAAACACATAATAATGGATTTTTTTCAGTAACATAAAAGAAAATTTGGAGGAAGTGAGTACTTTCTATTGGGAATACTATGGCAATTTTATTATTTTGTGAAAGCATGTATGAGTTCTCCTCCAAACCATTGTTCACATGCACACTGTGGATCCAGTATTCCCATGGAATCTCAGCCTGGTCTGTGTGCCAGTCACAGTCTTTGGTGGACACGGAGCATTTCCAACTAATGTGGTTGGAAGTCACACAGGAGGAATCCAGAGGCTTTTCTGAGACTTGCCTGTCCTAAGGCAGTCATTTTTCAGTTGGTTCTCATTTTCTCTTCATTAGAAGAGGGATCATTCCTTAAGAATATTGAACCTTGGAGGGGATGCATTTCCCTGTGGAACTGTGGATGGGGTGTATGGGATAACGCTCAGCAGAGGCCAGTCTTGAAATATTAATTCCTAATGGGGTCATCTCAAAGCCTAATATCACCTTTCCAAAGTTTTGTCTTGGTCATTCAGAGGACTCCTAGTCTAGTGAGAGAAAGCCTTGAAGTTAGAGGAGAGACACAAGATTTTTCTTTTCTCTCTCTCTCTCTCTCTTTTTTTTTTTTTTTTTTAACTTACATTCTCCTAATCTCTTCTGGAGAAACTTCTTTTTTAACTCTGGAAGAAATAAACTTCTTAGCAGCTTAGGTGGAACACTCCACCACAATACTATAAGCCTTGCTGTATGTATAGGATAAAGTTTAGGATGAACTTACACCCTTTCCGACTGGGTGGGACTGTTGTGGGTTTCTTGAAAAAACATTTTAATTTAATAGTACTAATCCCATCAATTCTGAACTTGTTTGTTGCTCCTGGAACATTTCCTCCTTCGCACTCCTATCAAAAAACTAGTTAGAATCTGGCTAACTACTTAATTTCTGCACCAATGCTGTTAGTGCTAAGTGACAGCTAATTAGTTACTTTCTTGGCTTAATTGTCTGCCTTTGTGGCATGGTGTGACAGGCTCTTATTTAGGCTCATGTTTACAACAAGTAAAGGTGTTCTGTTACCTGTAAGCCATATCTTGCCATTTATATGAAACCCATCATTTTCTAGTGGACAATTCTGATTTTTTTTTTTTTTTTTTTAAATCTAGGTTACATATCCTATTCCTTCAGAACAATGAGGTGGTACTGAGTAAACGCCGTAGTGCTGAAAGTCAACGCACTCTCCAGAAAAGCCCAGGCATCTTTAGTGACATCTCTGGGGGATGTCTCTGTTCAAGCATTTTGTAGATTTTTCCCGCAGGGAGATTATCTACCTTCTCCCTTCCCTGCCCACCCCTCCCTTATGCCTTTGGTGCAGCACCTGGGCATGATGCATAATTATATTGAGGAGTGTTAGAGTCAGTGTCTTCACACAACTACTAGGTAAACTTCTAAGTTTCAGATACTACTTGGAGTCAGCCGGTGTGATAATGAGGTGTGGAAATCAACCGTTAAGTGAATAAAAATTGAGGTTATTTAATAGCAACTGAAAATTCTTTGAAATGTACTTTCTGTAGGCATGTTTGCAACTAGCCCTCCTTTTCTTTTAACCAAAAAGATTGGGATTTAGAAATGGAAGGGTGAAGTATACTTCACATTATCCACTACTTGTTGCTGTGGCAACATAGATGCATAATTTTAAAGGCAAGCATTTCTCAGCATTTGGGATAGATAACATTTTGTGTCTTCTTGTTATTTCAGATTGAGAAGTAGGATTATGATTCTTCAAGTTCTTATAATTATCACACGTTCACTTGAAATATAATGAATGTTGTATGTTATATTTGCAAGATGTATAATAATTCATAAATTAGTTAAAAGGGCGATCTCCAGTTGCTTGAGAATGCCTCATAAGTGAAGGGTTTGCTGTTACAACAAAAATTATAATCTGTGTTACTAGAGCTTTGGTAAATAGTTTAATGCATTAGGAATTCTTGACAACAGATAGATTAAGACCTCCCACTTCAAAAACTCCCTTGCCTTAACTGCTTTCTAACTCCAGTAGTCAAAAGCTCTTAAGCTGTAAGTGCTCTGTCATATTTGTAGGCTTTTATAGCAAAGAGTAGAGCAGACAGCAGTGATGATGGAAAACGATGGTAGGTAGACTTAAAATACTATAAAGCATAGAGACAATTGTACGTAATGCCTGGAATTGAAGCCTTTTTGAATGAAATGATCAGCCATATGTGCCACCCTTATGGACCCTGTAAGAAGAGGAGAAGAAATGTACCCTATTGCTAACTGTGCATGAAATTGCAGTGTTAGGAGATATTGACCAGATGTTTCAATCTCAACAAATAGCTTGTTATGTGACTGAGTGAAAATCTCTCTGCTGCTTTGATCACATACACCTTAAAAGAAGAAGTAATTTAATAGAGGCTGTCAAAGTTCATCATTGTCAATAAACTTTGACTTGACCTTTGCCATCTGTTTTTGATACTATTGCTGATACAAGCTGATAGGCAGCTGTTTACAGTTTGTGCTTTATGAATTCTGTGCTGCCAGACAATGAAGGAAGTCTCTTCACTTGTGGATTTTTTGCTGTCATTCTGAGTGTGGGTGTATTCATTGAGACACTACATCATCTAGCAGGGGAGTGAGAGTGACATATGCAGGCATTTCGAGAAGGAAGATTTGTTTTAAGTTTATAGGTATGCAAAATCATATGTGAAATATCCTAAAATGTCACTTTGCAACAATATCAACTTCACTTATAGGTTAGTACTTAAATATGTATACAGTGCTTTACACTGGAGAATTTCAAGGGCTTTTTAAAATGTTTATCAGTCTTCCTTGGATCTCCATGGAGTGAGTGCTAATTCTTTACAGGTAGAATAGGCTGAGGCATGCTTAACAGAAGCGTACAGCTGCCCAATGAATCCGTCTTACTGTACCCAAGTATGATGTTCCATTTTCATGTTGTTAATATGCTTGCATTAACAGCTTAACACTGCAGCTTCTAGCCACAGCGTAACGAGACTTTTTTTTTTGTGCTTTATTTGTCACTTTGCCATGTTTCTCTCACATCGTTCAACAAGGAAGTTAATATCTTTGAGTTCCTTTACTGATAAAGATACTCTTAAACATTACCTTGTACATGGCTTTATAATATTAGCAGATTTCTTAATAGACAGCTGTATACACTGAAACAGCTGCAGAAGAGTCCCAAGTAAACCTGGAATTCTTACCGTTGCGACACCCTTCATGTAACTGAGTGATGAAGAACTGGCACGACCAGCCCTGTTTTGTAGGTGTATCATCTTTTACCTGGTTTTGAGAAGGGACCACATTAATGTTGTGGAAAGGGAAAGGGAGTGACACAGCAGATGAAACCACAGGGAGGTGGTTGATGTCTCGGGTTCTGTGCTTCAAACGGGGAAGGGGCACAAGGCCAGCTGCGGTCTCAGTTACGTGCCTTGTAAGGTCTTGCAGGAGACATTCTGCCTTTGGCCTCAGATAATGTATACTGAACTTCAGAAGAGAGGCTGCAGCACTTCAGGTATTTGAGGCAGAACTGTAGCATTATAAATACAGCATACAAGGGCGATGGAGTAAGGAATATTGGAATTAGGTGCTTAGACTGGCCAATATCTAAGGGGTGGAATAAAAGAGAGAGCTAGCTTTTGGCCACATTGAAACTTTGGAATATGGCTACTACATGTTTAATTATGGAAGATAAGCTTGTATTTCCTTGTACAGCAAGAAGCTTACAAACTAGACTAAAAGTAAAACAGTGGACAAGTAGATGAAGAGCAAGAGGGAAAGAATAGGAAACAGAATACAAAAGAATAGCAGCACTGAAAATAGTTATTTGGATTATAGATATTGTTAGGAGGCAGTTTGTTAGCTTTGTGTTGTTAAATGTAGAAGTGAATGAAGTACTGCTCCTGGACGATTAACGTTTTGGTAGACGTCTTAATTTGAAAAGCTATAGCAAAACGCAACTTGTGGCGCCACACTAAAACTAATAGATACTCCTGTGCAGAGATTTGGATAGTGCATGTTGAACCAAATCCTAGTGAGATGTAGATATTGGTCTCAGTGCGAGGCTTTAGCTAGTCTTTTCCTTTGAAAAATATTATCACTTTTATCTCGTTTGACTGGAAGTTGCTTGAGGGTGTTGTCATGCATTTTAACAATATCACTTCCTTATGCAAGATTTGGCAGCTTCAGCTAATGGTGGAAGAATTACTGTACAGGACATGGGGCTCCTTTTTGCAAGCCTGCTTTTATAAAGATAAGCTTATTTTTTCCTTTTCCATGGCCATTATGTGATAATAGCTGTTGTAATCTTTAAATGTTGATCAATGAAAAAAAAAAGAAAAAAGGAAAAAAGATTGCAAAGGTGTTGGAACAAAACTCTAGAATCTCATATGTTTTCCAGCGTCTTGATGCTGTATTCTCACAACAGTGACTCTTGAGTAGGTATACTGGGTCTGCTTGGGATGGAGTTGATTTTTTTTCATATCAGCCCATATGGTGCTGTGGTTTAGGTTTGTCACCAAAATAGTGTTGTTTAACACAGCAGTGTTTTAGCTATTGCTGCGCAGTGCTTGCACAGCATCAAGGCCTTCTCTTTTTTCAGTCTACTGCCCTAGCAAGCAGCCTACGGGGTGGGAAAGAGGTTGGGAGGGGACACAGCCAGGACAGCTGACCCCAGCTGACCGAAGAGAGATTCCAGGCCGTATGGAATATAGTCAGCAATAAAACTGTTGGGGACAGGGAGGGAAGGGGAGTTTTTTGAAGGTAGCTGTTGCTCAGAAACTGGCTGGGCATCGGTCTGCTGGTGGGAGGTGATGAATGATTGCCTTTGCATCATTTCATCTTGACCCGTGCATTTTTTTTTTGCTCACTGTTGCACTTCCAATTCTCTCCCCCATCCTCTCAGGAGGGAGGATTGAGAGAGCGACTGGGTGGGGGCTTAGCTGCTGGCTGGGGTTAACCCACCACGGTAGGGATTTTAAATAATACAGTATGTGTAATAGTAACAGAATATTGCATTCTAGTTGTGCTTGAGGTGTACCACATCATTTGCAAGAAACAAGTGAGCTCACTTGGAATGGTGGCACTGATGGTTTTTTTTAGGATTGTTTTGCATATTGTCAGGTTTTCCTGTTTTTAAGATAGATAGATATAATGATTTAGTTTTTGATCCCACTTTTTCTCATTTTATCTGATTTTCTAAGATGAGGTATGATTTATTTTCTTTCAACATCTAAAATATTCCTTAAAATATTTGTAAGAGCTTTTTGATGGACTGTGTATATAATTGGTGATGGGAAATGTCCTAGGGGTACAACAGACTGGTGAAACCTTCTGAAAAGTGTATTGACTTATTCTAAAATGCAGACTATAAAAAGAAGAGATACTCCAAATAGAGCTGTATAAAAAGAAGCCATTTCTCTTTACTAAAAAGAATGGTTCATGAGTAGTTGCTACCATTGTTTAGTTTAGATTTTAGCAAGCATGTTAAGTCCTAGCTAATTTTAGGCCTTTGGAGTCCTCTCCTCTGTGAGCTGCAATTTAAAATAAGATCAGTTTTGACAGATCATGCAGAGAAGAGTCCAGCTTCAAATAACACACTTCAGATGCACTTCAGATGTCTGTATTCAGTGTTAATGAGTTTTGAAGATCCTTCACTGTGAAGGGGCATAATGCTTCCTGTTGTGTTGTCAGTTCCTAGGCATTTAGGATTCAAGTCTACAGCTGAAAAATCCTATGTGCAGAAGGTATGTCAACCTAAGCAAAGCTTCATGTGCTTTGGCATCGTTAGTTTAAGACGACTGACAGATGTGGAAATGCACTACTGGCTGCAGCTTTAAAAAAGAATTCAGGAGCTAAGGAGTTCAGATGGAGAACAATGTGGGACTGATAGTGAGTGTCTTCGTCAGCCTCCTTGTTCTGATTATCGATGTTGTCCAGTTAACAGTGGCACTTACAGCAAAGCATAGAGTCAGAGCAGAATGAAATAATTTCTGAAGGATCTTTGTTTTAGTCGGAGGGCTATAAAGCTGTCGTAAGCTTCATCAGTATGATGTTTCTTTTTAAGTCTTACGGGATTGTGTACTGAAACCCAGCAGTAGCGGACTCTCCTTTTGCAGGGGAAGTATCTTTGCAAGTGGAGGTGAGGCAAATCAAGTATTTAGTTTTGCTGCTTTTTGTCTTTCAAGTGGAGGTCCTCCTCTACAGTGAACTTTGCAGGAACAGCAAAGAAAAGCTTTGAATACAGACTGAGTGTTGTGATATGGGATACTGGACTCTGCCCCTGTGGCAGAAGCATGGCATTCCCAAGCTAAACAGGATAAGCTTGGAAAACACAAATCAAAGAACTCCGTTTTCTCCCTTTCTTTCTTTAATTCTTTAAGACCACTGATTTTCTTTCACATAATATGAAGGGGCATTTTTTTTATTTTTTGGGTGTAAGGGACCATTCAGGTAACTGTCATCTCATCTTGAATATTGTTCTCAAAAGACCACATTGAGTAGGCAATCGAAGTCAAGTCCCTTCTAAGTGTTGGAAGAAGTGCTTCTGAAGTGCTCTGTAACTCAGAGGAAAGGTTGTTATCAAAGCCGTTTTCTAATCAGACAAAAGTGGGAGATAGGTGTACCACATCTTTGAGTCCAGCGATATGAAAGAGTGGGACATAGTGAACTCCAAGCAGTCTCACAAAGTCACAACTGAGTCTTCAGAAGTTTTACTTGTTACCAAGTTTTCTTGGCATCTCAACATCTTGCAAGAAAAGACGATGTTCTCCGCAGTTGCCACCCACTCTCTGGAACACAAAGGTTCTTACACTTCGCTGATATCTAAGCATGCCAAACAGTTCACCCTGTTAATTCTGATCATGAAAAAACACTTGAACAGATACTCCTACTACTGTGAGCCCAAGTTAGCCTCATGAAAATAAGGAGAGAAGCGTTCTATCACTCTCTAGTGTATCCCTGAGCGGCCAGGGTGCTGGCCTCTTTCAGAAGTGCTGGCTTCCAAAGGAATTATTATTATTGTAAGGAATAATGTGCCTGTAGGGATGGGGTAATCTGATATTAGAGGATGCTTATTTTGAACTCAGCCTGATTTTAAGACAGTGTTATGCTAAAGGCAAGAAATAAATTTTTAAAAGTTAATACTTGTTTTTAGTTTACCAGGGTGCATACAACAAAAATGTAAGGAAAATGCAATCTGTTTAACTGAAGAGAATAGCTGAAAGGTGGTCTATTTCCCATGCTCCTTCTGTTATGGATGCTTATCCTAACTCAAAAGGTCAGGGACTGTCCTTGTGTGTACCTGATGTCCAAGCTGCGTTGACAGAAGACAACTTTAGGATGGAGAAACACATTAGATTTCATAAACCACTCTAGGTTTTTAGTTTCCTTTGTGGTATCCCCCTCCTGAGGCTGTCTTGTTCCTTCATGATAAGTTCCTGCTTCTGACACTTCTGTCTTTGGGCCATTAACAGCCTCAAATTCCCTTGGGTGATGGTGAGGATTCATGGTGTGGCCAGGTGCCAACCTCTCCTGACCAGACTGTCAATACAGTTAGTTAATAGCTGCCTCACTGCCTAGCCAAACCCTAGATAATTAACTCATTATGCTAGTGCCTGCTGAGCTGGGTCATTTTCCGTTTCTGTTTAAAGTCTTTTTCATTCAATTAAATCTTGTATTCCACATAAATCTATAAAATGAATTTGCAGTTTATATAACCATATACCTGGCATTAATGTGTGCAGTTATTGGCCTTCAGCTGATGTTAGATATAACGCTGCATGACTATTTCATGGTGATAAATGTCTTGTGATGACTGACTCTGATTCCCATTCAGAGTGTTTTAGCCAAAATATTGCTAATAAAAACAATAACAGTGGTGTGTGAAGTACCCCATAGAAGCCTGTTTTTTCCATATCGGGTTATTAAAAATTAAACTCCAATCCAGGGTCACATTTTTTTTAAAAAGTGCTCCAGTGTCTACCATGAAGATGTTATTTTGTCTCTCGGTTTCTTTTACACGTATGCAAAAAATGCCTGCTGTGACTCATTCCCCTAGGTGCAACTTCAATGTATACCACAGAGGTATTTCTGCAGTTCAATTTCATCTTGTTTGTAATGTGATGTCTGGTTTTTGCCTTTGCTAATATGTAGCCTTTTAGCTGAGGTAAAGGAGGAACAGTTTGGAGGAGTTCTGCACTAGCAAGACCTCACCACCGTTACTGTGGGAATATGTGGAGATCATTCCAAGAAGCTGGGAGTATTTGTCACTGGAGATCTGTGATTAAAGGGTCCTTCCAGAAACACTGCTGAACTACTTTTCCATCTTCCTCAGTGTTGCTTAACATAGCTCAGATGTTCAAATGAAAAGGATATCTACATAGTGGGAATATTCTCCTACCATATAAAACCTGTGTCTCAAATAATCATGAGTATGAGCAGAACCACTGCTTATGGAAGGAGCGGTCTGCACAACATACAGAGGTTCATCTCAAGAAATCCTGGATCATGACTTCTGATTCTCAAGAATAACTTTACTTACATTTAAAGTAAGGATTGTGACAGTTGTATATGGCATGTATCACATCTGAATTCAAATTGAGCTGCTGCCAATAGCCAAAACTGTGATACTTGAACCGAAATTCTTTTTTGAGAGATGTATGTGAAATATTGCTTACTACTACTGCTCCAAATGTTGTCAGACTTTATATATAAAGGATGGAAAAGTTATGTCATTTGATATAATGTTGTACGCCTAAGGTGCAGTTTGAAGTCTTAAGTTTTTTGAAGACTTGTTGGGGTTTGATGCTTTGATAAATGCTGTTCATAGTGATCTCTAACTCGTTATTTGTTAGAGTAAGGCATGCTTTTCAACATGGGACACGAGGCTTCAGGTACTTCTCTTCTTTTTGGTGTGGAAATCGGTTCCATATTTATTTACAGTAGGTCACAACATCTTTAGTCTTGTTAAGTAATCTGTTCTACTTAAACATACCTCCAAATATAAAAGGTTACTGTTCCTAAGACATCCTAAATGAACACTGTGCAAATGTGTATTATGTATGTGCAAACGTATGTAAAATACGAGGTTATTGTAGATAATTCTCTTGTTAGGGGTTTTCTTAATTTATATTAGAGTGATGTGGAATAGATTAGCAGAGCATAAGTAGTGTGCATTTCATGAATGAGAGATTGAATGCTGCCACCATCTGACGACACAAACTTTATATACATTAAATTGCTGCAGGGAAGAGGCCTTGCAACTTTTGTCCACCTTTGCCTCACTAATGAAGACTTTTACGTGACTCAAGTTTTTTTTTTTTTTTCTTTTTCTACCCTGGAGCTGGAAGTAATAAAGATGTGACTAAGCATGTATTTGCAACGCAGTTACTTGACCTTTCTACAACCCACAGCTACCACTAATGCTGCTTTGTAATGGAGACATTGTCGTTTATTTAAAACTTGATTAGGAAACAATTATAAGTAGGGTTTTAGTATAGCAGTAAATTGATGTAGCCTTTAATTCATACTATAGATTGAGTGGATAAGCTTTCTGACTGTAATTAGAGTGAATTATAATGACTTCAGTTGGTTGACTCACCACCAGCAGAGTAGTGCCTATGATTGTTTCTTCACATTTATTTTTTCAGTTCACTTTTTATTTTACTTTGCTGCTAAATGCTATTTTTTAACTTAGTGCAAAATGGAGTTACATTTACAGTTGAATGATACATATTTTGTATTAATAAAAGAGGAGCTTTATGAAATAACCTGGCACCTTAGCAACACTGTGCAGCTATGTGCTTTCTTTATGATTCAAGTGACAACTGTTCTTAATAAAGTTGGAAATAGATATTATATGTTCATGCGTGGTTTAACAACGTAAATGGGGAATATTTCCTTCTTTGCATATAATTAAATGGTAGACACAAATTATTATTTTCAGTACTCTTTAGTTTTTGTATATATTGTGAATGTTGCACAATGTTTCTTCTTAGGTTTCTCAAGCGTATTGTTTTCCTTATCTGCTGTCTCTCTGTTTTTTTTTACTTTTTGGGGGGTTTTCTTTCATTTGTCTTTTCTTTATTTTCTACAAATTTTCTTTAAAGATACCATATGTTGCTTTATTAAATGTAAGTGTAGGGGCATCTCCTTTGAGCATGGGAACTTCTTTTGAAATACCTTGTAAAAACATACTAATCTACTTTATTTGATAGTGAACTATGTGTATTTAGGTTTTACATTAGGTATTAAATGCTCAGTGGGATCATTAAGGGTAAATTTTTTTTATTCTTTGCTGACCTTCCCTCCCTTGATGTACCAGATGTTTTTTACTTCAGGGCTAGAAGTGTTCTGTAAGTCACAGTGCTCTGTAGGCACAGAATTAAATATGGCGAGTGGAGAGAAAAAAATGGCAAAAAATAATAATATATCAGGCATGCTAACTTTTTATTTGTTTTTTGTTGTGTTTCTTTTTTTTTCCCCTGTCAATCTGCAGTGGATGATTCAGAGCCCTTATAAAGCTGCAACTTTCTTTGGGTGCATTGGCAAAGATAAATTTGGAGAGATCTTAAAGAAGAAGGCTGAGGAAGCTCATGTGGATGCCCATTATTACGAGCAGAGTGAAGAACCGACAGGAACCTGTGCTGCATGCATCACTAGTGATAACAGGTCAGGGGCCTTTGATATTTTCTTAAGATATAAATGCAGTTGGCATAGTGTGAGGAGCATAATTTGTTTGGAATATTTGGCCTTGAAAAATTGTGATTTGAATGACAAAGTATTAGCACTGGTTTGAGACAGTGCAGGACTGCCTGCTCACAGTTTGAGGCTGGGCGGTATTAATATACTTCTAGAGAACAGCAGTTGTAGTATGGCAGAAAAGTGTGAGATAATAATACACTACTACTTTCTGAACTTTATAGTTTCCCATTGCTCTGGAGAGAGAAAATATGTGCGAGACTAAAGCTGGTTAACAAGTATGTTTATGCAGCCTACGTGAAAGCTGATTGGCATGCAAGGCATATACTTGATTGGCAAGTGAGGAACATACTTCAGGTGATAATGTGTTTAAAGAGGATAGGTGTTAGCATATAGCCTGATTGAAAGGGTTAATTTGATTTTATACAAGAGGAAAAAAGTTGGGGTTTTTTTGTTGTTGCAGTTGTTGAGAAGTTAATCTAATAACTGTAATTCTGTATGTCTACATCTTAACAATTTCTTCTGAATTTTGTCTTTCATGTTTTCATTTGCTACTTTTTTTAGATGGTCTTTGCTATATAAAAAAAAAAAAATCACTTCTCCAGAACTCTATGATATATTCAAGCTTTCCTATATTTGTAGACTATGAACAATGGTCTTTGTGGTATTTTGTATGGTTTCAGAGCATCCCATAAGTAAGAACCTGTTTATAGAATGATTTGTTTTGGGTATTGTAATAAAATTAATAAAAACAAGAATTTCAGAAAGAGATAGTGAAGACAATAGGCATTTATCTTGAGCATGTCCCTTTGCTTTCTTCTTTCTCCCTCCACCCACAACACTTGAACTTATGTACTGCTTCTTTGCTGATTACCTCCTGATGATTTTTTTAAGGTTTCAAAACCAGCCGGTCAGGTCTGCCTTAATCGTGAGATGTTACCAGCACACACCAACCCTCCTTGATTTCTGCCAATATCTAAATTTTCTGATACTAGGTATTGAAACAATAATGAAAATGATATCGGTTACCCTGAAGAATATTTTCTTTTTGGCTCTCAGTAAGAGCAGAATTTCTGTCATTATCCTTTTTGGTTTCCCTCTGTGGCTTTCGGTGCCATTTTTCCTGAGGAATTACTCTTTCCCTTTTGAAGCAGTATCAGGAGTTGGTAGAATTTATTAAGGTAAGATAGCTGTCCGATAATTAAAATTCACACCAAACTTCCTGAGAAGTTGGTGAATGTTTTGGATAGAATTAGAAAAGGCAATAGGGAGCAACATGAACTGAACCTGAGAGCCAGGGGAGGGAGAATTTTTCCATGTAATCTGTAGAACCCTGGAAAAATTTTAGTTAGAGCGGACATCTGTTCCAAACCCCTGCAGAATGCAGGGCCAACTTTGAAGCTAGACCAGGCTTTTCAGAGCCATGTCCAGCTGGGTTTTGAATATCTCCAAGGATGGAGGTTGCACGACCTCTCTGGGCAACCTGTTCCAGTGTTTGATCACTCTTCATGGGAGAAATTCTTTTGATGATACCCAGTTGGAATTTTCCTTCTTCCAGCTTGTGTCTGTTCCTTGCGTCCAAGAATAGTCTGGCTCCATCTTCTTTGTAAACTTTCATTAGATATTTGAAGATGGCAGAAAGGTCTCCCCTTAGTTACCTCTTCTTAAGGCTCACCCAAGCCTTTCTTCATTTGTTAAGTGTTTCAGCTCCGTAATAATCTTGATGGCCCACTGCTGGACTCACTCCATTATGTCAATGTCTTCCTTGTAATGGAAAGCTCAAAGCTGGACACGGAACTCTAGATGAGGTCTGGAGACCAGAACAGAGGTTTTCCTCCGTTCTGAATATATAACTTCCTTTGTCCTGCTGGCTGCATGCTTGCTCATATAGACCAGAATGTGATTAACCTTCTCTGTGCGGATGCAGTGCTGACTTGTGTTCCAAGCCTGGTCCACCAGCACCTCCAGGTCCTTTTCTGCAAAGCTGTGTTGTATCCTGTCAATGTTCAGCCTATATTGTTGCATGGGAGTTATTCCATCCTAGTTGCATGACTTTGCATTTGCCTTCAAGTTTTCTGTCAGCCCAATTCTCCAGGCTTTTGAAGATCCACTGAATGATAGACAGCCCTGTCCTCCAGCTTATCAACCTGTCCCTCCCAATTTAACGTCATACGTAATATCTTACTCTCAGGAATGAATGTACATACTCAGTGGAGGAAGAAAGTTCATTCATCTTCATCTAGAGTTTTGACATTAATTATGTCTACAGACTTCCCCCTTCATCTCCAGGATCCACACTCAGTTTTTCAAAGAGAAGACAAACAATAAAGATGTTTCTGCTCTGTGAGTCTCTCTCTCTTCAGTCACATAGTGTCTGTGTATGCATCCTGTAGCAATCACCATTTCCTAGATGACATGATGGGAAACTGAAGTCAAGACTGTCCATAGACATACATCATGAATTCAGGAAAAACATGTGCATCTTTTGCCATGCATCTCAATGGAATTTAAAAGTTTAGGTGAAATTATTCATAAAAATGACTGCAAGTACGTCTTTAACTTATTAAGCAGTATGTTTGGTTTGCTAACATAAAGCAGTTTTTTCTCAAATGTTTGCTCAAATACTAGAGTCAGTGGCTTCATCTCAATCGCTGTTTTAGAGCATGCTTTAGAGTGTGCAGAGAGTACAAGAGACTTATTTCCCTCCGTGGAAGATAAAAAGAAATGGCCGATGGTTGCTGCTAAAGGCTTTATTATGCAACCCGCTATCTTCTAGTGAGAAGAAGTTTATTCTCAATCTTCAGTTACCCTCTGATTGTTTCTTGGTTTTCAGCATTTTCTGTATTTGTAAGAATCACTTCAACCTGGCCCAGTTGATACCTCTATTTATTGACTAATCTCTTGTCCCAGCTGAGGTATGTGCTAACTTCCTTCCTTCAGGTGATTCAGCTTTCTTGTCTCTTTTGGAGGAGCTGACTAATAGCACTCCAGGTTTTCCCAGTAAGTGGTTGTGTATATTTATGTTCCAGATGTCCTTACGTGAATGTTTCTTGTTTCTGCTAAGTCTGTCTAGCTTTTTGCAGGAAAGGGTTCTGAGCTAATTCCTGATTACCACTCTGAATTTTCTAGCTTAGCGATACTAATACACTTCGTTTTCTCAGAGCTTTTCAAGAAAATCCTAACACGTGATTAAACTCTAAAGTAGTACCTACACTCTGTCATAATCTGTGACTTGGATTTGTGTGTTCTGCTCAGAAATACCCACATGCACAGAGTCTCAATTAAACTTTGATTTGAAGCACTCTGGCTGTCTCCAGTTACCATATTTCACTGAAAAAACATCTACCTTCTCTGTGTCCCACACGTTGAATTTAGTGCTGTTAGAATTACAGTTTTAATTTGGAAAAGCTTGGTGCTATGTGTTCTGTGTAACAATCTTTTATTATGCATCACGTGCAGAGCATCTCTACAGTTGGATGTAGCCACCAAGAACTAGGTTTACAGTTTCAGGGGCATGTGGTAAGTGTAAGGAAACATATAGAGAGTCTTTGCTTAGTTTTCTGGAACGTAATTGCTTTTCACTTAGCAACATACTTAGGCAAGATTTTTCCAGCTAGGTCCTTGATAGATATTTAGGGTTTGCCAAAACTGAAAGATTTAATTTGCTTTTTAAATTTGGTTTACAGAAAATTGCCACAGTTATGCATATGTCTTTCTTGGATTTACTTGGTTCTCCTGTGGATTTCCTGTCATTGAAATTATAATATTCATCAAGAGTGAAACTTCTTGCCCTGTTATTGTACTGCTACAGAGGCTTGGTCTAAAATATTATTTTTTAAATTTTCCAAATTCACATTAGTTCTCATTGCCTTTAGGCTTAATTTTTATATACTTGATCTGTTTAACTTACAGGGATTGTCAGTGATGAGTGCTTCAGGAATTTTACGGGGGATTTGGTTGCTGTCTTCATAAGAGATTCTTTTTGGCTTTTGTTTGCTTTTTATTGAATAGGACAAAGACAAATGGTGATAGTGGAAAGATGCTGTTTTGAGGTGGACTAAACTTTCAAGAATTCCTAGTGCACTTCCCTCCTGACACCTGTACGTGATAGTCTGGAGGCAGAAGCGTGACTCAGGAGAAGCAGACTAGCAATTCACGCCGACCTGTTGTCTCTGGACTGTAGTAGCAGTTATATGGAAAAGGATGATACATGTAGCATCAATTGTATGCATGTTAGAGAAGGCAAAAGTTTTCAATAGCTCTATGTTGTATGTATAATTATACGTGATTTATCTGGTTAATGTACTTAAAAATCACAGAACAGTGATGTGTTAATGTTAAAAGTGCATCCTATGACTGTTAAATCTTGAAAATTAAATTTAAAACTCTGTATGCCAGCATGGAAATGTCTGTTTCCCCAACTCCCCTTCTCTAAATATTGGATGTTATTAAACATTCTCATAATAAAATTGGCCAGAAGGATTTGGTCGTGGTAGCCAGAGTGGAGAGCTAGTGTATAACCATCTTTTTATGACCTGTTTTTAGCAGTACATCTGTAAGTTTTGTGTGTTTCATAAGGCTGAATTGAATGGCTGAAGAGGACGATTTAAAATAGAATGTATCTTACACGGAACAAAGTAAATATGATACAAGTGCTTTTGTTCTCGCTAATGGAAGTTGTGTCCCATGGCTTGTGTTATAACTTGTTAGGAAAGAATTAAGTACAAGTGAGGTTTTGGTAGCTTTCCAGTAATACACAGCTAAGCCAAAGATTTCTTTTTTTGCAGTTCATCATCTAAAAGTAGCTATGTGACCCTTTTTCATTTGCTAAAGGAAAATATGAGCCTAACGGGGGAAAAAAAACCCAAACAAACCCCGTTTTAAATAATATAACTATTAATTGGAAAATGATAAGGGCAAGACAGACATATCCATCAACTTTTTTGTTCTAGTGAGGGAAAATACTTTCCATAAGATAAACGGGCGTAGCTACTTTCCTTTAGGTGTTAGGTACTAGAAGAGTTTTAATGAAAATCTGCAGACCCTGTACCGTACAGAGGGAGTTGATCACAAAATGCATCTAAGGTTGATTCTAAGCAAATGAAGGCACATGAACAGTATAATAGCGGTAGGTTACATAAACTATGTAGGTGGATTTAAAATACATTATTTAAATATATGGTTTAACTTGAAATTTAAAATATATTGTTTATATATTATGAAATGGTCAAATAAAGTATATGTGGTTTATGGGGCTCTTTGTTAATTGCGTTTATGTTCCTTAAGATCTTTGATCATCTTTGAGAAATTTTGTTCTCTGTGACAAATTTGCAGTAGTGTTAGTTAAAGAGGAACTAATGCCTGTTTTTTAATCACTTTCAGGTCTCTTGTAGCTAACCTCGCTGCTGCTAATTGCTATAAGAAGGAAAAGCATCTTGATTTGGAGAAGAACTGGAAGTTGGTGGAAAAGGCCAAAGTTTATTATATAGCAGTAAGTTCAGCTTCTTTCAAATTGCCAAAATTTGGGTTACAACATTGTGATGTTTAAGCAATAAGCATGTCTGTTGCATATGGTTTAGGATGATTTCATCAAAGTCAAAGAAAATGCTTCAATTTCAGCATAGTTTGATTTCTTTGAATTTAAATGTACAAATGTAGAAGTATGTTTCAGTTGTGTGCTTTCTTAAATTAGTGGGGAAAAATCATAAGAACTAAACATTTTCAGAGCTTTTGTAGTAGTGCATCAAATTTACATTTCACATTTTCTAGTAAATTGTTGTGAAGGATGCACAAATTATGTAGAAAAACACTATTAGCATAATTATTCACTGCAAACAGTTTGAGCTTATTTGTGTGAACAATCTTAATTGCTGTTTATTCCATAGTAATTACTACGGCACCTTATAACTCAATATTTCAGAAACAATGATTGTGACAAATCTCTTGAATGTGGGCGGTGGGGCAAACTGATTTTAATGATGAAATCTTACTTCTGGAATAAAGGGGTTTTGAGGATGGGGCATTACTAGATTGACAATTAGTATTCCTTTTTTACCATCCAGAATGAATCAAGCCAGATTAGTGTATTTGTGTAGATTACATCTTGCCTAAATAGAAGTTGTGAATTTGTTTTCATCTTGCTCTCAAGTTGAGATGACTGATCAAAATTAGCAAACATAAAACATCTATGACAGATGAAAAACTCATAACATGCATGTAATGTATGGATTCTGTATGACAGCTGCTTCCATTCCACTACCTGAGCTGTGTGGGAACAGCTGGTAGGAAGTGTAAAAAATTGATTATCCAGGAGGAACGCATTCATTGAAAATACAGTTATTTCTTTTAGCTAGTTTTAATGTCTCCTACAGCCTGTTAGTGTGCACTGCTGTAGGCTTTACATGGTTGTTATTGATTCTTGCGTATGGCCAAGACTGCCCCTTTATAACTGTCAAAAAAAACTTATAACCTTCTCAGTATACAAAGAAAATACATCCCACTGCAATGACCTATATGTTTGTGCTGCAGATAAAAAAATATATAGGTGCATTGTCCACTCATTTTTTTATTTCTGTTTTTCAAGCGTTCTGAGTTTTTTATTTCCCAATAATTGTACCTCAGTCTGTTCCAAATGCCATGCTTAGGAATTAATGCTGTTGGCTAGAAAAATATTGAAAGGCTAGGAGTAGAGTTTAAATAAAGAAGAATGACAAATGTTACCAAATCTATACTGCACTAAGTTTTGGTTTGTTTTTTTTTAATTTTACCATGCTTATATGTAGTTACCAATGAAGCTTCCAATATACAATTTAGAAGAATTAAACTTAGTGGAGATGCTTCAGGAAAAGTGGGAAACATTACACGAGGTGAAAAACAGGTTTGGGTTTTTTAACATATAGCGTTCATCTTTATTTCCAAAGCCACTCTTCTGTGTTCAGTCAGTTTGATCACTTAAGTTTTGACTAGGTGATTCACTACATTTATTTTCATATATATTAAAAGCTGTTCTTCAGATGCCAGTTCTATGACATCTAAGCTTTGACTAAGAGACGGAGAATTATTGTGCTAAACTGAAAATAAAACCCAAGCTGCGCATTTGTTAATGGATAAATGAATAACACTGAAGTGCTAATAAATTGTATTAGATATTTGCAAATCGGAATTCAGATTAGGGAAACATCTGATGGCAGAAGGAGATCTGTTGGGTAAAGAACCTGGTTCACACCTGTAGCAAAATTGCTCAAGGATGGGTTCATCTAAGAGATTTCTAGGACAGTGTTATCACTTCAGATTACAGATTGCATGTGTAACTTTCCTTAGGAAAGGAGACAGTGTGTAGGACCGTACACCTTACCTCATGCTACAGTGCATGCATGCCCTTTTATTTAGCTTCTTTACTTTCAGGTTTGTAGCAGTTTACCAGATTAAACAAAACCACGTAGTGAACAATTACCACTCCTGACGTGTAGGGTAGCTCTCCAAGTCGTTAACTCTTCTGCTGTTGTCTGTCTTCACTGTAGTCTTGTTACCTTCCTTGGCTTTGCACTGTGCATATGTTGCTTTTCATTTCCTTCTTTCTATCCAACTGTCGCCTATTTCTTGGATTGCATTAGAATGTATGTTAGTGACAGATACTTATTCTGGAAATCTGTGTCCTGAGATTATCAAACAATCTATTTTCTTGGCAGAGGAGGGCAGTTGTTGCTTTAGGACAGGTCTGTGATATCCTGTGGTCATCTGTATGTGCTTCCCAGAATAGATAATATGCGTTTTCAATGCAGCATTCAGCAGAATGGCCCTCAGATGAAACTTAGGTCTGAAATCTAATCAATTCACTGAGGGAGGAGTAGGTACAAAGGAAAAGATAGTGAAGCCGTGACAGAACCCTTAAAGACAACTTCTGTTACCATGAATGAACACAATACATTTATTTTAGCCATCTGGTAATCAGATCCGGCAGACAAATTGGAGAAAGACTAGCAAAGAATAGGACCCTGTAAATCACAGATAGAAGCAAAATACAGAGGCTGCCCCAGCTTTCTCAAAGATGGTAAACTTTGAAGGTGTATTTTAATCCTTTAAAATTACTCTACTTTGTACCATTTAAGATAGATTACATGTACTGTCAAACTCTATGCAATTTTGTTCCCTTCTCCAGATATAATTCATATACTTGCAGTAATTTCTACTATTGACATCATATCTTCCAGTCTGTCATATTCATTTCGCTGTGGATCAGCTAGCTGTGCCACTGGTGTCTGATTAGAATTCACTGTGAGGGATTTTATTTGGTTCCTACTGGGGCTAGAAAATGTCTCTTCCTCAGACATTTCCCTTATTTCAGAATAAGTTGAGAGTTGTGATAACACTAAACATTGTCATTCTGTCTCTGAAATCGTGAATGGCACACAACCTGACATGAAAATAATCTTGTGCTTGGTGTGTGTGGTTTTTTCAATTTTTTTTTCTTTTTTCTTTCTTTCTGTGGATCTGTGCTTTCTGTCAGGACTTGCATTTTAGAATTCTTCTGTGTTAGCATTGCATCTTACAAACTTCGGTGATGAAACTCCATATTTAGGGACCTTGTTTGTCTTACTTTCAGAGGCATTTAATAAACTGATGGTAGTACTGTATTTATGTAGGCATTTCTAAGAATTCTATAACATGTCTTGGGTTGTGGGGGCTTTGTGTTGTTTTGGGTTTGTTTGGGTTTTTTTTTAAGATCATCAATGTCTAGCGTCAACTGAAATCTATGGGAGTTGCTGGTACTCAGTTTCTTTGACATTGCACACAAACATTTTAACATTTTTAATGCAACTTGCAGTATATAGCTATTAATTTTCATATCTTACGAAGGCCTGGAATGCAAAGTTATTTTTATTGTCAATGTTTTTGGTTAAAAAAAAAATCTGCTGATAAGAGTTACTTAGGAGAGCAGAAAAACTGAGGAGAATTTTAGTTGTCATTTGACTCCAATTACATTGGAGTCCCAATATTATGACTCCCTTATGTTACTATATGTGAGTAAGGGATTTTACACTTGTCCTTCCGTAATGGGAAGAAAATGGAAAAGGAGAAAATGCTTTCCTTCATTAAAAGCTGCACTTAACCTTGCGAAATCTTAACTCTGTGACAACTGGTACTGCTTGCTTGTCCAGGCAGCTGAATTTTAACTTTCTGCCCATATTTGAACATTATTGCCACAAGTGTGGTGCTTCCCTGATGTGTTTTCTCCTGTTCCAGTTGGCCATCCTTATTTCTGCCAGTTATTTAGCTTTACTCAGTTTGTTCTTCAGTCCAACACCTGCATTCATTTAATGTTTGCAGCTGGAGGCATTAGGTGGGTGAAACACTGTCATTTGATGCTAATATTGTCTTGGTGCTGAAATAATAAATGTCTTCTTGAAAGTTCCTTCTGTGCTTCAGTTTTTCTTTTTTCTTTCTTTTTTTTTTTCCTTAAATACTTTTCCTCAGTAAGCATATGAGATGGCAGTATTGACTGCAGGTAGGTTCCCAGTCTGTACTAACTTCAGTTTTAGCCTAGAATGCATCAGTTAAGTAGCTCCCAAAAACCAAACAGATCTTCCTTTAATAAAACGCTTGTCTCTTTTCTGTACAAAGAAAAACAGTAGATTGTTGTTTAGGGACTGTATTTGAATTTGGTTTTTGTGGATATGGTTTGTGTGCTTAAAAAGCTTTTCTCAGTAGTATCTACATAGACTTCTTGCCTAGCCATCTCATGTAGGTACAGCATTGCTGGTGCTTATGCTTATCTGTGTTCATTAAAGAGATGTGGGGCCATTTTTCACCGTACTTCAAGCATTATGATCCCTTGTCTTTGCTTTTTGAAATTACATTGCCTGAAAGCTTCAGCTCCTGCGCTACCTGTTGTAGGTAGAGAGTAGATAAGACTTACTTCTATGCAGCTGAATTTTGGGATGCTCGCTTTCGTTATTGCCATACAACTTTTTATTTAGAGAAGATAACACTTTCACTCAGTCAGCTTTGCATGGGCTGTTTTTATTTCACAATCCATAAAAGTTTAAACCATTCTCTTCTACTTCCATGTAGCAAATAATAGAAATTTCTCAATGGTGATGCCCTTCAGTTGTACCACATTAAGTGTAAAATTTTCTAATACTGCTTAGATTTGTTAGCCCACGGTTAAATTACATTCACCACCTTCAGCATTGCTTTTGTGTTTACAAAGTTAATGGCAAGTGTAGTTTATTTTGATGTTAATGACAGTTCTGATGAAGGCCAGGTATTGTGGTCTTTGAGTTTCAAGTAGGAAATGTCGTGTGTTGCAGCATGTGATAATAAACCCAATGTAACATACCTATCTGCTGGAGGAGAAGTTTTCAAAGCTCCAATCACCCTGCTATGTTTCAACAAGTACTGTGGTATTTTTGTATTTATTTTCTTTTAATGCTTAAGTGCTTGTCTAAGCAGAGAGATACTGTGGTGGTGTAGTGGGCTTGATGGTGGAATTATCTGGTTTCAACATGAGTCTGTCAAAATATAAGCTTGATGTCAGCAATGTGTAGCAAAGCTTAAATAACATTCTGCAGTATTTTACATGGGGTTTGGCTATTCTACTTGAGAAAAAATGCTGATTATTTTAACAATGTAAGTGTAAATGAAATTTCTTTTGTGCTGTCTCCTCCTTTCAGAGGCATATTCAGTGAAGGCATTTTTATTGTAATTTACTGCTATGATGAGTATGATAATTTACAACGGATTGTGATAGGGTTTTTTCTTTGAGATGTGCTGGATCTGTGTGTGCATCATGGGGAACGAGAGATGTAGACACTGGCAGGAATCAAAATATCCCCTAAAAGAGTCATTTGTTTGAGTAACTCCACAATAGCTTTTTTTCCATTGATAACTTTTGCCATAGTGCTGTGGCATCAGTATGTATGCCATTTGACATGCAAAACTATTTCTCACAATAATGAATAGGTTTTATGGCCAGGAAAACACCATTCTGAATGTCTTAACCATAAAGGAGAAGCTGCAGCTAGCAATAGTTAGTTGTGGCCTTTTTTGCTGGCCTGGGATAACATCGCCTTCCTGAAACCCACCATCTTGAGGGATTGTGTTTCCTGGAAGTTACAGCTGACGTGTGACGCAGTCATTGTGGAGAGATGATAGACTGTCTAACCAGGACGCAAATCTGCCATTTACCAGCTTCCAAAACAAATATGGGAAAAATACTTCCTCTCTCATAAATACGGAAATTCCCAGCGCTATTTCTTTGATCAAAATGCGAAAAAGAGCTTTGCCTAAACTGGCACCAGTGTGTGTTCTGTCATTCTGTGATGTATTTAAGGTGTGGTGTGCATTATGCTACCATTTCAGGTATAATTTCTCATGCATAGACAATTTTGCCAGAGTTTTCTCAAGTAACTCATGAGGAAAAATGAATTAGAAACTTTTTTTTTTTTTTTTTGTGAAGTTTGATCCTCAAGATTTCATTCTTTGAAGATGAATGCTTTGTGCTTTATGCAGAAAAATGCATCGTCAACTTTTAGGAAAGATTGTACCTCCTTTTTCCGTAATAGAAAATTAATGAGAATCTGTCTAACATTGTAAAAATATTTATTTCTAAATGTTCACCTCTGTTATTAATTATATTTATTTATACGAAGAATATACACGTTTCCTTTCCTGTCATTCTCCTCCTACCCCAGTAGCCTTTAAATTGCAGATACACTTCTTCAGCACAGTAATTAGTGAAGCTCAGTCATCGCTCCTTTTATCATGTGATTTTTGGGTGTTTTTTAGAAGAATGCATTATTAGAGCACTTACACAGCCAGCCTAGCTGCAACAGCCAGGCGGCAATAGCAGTGCCATTTTTCACAAAGAAAATGTTGAACAGGAGCCAAATGTTTGGTGGCAGAGTCTGTTGCTAGGAAATCAAGTTCCTGAGGCGATTAATGACAAAGCAAGCAATAACAAGAAGGCAGAATTACAGATTTAAAAGAGAGGGAGAAAAAAAGTGGTTGGTGTTATAATTACCCAAAGAAATCCGTACTCATTAAATTGGCTGTTTTTATGATTGACTTTAATTGGAGGTTAGCTCAGATATTTAGCTCCTTTCCCACCCCTTTAAACACACACATGCACATAATCTGTAGAACTGCAGACTTGTTTTTCTAAGCATTGAGAGGAGCTTGCCCTGTAATTTGATCCCCACTGACAGATGCATTTTCTATGCTGCCATTTTGAATTAACCTATTGTGCAACAATTTTCCTCAGCTCTGTTGAATAAAACATCAAGTCTTATTACCTCAGATGGATTTGATAGAGTAAAAGAATGTACTTCTAGCTGAAGTAGACTATTTGCAGTGAGTTCAGTGATTTGAACTCTGCCAACAAGCACCAATAATTTGTGATGTATACTTAAAGAACGAAAGAGAGAAGAGCCACGTGGGGGGTCTTTTTGGCTGTGTGAAGTTCAAACGCAAACCTCGGAGTAATATCGTTGTTTGTGCTAAGGTTATTCCCCCAGATCCAGCCTTTTTAGTTAAGGCATGTTAACTAAGATTTTTACCATTAAGCAGATTGGTTTTGAACTGGAGATTCTCTTACCCCTAGTGGTTATCCAAACTGTTAGGCTACTGTGGGACTAGAAAAATAAAAAGCCATCCCCCTCTCCCAGAAACCCCAGCAGCTGGATTTTTCCTCTGAGACTTCTCCTGTGAAGAGAAATTTTCCCTCGTAAAGTTAAACTGGAATAAATGCTGTTTTAAAATTATTTTAGATTCCAAATAGTTTGTATCCTGTGGTAAGGGAAGAACAGGCTTTCACCTTACTCACTTTTCTCCCCAATTAGAAAAACTTACGCGGTCAGTTCAACAAAATTTTGGCACAGAGATGGGGAGGCAACTGACCCTGACATTTAAATCCTGTCATGTTTCATCGATCATGTTCAAGACAATATTCCCTACTTGCAGCAAGTGATAAGTGAGAAAATATCCTTTTACAGTATCTGTAAGTGAACATACAGAAGCTAACTATAAAAGCTAAATGATGCCATAGCTCTCCAAGTTTCCTAATCGAACAGTGAAACAATAGAACCACGCGTATTCTGTCCAACAATACCCACATTACTAATCAGATGCCAATGCCAAGCTGTCTGCTTTGTTAAATACCCATGTTCCCTGAGGCAAGAAGACAGCTGCTATAACTACTACGAAATTTGGTAGCTCAATCTATTTTTGCTACCCTTGGGCTATCAAGCTACTGTTAATTCAGACCACCCCAATTGGTATACTTTAGGGATTTTTTTCAAAGTGTTTGTAATTAAAATGATAAAACATCATCATTACTCCAAAGATGTTGTGTGTGCTTTGTATTTGACAGATACCTACAGAGATAAACCCAGCATGTAATTTTCATTGACATAATGGTTGTGATTGCATTACCCTTTTAAAAGTATATTGCTTTTTTTTTTGGGGGGGGGGAGGAAGAGGGGAAAGGGCATGCTTTTATTTCATTAACAGAATTTGTAAATCTGTTGAAATACTAAATCAGTCTCCTGGTTGCAAGCTACTTGTCTGCAGAGGCTGAGCTGGGCTTTGTAGCAGACCGGGGAGTGGTGAGAAGAGGCGCTCAGCAGGGCCAGCTCTGCCACCAGGGACAGGGACCCGCTGCAGAGACCTCTGCTCCCAGGAGCCTCTGCCTTCAGGGACACTGAGTCTCAAAGCATATGTAAAGTCTGCGCAGACTTAACACACTATTTAAATGTAAATTAAAAAGAGAAGCCTTCATACTCGAAGGGGTGAGGTGAGTCAATTTGAAGGGAAATTTTTACTGTAGGTCCTCTTGCGTGTCAGCCTTTATTAGATGCTCTCTTTATGAGAGCACAAGAATTTTGTCTGTTACCATGTCAACTTTGTTAGAGCAAAATCTCAAAACTAAAGCACCAGCAAATCGAGGAGTTAGAAGCTCTGACTGAAACAGTAGTGGTTCTATCTTGAATTATTTCTTGTTTCAGTACTTCTCTGATAAGGTTTAAAAAGAATCATTAGTTTAAGACTGTTCTGAAGACTAAAACTTGAAATTTGTGAACTTTGCCAATTTGAGGTAACTTGCTTATTTTGGATGCTGGGTACCAAAATTTATAATAAATTGGTAGTCACCACTCCGTGTACAGTTGATTGGAATTTGGGGTTCCACCTTTCTTCCAGAGGAGCTGGTCTCATGAACACGTGGAGATGTTGTAGTCTGCATAACCTTGGCATGTGTATTCTTTGTGTCTGTCATCAACTGCCATGTTAAAAACAGCATATAAATACTCCAGCAATTGTGCTCTGTTTTACATGAAGAAGGTTAATTTTTAACAGCAAAAACTATGTGCCTGTGTGTAATTTTAGAGCTGAGTTAAGCTATTTATGGTAGCCCACTACTTGGTGTGAAGTTGAAATTATAGTTCCATTTATTGTTTACGTGTGTAATAGGGATAATGCAGTTGTTTAAATACAAACCTCTTTTTTCCCTTGCAAAAAGTTACGATTAATTATTTGCTTTGAAATGAGGACTCTGAAATGATCACATTTGTGCTTGTTATTTCAAAGGCAGTAACTTTTGCACTAAAATTTTAGAACGTTAAAATATGTATACATAGGGCAAGGGGATTCATATATGCTTCCTCTTAGCTCAAAAACTGAACTGTACTGAATGGCATTGATCTACACTGTAGACTGCAGGTGTTTTGCAATAGCAGGGGTTGCAAGCAGGGTAGAGGGACCTGAAGGTTACTTTTTGATTCTGCAAGTAACAATTATTTAAAAAAGTAAAAATGGTTTTACAGCATTAGCTAATCAATATCCTAAAACTGTGTCAAGTAAATTCTAGTGTGCTGCATTGTGCTTAGCAACTGTGGGCTTAGAGTAAAAAAGAATTTTGCAAAAATGCTTCTGCATGGATTTTCAGTGATAACATATTAAACACGTTAATAGTATGCCTTGCAGATTGGGCTTTTTACAACTTTGTGATAGATTCTGTAGCCCTTTAGGAGGCAGAAGGGCTGAGTCCAGCCAGCCTTGTTTGTTACCGAGTTTACTTGAAAAAGGAATTGACTGATTCGAAAAACAGGGTCTGGAAGTTCATTTGAAAGAAGCTATAGGACATAAGACAAATCCTGGACTGGCCTTGGTGCAACAGAGGAAAAGACCTTTCCCCTTTCTCAGGGGACATCTGCTTTAGTTCAGATCTTCGTGGTGTTTTCTGAGTTTCTTTTTAAAGAATGGAAGTGTGCCCTAAAGACAGGGCTGAGCAGGTTTTGTCATATGGCTTTAATCCTTCTAGTTGTGGGGGTAATGCTCAATCAGCGGTGCGCTGGGTCACTTGCTTGGTAAATGTGCTTCAGAGTGGTATGGTCAAAAGATCTCCCCTTTTTCTTTCCTTCTTCCTTTAATAAAGGATAGAATACTTAAGGAAGTACTAAATTCTCTGAATAAGTAATGAGTGTTGTTTTAGAAGAAATTTCCAAGTTGGAGAAATAGAGGTAGACACTGTTTCTTTCTAAGGTGTATCCAGACCATCATGGTAGCAGGTAGGGCTTGACTCATAAAATATCATTTTAGCAATATGAACAAGATAAAAAAACCCCAGTACTAATCCTTGCAAAGGCTTGACTTAAACAAAAGCTAAGGGCACTTAGATTTTGTCCACAATAGAAGGATTTTGCTGATGCAGCTGCTGTGGAAGATCCTCCTGGGGATTTACACTTCTCTCCAGCATAAGCACCCTAATATGGAGACAGTTTATAACAGCTGCTATACCAGCAGAAATGCTCTCACCTTCCCAGACTAATTGTACTTGTAGCAAAGTTTTTATTGGCAGGACTGTCTTGGTTAAGGACAATGGGGTTTTTTCATGTTTCTAAATAATGTAGCTGCGCAGGCAAAATATCAGCATATTCAGACCATAGTCTGAGTTCATAGTCCATAGATATTGCAAAGCCCTTTCTAAATCACAAGGTTTCCCATGTGTACTATGTGGCTAATAACGTCTAGCCCTTGAAGATCTGTAGATGAGATTTGTCTTGTTACCACTTTTTATGCTAAAGTTACTGAAGTTCTTTTGCAGAATACCACCACTCCTAATAGTTTTGTGCCAACTATGCTATTGCCAGATGCAATATAACAATACTTGCCTGCAAATTTGAAAATGGTGGGGAACAGCAGTTAACAGTATTTAGCATGAAATATGCCTCAGCATATGCCTCTGAACATGTCTTTTTAAGACCATATGGAGTATAATTGGTGCTGAACAACATTGAGGTGTTTTGTGAAAAGTAAAGGCTAAGCATTATAAAGAGTCATAAAATCTTAAAGAATGAGACAAATGGAAGAAATGGGAGAAAGAAGGGAGGTACTGAACTTTCTGTCTCACTTTCTCTGCATAACCTGAAGAGAGAGACCCCAGTATTTTTAATAGATTTCTTTTCACAGTAGGGTTAGGATTAAGAAATTCAGCAAAACAATGGCTGATAGTGGGCATGGAAGGTGGTATGAGTAATTGGAATGAAGCAGAAACAACCTTATCATTCACTGAGAGCATCCAGGAGAATATTGGCAGTTATAGCTGGTCTTACTATCATTTGCACTCTTTGTATGGAGTTCTTCGGGCACTTGATCACAGCAAAGTAAGGTAAGAATGAATTTCATCCTTAAATATGAATTTCCCCTGTCATTTGGGGGCTGGAGTCAAAACTTAGAGTTTTTATTAATTTACTTATTAAGATATCTTATTTTCAAGAGACAATTTAGAATTAGTGGAGCAATGTGCTAAAATCAAAATTCCTCACCATTTTATTGATTTTAATCTTGAACTGTAGCTGAATGTAGAAAAAAATTTACAAATTATAAGTGATTGAAATTTTTCATTTATATGAAGGATCCAATTTTCTTTGAAGAAAAAGAGAATTTCTCAATGAGCATACATATATAAAGGACAGCAAGTGTTCATTCCCCAGAACTAGTGCTGTCCCTAAGTGCTTCTTTATACTGCTGAGAATGGGCTGAAGAGAGTTTCTGCTGAGGGCTGTAGATTCTTATCTGCCTAATTGAGCCATCATTTGTTGACAGGAGGGAAATCATGTGACCTGCCTTTAATGCATTTCTCCGTAACAGCAGGAGTGTAAAATGTAGTTATGGAAGACGAACAGAAAACGTTAACATTTTTTAGAATGGTCTCCTATAAGGAATACTGTGAGGTTTGTATTGCAGCAGAATCAAATGTTTGGACGTTCATACGGTAAATACGTTAAATAAAATCATCAGATTCTAATTATTTTGAAAGCATTGAATTTCTTTCTATTACAAAGCCCCCAAACCTTCAGAATATGAATTTAATAAGTTCTTAGCTTTAGCAGTATGATGATAAAATTATGTCAGTAGAATTGAAAGCAGGTGTCATCTTTCTTTTCTTTTGAGCAAAAATGTCCACAGAGTAATCTGCCCAGTTGCAGAGTTGGTACCAAGTGTTGTACAGTGGTAAAAGGAACAGTAGAAAACATTTGATGTTATCATTTAGTAGAAAAGTACCAGAAAAGGGTATTAAAAAAACCCCTGTAATTGGAGGAGGATACTCTACTTCATTCAGTCCATCTGACACATCAATTTAATATTAAACTTCAGTCATGCTCCCTAATCAAATATGTGATTTTATGAAATTACAGGCATGCTGCTGTTTTTCTGAGATGTCTGTTTGCTAGAGTAGTCTTTTTTTTTTCTCCCCCTCCCCCCCAACACTAGGTTGAATTAATCTCATCTGTAAGAAGAGTTAATTTCAATTTTGTTTTTAAAATAAGCGATTACTGGCTGCTCTGTTGATGAAGTGATATCATAGGTTGAAGATAGAGGCAGAAGACAGCAGCAAAAACACTTTAGAATGATACGTAGAAATCGTGTAACGGAGGGACCTGAGACTGGTATAACTCTGGAGGTTAGCTTACCAATGAACAGATGATCTGATTGTGTCTGCTGATTTTCATATCGCTAGCAGTCATGTCACCACTGACCTGACAGGGAAGAGTATCAGAAGAATACTTGAGTCTTTCTGCAACTGCAGATCTCTGTAGGAAATCCTCTAAGCTGAAAATAGTTGGCAGCTGGAAGAGTATTGTATGCACTTCTCTTGTTTTACTCTTGTCTAGACATCCACTTGTGGCTGCTGTTGGGATGTGATACTGGACTAGGAGGTCCTTTGAGCTGATAATTTACTATTGCAGCTTTTAAGTTCAAAAAATTCATGGCTTGCACCTCTCATTCTTTATTTTTGACCTAGTGAGAGATGAAAAATGTGAACAATAATGAAAAGTAAGACAAAAGTGTTAGAGGTGAAAAAGAAAAGTACAAATCTTTACATGTTAGGAAAAATGCTCCTGGGCATGTTATAACATTATGTCTGTTACTCTTTTGCGTAGAAAGAATACGCATACTTCAATGTTTTACTTTCAGAAAAATTGTGATAATATTAATACAATAGAGTACAGCTCACACACTTGTGAACCATGGCAGAGCATCTACTGTGTTTTCCACAGCGTTCAAGCTATTGGCTTTAGATTTGAAAATAGATTTTGTTAATCCATAATTGTCTTAAGCTTGTATTACCAACTAGAAAGAGACTCAACAGTTGGTATCTGCCCCGAAGGCAAATTTTTTGATTCTGACTGTACAATGTAATAATATGTAAGTAAGTAGAAAATTCAAGGGTGAATTTAGACTTTCACATGCAGAAGGCAACACCTAGCGTGCCACCCAGGACATGAATTCCATTTTCTACGCTGAAGGGTATGAATGGCTATAATAGCTAAAAAGCTGTAATTGAATCACAGTCAATATATATTTAACCTGGAGTCAGAGTCATCCTTGGCTCCTCTTGCTTCCCCATTTGGGAGAATAATTCATACCATTTGACAGAATACGGGATATTTTGCTGCTGAGTGACATATCGTCAGGAAGGAAGAGCACTGCCCATTTCCCCCCATTCTCTTCATTTCAGCCCAGTTAGATTAGAGAGTAGCAAACCTTAGACTTTTCTCTTGCTTCCTCCTTTCTATGCAACATAAATGTATTTGTGCCTATGCAAATGATGCATTGGTTGGGATTTGGAAAGTCATTTTCTCCGCCTCCTAACAATAACTGAGCCGTGTTGTTACAGCCAGTAAGAGTTTGTTTCCAAAAAATCGAAGTTCAGTCATCACCTTGTCTTTTCATTCTTATTAGTACCATATATATTGTAATGCTAAAACTAGTCACCTACATTTTATTGTCAATAGATACTACTTAACATTGCATCCATTTTACAATACCGTATTATCCTCATGTTACAATTCAGCTAAGTTTTCAATTTTTATAACTTTTAACAGTAGATAGGTTGTAGTTTTAAATTAGTAGAAAATTCCAGTGGTAGCTGGAAGACTCATAAAACAAGAAAAAACCAAAAATGTCCTAATATTATTGAGTGTATATGCCCTTTAGGTAGCATTTGTGTGTTCTTGGTTTTGCCAATTCAAAATGTCCAATGGAAATAAATTGCTGGGTTTAGTACAACAAGAAAAGGGGGATTGAGATAATAAGATCTTTGGTTTGTTGATATGGCCACTGGCAGAAAATCAGTGTTGCAGAGTGACTCATCCGTACGAGAAGGGCAGCAGTAGCCCACAGCTAAATAAAAAGAAAAATCTGTCTCATTGTCTGTACTCTTATGTTTTGCGTATGTGTCTTATTTTAATTGAAGTAAGATTAAATACTTATAATAAGATCAATAAACTAAAAATTTGCATTATGAATTAGGCAAAATCTTAGAGACAATCCTGTACAGATTTTTGGGCTAAACCTAGAATGTGTTTATAGTCCCTGCAAGTTGAAGAGCTCTGGCTAAATATGGAAGTTTTGATGAAATGCACAAAGCATGTTAGCTGTAAATTCTACATGAGTAATATTTGCTTTGGAGTTCTGTTTGACTTCACTGATAAGTTTGCCTAGCAATACTCAGAAATGATGATTGCCCTGAAATGGATGATGCTTCCAAAATAAGCCCTGTGCAAATTAGAAGGAGTTAATATTTGCCTGATATGACAAATGAGTAAGAAGTTTTAGAGCACGCGTAAAAGCAGTTCTCCAATTAAACTCCCTTGTTTAAAAAGAATGAAAAGCTTTTAGAAATCCTGTGAAACATTGTGGGTTCATCTTCCACGTCAGTAGTGTTTATTGCCACAAGAGCCACAAGTGTTTGAGAATATATTAGAATAAACTACCCAGTTCTACCCAGATGTCAAGGATTATTATAATGACTCATTTTGCTTTGTAATTGCCATAAGGTTTTTTCATTGCCAAAACCTCTGATGAGAAGACAGCTTTCCCAAAATTTCTCAGTACAGTTTTTTATATTGAACTTTATAGTTTGTTTATTTTCTGAAAGATCTTAGCTTGTAATGTCTGATATCAAGTATTTTTTTGTCTGAAATGCATTATAAAAGGACACGCATATGGTTGGTCTGTCTTTGTTTTATTTTGTATAGCCTTGTTTGGCATAATGTTTCAAATAATGGAACACCACAGATCCTTCAGCCCCAAAATACTCTCTGCTGTTTTGGTAATAATGGGCCAGAAAAATTGGATTTCATTCTGCTGTCATCTTTGTTCCCTCTAACTCGCCACATTAAAAAGATTACTGCCATGTTGGCAATAAAATCCTGGATTTCAAGTGTATGGAAGCAGAGGACTTATGTTGCAAAGGTGGTTGGTTTAGTCTCTAGAGACAGATCCTTTTTTTAAATCTCCTTAGACTTCAGCCACCTTCATGATAATGTTCTCTATACCTTGTCTTTTATTTTTTAGTTTAATTTGCGTGTGCCACTTGGAAGACTTCTGTTGCTTACTGTAATTTGATGTAGAATATAAAAATTCATCTTGTCATTCTCAGAACCTTGCCTGCTGATGAGCTGCAGGATTCAGTAGCCCACAGTCACATGGGCCTTGAAAACTGAGTCGTGGACCTCATAAATCGTCTAAAAAGCAGTAACGGTACAATCTGCAGCTGTTGTCATACATAGGAGGTATGACTTTTTTCACAATATGGAAGGAAATTAAATGAGAGAGGGGGCAAAGAGCATGCTATAAAGGCGTTTAGTGCACTGTAGGTAATGCTGCTCGTGTTTTTATTCAACATATTTAAGATACTTTGTTAGGATGTGGGATAACCCATTTGGTTTACAGTGTGGTTTTCCTGAAAGGGTAGCATTGGTTAAGCACAATAAAGCAAATAAATCATTTTCTGCAGACATATGTGGTTGAAGTTCAGTGACTGTTGGGTGTTAAGAGCCCCAGACTAGCAGTGGTTGATTTGCCTTGCGCTAATGTGAGTGCATATGATTGGTGATTCAAATGGAGCAGTAAATCCAAGTGTAATTTTTCTCCAATTTTGCTCATATTTTTGTTATACCTTACAGATTTTTTGTAAGATAGTTATATGCTAGTAAGACCACCCAATAAGCTTAGAACTAAATATTTGATGCTTTATATTGACTATCCTGTATACTTATTAATTAAAATTTTGTTAAAATTTTATTGAACGCTGTCATAGGTTCATAACAGATATTTGAATTTTTAATATAAATGTTACAGTGGTTTCCTCTTTTAATAAAAAGATAGCTTGTCATCTGACTTCAGTAAGCTAATCCTAAAAAAAAAAAAAAAAGGCAGAAAAGGTAATCTGATTTCATGAAAAAAAATTCAGATACTAGCAAGTCAAATGCAAAATTAAGCACACTTTCAAGATGCTGCTTTGTCAAAATGGATTTAGATTTAGGGAAATTCCTGTGGATTTAAGTGAATTCTCCCAAGTGCTGTACGTGAGAGAAATGAAGAAAACTGCTTAACTTGCTATGAAATGCACAACATTTATTATCAATTTCAAAGCTGGTATTGCATGCATTTGTAGCTGTTTATGACTGGCTTGAAAGCAGTCGGAGAAGTCTGCTTTCAGAGGTGGCCGTGCTGCTCCAGCGGTGACATAGCAGGAGTATTGACAGTTGGTTTTGGCTGAATGGCAGTTGAACTACTTTGAGCAATGCTTTGTTTAGGAGTACTTTGTGCTCCGATTGATCTTGATAGTTTAAGGTGCTCTCCAAAGTTACAGGGAGGTTGTTTAATACATCTGTTCAGGCATGGGTTGGACAAAGTTATTGTCATTGATTTTCCTTTTAAGGCCAAAACCAAGAATTAACCTCATCCCCTCTATTTGCTTTAAATCAATCATGTTGATTAAATAAACTTTTTTTCTTTTCCTCTTATTTCACTCTCATTGGATATTTAAACGTACGTAAAACTGGGATTTAGATACTGTTTTATTTTCTTTAAAAATATTTTCTTCAACAGAATAAAAAAAGAGAAATATAAATGAGAAATAAAACCGTGGGACAAAATAACAACATTTGTAACTCCTGAGAGAGCAAGCTGATAGAGTACAACAAGTGCAAAGGGAAGAGTAGGAGATCACGGCCATGGCGCAGTGAAACGTGCACAAAATACTCTCAGCTTTCAGTATTCTGCAGCTCAAGGTCCTCCTCAGGTAAAGGTGGTAGCATGTAGCTCAAGAGTTCTTGAGGTTTGTGAGTTTTTCCCAAGTAAATATGAATAACAGTTTTTTGAACGTCTGCATTTGTGATATCCTGGAATAACAAGTCATACGCTTCAGTAGTGTATGTATGAAGTATATTTTTTTTTGTTTTGAACTTGCCACCTGGTAGTTTTATTTGATGTCCCTTAGTTCCCATAGTATGAGACACTGAGCAGTTGTTCTCTGTGTCCTTCCTGATGCTAGAAGCTAGCTGTTTGTTCTAGAAAGGGTGCGTTCATATGAGATGATCAACATGGAGTGAGAAATGATGTGACTGTAGAATGCCAGGCTGACCCCATGTGGATCTCCTCAGTGTGGGTGGGTTGTGAGGAAACACATCTAACTGTTGAAGTGAAATAGGCAAAGGCTTTAGAGTCCTAAGGCTTGCCTGCAGAAACAAGGAAATAGTAAGAGAGTTTATAGCATGGTAGCAGCTCTGCTATTACCTGAGTACTCTGAATGCACACCATGCTGAAGGTGCTGCAAGATGTGCTTTCATACTGAAAACATGGATAAGGTCCAGGTGTAGCCTTTCCAGACATTACCATGGAATGCATACTGTATTACAATCTAGCTTACTGTATATTTGTTTTCCAACATGGACAAGCCTAAATACAGCGTGTGTGCATAGAATTCTATTTTCTCTTAGTAACTTTATCCTTCCTTTTTTTCACTCTTATATTAAAGATAGTATCTCTTCATTTTGTGAGTAATATTTGGTTTTAACATGTTTCTGGCATCCTGGCTCTAAATTTCATGGTCCTGGTTTTCTTACTCTCTTTTTGTACACTGTGTCTGCCCGCAATCATGGAGACCTGCTTCTGACTCCCAAGAGCTAAACGCTGTATTTCAAATGAGGATGTGTGATTGCAATTTATTCAGAATTATTTCCTAAACTTAATATAGACTCTTTCTTTGCTTTTTTTTGTAGTTGCTGAGCAATGAGTTTTGCTCAAGTAGGTAAACCTTGAGGGAATGTAATTTTTTTTCCTAGTACGAGCCCCTGTTATTAAAACAGAAAACCTTTCTTTACTCATTTGAATGGCTGTGGAAGACCTAGGATAGAATTGTATAAATATTCTAGTGATTGAGAATTGGAGATTAAAAGATACAAGAAAAAAAAAAGAATCATCTAGATTTTGGCAAGGTAAAGACAAAAGGAAGGAAACAATTCACGGCATGTGAGAATAGTACTTGTCTTGAGGCCTGAGTCTGTATGTCTGGTTTGGTGCTGCTGGTGAAGAAGGCAAGCTGAAGAAAGACTGTATGCTTCCCAGAAATCAGTTTGCTATTTTGTAAGTGGTATCTAGCTAAATTAGGTTTTGTGAAGATGAAAATCCCACACAAAGAAAGGAAAATCAATATTGCTTACATTGTTTTACCCCATTTTTGAATTGGCGTGCAAAGCTTTTTTTTAAAAAGAAGTTGTTGTTTTGTTCTACATTGTTTAGGCAACTCACAGAGTTGCAAGCATGGGTATGTATACTTTCTCTTAAAAGTGCTTTGGAAACCTAAGGTTGTTGTTTATCAGTAGCAGTAAGTTTAAAAAAAAAACAAAAACAAAACCAAAAAAAAACCAAAACATCCAACCAAACAAAGAAAACTCACCAAACCAAAACCAATAAACCAAAAGTTGGTAAAGATAAGATGTGGGCTGCTACACATGGCTTAATGCCAGAACAGTCAGTGATTTGCAAAGAGTCAGTAATATCCTGAAAAGAATTTTATCACAGTGGTGCCCTCCTACACCCAACCCTGGCAATTGCCTGTAGCTCTGCTCAAAATGAGGATATAAAATCAACCTTACAAATCATTCCATGTTTTCACAGCAGCAAATATTCTTACTCATACAGGCTGTTGTGCAGACCACTTACGATTTGTAAGGTTAGTTTTATAGATAAGCGTAACAAAATAATCAACAAATACTTCAAAAAGAAAATAGTGGAAAGTGAAGAAGGATGTCACGGGCATGCGGTGGTGCCTTGTGGCTTGCTTTTTTGCAGTATTGCTGGTTTCTGAAATAGTCTGAACATGGCTTTTGTGAAGTGTGAACGGGCTGTATTTCTGCCCAGGCCTAGGAAGAGCATGTGTGCCTTCAGATACTGTCTCATTTAATTTCTTTTTCTTTGAATATGGTCTTAGTGGCACCACAGTATAAGCAGTCCAGGTGTTTCACTCTGACTGGCTGCTCCGAGATCCTTTTCTAGAATTTTTTTCCGGACAGATCTGCTCATCTGTTTTGCCCCCCAAAAGACATTCCCACCTTCTTTATGTCTGTTCTGGAATCTTGACTACATTTGTCAGTATAACTTGGATATAACTTCACAGACACAACCTGGTAGTAATAAATTTTAATGTAGAATTTTTGCACTCAGATTGAGAGTGCTCCCTAAAAGGGCCCTGTGTTACTATGCAGGGACATCATGTTCATTTACGCTACGGAGCCAGGTCAGGTTTTCTGAGCTCAAGTTGACGCACTGAAGTTTGCTTATCTTGAGTGAGGGTGGACACGCGATGTGCAAAATAGAACTTCAGTTACTGGGCATGCCCTGGCATTAGCGTGTCTTGTGTGTGACACAGAGGTTCCTGGGGCTCATCCCAGGGTTAGCTCAATCACTAGCCCATATGTTTCCTAAGCAGTTATGTTAAAGCTAATCCGTCCTTTTGGGGCACATAATTATATGTGGCGAAGAATTAGAAGTCTTGCCATGGAGCTTGTCAGCATCCACATTCAGAGTAGTTACATTAGCAGGAACTGAATTGTTCTAGCTTGGATTTTATTGTATATTGCATCATAATGGTTTCTGCTGTGGCAAAATGCATCCAGCTGACAGTCCTCTCCTTCCCTCGTAGGTTAGCACCCACAGGACAGCACTCCAAAAGAAAATGTCCGTACTTTGAATTGAACTCTGAAATGTAAAAAAAATCTGTCCATAAAAAGGGCTAATGGTTAGCAGTAACGTTGTTGCCTCAAGAGTTGTGTTTTCCTCTGAATCATTGTTCACAACACAACATGCTTGCTCATAAATACCAAGTATATGTTCTCAGGGGAAAAGCTGAAGAATATTTTCTTAAATATACCAAACAAATTGAGTATTCCAGTTCTCATCTTTTAAAACAAATACTGTCTGGAAGACTAGTCTCTCACAAAAGTGGATATTGATGTGGTATCCACGTGGGACAGAAAAGGATTGTTTGAGCTCACTCAAGTGAAGTCTTCCACCCCTTTTGTAACAAATACAGACACCAGTAGATGAATGAGAGTTACAGCTGGTGCCTGTCGTGATCACATGTTCTGCTTATGGATCTTGTCTTACTCTAGACTTGATGTATTATAATAATTGAAGTAATAGACTTCACAGTGCAAGATTCAAGAAGACACAGCTTCTACTCAGACTTGAAGGGCCTCCCTTTATTAAATTGAGGGTTTGAAGTTTAGGAGAGCAGTATTTCTGTGGTTTTTTTTTTTTTTATTGAGAGACTGAAATGTTTGCTCTATTTGTAGTGAGTGTAGGTGGAAGAAGGCAACATTTTGTTAAACACATGCAAATATAACAGCATTCTGACAGGAGCAATGTTGGTTTATAAAAATTTCCTTCACATGTGAATAATTGATAAGGCTAAAGTCTCCCACTGAAGTTTCTACATCATGGATCCATTTCACAAAGGAGCTTAATTCTTTCATAATGATGCTTTTAACTCTGATAAAACAAATGGGTGGATTCTTGAAATGTGCCTTTTAGCATTGCAGTGTCTTTCATTCATATGTTTCCATACAGAAGATCCAAATGGTTCTTCATTCAAGTGACTTATGGCCTGTGTAGTCTCAGTATTTTCACATGTGGTCTTCAGCCCATAGCAGCAAGGTCAATGTCTGTGCTGCGGAAGGAAAGAGAAAACTAACAGACATCTGTGAACGCAAGGAAGTGTTGTGGAATTAGAGACGGGGTGCAGTGCTATCTGTAACTTTGTGGAGAGTTCTATGGAAACTTGACTCTTCTGGAGTGCTGGCGTTCCCTTATCAGTGTGTCAGAGCACGATAGCTGCCTGTTGTAGGAACCTAGCTTGTCAGCAATCCCAACATCAAACCTAACCTACTTATTTGTAGAAAATACAAGGTCTCAGATTCAGCGTGTCTTCCATAAAACAAAATAAATCCATCCCTGAAAAAAACCCAAACCCAAAACCCACAAGAAAACAACACCGAAGAAAATTAGTGTACCAGTTAGTTTATATTTCTTATTATTGCTTTCATTTTTTGGTTTTTGTTACTGTAACATCCTGCAGGTTTTTTTTTAATAGTGACTAGCTTTTTCATATATTTGCCACTTCACAGAAGAAAACACTGTTAATTTGTCTTAGTTTAACTTTCTAGTGAGGTCGATGCTCTTATTATTTAATAATACAACAGTATAAAATATTTCTATAGAAGTTAGTGAACAAGATTATATTTTGCTTCCTAAGGCTGCCCAGAAAAATATGCAGGTGTGATATTACATTTCCCTTTGAATCCTGTGGTTTCCATGAGCCTTATAAGTAAAACATTGACAGGAGGAACACATAAAGGTCTAAAGCTCTAGTTCGGTCTGTCTAACCATCTTCAGTATAGTTGTTAAAGGAGTTAAATGCCAGTGATGTGTTGTTTAGCAAGATTGCTTTATCCTAGAAGCAGGTAGTTCTATCATTGCATTAACTGGTCCCATGCACCTACAATTCCTTACAGGGCAGTTGGTGCACAGGACAATTTTAGTACATGAATTTAAAAGTAGTTTTTAAAAGTACCATCTTATTTGAGTAAGGCTGGTCTGAAATACTGCATTTCCCTGGTGCTAAGCTTGTTTGTCCCTGAATTGCAATATGTTTCTGCTATAGCATAAGGTGTTCAGGAAAAAGCACTTGATCCTGAAGACTTATAAGCAAAAAGAATACTGGTAGCAATATTGCGATCCTTCCAAAAAATCTCTGAGAACTGCCTATTATGAATGGTTTTCATATGTGGAGGAAATAATGGGCATTTAGGGTAGAATTCATAGTGAGGGGAGCTTAAAATAGATTTTTGAGGGGGTTTTTCTTTCTATTTCCTGGACTTCTGAGCATACTGTAAGGTCAAAGGTGGAATTGTTGTCTAGATGGTAGATCCTGCTGCGGTGCTGGTTTATTTCAGCATGCAGTCTTGTATTACAGAAAGAACTAGCAGAATAATGTATCCAATTGTAATTTGTGAGAAGCTCGGTTAAAATCCACTAAGAAAAGCATCTGGTTTGTTAAAGTCTTCCTGAACATTTAAACAACTGTGTGCGTGTTTCAGCTTCAAGCTGGTCTCTCAGAAATGTGTAAATGCATGCTTTCCACAATTCTGTCATAAAATTCAGTTGGGTGGATTACTTACATGCCCTTTTCACAGCATTCTCTCACCTCCCACTCATCTTTAGCAAACCTCTGTAGTTATTCCTACTGATTAAACTGGTGCTTAGAGATGAGTAGAGAGCGGCAGGCTATGCATCTTGTGGATCTGATGTGATCTTTGAAGACTGATGGTGATTTGTGGACGGGCCTTTTATTACCTGTTTAAACCTGGCAGTAAAGTTGACATTCAGAAATAGCACGCAGCTCTTGACATGTAGCATGGAAGCCTGAACATGAATGCTTACAAGAAGATAGCTGAGCATCCCTTTTGTGCTGGTTTTAGACTTGTGCTGGTCAATAAACTTCCTCTCCTGTTTACTGTTTAAAAGTAGCGATTCTGCTTCATGAACGAGTGAAGAGCACCTGAATTAGGCACAGGAATAAGCACTTAAACCCATGTGTCTTTGGGTTAGTAACATTACAGAGGTGAAGTCTGAACAGGGAGGCAAGACAGTAAGTCCTTTTTTTTGTCCAACTGCAGGAATGTACTGAGTGCAACAAACATAAAAGGCAAAAGGGATTATGTGATCCATAAAAATGTTGCTCCAAGTAGGCACAACTGTTGATCTAGTCAGGAGGCAAATGGGTGGAAATCACATATATTATCTTCCTCAGATTCTCTGACTCAAAGTTCTGAGTATGTAAATGTTATTCAGTACTTAATTATAAAGTTTACCAAGATATTTGATCCTGAGTTTTTAGTGGTATGATATTCCATGCATTTAAATGTATACCACATGGAAAAAAAAAGTGTCTCCTTAGTATATACTGTTTGATGGAAAATAGAACTAAAGAAAACCTTCCTTATCCTGACAAACTTAACACAGAATTTCCTAAAGTCTGCCTTTATAGTAATATTTTATATCGGGCTTCAGGTTCTGTGCTATAAAAGTGAAATTACTCTTAAGGATGCCTTACACCTTCTATTGTAAGGCTATTTATATATAAAGGTGTTACTGAATTTGCTGCTTGTTGTCCATTTTCAGAGTTGAAATTCAATTTTAAGGCTTGGGGTCAGCATTTTTCAAAGTTTGCAAAACTGTAATCCTTGAAAAATATTGTACATAAAATAGCAAGCTGTTTTGTATTTGCTAAAAGCTGAGAAAGTTATTACTTCAGCTTTTGCCAAGTAAGATGACTAAAAAAAGAAAAGTTTATCAGAGAGGATTACGGAAGGAACAGATTTATGGCAAGTGTCTGATATATACCCAGAATCCTCATGTTCAACTAAACCAGACTTGCCCTGGGCCTTCTGGCGCACAATGCCGTTAGCAAGTAGCTTTCGACAGCTTTTTCAGGAAGCAATATTTTTCTTCAGAAAGAGGGTCACTCCTCTGTTTTTCTTTTTCCTTCTCTCCTGTCTTATCTTTTGAGTTCAGGAAGTATTTTAAATTTACAGCCAGCTTTGAAGGCATGAAGCAAGTTCAGCCCCAGAAGTATTTCCTGTTATGGCATTAATCTAATTCCATGAAAGTAGAACTGATTTTTCATCTGTAAAGTAGATAAAGTGCCTGGAGCAGCAGACCATTACTCTGGGTTATCATGATAAAGAGGCTTAGTTTTGACACCAAAGTGTTTATCAGCCTAACCAGGGGAAGATTTCATCCTTTTTGTTGAAAGAGATATTAATGGATTATAATATTTCTTTACTTCGTGGAGACAATGAGTTCATATTGAAAATGTTGACCCGAAATAACAATGTTTGCATAACACATTATAAGTTAATTTATCCGGAAAGCTACCAGTACCTGAGGGAACAGGGAAAACTGGTTGTAAAATAATAATATAGTGGGCAAGTGTGTCATAAGTACATGATAGTGCTAATTTCAGAATTATAAAATAGTTTTAGAGCTCTGGCTGGAGCTGCTGTTTTCTTTATGGCTTCAGTGGTGCCTGTGAGTGCAGTTAATCTGATCTGCCTCATTTTAAGGATGTTCCAAAATATATTACATAATAGCACTCAGATACTGTAGATGAGAACAAGTTTCACACTTCCTTTAGTGGCTAAAATGACGTCGCCTTTATGTTTCTAACAGTGCTTAAAGTATTCTGCATTTACCTAGAAATGTGCAACGTTTTATACCTTATTCCTTTTTTGTAACGCTGCCTTCTACAGCATTTAAGATTTTGTTAGTATTTATGTTATAAAGAGATAGTTTGAAGATCATACTTAAACTTGTCCATAAAATCTAGTGCCAGCTTAGAGCTTTGCCTGTATCCCAAGTGTGTACCTGTAGAAACTACATTGCAAATCTGCTTCAGAGTATGGGAGCTGTAAGAAATCTCACAGTGCACTTTTTCCCCATTCCAGTTCCAGTGTCTGTATTTAGGTGTTATCTCCCCAAATTGACATTCATCTCCGTATTTGTTTGCTGTCACTTCAGAGCTAGGGATAAACTGTATTCATCGGTCTTGTGAATGTTAATATGATGATAATAATAATAATAATAATAATCACTATTATTAGTATTATTATTATTTTCACTTCACGTGTAATGAATAGGTTTTGGTATGTGAGCTGCTGAGGACTAGAAAGTGATGCATTTTTTCCTCACTGACCTCTTGGGAAGTGTTGCCTTTGGTTTGCCTGGGGAGGTGGGCACCTAAATTGGTCCAGCCAGCAGGGAGGGGTATGCCAAAGGCAGCTGAATGGGATGGCGGCTGAGACAGATTTCTGCTAGCGTAGAAAAAACTGGGGATGCATGGGCCAGATAAGCCATGAATACGCAAGATTGCAGGAATCCCCAAGAGTGACTTCACCCTCGAAAGAAACACTGTTAAGAAGCAGGCATAGAAGGAAACGCCATTCTGAGTCCGAATCAGGGATGGCAAAGCCTGTGCTGGTGTCAGGGACCGGAGCCCAGCTAGGGCAGCTGGAATTGTCCTGAGGATCTGCTGGCCTTGAAAGTCTGCTAGGTGAAAGGGGCGTGCAAACAGCGTGGGGGCCAGCCGGGGGGGCGTAGCAGTGCAACGTGCACTTGCTTCGCTTCTGCGTCTGTCGCCCAATGCGACGGGTGGTTTGGTCCAGCCTTAGGCTCTGGATTCTGCCCCAATTCGTTTTGTCATTTGGAAGAAAAAATGCTAAATGGTTGAGTGTGGTTGTGTAACTATGTGCCCATTCACTGTTTTGAAAGTGCTTACTGTGTTTCCATGACAGACAATATAGTCTTGAAGACAAATAAGACAGCAGTGTTTTAAACTGCTGTACATCTCTTGTGAAGGGTAGTGTACTCAAGTGTGTTCTCCCTGTCCTTCGTGTCTGCACTCAGTGGTGGTATTGGGATAGTAATGAGCAATTGGGGAAGGTGGAAGTTAGGAATTACTTGCCCTAGCCCTGCTGATAATAAAAGTGTGCAAGTAAATGTGGCCTGACTCTATCTACATTACATTTACATTTTTAATAAAAGAAAAAAGGGTATAAGTGAGGCATATTTGTTGACCCCCACTTCCAATACAGTTATGCTTGTACATTATTATTTTGGACTTCCAAGACATAAATGTACTACTTAGTTTTAAAAATATCTTTTTATTGAAATGTGAGTAGATGGTGTTGTAGTAGCTGAGTAAAAACTGGTGTATATACACAGAAATTTAAACTTGAAAGATTTCAAAGAAATATGCCTATTATAATTTTTTCCTTTTGCTGTTTGGCATAATGAGAAAAAAAATACGCATTATTTGTGGGTTTTGGTTTGGTTTGGTTTTTTTTTAATTACTTATAAAATTGGAATGGCCTTTATTTATGCAGTGTCTGTTAGGGCAGGTCTCTGGTGGTGCATTCATTCCGCAGCAGATCTACAGCTTCAAAGGCAATGTAACAAGCCCCTCGAGCCACTTTCCCCCACGGCTTTCCCAAACTGCAGCCTGGAAGTCTGCTGGGGGAGGGGATGGGAGCATCTGGGCCTGCAAGGATGGAGCACTTTCAACTCTGTTTTCTGTGCTGTAGAACAGCTGTTGAAAGAAGGTAACCACCATGCAGCAATTAGCACTGCTCTGGCATATGCTGAAATGCTCTCAGCCATCCCCTAGGAAAGAGAAAAATTATGTGAGGTGCAAAGGTAGATGTCCCTTCTCTGTTTTATCTCCTGTATGATGCCTTCCTGAGTGGTGTTATGTCTTTAGTCTATTTGTTAAATTTCTGTCTTTTGACATTTCGGGGGACAGGGATGTGAAGGGAAGGAAAATGATGATTCCTCTCCTTATCAGTAGATTTGATGCATATGATCAATATTTAAAAACTTTCTACTGAAGAGTGTTGGCTGTGAATTTCCTATAGTTTCCTTGGAGGAAGGAAGGGGGAGTTGTGTATTATTACAGGAAAAGTATGTCTTGCTCTGAAACTGCACCTATGGTTTCAATTAGTCAACTCTCAATTATAATAATGTAATGAGGAGTAATGAGGAGGTGAGGATAACCTGGGTAATTGCAAATGTGACTAACAGAAAACATATGTAAAATTAGATTGCAAGAGCCTCCATTGAGAGCTTAATGGAAATAAAAGTCCTATGATAACAGTTGTTGCGCACAGATCGTCTCAGGCAGTCAGACACATAGAAGCAGGTAGGTGCTTAGGTTGCAGCAAAGAACTAGCACAGCTGTGTCACTCATGTCCGCAGCCAGCTCTCCAACCAAACCAGGCTTAATCAGCCACTGAACCGTGGATGATCAGGAGTAGCATGGAACTGCTGGGAACAACATTTTCAAAGCAACGAATGCCTTGTCTTTGTGATTAAGGGGGTATTTCTTGGAAAAGGCCTTCTATGAACTCCTGAATTGATTTTTCAGAACTGTTGTTAAATAAGGCTTTAGGTCTTTTTTCCTTAAGTATTGATAATTGATAAATGTTATCCTGGTCAGATGTATTTGCTTCCGACTTTCTCAGTAGCTTTGACTGTGTTTAATAAACACCACATGCCTTCAGGCTGCAGCTTTGTGGCAATCAGAGATGATGCAATTGTATTTCATCCTTCTACCAGAGAATGCAAGCTTAGTATGTAGTGTGGTAGCTGAAGAACAGAGGTAGATTGTTCCCTTCCTGAATGTTGATGTAGAAGAAGCGTACATGACTGTTCACATCTGCAGAAAATGTTGGTATTCATTCAGTCATATGCCTACTTAAAAATTTTAAAAAAAGTAATTTGGGGGGCAGAAAGTTGAAAGGGAAAATATGCTTATTTTCAAATACAAGAACAAAAATATTTTCTGTTGGTTTGATTGGCAACTGTATCTCTTACCACCTTATCTAAGGCCAAGACAGAAACATCTCTATCATTTCCTTTCCTTGAAAAAAGGATTATGTCTCTCTTTTACAAAAATTGTCTGAAGGTTCTAGTCATATACAAAGGAATCTCTGAATTAATATTTTCCCTAGCAAGTATTTAAACATTTTGGTTTAGATTATTAGAGATAATCCTGTTGCTCAAGCAATCCCTGAATTTTCTAGGTAATTACATGGCTGTAAGCTGGAGGATTTTACCAGGCAAATTTAGTAGAGACTATAATAAAATAAGAGTTAATGAATGCCTGCCTAAATATAGTCCACTTGAGAGAAGTCAGTGTGGCTTCTGCAAAGGGAAATGCGTCTTGTGGTGTTTGAAGGACTCAACAAACATGTGGGCAAAGGTTTATCCAAGTAATACAGCTATGTCTACATTAGGAAGGAGTGCCGTACAATAGGAGCAATCTTCAAAGCAAAACCATGCAGAGGACCAGACATCCATGGTATATTTGGTGCAGGGGAAGCAGAAGGCACTTGGAATAGTTCTCATCTGGCCGGCTGGACCACAAAAACCAAACCAAAACCAAACAAAACAAAAACCAACCCAAAACAACCCAAATGTTAGGAAGTATAAAGCAAGGACTAGAGAACAAGGCACAAAAGAGAAAACATCATTAAGTCATCAAAGATATCCATACCTTGGATACTGCCTATAGTTCTGGTTCTATCAGTTCCAAAAGGCTGTGGTAGAACTGGAAAAAAGTTCAGAGAAAGGCAATAAGATAAGCAAAGATAAAGAATGGCTTCTGTATGAGGAACATAGGACTCTTGCTTGGAAAAGAAACAGCAGAAAGGAGGAAACTACAGAAGCTGAAAAAATCAGTAGAGTGGTGTGTGAGATGATATGTTAGGATCAACTGTTCACTATGTTTTCCAAGGTGAGACTTAAGTGTTACTTAGTCAAGCTAGTAGAAGCAAGATTCAAAACAAATACAGGTAGTAGACATGCGGCACATCGTGCCAAAGGTGGTTGTGGGTGCAAAATGTTCACTTCCAAGACAAGTTCTTGGAAGATGGATTCACTGAGTATTGCCTTATAAGACAAACTGCAGCGTGCTCAGGAAATTTTTTGAGCTGGAAACAGTTGGAGTCTGAAAAATTACTTGGGGAAAGTGTGACAAATGCATGCCTTGCTCTTAGTTTTCCCTCTGTGTACCCACTCATGGCCATTATTAGAGGCAGAACACTGGACTGGATGGATCTTTGATTGAACAAGTATAGCTATTCTTACTCTCAGTATTGGAAGTTGTGGCTTGGTTTCCAGAATGTACTGAAACAGTAAAAGATTTATAGAGAATTCTCTCTGTTCTACAGAGAGACTTTTTTGGATACAGAGCTGATAGGAGCAACTGTGCTGTTCCTTGTTTCCATTTGCTACTTTTGCCTTTGGTTTTGGAAGAAGTAATACATTTGCTAAGACAAAGCTATAGGAAGGACAAGTTCCAGCAGAATAGTACGGATGTGAACACCTGATGCTCAGCTGATGTGGGAAAACATAAACCTACAGCTTACATAAGAAAAAATGGAGAGTTGCAAACTGTCCTTCCTGTGAGACCGTTATTTCATGCTGCAGAGCTTCAGTTGGAGTGGAATATCTATTTTTGCAGAGTATGTATAATTAGTAACACTAATTCAAGCAGTATATATTGCCCATCAGCTCTTGCCAAAAAAGATGATTGGAAAAATGTTTAGCACAAGAAAGCTAAAATCTGAAATGAACTTCAGATGTTTCACTCTAATGGCAACGTATCACTCAGCTCTGAGTGCGTTATGCAAAAAATAATTTCTTTTTCTGTATTGTTACTAGTATTCTTCTTTCATTGCACCACAATTGTTATTGAATTAAAAATTATTTGAGGTACCCTGGGCTCATTTTGAAAAGTTTGCAAGAATACAAGTAAAGTCCCTGGGTCAGCATCTGTCTGTGGCTTGCATTTACACATGTTGTTTTGAAAGATATCTACAATAGCTCAAAGTGAGACAGCATCCCCAGAACAGTGAGTAAGGCTTGTTTTAAAGTGTGTTTCTCTGGTAGAATTGTCTCTATGTGTGACGCTATCGGTACTTGCTGGGCTTGCTATTTTTATCAGTCTTAGTGTCTTTGACCATCAGCCATGTAATTCTAACTCTATTTCATTTATTGCCCTATCTCAGCTCAGGGATTCCAAATCATGTGGGCATGGCAAAGAGTCTTGATGAGTGCCTGTTACTCATCTGATGCTATCTTATGTTGGGTTGGGCAGGGATATTGCAGACGGTGAGAGAGCTCAGGGAGCTAGTCCCACAAGTATGCATTTCTTCCTTAAAAAAAAAAACAAAACAAAACTCTTGTGCTTCACACATTCACTGGTTTCTATTAGAAAGTTTTAACCTGTTTTTATCTGCAGTGCCTTTGTTATTGTATGTGTGCTTGTGTTGCACTGCTCACAATCCATTTATGTCCTGTTTTCTAAGGGGGAGATAAGTGTATATGTATTTATTTCTGCAAGGTCTCAGGTCAAGGTAAACTTCTCTGGACAATTTGAACACAATCATTTTAGCCATCTGTTACCCTTTGCTCATCATGAGGGTTTGGTTTTTTTAAATAAAAAAAAACAAAACAAACACCAAAAAACCCAATACCAGAGAAATTAATGCTTGATAGATATTAATGATGCTTGTTTTCTCTCATAGTGAGAAAGCAGCTTAATTATTTTCAGGTAAAAATTTATGTTGTTGGATTGAAATTTGAATCATGTCTTCAGAAGTAGAAAAGGAGCATACTGTTTCTCTTAAGATAATGACATGCATGTGCTCATGACTGATTCAGTGTTTTGATCTCAGATGCTCTGGACATCTATCATGTAGCTACTGTCATATAAATTACACATTAATATAACTAAGATTTATTCCAGCATTTGCAGTAGTGGAAGTTCCCTTCATGACAAAGCTTTAAAAAAATTATGGAATATGTAGCATATTATTGGAAATTTAATTTAAAAAAAAAAAAAAGCTACCTACCTAAACATACTAAGCAGCTACATCTCATTCAGCTTTCTGAGAAAAACATATCTATAACATATATTAACTCAAACATTTGGAAACCTTACACAAGCATTCGTTTCACAAATAAGATAAAATCGTCTTAATAGGTTAGAATCCAGTCTTCTGCAGTTGGTAAAGGATTTGTGATCCATCGGTTATAAATTTCTGTCTGATAGTTTAAGATATTAGTGAAGATTTCCCTAACTAGTGAAATTAGCTGATGAGGTCACTTGTTACTTTCATATGGCCGTTACAGAAAAACTTGTTCAAACAAAGCCCTATCAGGTGCGCAGGTTTCAGAGCCGATGGAAATATCAATGTATGTATCCAATTATGTTGGGGTATTTTTGTGTTCCCAGTCCTTGAACTTTGTTTTATGTTTCCAGACATTTGTACTGTTCTATAAATGTTGCCTAATTATTTAATAACAAAGGCAGAAAGAGGAGACTTGCAGGCAGGGATCAGGAGCAAGGGGAGGGGGAAAGGTGAGGAAGCAGGCAATACAGAGGGTACGTTTTCAACTTCAAATATGAAACCACACTGAAAATATTCATGGTGATGAAGCTGATGCTTATAAACTGTTCATAAAGCCCCATTATATAGGAAAGTATAACCCCTAAACAACTTTTAGGGAGGAGAATGTGCCCCACAGGGGCAAGGCAGAAGAACGTTATTTAGGTAGGACTATATTCAGAAGACACAGCAACAGCTGGCTTAACTCCATAGCTCTGAATGACCGATCACAGCATACCGGACAGTAGCCATCCCTCCTCCTTGAACAGGAGGAGGTAGCTGCAGCCACTACAAATCTGTGGGAGATTTGTACAGCTAGCCATGGGAGGAATGCTATACCAAGTAAACCGAGCAGTTCTGATTCAGTGCAGTGTGTTTCTTTTTTTTTCTTTTTTCTTGTAGCTAAAACATGAAATCGAGAAAGAGACATAATTGTTAAGTTATTTACAGTGGCTGAGAAGGATATGGAAAGGCAGTAGTGAATTTATGGAGGATATAAAAATAGCAGGTAACTAATAGGAAGTTTGTCTGCGATCTTAATTACTTTGCCTTGTACCTTGTATCTCATTCACTTGAATTTTTTCTGAAGTTCATATTTTAGGGTAGGAATTGAGTCAACATTTATGTATAGATCACCTGTACCATAATGCAGTTGTGATCTAGATCAGAGACATTAAACGTTACTGCAACATCAATAAATAATAAATCAATATTAATAAGAAACAGCAGCCCATCTGCACAGGATGCACAGCCACCCTAAATTCTATATATGTCAAGTGTAGATGAGTCGCAAACTTTAGGTTTCTTGAGGTAGTGCACATTTCCCAAGTAGAGGAATTTTCCTTAATCAATAAAAGGCTTTCTCATTAAGAAAGAACTACTTTTGTATGCAAATGCCTATTAAAAGAAAAAACATGTATATTCTAACACAAAGTGCAAGTTATCTGGGTCTAGCAGAACTTCCTGCTTTTGAGATTTTACATTATTAGATTGTAAGTATTCCAAGACAGGAGTTCTTGGGTCGTTTTCTAATTTTAAAGCAGTAGCACAATGAAATCTGAAGTAGTATTCATGATACGAAATAATTTACTCAAGGTCTTACCTTCCTTTATGTTCCTTGCTGTCTTGAAATGTGAAGATATCAGGCAGATGACAAAGGGAAATATCAGCTGTCCATGGATAGAGACACCCTAATAAGCACTTAGCAAGATACTTAATGATTAACTGTGTGCATTAATTAGCTACAAGTGTTATATCTCATTAATAAATCTATACTTAATTACAATATTAAATACCTTATTTGTTTTATGATTAATTCCATAACTAAAGCAAGCATTTTCATGTTTGTAAATAAGTGATGATTGCAGAGTAATTATCGTTAAATTGACTAGAATGAATTGTTAACTGTGTCATTGTAACCTGCTCCTTTCACTCAGTCTAAGAATGAATGAAACTTGTGCTTGGGGATGTGGCAGGGGAGGGGGAAGATTTCCCACCTTAGTTGTCTATTTACATGAGAAAATTCTGTGCTGTAATTCCTCCTGTGTGTTTTCAGGTTAAGAAAGATAATGTAAAACAGCTTCAGAAACAGCAGCCCGTTTTTAGCAAAGGTAGATAATGCTGTTTACTGATAAGTATGTTAGTATATTCTTTTTGCAATTTAGTATGTTTCTAAATGAATAAGAAAAAGAGTAATCCCGGTGTGTACTTGGCAAAGTGTTGTCTATTTATGTACAGTTCCTTAAGAGAATAGGTAAAAGCTATGCGCATTTTATCTTCATGTTAAAAGTGATTATATAAAATGTGCCTTACGGTCTGTTTCTGTCCCATTGAAAGCTGGACAAAGTCTTACTTTACTTCAGCAAAATCAGACCATTATTGTTCTCCACATAAGGAACTGGTTTAGTGGCTTAAGCTACTAAAATGCAATTGAAAAAACTGCAGTTTCTTAGAACTTGAAATTAAATTCTTCATCCTTTACAGGCAGATGACTTGAGTGCCCACTAGTTTTTTAAAAAGAAAAAAAAAAAAAAAAAAGAAAAATTTCATCCTCTTTATTTGTTTTTTCCTATTCAGTTTTCTAAGAATGGCAAGCAGTTTCATTCTTATTCAACAGGTTTTTTCCTAGTACATGTTCTTCAGTCATTTTCAGTCAATATCTCTGGGCTCACTTTGTATAGTGATATCAGAAAATGCCATGTAATTGAAAAGGCAGTAGGAAGATGTTTCACCCACCCTAGCTTCTGTGCTGTACCTCTTAACCTCACCACTAACAACCTTAGCTTATTAGTATACTCTTCAGTTTCTTTTATGAAAAAATAATGCTGGCTTAAGTAGAAGAGTTTCTGTTTATCAGCTTTCCGTTCCTGGATGCTAACAACATCCCAATGTTCGTGAAAGGTTTGCTGTTATTGCCACTGTCATTACGGATGGGCTTTCATGGTGATAGCTTGTCCCACTGACTAGTTTCAGTTCTTCCCATGTATCATCATGACAGTAGAGAAAGGGCTGTCCAGGCATGGCCCTCTCTGGACCGTTCAGGGAAATCAAGGCAGACAGTGGTCTTGGAATGCAAAACGGTATTGCAGTTTGTTTCTTTTCCTCCATAAATTATCATTAACTTTGTGGATGGACGTGAATTTAAATGGAATTACTAAACTTGACTGTCTGCTTGTTTGAATGCCCTTCTAGGATAAAAGTGCTGTGTTAACATCACTTAATAAGCAAATTGAGAAAGAATAAGGTGGCTTTTGTTGGGAGGAACAAAACTTCCCAAAATGAACAAGAATCATCTCTATTTCACACATGTTCTTTAATTTCAAGCACATTCTCTTGGTTTTTAATCTGAAAGGGTTAGGAATGACATTAGCTGCAGTAATGACATTTCAGTCAGCTCTTGATGAAGATTGAAGTTTTCTGTGTAGAGCTGATGGCCAAGGCTCTTTGCTGACTCAGAAGATCACTACTGCATTATTTAACAGTTCTTATTTTTAAAGTTATCACTGGAACCACGAGGGCTAGAAATATAGGCTGTTTTCACAGTTCTAAACCTAATTTTCTGAATTATGTCATAAAGTAATGTATTTTTCTCAAGCCCATTATGATATTTGAGAGCTCTAAAAATGTAAATAAAATGTGTTTCCTCTTCAGGATGGCCATCACTTCATAATAGTAAAGTTTACGATCTACTTTTATCAAAAAGAGAATTATTTCACTGCATTTCTCAGTGCATATACAAAGTTCTCACAGAACAGTACCGGTATGATATTGATACTTTTAATATGACTGAATAGTAAGTGACAGCTTGTGAGAAAGATGAGAAAGGTGACAAAGCTGGAAGCAAGTAATGAATGTGAGTCTTCTCTTAATTGCAAAATGTAAGTGTTCTATCGGGGACTATTAGGAGGAAGAGAGGGAATGAAGGGAAGTTTGTCTTTGAGATGAAGGTACTGAGTCTGGAGCCGTGAAAAAGGCCTTGATTCCTGGTTGTGCCATTTGAATTTTTTGCAGACCCTTGGTTTGGAAGCATGCCGTTTGGTTTAATTCAGTAACATTTGTGAAAGCTTCTCGCCTTCTGTTATAAGCACAAAGTATTAGTATTATTTGCCTTGTTGTTGACAATTTGCCCCAGGGATAACTGCTTCAGCCAAGTACTTCCATTTGTATGCACTAGTAGTTATATATATGATATATCCATGGGTCCCATCGGTCCCTGTTATGATTGTGATGTGCTCAGGAAGGAAACTATGAATTACATTTCTGAAGAAATTAGGAGCATCTTCCAAGGAAATGTTCTGTATGAATGCAATTATATTAAAAAATCAAAATTCTGCTTTGCTGTCGCAAGACTAAGACTTGTTCATTGATCAGTGCTCCAAAGAGGAGGTGACTGCATGATAGATGTCATATTCAGGAGTTATCAGCCATATAAGCAAGAGTATAGAAGTATTACATGCATGTGCACAGGTACACACAGATGTATCTGTCTTTCTGTTCTGGATGGAATCCCTCACAGTCTCAAAACTTTATTCTTTCTAAAGATACCAGGCTTGCATTTACGTTATATAGTTCACAATTTGTTTTGCCTGTAATTTCAAATTTTTCTTTATTATACTAGAAGTGTGAATGCAATTTTTAAAGTCATTTTTCAGACATGAGAAATAACATTCATTTTTATCTCAGGATATGTTTACTTTAGAGAAGGTTAGATTTGGTATTCTCAGACTTCAAAGTACTCGTAGAGAAAGTCAATGCAAACTTCGTTTTCTGGTCACACAACTAGCCTTAACATGTACTTTAGATAAAGATAATAAAAATCATAGTAATATATATGTTATTAACAAAAAATGCACCTTTTGTCAATGCTGGGGTTTTTTTCAGCAGCCAGCAGAACTTGCAAAAAGCCGACACAGATGCAAAATTGCTGCAGGACGTTATTGATTTTACTCTCTCATAGGTTGCAAATTAATTTTGCTGCAGTTTATAAAACACTTGTATTGTTCTAGCTCTCGTTCTTAAGAGCAGATGAGAATCTCTAGTTCAACTGAATTAAACTATTACAGCATTGTGAGATAGAGCCAGAAATGAAATCTGGCCTGCATGTTCAAGTACTGGAAGTCATGCTTTTTGGAAAGCAGCCCGTAATAACTTAAAGCTTATATAATTTTGACTCCTTGGTATTCTTTAGATGTTCCAATTTCTCCACTGGACGTCATGGCCCAGTTTTATTAACTAAGTTCTGCCAAAGACCTTCTGCCTAGTATTCCCAGCTGACTGCCTCTGCTTCACAAGTGCCTTATCCAATCGGACGCAGTGAACGCAGGGTTTTGCAGAGTCTAAACAGGATGAATCCAGCCTCACTATGTCACCTCTGAGAAACTAGTCCAAATAACTGAATGTGTAACTTTTTTTTAAAAGTACAAATATCCATTTTAAGTAATAATGGTTTTCAAGATGCATGTTTTAAAGACTAATTAGCCATGCTAACTTATTTCCTTTCCTTATCTGCCAGTCAATGGCCTGTTAATGCATGAAGACTGTTGTGCCTCCCACTATGCTGCTTCTGCTAGTTATCTTTCTGAAGATGTTAAAAGGAAAAAGGAACCAAGCTTCCATTCCATCTTTGAACAAAGCTATGTTGATAAAAAAGCCTCAATCCCTTCTCTATAGCATCTAAAAGTTGTTTGGGGTTTGGTTTGTTTTGGGTTTTTTTGGGGTTTGGGTTTTTTTTGTTTGTTTTGTTTTGTTTTTTCAGGAGAGAACTAGAAAAAATCTGAGTTTTGTAAAAAAGCTAATTTTTTTTTTCTTTTTAAACAAGAGATGCATCTTCTTCCTTTGGGAAAATGCTATAAAACTGCCTTTCATTTTGGTAGCATGCATTAGATACCTAAGAAATGTACTGCAGCTACGTAGGTTTAGAACAGAATTTTTAACATAGTGAAGTTAAAACATTTCCTAGTGCTCCAGTCACAGACAGGATGCAAGACTAATTTGAAGGCTTTCTTATTACTTGGTTGCTGCAGGTTTTTTCTTGGCAGGACACGTAAGTATGAACTAGTACAGCTACCATCATTTTCCGTCGCCACTGGATTCTCAGTGCATACCATTTTTACCAAATTCATAACAAAAACCATGGAAGGGCATTCTGTACTCGGAATGATAAAATCACTATGTATTAAGAATCTGGGTAAATGTGTTGAAATACCAAAAGAAACCAGGTGACAAGTCCGTAAGAGGGACTATGGATTTGTGTCATAGTCCCCATGGTCACAGAGTGAGCAAGAAATGTTTTTGCAAAGACTTTGGGTGCTGATCTGCTCCTACTTACACAATAAGAAATAATAGGAAATAAAAAAAAGTGTCTATTTTTAACTGTATGCCATCCTGTAATAAACAATAATAATAAATATTTACTGTCTGGCAGTAACTTAGAATCTGACGTGCACATTCCTCCTCCAGTCCTCTTTTTTTTCCAGTGGAAAATCGCATGTGATACACTTTTGTATTTTCATTGCCTTTCTTTGTGGTGTTCTGTGAATTGCTGGGTGTTTTTACTCATAAGATAAAGCCAGAAGAAATGTACTGAGACAAAGTGGTCATTACTGAATTATAAGAATCACCAGGAAGATGCAGCGGTTTCATGTTCCATATCTGCAACATACTTTTAGTTTGCAACTGGTGCAAATTTTGGTATTTCCAGGGCCAACAGGCCATCTTCTGTAATTCCAAATGTGCACCTAGGATTTTCACAGTAAAAATTATTTCATTGCAGCTTCAAGGAAAATACAGGATGGCATTCATGCATTTATCATGTGCAAGGTTAATGAGAGACTTTAGACAAAAATCCTGCAGTCCTAGAGATTAATTTGTTGGATAACTAATATAAAAGCCCTCATTTTCAGAGCTGAAAATCTGCTATGCATGATACATCATTTAAGTAATAATAATAAATATAGCCCTTCTGTTAGAACATTTCAGTACTCTTTTGAAATATCGTGAACACGTAGAAGACAAAACTTATATGACAGTCGTGACTGGCCAGCTAATCCATAGCAGACCTTAAAATTAACTCCAATTTATTTCACACTATTACTAGCCTAGAAATGGTAGTGTTTCTCTCAAATGCGCTTTAAACGTCTGTTAAAACTTCCAATTTTTCACAGTAACCTAAGGAATTCAATGACAACCATTGGCCAGTAGACAATATTAAAGTCAGCTTAAATCAGGTCTTTGAGAGTTCATGCTGCTGTTTTCTGCAATAGCTGCAGTCTTGGAACTGTGAGCAGTACAAGAAGTGGCTGTGGAAGAATACTGAAGCATTACATATTCTGTTGAAGTCAGATAGCAATTATCACTGGCCTTCTAAAGGCATGAGAGGGAAAACAAATGTGAAGCTACCTAAATGAAAATTTCAGTAAATTGAAAGAAAAGTTTAAAGGTTCAGTATTCAAAGCTACTTGTGTGTCTGGTCATACTGATGGTCACCAAGAGTAGTTTCAAAAGTAATCAGTATCTTATATGTCAACCCTGCATAAGTTCTTCTTAAAAAATCCCTAAGACCCTGACCAGTGTTACAAGGATGAACAAAAGAGTTTGTTCTTCTCTTTAATTTCAACTTTTCTCTTTTCCTGTCTTCTCAAGCCTACTCCTTTCTTATCCTGCTCTGCAGTTTGATCAGTCAGAAACCATGGCACATTTAGGCAACATATCCCCAAAACCTCCTTTCCTGTTGAAGTATTTGTTACCTTGAAATGAGACTAATGGTTTTCATGCTGTTGAGGTATGCAAGCTACTGTTACCTTTAGCTTTGGGGAAAATGTATTGGGATTTTTCCAGAAAAGCAAAGTAAGGTATGCTCCTCTTTGTGATAAACTAGCAGTTGTGTACTTTATGGGTGAGGATTTCTACAACCACTAAAGGGCAGTGCATGCCATCTTATGATTTCTCTTCTGCAATTGTTGAACTGTCCTTGCTATTAAGCAGATTGAGATAGAGCTCATTGCTGGGCTTTCCTTTTTGAAATATTTGTGAGCTTGATGCAGTTTTTAACACATAAGATTAAAGATCCATTATTGTGAGCAGGACACGAAGAGGAAAATTCTGCCCTTTTCTTTTTCCTACTCAGAGGCCAACTGCCATGTGCCCATAGTAAATAAAAGAACTGCTTGTTATTGAAACAACATTTTTGTTGGCCAACAATTGGCTTATGTTGTAAGAGGAATCATAATTTCAGTATTGGTACTGAAACAGAAATAACGTGCAGATCTAAAGGTCTGATTATGCCAAACACAATGTGTGGTATTTATTGTGCAATTGAAACTTTTAGCTTCACTAATAAGTAAATATGATCAGGTTTTGGATTAAGCAAGTAAAGAAACATAATAAATGAAGATATTTGAAATAATGTCTCTTATTCATGTATTCTGGCAAGTGTACTTTCGTTATTGATCAAGGTGGCAATATAGTAAATATGCAGTTGCTTACATTAAAAATTCAGCATCTTTCAACATTTAGCTAACAGTATCCATAAAATATTCTTCGTGATACGGCTCTTTTACCACTACATGGCACCTGTTGGACAATGTTGATGCCTTTTTTTTAAGGATAACTACCACCTTACAGTATAATGAGTAGAAATACTGTCTTAGCAGGCCAAGACTGCCTTGAGTCATTGCGCTGTTATATATGACAAGTATTGACCAAATACATGATATAAGAAAGTGGAATATCAGAGCTGCGCTCAATGGTTATTGGGTTAGGAGTTTGCTCGGTCTTTTGGGTTGGTTTTCTTTCAGTTGTCATGGTGTATCAAATTTGGGTTCCATGAAGAGGGACTGGACAAGTTGTTACTTTAATGACAAATGAGAAATATATCTTTTCTTTCTATATGCAGTAAGGGAATAAAATTCTATAACAATCTGAACAAGAACATGTTGTTCTGGGCAATTTTTCATAATCCGAAGGATAGTTTTTACTTTGATACCATTGTGTTTTTAACCAAATTCTAATGGCAGAAAGAATGAAAATGACTGTTTTCTCAGTTTGGATATGACAGGAATGCAAATGTGAAATAGATACTTAAGTATTTCAGAGAGAATATGCAGCTTGATGGCCGCTAGTCCCTCAGCCTCAGGTCTAATTGCTTAGTAGGTCTTTATAAAGCATTGCCATGTTATGGAGCCCCATGGCATCTAGACTGGTGGAATATTGTACTTGGCTCAGGTTTTTTCTTTAGTTTGTCTTCCATAAGAAGGGTAGTATTAGAACTAAGTGGTTATAATGAGTTCCTTCTCCAGCAAATAGGAATTCCAGGAATTGTCTTCTGTGTAGGGAAGAGTGAATGACCAGAGGAAGCAAAAGGTTCACGCATTCTGTACAGCTCTACTTAAAAGGAACAGAGACTTGTGAAAAAGTATCAACTCCACTACCTGGCCTGCTTCTTTTAAAGCTAGTTCTTTTTATTGAGTTACCTGGAATAAACTAAACACATGGCAGCGGAGTAAAGACAGGCTATTTCCTTATGTGTTTTAGTATGCTGAGTTTTTTTATTGGTGGATTGAGCAGCTGTGTTTTGGTTTTTCTTTATAAAAAAATTTTGGAATTTTTGAAAACAGTATGAAAACATTCTCCTATAAGAAAAAAGTCTGTTGTTAGTGCTTACTGTTGAGGCTTTAAAATGGTGGTAAGTATTTAAAAAACATAAAATCTGGGATCATCAAGGTAAGGAAACAAGGCTTTGTTCAGTGTCCTGCCGAAAGGTGGCTGTTTGGTGTACTCTCTCTTCAGAGAGTTTCCAGGCCAGATTTTTGCGAGAGAAATGTCTGAAGATAGCACTGTGGAGGTGACCTTCTCTTTGGAAAAAAAATTGCTGGACTTCGTGAAAATTCATTTCTCTCAGGCTTTACTATTTTAAAAAATATTTTAGCAGCACATTAGGATAAAGCATAGTCCTCCCATGTTTATCATCCTGTGGAGAACTGAATTCAAGTCAGAGTGACTGCATGCCTTCCTTTTGTTTCCTCTGCTTAATATTTTCTTGAAAGATTATCATCTTAGCTTAAAGAAGACATCCAGCACTGACAAATTTTGGCCCAAATGGGAAGTGTGACAAAACTATACACAGCTGAGAACAGTCTTATAATTGGAAGTATGAAACCACTTAAATAGTAGCATGACACTGAAGGGGAATTCCTGAGATAGGAAATTAAGTTCCTGATGCGAGTTCTTAGCTATCAGCTGGGTTGTTTTTTCTGGCGGCATTTTACAGTTGTGGATTAAGGTCTTTTACATTTCGCCTTTATGTCATCATTTGGGGAACTGATTTGGGTTTTTTGGGGTGGGGTTTTTTTGCCACTAGTCAAGTAGGTGAAGATATTTAGTAAATGTCTATCAGAAACACCACTTCTTTGTATGAGGAGATTAGACTTGACACATGCAGTCCCCGTGTTCCTAGCTGTCACAAAGGTTACGTGTCCTATCAGTAATGATTTTGCTTGCTGATACAGATGGAGGTTTTATGACTAAAATATATCCAGTTTGCAGGGATGAAACTGCTAGCGGTTTGGTCCGTGTCTTCCTGGGGAATCTGGTAACATTGCACAGTCACATATTTCTAGAAGATGCCATGTTCTGTTCTGACGTTCATGTGCTCAGTGTCCCAGGCAGATCGCTGACAAGGCGTGAGCCACAGCAGAAGATGCCTCTGTCAGCCTAAGGTCTTCCCGGCTCTGGTTGCTGGAGGAGAGGGGAGGCGCGCTGTGAGATCCCAGTGTTCCGGGCTGGGCTGCTAGGGAAGCAGCAGCAGTTAGCTGCCGAGTGAAATGCATGAGTGGCACCAGCTCCAGCAGATGGGTCTCTGTGGTGTCTGTAGTGGTGTGAGCTTCTAGTCCCCAGTGGACTGACATTAATCTGCAAGGACTTAGTACCTAGGGCGAGGCTGAAGAGTTTTAATAAAACAGCAGGCACTTCAGTTCCACACCATGCGTCTTTCTCTCCATTTACAGTCTGGTGTTTTACACTGGTATAAGCCTTAAAGCATAGGAAGATGCATGTTTTACAGCTCCATTTTTACAAAATATCCACAAAAGTCTATGTAGAAACACTTTCAATATTTAGAATAAGCTTTTAAAGTGTATTTGTATATGTTTGTTTTTTAAAAAAATTGAATTACAGGAATATGTTACCACTGAATGGAATATAGCCTTTTAAAGAAAGAAAAGAAAAAATCACTGCCAACTGCTGAACAGCTAATTCACTCAATATAAAACAAAGATGCATTTCTGTAAGGCTAACGACATGCATCCCATCTCCTTGACAACCGCTCTAATTACCTCAGCTTGGACGATCAATATTTGATCTTTTTCCCACCATACAAACATGTCACTTTAACTCCATAGCTTTCTCTTAGCTTTTTGATAATTTGCAGCCAAGTGAAAATGGTCCTTTCTATTTGTTCTCCCTGGCTTGAGGCCAAGGGTTCTCTCAATGCAGTTCATTGATATGAATTTGTTGAGCTCCTGGGTAGTTTTTCACAAATTTAGGGCAATTAAAAACCTTTAGAAAGCATTTCAGTTGAAGTCAATAATTTTGCTTTTAGAAATTACTTCATCATTTTATGATCATTTTTGCTTCATCAGTTCATAAAACAACTTCAGAAGAAAGACAAAGCACCATTTTATTGAGTAGTTTATATATACATAAAACCACAGCTTTCAAACTTAGAATTAAGCAACAATTTAGAAATACTTTAATTGAAATGTTTAATTTGTAAGAATAAGAAATTTTTAATTCTATTTTGGACTCTGCAAAAAAATTCTCTTTCTTTTAATACAAAGATAATGAAGCTTGATGAACTTTAACAATAGTTAGAGAAACTTTCTAAATACATCTATGTCATGTAAGGTGCGAAAGGAATCCAGTGTTGGGGTGGGGGTTGATTTGTGCGTTTTGTTTTGAATAATTTTTGTTCAGAGAGATTTTTTCTCACTAGACTGTTCCAGAGATATTTTAGTATTTGCATGTATTACAGTAGTATTATTTAATCCAGAAAGTGTTTTACGGAGGCTCAGGCTTTTAATTTATATAACAGGCCATATATAAAGGGATGCATCTTTAAATATTAGAAAAGTCAGAAAGGCTATGCACTTCCATGGTGTCTTCTGCTGCTTATACAGATCTTCAAGGAGTGTCATCTGAGTTCAAAACACAAGAGATCTCATTGTACAATCTCATGCAAAGAGGGAGTTATTGAACTTCTTTTGACACCTAGTTAAGGAATCCGGTTTCCTTGGTAAGAGAAAGGGATTTGTGGAGGAAAAGCAAAAAAGTAATGGTCATATAGAGCTGGAACTTCAACATCCCGTGGTGGAAGACAGGGAGGGACATGTTCTGTCATTTTGGAGTTAATAGTCTGAGGATGTTTACTTTGAACTTCTAGCTGTTACACAGGTAAAAATATTGTCAGTGCAATGCAGAATAAAGATTGAGTTCTATGGTGAAAATAAGTTAAACAATCTTTTAAAGATTCTAATGGTGCCTGAGTGACAGAAAACGGTGGAATTTTTTTCTGAAAGGTGAGCATATGCTAAGATTTCAGACTTCAGCGTCATCTTGCAAGAATTTAATGGAGTACCGAGAGGTCTTACATTTGATAAAGGGAGCAATGACATTCATAAAAGTAAATTAACTATAGCTGATGATGTTTGAAATTATGGGAAAAGTTATTTCAATTTTATACCCCAAAATCACAACAGAAACTACGTACAAAATTCCCCACCCTGCTTAATTTTTTACACTAAATTTGAAAGTGATCCTGTGAAGTAAGTGGTTGTTTCACACAAAGACCTGAGAAAGCTTTGACATGCAATAATGATGATAATACTGAATGTGCAAAAAGAACAGAACTAAGGTTATGTGGGATGGTTTTCATTGTGGCTTTCCTCATCTTGGAAGCTTTGCATTCTGCAACTTGAGGAAGAGTCTTTGATTGCGGTGGTGAAGCTGAGTACATAATAGTGAAAAATGCAAAATGCGGACTATAGAACGACCAATTATTGTCCATTATCCATAATCTCCAGTGAACAAAAGGAATATCTGCCCAAGTTAGCAGACACACGTTCACTCTCTGTACTCCAAGCAGATGCAAGTTCATTATGCCATGTTCTGATGTGTCCAATGGCCGTATTCTATACAGCACTGGGCCTGTCTTAACGTACCTTTTTGCTGAGATACACTTATTAACTAACTTAGGCTCAACGCTGCACTAACATAACTTACCCAGTTCTTGGGTTTTGACTGTTCTTGCAGATGATTGGCCCAAATCATAAGCATGCATCTGCCTATAAAGGAGTGTTCAAAATGCTATAAAACTAAATTAATCCATTTAGCTGTATCAAACAGAAGTATGTCCATATCAGTTTATGTTGGCATACCATGCTTTCTTGTTGATAGTTATATTCACCATTTCACAATGGATTAAGCAGCAAACTCATTGGAAAGGAAAGTCACAGCTAAGGTACAGCATTATGTGCCAAATAATTCGGTTAACATGTGTTAGGTGTGAACACCAGACTTGTCAGGATGGACTGATCGTGCTTCCACTAAGTGAACACTAGTAAGTTGCTGAAGTTTGTGGAAGTGTTAGTACAGAGGAGATGATACTCTACAGTCAAAAAAAGCTTTTGAATTGTTGAATGTGGCAGGTCAGAAGTAGAAATAGTGAACACCCAAAATTCAGGCCATGGAATGAAGTGATTTTATCAGGGTAAGTTCTTTTTTGTCACGTGGTTTATTTACTCATTTTGTTTCCTTGCTTTTTTCCCATGCTGCCATGGGTGGGAATCTGTTGCTGAAAAACACTAGGATTACCTAAGGGTGGACGATGTGATATTTTTTTGCTATCTGGAGTTGTATTGTCATCTTGTTATTTTCTCTTTAGGAATTACTGCTGAGCTCTTGGTGTTTTATGGAAGAGTTTAAATACTTTGTTTAGTGCATGCTGTGTTTATTAAATAGATACACTGTGTTGAATTATAATCCGTTCATCAAGTAAAAGGCTACTATGCCCAAGGATACGTTAAAATCTTTCCAATTGCTCATATCTGCAAAACAAAATCTATCATAGTAGATCAGGGCAAAAATCCATCTAGGCAAATACCCTGTATCTGACAGTGGTCAGATATTACTTAAATATTTAAGGAAATGGGGGAAGAAAGAGTCTTTCTTCTGTGGTATCCTTAGAGCTTGTGGCTGTCAGCAGTTATGGACTTCATTGATCTGAAGTTGAATCTCCTCACTTAAGAGCATCATGTTCTCATCATGATATTAAACAATTAATTCATTAGTTTGAAGAAAATTTTCATTTGACATAAGAGGATGGTTTATTGAACTTTTTTTTTATCACTGCCAAATTTTTACTTCTACAGTGTAAAGCATTTTAATACAAATCCTGAGAATCTTGGTAAAGATTGCTGATATTCAGGAGCTACTGAATCTGTAATTTGGAACAGAGTACAGGAATAAATCATTCAGGACCTATACCAGACAAGCTGAGTGTTAATAAGATGACACAATTTCACTGAATGTAGAATCATCTCCTTGAAGGCAAAAAAATAATTTCCCATGAAATACCTTCTTTACTTAGGCTAATTAGATTCACATTTGAAAAATCTTCACATTTAGCAATGGCCTAATTATTTAGCCAACTAAATACATTGCTTAACCAAAACGACAGTCAAAAGAGCATTTACATCCTGTTATTTGTATGAAGTGCATTTTTTTTAACTACTACAGCTCTAACTACTACAGGAGTACAAACTACCAGCTTTATTACCACAGTTATTTCTGTGCGAAAGCCCAAATCCAGAAGATGTGTAATCCTCAGGGGAGAGGAGGATGTTGAGAGAGGGGATAATAGAATGAAAAAGTGGGTAGAAAAATGTAAACGCTAAACCACTGAGTTCAACGTATCCTTACATTTTGTTCCTATATTGTCAAAGCACCATTTTTCCGTAACAAGATACATGGCATTGAACTCTGGAGGTTGCTTTTCTTCTTGCTTTTTAACTTATACCTATGCTACTTCTGAACCAGTTGGGTCCCTTTGTCCTATCTTTCTTTTTGTTATGGTTACAGAAAAGGTAAAGGCTGGGTGCAGAAAGTATCATTGTGGTATATGGTTGTCAAGTATATTTAGATAAGCAATAGCTAATTTTATCATAATGCATCTAATCGCTAACCCAATCTCTTTAGACAGTAAAATATTTTCAGGACCCATTTCAGTATAAGCATTGTATGCAAAATGATGGAATAGTTTTCATGCACCTTATAATAGGTTGTTAATTAAAAATAAATAGGGCTCTTAAGTGGAAAATGAAATTATCCCATTGCTTGAAATACCTTGATGCAGTTTTTATTACAGGTTGCATATGGAATCTGTTAGGAATTTGAGCATGGGTTGGTTGTTGAATTATTGTGTGGATTAGCTGTAGTATTTGAAGGTTCTCGACTTTAAAAGCATGTGTCTGTTTTAAATCCTACATAAATTCCTCACAGTTTTTTAGAACAGTCTGTAACTCTAACCAGGGCGTTTTTAACACCACAGCTTCAAACAACAGCAGGAGAAAATCTAAAACATTGCTCTGAGTGGTTTCATAACATCATTAAAAGATTTCATTTTAATTAGATAAATTCCCTCTTTCTTTAACTTTTCAACCTTTCTCTCCTAACTTCTACAAGACAAAGGGTGAAAAGACTTAACTGAATTGAATTAAATATTAAAACATTAAAATTGGCATTTTAGAGCTCATGAGGAAAAAAATTCATGAAAAACATATATTTCATGCATATTTTAGATTTTATTTTAAGACGTTTCCAAAACTATTATGGATATTCTTAGTAAGAAATATTATAGGCTGTGTTGTCTCCCAGGGCAGCTAAAGTTTCCAAAAGGAAGTTCAATCTGTAATACATCTTTCACATGTTATTTTAATAAAAAAGCAAATATCATTTGTGTGTTTCCACTGCTAAATGGAGACTCATTGTTTGGTCATGTTTCCCTACATCAGCAAATACATTTAGAAAGAATAAAGTAAACTTTATTTCAAGTTACACTGATGTAAAGCATTATGTGTACGTTACACGAAAAGTGATTTGAGGCTGAATGTGAAAATAGCTTAACTGGTGTCTCCCTGGTTGTGTCTCTGTGTGTCCAGGTATTTTACATTCATGGATTCATTTGCGTGTATTTACATGTTTGCAACTTTTGTTGTTATTAAGCTCTCTTACTTCTTCTCACTCAAGAGTGCAGAAAATTTATCGGTAACTAAATCCTGTGATCTACGGAAGGGTAAATGAAAGAGAAATTACATATCCTTAGTTTGCTGTTACCATTTTTCCAGAGTAACTTGTAATTTGTATGAAGAAAGTCAAGGGAAGCTGTTCACTGCATATAAGCATTGATCTGCATTGTAAAACCAATAGTTCTTTCACTATTGTGGGTCATTAGTCTGGAACGTGCCGAAGGAATTGTAACAAGTCTTTGCAGACTTTAAATGCTCTATAGCATGAATGCAATTTGTCTTACTAATGTGTTGTCCCTGGTATTGGTAGAAAATGGGTCAGTCCCTTTGATGCCTTGTGAAACATGGTATCATAGGCGGCTTACATTTATCTTGTGTGTTTATCTTGGTTTTGAGACCCAGTGAGCATCGACTTGTTTAAGAACATAAATTTGGTTGAAACCCACTTGAATGATGAAATCTACATTCGTTAGCAATGTTGAAGAAAAGCAATGTTATAACCTTGTGTAAGTTTTGTAGGCTGAAACTAGAGTAAGAAGTTCACTGCTCCTATCTGTTGGTTAACAAGGGAGAAAGGTAGCTTAACAACTAGTCTTCATTTATATAAAACTTCCATGCAGAATTGTTACAGTGATGTCCAGGGGCCTGTCTTAACTAGAGCTAGATTCATAACTGACTGTATATATACTAAGAAGGGTTTATTCCTTTTAATAAACAATCAATATCAGGAGGAAGCATTGTGCCAAAGTTACATCCGTGCCATTTTTACTTCCCCACGAGAATCACGTGCCAGTCGGCAGACCGTGGCTAGAGATGATGTGCACTGAGGACTTCCCTGTGAAAGCTCTGACAGCCTTTGCAAAGGGGGAGATTGGGGCTGAGTGATGCAGGTACGGTACGGTGAAGAGAAGAATCAAGAGAAGTTTGGGGTTTTTTTTCTGAAGTTGTATCATTGGTAATTGAGCTCTTGTGAGTCCATCCAGTCACAGCTGTAACACAGAGGCTCGGGTGATACAGCTTCAGGACAAGACTGGACATCGCTTCCATACGTGCCTGGCCTGAACTTCCCTACTGCCCTGAACAAAGGCGCTTCAGGATTTTGGGCCTAACGCCCAGACGTAAAATCAGAAATGGGGGTTTAAAGCAATGGGAATTGGGGCCATCTTCAGCTAAATTTTCCTATTGGTTGTTCAGGCTGTAGACAGCAAAAGAGTTATGGGACAGCTCCCGTGTGGAGGAATGTCTGACTCATCGTTTGTTTAGATATATTGTTGCTTTCCTTACCCACACTGACAATATGTTCTTGTCCTCCAAAAACGTTTTTCTTGTTTCGTGCATAGGCTCAGTGCCTGTGACCGGGGAGGTACTGCATGTTGGAGGCACCCCAGGAGAACACTTAGAAACACCAGTAATTCTGGTCATGGTCTTGGGTGTTACCTGTCACCTGTTCCTGGTTAGAGCACTATTTCTTTTTCTTTCCCCCACATGTAACAACAGAAGATTTTAAAGGATGGCTTATGCCATTCTGCTTGTCAAAGAATCCTGGTTTCTGAGTTCAGTTCACAGAGGCCTTAGTTGTCATGACTAACCGAGGGAATAGATGAAGAATATGAACAATTGATACTGGATTATTTGACTGAATCCCAAATTAAAAAACTTAAATAGCAGCAACCTAGGTTTTCCAAGTCTGTGGGAGCAGGCAAGAAGTCCTTTGACAGTCAAGGACTTCTATTTCTACCTCTGACTGGAATAAAAGTGACTTGGTTCCCTTTGGGGATTATGTACAGTTCAGTTTTATATATTGATCAGTGTTTTTAAATGCTTTTAAGGCTTTTAGACCAGGTGTTATTTGAGGAGTCAGTTTCTCTGGTCCTTCGTGAGCTGTTAGAGTGCGAGGGTATTACTCAGTGATTGACAGGGTGTACTTCTGGTTTTGTCACCTACTTTTTATTTAATGCAAAGAAGTGAAAGAGAGGAAGTATAGAAAAATACATTTATCAGTTTTTTACTTTTGTATAATTATTTCTAAATCTCCTTGCTTCCCCCCGCCCCCCAAATGCCACCGTAGAAACTCTAGCCTATTTATGAGGAAATTGAAGTAACTTTTCTGAAACCGTGTTCTGGAATTAATTTTTATTTGGCTTTTATTTTTTAGTGGACTCTGCATAATTTGCCAAAATCTACCAATTCTTAGTTGACTTATGTTACCTCTTAAAAGTTGGAGTTTTTTAAAGTTTGCACTACATGTTATTTATTAGGGGTATAACCTGACATCTCTGGTAACTTCTCAGACAGTCTCAAAGCACTTTCTAGATGACATAATTGATATATCATATAAAGAATCAAAAAGAATGAAGCTGCTCAGTGACTCACAACGGCACTATGTGATAGTTTAGGACAGGAAGTGTGGAATAACTATGTGCAGCTGGATCTACAGGATGAAATTAAATAGACAGGAAATACTTAACCAAGCTGGAATTTAACCACATCCAAAGTGGAATTTGATGTGGAGACTAGCACCTTTAATTATATGAATTTTTTTTCAAAGGAACGCTTATGATCATATGTGGCCGCAATCTTAATTTTCTTGTGTTGACACTGAAATTCAGTCATTGATTGAACCAAATTTTACTTCTCTTGTGAGAATGTCAGGATCCTAACTTTGTTATACATCCCTCTTTTGTACAGTATTTCATTTTTGAATGGAAATGCATTTATGATTTTCAAGGATCAAATTACCAATCAGTAATGGTTGATTTTATTTTTGCTGTTTGACAAAAGAATTAGAACTATCCCCCCTCCATTTCTTCTGTTATTTTACTACAATTGCAGAGCATGGACAGGGCTGACTTTCGTGAGTACTATGTGAGTATGCATGAAGTAAAAACACAATCAAAACCCCTCTCTCTCTCCTCTCTGTCCCTGGAATCTTCTCTATAACCTGTCACACAAACTTAACTTTTTCTTTTTTCATCCTATTATTGTAGTGCCTTGGAGCCTTAATGACAGATCCAAGCCCCGTTGGGGTGCTACTCAAAGAAATATTTCCTGTTGTAGAGTGTGCAGTAGGGAAAGAACATAGAAATAAGAACATAGCAGTGATGTTGGTCTGCGTATTCCAGAATCTCCAGTGCTATAAGTTTTATAGTGGCCCTGGAAAAGGAGAGGCTTATGGGAAGCACTTCACTTGCTTATGGGACAGCATGGGATAAAAGCAGATAGCTAACTGTTCCAAAAGTGGAGTAGCAAGTGGTGAATGCTCACAGATAATCTGGTTTAAGATGGGTATGAAAACCTGGAAGAGAGGAGCCAAGTACCGAATACTTGATGCAGTCGAGGAGGAGATGAATGGAAAGTGCTCTGATTAGATAATGGACTGGAAGTGATTTCTTTTTCAAGGTCAGTTGGAATAAGGTGATGTCTGCTCAGATTAAGCTGTGTGACTAAAAAGTAAAGGAAGTTTTATGCAGAAAATATTAGAAGAATTAAAGTGAAGTCTTAAAAAACATTTTGAATTAAGAATGTGGTTTGAAAGTGTGGGTCTCAGTTTGGACAGAGTAAGTCAGGACTCAAACAGAGAGAGAGGAGGAGAGAGAAAGGTCCTTCACCATCAGCTTAAATATGTGTTTGGTAATAAGATTACCCAGAAATAGGCTAGAGCTAGAGGTAGTGTAAAGATGTCTTAAACCAACCTGTAGAACCATGTTCAGTAACACTGAGGAGGATCTTCCAAAAGATGTGCTGAAGGAGTTGTTAGAGAGATAAGAGCATCAAAAAAGGGAAAAGTTATGAAAGTCAAGAGAAAAAGAACACTTCAGAAAGAACATGGTCAATTCTGCTATAAGATGATTAATGAAGAGAAAACAGGTACTTTGGTTTTCAGAGTTGGGAAGAAGTTTTTAGAGACTTCGACTATGCCTTGGTGATGCAAACTTGCATCAGAGATTTACTATAGCGTAAAAGGAGTGGAAAGTGGTTTTGAGTTGGAGGTTGATGGCCATATTATGGAAAAACAGTGCAATAGCCAAAAAGATAGGAGAGGGGAACTTGGAAAGAATCAAGGGCCATTATCAGTGGATGGAAGGACAGGATGATATAAAAACCTGTTATTTTGATCGTATTTTTATCATCTAACTCTAATCATTGTGAATTAAGCATAAATTATAGAATGTTCTACTTGAAAATTAGATATCTTTATCATAAATTCTTTTCCATTGTCTTACCTTCTATACCCATCCTTTTCTTTTCCTTGTTAAAACAGTTGGCAAATCTTTAGCTTGCTAAGTTGCACATTATGTCATTGGTACATTGAGGCACATGTATCAGCACAGTTCATAAATGGAAGCAGCTGGTTTCCTCTGCACTTAAGAGAATGCACAAACACACAACCAAGATCTTCAAATCCTCTGTATGCTTTGGATACAATTCCTATCCTGAAAAGCCATGCTGTGATTTCAATTAGTGCAGATGTGCACCAAGCCACCTTATTGGCTCAGAAAAGAATTCTTTTGTTTCAACACTCGAACTGCTAGATCTGGTTAATGTTACCAAATGAAAAAAAAATAACATCACACCTATGGTATTAGTCTTATACTCCAGTATCTGAAAAAGCCTTGGCAGGGGAAAAAAAAATGTTATCATCTCATAGGGAAAAGCTGAATTCATACACAGGAACTGCAGGATTACTTCGACATTTTACTAGTCCCTTGTAACACCAGCAAGTCCCATAAATGCCTAATGGAAAAACAGCAGAAAATGAAATCTGCAGCAGGCCTTTAGAGATCAAATTTATGTTGCTGAACACTTTTTTCAGGTCAGGTTTAAAGGTCAAAAGAAAGTGGATAGATTAAATTTGCTGATTTTGCCAACTTTAAAGGCCCCTTTTAGAGGTTTTCTGTTTCTGTGGAAAGCCCCAATATGCTTTTGGATAGTTTTGTGCCAGAACTGAAATGTATAGAATCTTTATTGTATTTTTCTTATGCAAGAAAGACACTCATATAACAGTACTTAGTTATCCCCACTGTGTCCTCGAGCCGCATCTGATTTAGATCCAAGGTATGTTATCGTCTCGAAGTAATTAATTCTTCCTATTAATGAAGTTCTTAGGGTATGTTCATTTCATATGCAGATTCAGACATCTATCACAGGGCCAGCTGTGACACCACAGTGACAAAAATAGTTACCCCAATTCGTTTTCACACTTGTGTTAAAATTTATCTCCCTGTTTCTCACACAATATTTTTCCCTTCTGTATCTCCAAGCAGAAAAGTCTCTCCCAGTGAGCATTACTAACTTTTACAGTATCTGCTCCCTTAAATGTGAATAGAATCAAACTATAATATCCTCAGTTGAGAAGGAAGAAAGCGGTATGCAAAAACTTACCACAAAGGACATTCTAGATCATCAGTCTCTGCAGACAGTAGTAACAAAATGAATGACTGGGAGCAGGAGGATGACTGTCGGGCAATATCTTCAGAATCCTAAGTAATTTGGGCATAATGCCAAAAATGTCAATTTTAGAAACAAAAGACCCTCTTTTCTACAGAGCAGTAATACTACACAAAGACAAGTTGAATTAGAAGCTTAGTTTCTGTACATGAAGCAGTGCAGAACAAACAGCATGTGTATACCTGTATTTTGTTTTGTGGTTTTATTTATATGGAGTTATTTCATCAGTCTTTAAATGTTTGAGTAATTTGGTGCGAGATCATTCAATATTAGCTCAATGTCAAGTCTTAATACTTCCCAATTAAAAAAATTTTGACCTAGCCTCCTCGGTATGTCCCCTTAGGAAAATCTTGAACGTGTAGCAACTGCAGTTGTTCTCTCAGTGTATATAAGTACTTGTAAATTATCATGCTTGAATTCATAGCAAATATTCACTCAAAAAGGCTTTTAAAAAATTACTTTGAATTGCTACTTTTTTTTTAACTTTCTAGTGGATGCTTTTCTAATGTGTGATGATTTTCAGGGCATGACTTTTCAGAATGGTTCAAAATTTTATTATTATCAAATTCAGCAAAGACCACAGACAACTGTGTTGGCTTTCAGCTGGGTGTTTCCTACATACTTTTTAACATTACGTATGTCTTTGGAATGCAGGAATTAAGTGACATCTTTAAGCACAGGTTTACCAGTATCTCCATAGTTTGAAGTACATTATTAGCCACTCGTTTAGGAAACGCTTTTCTTTCGATGTAAACCTATAAACACTAATGAATGTTATTCTTACAGTTCAGTTCTTTAGCAAAGCTTCTGCCTGGATTTGAAGAGCTAGCTGTGATGAGATCTTCGTGTCTTGCATGTAGTCCTGTGGGAGGTTTTGGTGTTTGAACTCTGCCGCTAGTTATGATCGCTTTCAGACTCAGCCAAAGTGGACATAATAATTCCAGTTTCAGTGCTACCTAAAAAATTTACTGAAATGTGAGCCCAAATATTCAAGCACTTTTAGTGAAAGATAGCTGTCTTACAATCACAAACACAGAAGATTGTCTGACCAGATACGGACCTTGCTGAACTAAATGAAATAAAACTTTGGTTTCAGCTTAGGAACAACTCATCACAAAATGTGCACAAACTCAGGGTAAATTTGAAAATTCTCCTTTCAGAATGGAGCTGATGGGACAAATTTTAATAAAATTGGATACATCTGCAGTGGTATCATATATCAACCAAGAAGCAGACAAAAGAAGTAGGAATTTATTGGAGGAATCCGTCTGACTTTTCTTGTGGGCAGAATTACATCTGGCATTTGTGAGGGTGTGCCATTTCCCAGATCTTCACAGTATGTTGGCAGACTATTTTAACAGGCTTGGATGTTCATTTGGGAGAGCATGATCTCTGAATAGATACATAATTCACTGTAGTAAAACCAAGGTACAAATCTCCTCAGAACAGACTCTTGCCGTAAGAAGAATATCCAAAGGCAAATACAAATTTGTAACAGGCAGTCAGAAAAGCAGACAAAGTATTACTGCATCAAAATGCCAGGCGTTCAGAAGATGTTTTATAAAAGTTTAATTTTTCAAACAGCTCCTTTTCATCTGTATCCTCTTCTCAGAACATAGAATGATTATGATGGTAATTGTGGAAAATTGCTAGTCATCAGTGCTATTAAATATCTAAATTCTAAAATGTATCATACAGTCTTGAAATTGTTGAATATTTTCCAAGGACTGTTATTCACAGTGAATATTCTGAAGTTCCTTTGCTCTGAGATTAGAGTGGACAGGAATATGGCAGATATAATCAGTCATCGTTGTGGAGATTAGATGCCACAAAAGCAACTTCACAGGAAGACTTCTGCAGCTCCTGTGCATCTGAATGCAATTTGTGAGGAGTAAATAGGGTCAGAAGACACTTCAGACTGTTTCTTACACATATGCCAAAGTACTGCTGTGCTGCAACCCGTTCTCTGAAATCTGCTTTTTCAGCAGCCTGAACCATACCATGGCATTACTCAGAGGCTATGGATGTGCATTAGTTACTAGACGTCAGTACTGTTGGATTTACAAAGTGAAGTGCATCGCTTCACAGGTGTGAGGCTCTCACGCAAGGAAGAGTCATGTGTCTTTCTCTGCTTCCAGAGAAGGCCTGAGCTGCAGTTTCTGATAAGTAACAGTAATTACCTCTGGCTAAACCTAGCGGTTGGGTGATGTACACATATTCTCCTATGATTATGTATATCAATTTTAAAGTAGGAAGGGGTGGATGAGGCACTCTTAACTGGTTCTAGTTCACACTGGAAGAAGTCGGTTGGGTGCTGGCAATAGAAAATCTTGACTCTCTTCGTTGGGTATTAAGTGTCTGAGGTACTCATTTGGTCAAGCTAGAGCCTAAAGCCTAAGCTAAATCATCATATTCAGAATAATTTCTTTCTATTGGAGCAGTGTTGTCTATTTTGGTGCCCAGAAGGGAAACTTCCCATCAGAATGAGTGTCAGGAAAGTCAATTTCTACACTCAAGTTCAGCAAGCATCACAAAATCAGGACCAGTTTCACTGTTGGCACAGTGGTGCTCATTTGTAAACGCTAACGTAAAGCCTATGCCAGCAAGAAATTTATTCTTCTCTTCACAATTCGGTTTTGTGCCCTGGTGACTGATTTAAAAAATTACCTCTTTTTTCTTTATTTTTTATTTTAAGTCTTGGTGCTTCATAGCATCCATGGACAATAGGTATATGGGTAGACACATTAAAGATCAAGTTTACCTTCACAGGAGCTGCTATCCTACAATAATCAATTTTTCAACAAGTGTCATTTGCAACTTTTATGAAAATCTAGTGTCTGTTTCTGGTACAGAACAACTGGGATGATTGTGCTCGGAGCTGGAGGAGTTTTGCTGTAGAACTGCAGGAAGAGCTGAATGTGCCTGCATGGTACTTTCACCTGTGTGACAGGTCAGAAAGAATACCTCTCCAGCCTGCCTGGTAGCTATTTGGGTATGGAAACAATAAACAAGCGATCCATTTGTTTGTGGATCCTGTTTAAATTATTGATAAGGACAGGTAATATTTTATAAACCAGTTATTTCCAGTTATAAATTTTTTGCATTGAGTTTCATGGACTAAGATTTCCCTACTACAGAAATATAGAGCATAAAAGGAAAAGGAGTGAAAGGCAGTTTGTGCTTCAAATTAGTACATCTAAAGTGAACAAAGCCATCCATTGTGTTGCTTTCGTGTCACTGTTGTTAGATATTAATTTGATAAGGACAGAGTATGTTAAAATGGGGACTGGAGAAAAAACGTTGAATCTTTTTTTTTCCTGACTACTTTATCATACATTATAATGTTTATTGTTGAGATTAAGTACTCTCTATTCAAGCAGTAACAAGTTTTGTAGTGGAACAAAAGTAAGCGGCACTCACAAAATTCATTTTAACAAAAAGTATGAACAGAAAGATATGAAAACTATTGATTATGTTGTCTATGCTGACATACAAACAAGTGATAACCGTTCACGTCTGTAAAAGTTGAAGAATGGCAATGTCAGATTGTGCAAAGATTAACATAAGAATGTGTCATCTTTGGTGAAAATTTATAATTACATTTGACGCTTTGGTAGAGATTGGAATGAGGGTGGAATCTTGTAGTTTTTTTTTTTGTGGTTCGTGTCATTACCAACTACTTAACCCTTTGATTAACAACAATTATTACTATGGATAAACGTGACTATTGGAGAGGGGAATGTGTTGCCCTGTGATTTATAGCACTATTCAAACATCTGTTTCAAAAGGGAGCTTCTTAAGCTTAATTTTGTTCTGCAGAAGATGTTCTAAGCGGTGTCATATAGATATTGCTCTCTAGGGAAGGTTTTGTGAAAATAGCTGATGTGTGTCTCCATTGCCCTTCCTGAAGAAAATTAGAGCCCTAAGTATCAGAAAGTTGAAAAAATGTAAAATATTTATCCATGGCTTCTGAACTCTGGTTTGGAGGTACCGTCACTGCTTTCTTTGCCTGTTATTTGTAGAAGTGTTTGATACGACTCTGCCAGTGTTTGGTTTCTTCCTAGACTCCACCCTGGGTTGGACAATAGATGTTGATGAGGAGCTGTTGCAGGGACAGGAGTAAAGAGAAAATCCTTGATTTCCATAGTTAGCTGTTTTGAAGAGAATGCAAGCTCCAATAAATACCAACTCATCGGGCTTTCCTATAAATGAAGGCATGTCATTGATACAGATACATAAAAATATATCAAAAACTTGAGACATAGACTTTCCATGTTTGCTTTGAGGAATGCCTGCTGCATTTTACTTCGACATGGACCAATAATTTTCATTCCCTAAAATGAGGTTATTTATTATACTGTTCCAAAATGTTCTAGTTTGGCTGTTTAGAAAGTAGAAATTATGTTTATTTAGCATAAGGAATGGATTTAAACTCAGAACTGAGGAGGTGATTTTGAGAGACCCCAACTTCCTTTTCTTATAAAAGCACTAAAACATGAGCTTAAATGCTGATTTAAAAAGGAGTGCTTTTTCATTTGTCTGTCTTTATATGTGTCCAATATGTCGAAGTTATTCATTGACATTCTAATCTAGAAAATCATGGTTATAGCGTATAAATTAGCACACAAGTTAACACTGTTAAATACATTATGATAGCTTTAGTATCTATTTTCCTTGTTCTCTCTATGTTCAAGGACACAAATTGGATGGGCAGAGCTTCAAGTAAAGGGCAAAAAAGGAGCAGGGAACATTTTTTCATAATTAATATTCTTGTAGCAGAGTTCATTCCTGTCCAAAGAACTGTCTACATATAGGGCTGTAGGCATTACTGAGATCTCACTGACTTCATAATTTTGAATTCAGGAAAGGTCCATGTGGGGTCGAAGGGCTGCAGGAGGACCTTAACCTCTAAGGTGTTATTCTACTCCTAATGGATTTACATGGTCTGTTTGCGAAGTGTATACGTTTTGTGGCATTTATTTCAGGGTAAAATAGCTAATTTCTTACATGGTTTGTTAGAGGCATATGCAATATCGGGGTGCTCTGCTTTGAAATACTCTCTTAAAAGCTGATAGAACATTGGAGGCTATATGCTTTGTCCAGATATTTTTTGTCCATATTTTTCAAATACACACAGATCTAGTATATCATAGACTTCTAGAATAATTCAGGTTGGAACGGACCACCAGAGGCTAAACTGAAAGTTTACACAGTTGCTTTAGGTTCAGTCATTTTGAATGTTTCTAAGGATATTCTAATGTTTGACCCATATTGTGAAAATTATTTTTCCGCAAGAAATTTCTTCAAATGTTATAAAACTCACATGAATTTCAAAAACAGTTTGTTTGAATTATATAATTTCAAATACAATTCTTTAAGAATATTATCTCATGTAAGTCACTCTTCTTTTTCATTGTACACTTTAATGTTTCAAGAATAAGGAAATTTAATTAAAGTAGACAAACTAATTTGGACACTAACAAATAGGAGAAATGTTGGTTCAAGGGGTTAGGCTGATCTTCCAAAACCAGAATTGCCATGTTGGCAATATCTCCTTGAATGTAGCTTGTTTCCAGAAAGTAACAGTTTTGGAGGCGTAAGTGAGTCCAAGAAGTCACTAATTACCAGTTACTAGTGATTTTCTAAATTGTTATTTGTATTCCGCTTTCTTGTTCTTAATCTGTAAATTGATTTGGAACTATAAATTCTCATGTACATGACAGTTTATGAAGTCCATTTGTCTGTCATACGTTAAGTAGAAAATACTGCCCATATGTTTCTGTTGTTGCAGAAAAAAGGTATAACATTACAGAGTATTCCTAAAATCGGTAGCACATAATCCTACCATCAAAAACCGCATCACGATGTCTAGATGTGCGCAGCCTCATTCATTCAGTATTTCCTGAATTCCATTTTGCAAACACTAGTGTTTTTAATGGAAAATCTGTGACTTGCAAGTGTTCCTATCAGAAGCTGTACATCATGTGAACATTTAGTACTAAACACACAGCAGCACCCGCAGAAGGGACCTGTACCCCGTTGAACGCAGATGCCTCCTTACGACGACTGAGAAGCTGCATGGGTACGTTGTACTTCTAAGGTGGCTACAGGGACCTTGTCACAGGCCACACATTCTTAGGGAACAAATAGGTATTTGCTCACTAAGTTTCAGGGGTTTCCTGTTCTCAGAATCATTTTACTTGAAAAATCAGAGGTATTCTGGCATCAAGAAAGGTTAGTTCTCTGCCATAGGCTGACCACCTAACTTGATCTTTTATTGCTCTAAAACTGTTTTTAAAAATAGTACCCATTTTAATTAAATGGAAAAAAATGTTTGCTCAGTCATATTTCCTGTATCTGTAGTCTGATTTTCTGTGAAGGTGGGCAAACAATGTGACAGGAGTGGAGTCATTTTCAAGTAGAGAAGTATGGAAAATATTCAGTAGAAAATTAAAACTTATTTAGAATATTCAAGCATCTTGACTAGCAGTGCAAATTGAAGCCCCTGCTGAAACCTGCTACTCCCACAATAATACAACATTACAGAAAATAGCACCTTAGCACAGGCGTTTCCCTTCAGGTTGTAAGATCTGGGAGTAAAAGACTAACACTACTCTCCCTGGCTACAGTAGTGGTACCGTCAGAGGGTTTCTGAGGTATGAGTTCATTAGAAACAGGAACTTAATGTAAGTAGTATTTGGCCCTAAAAAGCTAATAGTTAGAGGTATTCCCTCCCCCCTTAAAATCTGAAGAAAGTACTCATTCAAACTGTAATAATTAATGCTAAGCACTTACATAGCTCATTGTATTCAGTGTTCTACAGACAATTGTTATTACCCACATTAATTTAAGTGAGAATATCTTTGTTTAGAGTTTAGCAACTCTCCACATTTCAACGTACTAAGAATTATATTTCTTAATAATTATTAGAATTAGCATAGGTCCTGACCCTCATTTATTTGTGTGTTCAGAAACAAAGTCATGCAACAGTCTTTATATAATGAAAATTAAAAGGCCAAGCAATAACATTAATGTTCTATTAAATAATTAATTTTAATGTGTGGAAGTGTAAGCAATAAATGTTTTATTGTGAACCCTGATGTGGTAATTAATCCAAGTGATTAGGACCTAATTGCGTGTTCATAGTAAATGTTACATTTGCTGTGAAAGAAGTTTTTTTGGACTTGCGGCTCTGGGGCTAGAGTTGTGAGAAGAGTGATATTTAAAAGGAAATGTTAACGCACTCACTTTTAAACTTGGTAAGCCAGAAATTGAAAGAAATACAGCCATTATTATTTTGCCAGTTACTTTTTTAGGTCTTCTGAGCATTTTATTTTACTATGCACTTAATTTTATACAATAGTGGTGCTTATACTTTAGATTAAATATATCATAAGGATACGTAGGCTGTTTAGAATCAACTAGCAAATACCTTGGGGAGTGGGAGAGGGTATTTTGGTTTATTAATCATTTACACCTTAATTTGCGAATAGCAAAAGTTCTATTATTCCATAAAACTTGTCATTACTTTACTGCAAAGAATAAGTCATCCTGTGAACAATGTTTGTTTCAGCTGTACTGGTTGTGCTTTGGATAGCCGTGTTGCGCACCAAATGAATTCAGATCTCCACTGAAGCTTTAGAGCTGCTCTGGATTTTCACTGATATAATTTATGGAGTTTGGATCCTTGGGTTTTTGTTGTGGTTTCTTTCCCCCCAACAAAATTACATTTTGTAAATACACTGTATGCTTCTGTGGTTCTATATAGAGCTCCGTTTTGCCCATGGTGAGTCTGCTTTACTTAAACAGACTCAGTTAAAGGATGAGTTAGCATTTCAATAGTGCAATAAGCTTCAGAAATCTTTTGTGTTGCCTCTTGATCATTTCCTTTTTTCTCTTCGTACCTACCATACTACAGTATCAGTATAGTCTTTCTGATGATATGATCTTTATTAGTGAGATAATATGCTCGCTCTTTGGGGCTCTTGAAATATGTTCTAACAATGATGGTAATGACTTTGATTAATATTTAATCCCTGTGCTGCTACGTTCTTATAATTTACAAGATCTCAAAGGTAGTTGGGGGGAGGGAAGAAAGGTTTCTGCTAAGTGTTTCAGTATGATAATGCTTAGGGAAAAAACATACCTATGTTTTATTATGCCTTATATCTGTTTTCTAACCTGAATTTAAGTGAAACCTTTCATAGCATGACCACGTTGTTGTCAGGGAAATCTGCAAGGTATAGAAGTCATGCTGGAGTTGACTTATTTTTCATGGCATTGGACTCATTCCTGTATTTGTTTATATTACGTAACAGTCACATTCCTCTGCATCACCTGGGAATCCTGACCCTCTGAGGGCTCAGGTATAGCAGTACATACTAGTATAGAGCAAGAGGTTGATGAGGATTTTTCCTTTTCTTTGTGAGCAGGGGAACTAATACATATAAATACAGCAGGGCAAGCCCAAATTAGTTTCCCCCTTCACTCCAAAAGTCACAGTATTTGTGTGCATAGTCACATAACCAAGAAGTCTCTTGCGTGTACACGGCAGAAGAATTTTTATAATTTTCAGGCCATGGAATGTTAAAGACAAAGTTCTTAAGTAAGCAGTACTGATATGCAAGCTTTGAACGGTTCTCCACAAGACTTTGTACAGTCATATCAAATAAATCTGCATTTTTTACAAGATCTTTAGACACCCAGGCAGTCAATGGTGATGAGCTGCTAATCCACCAATGGTCAGTCATTGTTTCAGTCTTTGAGTGTTTTACCTGTGTTTATGAAATAAACCACTCTGCTGGTTTAAGCTCATTTAATTAAAAAGATACTCATATTTGTTCTCTTCTTGTTGTTCAAGGCTATTTGAATAAGCAAGGAATGGGCTTGTTTTAAATGCTTGCTTATAGAGCTTTCAAACTGCGGATTAACTGTCTAGAGAATTGGAAATTCTCTATGCGTTTTTAGTTACATAGATTCTCTCAATTTACTAATATGCTGTAAATATTATGTACATACCAAACTTGAATGAATTCAACATATGGTTGATGTTTACATAATTAATGAGATGCCAAATTATATTAATGTAACTAGCCATACACAAAGAAGGAAATGTTGCACAATCATCAAAGGCCTAAATTAGCCATAGCTTATTCTTTACTTCCTGAAATGCTTATTTGCCAGGACAGGGACCCTGGGATTGTGCTCAAAATTGTGGAAATTAAGATTGAAAATCAATTATCTCATTGTTCCAAACATCATAAATAATATATTTACCAATTTTTAAACTTCTGGTTATTGTTTCATTAAACAATAATTGGTATTTCTGAGTCTATCTTTTGGTCTAAACACAGCATTATCCTCATTAATAGATGCGTTGGGCAAACCTAATTTTGATAGAGTTATTTTAGAAGGATGAAAGGTGAAAAAAACAGTTTCTCTCTTTTAATCAACAATTTAACAAATATTTTAAGATGCATTGCTTTCTCAGTAAGGATTGAATTGGTTTTCAATGAAGAAAAAGTGTAGCAAAGTGGTTTTGCAATACCAGGAGAAAAGAAGAAAAGGTGCTTGTTCTTTATCATAGCTTGTTTGATTTGCAGTTTATATTTTATTGATGGTAATACCCTGTACTTTATAATACCTTTCAACACAGAATTTCAGTCATCTCAGTAATGTTAAGTAATTAAACCTCCCACTGGTTCTGCCAATGGAGGTGTATTTATCATTATAACTATTTTGCAAGTGGGTAAACAGAGGCAAGAAAAGGTTGAATTACTTAATCAAAGTAATAAAACCTCTAGGCTTCTGTCTCCCAGGTGATGTTTAACACTTCCTCCAAAATTTTGTTATAAATTCAGTATAAATAAAAATAGACATCTTACTCCTTGAGCTTAATAAACTCAGGTAAAACTGTATCCTGAATTTGAGAGACAGTAAAGAGATTTTTTGCTTCCTCACGGAGGGGCAGACTTTAGGGAGCTATGTCAAGCCATCATCTTAAGATCTTCATTCATCTCGCCAAAATTAGTTTAACTAACTTTGTAGTTTCCAGGGAAATAGGAGAATTTTTTATTTGGGGTGACACTTCCGTACACCAAAACTAGGTATATTACTGCTCTCTTGCACATGTGTGTACACCTCCACCTCATTGTTAAAGTTCTTATCTACACGCTCTGCGAGGACATGTCTCGTAAGCAAAGTCACACAATTATTTTGTCCTAAATAGGGCTTGGAAGAACTTCCTGGAGAGCGCTTAATTTAATCAATAGTAATCAGAATTGAAGATTTCCGAACTGCTTAACACTAAACAGAAATTGCTAATATATGCACAAAATAATTATTTTCTTTAACATATAATGTCAAATATTGGAGGTTTTCTGCTACTGTTGTAATCTGATAGATACTAATATGGCAGCAATCAGAGTTCACTTCAGCAACAAAGAAGCTGTTCAAGTCTGAAAGCAATCCTCTCCTCCTGACATGTTGGCACCGTCATAGAGGAAAATGTCACGGTCAATATAAGCATATTTACTGACAGTTAGGTTTTTTCCTATGTTACTGAAAACTGTTTGAAACTTGGCTTTTATCAAAAACAGAAACACTGGCCACTCAGAATGATAAAACAATAGTTTACAGCTTAGTCATTTTCCAGTTATAAAGCAATACTTTCATAAAAATAAACAATGCATACAGGAACAAGCCAAAACAATTACTCAGAGAAATTGTTGCATTCTTGGTGTCCTTGCTTTCTGATTTAAAACAACTGTCTCCAGTAGGAACTGGACGAAAAGCAGCAGGTTTTGTTCCATTAAGTAACCACTTGCTGATCACTGCAAGATAAAATAGAGTTCCAAAATGCAATTGATACTGCATAGGTACTTCTGAAGTTCCTAAATGACCTATTACGTGACGAACAGGTACATAGATTAAAATAACGTTCACATATTTCACTAATTTACAGACTGAACATCTCCCAAGTGGATAGTTATGTAGAGCTTTTGTCCTTCCTAGAGAAAGTAAAAAATGACTTAAAGCACAAGCACCTTCATTAATAAAGGTCATGTTGTTTATCTGATTTGTGGGGTTTTGTTAATTATGTCTGGACTTTTTTTCCACGTCATGAGTCTTTTGCTATCTCTATCATTTGATGCTATTCTGTCATATCTCAGTAAGGAAAATAATTTAACAAATAATTTCAAGGAGGAACAGGTTGCAAGTATAAATGCTCAAAACTCAGAGGACGAGGTAAGGGGTCAGTAAGTCTGCTAACTTGACAGCGTCGCACATTCCAAGTGTCGTGCTCGGGTATTGCAGTGTTGAAGACCTTTTTTAAATTGTTCCCTGCTCTTTTAAACTCACGTTAAGTACTAAGACAGGTGAAGAGCTTTTGCTCTAACTTTCCAAGAAGATTCCTTCTGGTTCCTGTTCTGAAGGAAGGTGATTCCACTGTCTTGTCTCACGGCGGGTGGGACAGGGACTGCACCCAGTCTGTGCTCCGTGCAGTTCGGAGGCTAGAAGACAAAAAGTCTTCCAGTCTCTTCTGGTTGTAAGGGCACCTGGAAACCTTGCGCAAGTTCTTCTCTCTGGAGCAGTTACCTAGTGGTTCATTATCCATCCCAAGAACTGCCATGTGCTGCAGCTTCACTCCTTCCAAGCCCTGATATTTTTGCTAGACTGCAGCAGATGAGGCTGATGGCAGAGCAGAGCAGAGGGAAGTCTCTTCTGCCCAAGTGTGTGGCTTGAAGTTCTCTTTGTGTACAGAACGTAGGAAACTTAACCGGGTCCAAAAGCTCTGACTCGGTTATGTCTGTTGTTTAACAGAGCAAGTTCTTTTGGCACCTTAGCAGTCTCACTCTTTTACTGGAACTGCCAGCATGCTTGAAGCTAGACGATTTTTGTAGGGCTTTACTGAATCACAGTATTTATCAGGACTGTCACTACGTAACTGTCAAACTTTCTTTGTGCCTGAAAAATTCCACCCTTTAGATGGATGAGAGTGTGATGTCATCATAATTGCATTTTTATGTAAATGCTTGCTATAAAATAATTTTGGATTAAATGATGTGTTCCTTTCATGTTGGCAGAATATAATTTGTCTTAAATGGCAGCAGACTGTTGTATGTGTGTTTCTGAAAGTTAAATATTTTGATTCACACTTGCGATTTATTGATTTTACATTGTTACCAAATGGCATTTCAAAATCAGCTCAGAATACCACGGTTCAAAATCCTGTCACTCATATGGTAAAGTTATTTTCATGTAACCCATTCTGCAAATGGGATTGGCAAGAGAAAGAGCTAGAAAGAAGAGAGGGCAAATGCATTTTAGTGGGTAGTAGGTTTGAGAACAACCCTAATTTTTATTATCTCTGTACGTTCTTATGCAAACATTGCTTCTGTGCTATTAAACAATAATAAATCCAAAACTGCAAAGCTGTTTGTTATCATCTCAGCCTGGATTTGTCTAAATGTGCACTAGGTCACAGATTTTAGTGTTGGCTTTAAGGAAATACTCACTGGCTTAAAAAAAAAAAACAACTTGATCCTCATTGTGCAAACATTACATGTATGTAATCCCGACAAATTCAGTGCAAGCATGTTATTTCATGTGAACAAATGATGGCAAGACTTCTTAGTTTGGACAGAATGCCTTATACAGAATTACTTTCACCAAAGCCAAAGTTGTTCTGGCTTCATGAGGTCCTTCAACACTCTCTGATTCTGTGCTGCTGACACTTTTGACACCCTTAATTTGCTGCCCTCACAGCTGCTATAGCTAGTGCTGTATGAGCTTAGTGTAGGTCAGAATAAACCTTTTGGGTCCGCGTGTGATAAAAATGAGAGAGGTGCCTTGTAAAGACAAATTGCTTGTGTGTGAACCCACCAAATCCTTCCGGTAATGCTAGCGTCTGTAAAAAAAAAAAAAAATACTTGAGTGTAAAAAACTACCCTGTATTCACAGTACCCTGGCATATTTTAAAAGGTGCATCAAAGAATTCCTGGATATTGTAAAAGTGAGGTTAATATGATATTCTCTCTTGACTTCGTCTACTGCTGTCATGTGCATCTTAATATTGAATTTTAAAAGCTCTTAAGTTACAAACAAGCTACTGTATTTCCCATAGCCATGTGTCTGCAATAAGTAAATGGGTTTTTTTCTTATTTATTCCTTTTTGTTTCTCTTTCTTCCACAAGGAAAATGTTTTTCTCCACCAAAGGACTGTATTTAAACAGAAGGACTGCTTACAGTGTATAAGAAAAGTATCGTTGTGTTTTGCATGTGTATACATACAAACATACATACAAATAATTCGGTCTATCATCCTATTTTCCTGGTGTATATATTAGTTCAGCCTTGCTCTCTGGCTTGTGGTACAATGGTACCTTCCTCTTGGCATAGAAAAGAGGCTCATTACACTTTGAGCAGCAGAGAATAGTGGCACATCGTGAAGCAGTAGCACCTGGTCTACTCAGTCTCAGTCAGTGCACACCAGAGGAATACTGTGTGCTGCTAGTACGTCTGATAGCCTTTAATGTTTAATAGGTTTTCTTAGTAAAATATTGCTGCCTTTCGCTTTCTTTGACTGCACTGTCCAGTTATTCCACGTCCTTGTATGTACAACATTCTTTCACAAAGATAGATGCATACACAGCAATTTCATTTCGCATGCAACGTAAGTTTCTCAGGCTATTGGAATTTCTGTATATTAACTAAGTGTCTCATCCTTTGATTACAGATACGTTCCTTGTAGTTGTTTTAAGGTACCCTTGGGTTTTGAGGGTAAAAAGATTCCCAAAACTCTCAGACATAGACTGAGGTGTGTAGGTGCGGGTATAGGACATCTTCTGAGGGGCCTCTTAACCTTCTTGTTAGTGGGAATGGACCGTCGTACTGGTGAAACACAAAGTCTTTTATACCAGCGATACTGAGCTACGCTTATTCTCACACTCAAAGCTGATGTTGGCTAACAGTTAATTGTTAGAGTAGGTAGGAGTAGTTGACTTAGACGTTCCTTTGTATACATCTGTCTGGACCAAAATCAGTGCCAGCTGCAAGAGCATGTGGGCTGTGGTTCTCAGGAAGCCACGGAGTGACTTTGTTGTGAATCCCAGTGACACAGAAGAAAACCTGTTTGTTTTAGTGGAGTTCATGCCTGTACAAAATTGTAGCATGCTGCAATAGCGTGGTCTGTGGCTTATCTAGTTGTAATTCAAACTTAGGAAGCTGGGTTCCTCTAACTGTACTGGGGACAAACTCAATTTCAATACTTAAGGAGGGCGGTCTAATTAGGTTTCTTTAAAGCGAAATCTGTTCAGTTCAGAGTTTATACATATTCTTCCTACTTCAGTTCCATTGTGTGAATTGTACTGTTACAACTTTTTTTTTCATATCGCTACAACTTTTTTTTGCAAAGAAATGTTACACTTGGCAAAGTTTTAACAAGAGCTTGCATACACGCAACTCTTAATTTCTAGATGTTTTAATGTCAAATAGTTATTTAAATAGGAATATAAAAAACTCTTGGAAGAATGCAATTAAATGACAGAAGTGATTTTTAGCAAACCCAAAAGACAGAGCTGTAGCCTTTGAGAGTTCCTGGCCTTTACTTTGCAGGATCTGAAAAGCAAGCTCTCCTATCTGCATCTCAGTACTTTTATGTTGCCTTTCCAAGGAAAAGGGAGTTGGATGCAGGCCTGAGTTAGATCTCACGGGGATACTGTTCTGTACCTTAAATTACAATCAGATGTATTTTAGTTCAGATGAAGTTTTCAGCCTAAAATTGGTAAGAAGCCTAATTATTTGACCAGGTTACTATTTATGTAGACCACTGTATAGCAATCTGTGATTTATCCACAGCTGGCAACATGTTAGTCTTGAAAGGTTTTTATTTTGTGTTTGGAACAGTTTTTAAGAAATCCAACTCTGTTCATTAAATGAAAAACTAAAAGATGGTAGAGATTGCTATGGAGACAAGATGTTATATAAACTATTCATTTTAATTCTTCAGAATGTAAAAATAGCAAAGAAGCTTGGATGTTTACAGGCTTCCAGTCGTTCAAGGTATTGAGTAAGTCCACAAGATGCAAAGCATTCTTGTGCCCTTTGGACTTTTATTATCATGCAGCGAATCGTGCCCAGATTTTGATATCAATCACGTATTTGTTAGACTGAAGAGCGTGGAGTAAGGGGAAATAAATAAAAGGACTTTCTAAGTAGTCTTTAATCTGTAGACTGTTCATTATATTATTTTTTCCAGTGAGTAGAGTGCCTGAGATGATCTGTTAGCTGAAGTATGCAGGATAAAAAGACAGATATTCTGTGATCCGAAGACATAATAACATGGATAAAAATTGGAAAGTTACAGATAGGACTGAGATGGTGTTTTATTGATTAGACCCCTCTCAAAGTTGTTTGTTACTGTGCCTTAGACATTATCTCTGGCCTTAAATTCAACACTTGCTGCTCTTGCTTGAAAACTATTATTCACTGAGTTTTGAGAACAGTTAGTAAAATTGATTTTAGGATTATAAAAATGAAACATACAAAATTTGTTTACCTAGTGTAAAGAATAACCCTTTGTGTCATTAGTCGGTTAATGAAACTCCAGGGGATCTTTGCAGAACTCCTGGACCACGTGTGGTTGAGGTAACATCTGCAATGCTGAATTCAAAATGGCAGCCTTGAACTGTTCTTCGTACAGGGTTGAAAGGGCTGTTCACAATTTAGTAGACTAGCAGTCATTTCTGGTTGAGTTCTGTTTATTTTGTTTCACAATTGATACTTACTTGAATGTTCATATTCAGAATAAAGAACAATACTTTTGGGAGGGGGGGAAATAAAATACATGTGTGGAAACGTGAGAACCCCTAGGTTTTTCCTGCAAAACAATAACAACTGCTATAACGACAGCTTACTCAACATGTTTATTACAAACAAGGTAATAATTTTTCAGGCAAGGGATTTCATTACTCTCCTAGCTGTGTACAGAGCCATCGTACTGGACTTTGGAATTAAGCAGCACAGTCTGATTGACTCTATTACTAAAAAGGGGCATTTAGAATTATACTGTATTACATTTTAAAATGCAAACATTAGTCTTAGCTGCCACGGGAAAGTGTACTACATGGAACGCAGAGGTAGGGAGTTATGTTTAATTTTGGAGGGCTGTGATTCTAGGCATACGCAGATTCTTTGCCACCTCCATAATACCTTAATGGAAAGGCAGTATTTTCCAGAAGTTTTTGTCTGTGCGTGTATATGACAAAGGTGGGTGGGGAGAGACCTTCTAGAAGCAGCATACTTCATGTGGTTCCTAATATGAAATTAGTAACAACCATTGGTTTGTTTGGATGCTTGCAGGGATTCTTCCTGACAGTGTCACCAGAAGCAGTATTAAAAGTGGCTGCTCAGGCTTCTGCAAACAACAAGATCTTCAGCTTGAATCTTTCTGCACCATTTATTAGCCAGTTCTACAAAGAGCCTATGATGAAAGTCATGCCTTATGTCGACGTCCTTTTTGGAAATGAGACGGTGAGTCTTATGAAAGTAATTTGTGTCTCTTGCACCTAGCTGTTTGTGTCTAGGAGCCTGCTTCCTGGTTCTCCGTTATTTAGAGAGAGAGGCTTACCGCTGAACACTGAAGTGTCACTAGAAAATTAAATCCACGGTCACAGGACTGTGATATTTTAGTAGATGACAAAGATGTCACTTGACCTGTTAGAGGTTTGCAACTTGCTCATTCTAGTGTAGAGACATGTGAACAAGTTACTCAAGGTTAAAAGAGAAAATATTCAACACATCGGCTGCTTTGTAATAACTGTCCATGTGCATGATGTACTCACCCAGAAGTTAACTCTCTGCCGGAAGAAAACATACGAAGGGCTACTGCAGAGCTGCTGCTGAGGTTCTGTAAGTTGTTTCCATACCCATACTGCTGCTATTAATAGCATTTTCTGTGATGAGGATGACTCTTTGTAGGAGGAGGAAACTAGGAAACGGTTGATTGGTTTAGAAGGTTCTCATTGATTTTATGGTAGATGGACTGGCAGTCCATCTAAGGAAGGCTTATCTTTGCTCTGCAACAGTTGGCAAACAGATTGCATGAAATTCTGCCTGGAAGTCCATGGTAATAGACCAACTTAATTCAGATTTCACTCATTGTAGTGCTATCACTTTTTGATTTTTTTTTTCCACGTCAGAAAGTGCTCTTAAATATTTATTAGTTTGTTCAGCAGAAAAAGGTTAAAAAAAGCCTTGGAAAGTGTGACACACCTAAATTAAGTGTGGGCTTGTCTCTCAAGATAACTACATAAGTACAGGAAAATTATGGAGAAGCGACTTTTTCCTGTCAGTTCCTGATTGTGTCACAAGGAGTTGCGCCAACACAGGTCAGTTTTTACACTATTGTCCACCTGTCCACATTAGGGGCTAGCATTGTTACAGATACGGGACTTTAAAAAAACAAAACAGACCTATTTTTAAAATTAATTAAATTGCAATGTTTTTACATGCAGTAGGGTAAGGAAAACCTTTTTAACCATAGTTAATGACACTGAAGAAGTCTTTTCCAGACATTTTGCTGCTGTTGCCAACTGTTACCTTTATTCTGTCTTTCACAATACAGTCCTCACAAAGTTGCTACTGAATATTTTGATTTAATAGCAGTATAATCTCAATGAATAAATCTTTTCACATTTCACAAATTAAGTAATACCAAGTCTAGTCAATGTTTGGGTGGAAGGGCTTCACAGAAACTTCTGGGATTAAAACTTGCTGGTCTTCATGGAAACTTCTGGGTTTAAACCTTGCTGATCTTCTGTGTAAGTATTGCCCCATTGACCTATTAGAATTCAGATCACAGCGGTTCATTAGGTGCTGTTTTTCAGAAGATAAAGCATAGGTTGTTACTTTTTGTGTATTTGCACACTGTATAAGCAATAGTCCACTATACTGGTGACATTCCAATTTTAGAAATTATATTCAGACTACCTTAATTTCCCCTGCTGTTTCAGCTTGCTATGGTATTATTCGCCAGCTCCCATAAAATATTGTGTAGGACTGTTGTGTGTATTAAAGTTGAAAGACTCCCTGCATTTTCTGTGTATAATTTCTGAAGCATTTTGGTGTCTTTCAGGGTAAAAGATACTATTTAAGTTGAGTCACCATCGCTGGAGGTATTTAAAAGACGTGTAGATGTGGTGCTTAGGGCCATGGTTTAATGGTGGGCTTGACAGTGCTAGGTTAACGGTTGGACTTGATGATCTTAAAGGTCTTTTCCAACCTAAATGATTCTATGGTCCTTTAACTTGCCAGTACGAGAGAGATACATATACAGACACACACACATCAGAGTACCAGCCTCTTATGCTTTGTTACTTATACTAAGCAGTTGAAAACCTGGTAATTTTTTAGGCTCTGCTTTCTGCTGTACAAGCTGGCCATTGCTGCATTTGAGTTGTTGAAATGCTATTTGCAGTGGTTTATTCTCTTGTCTTTCTGTGTGACTTGAAACCACGCTCTTGGCGTGGTGTACTTATAGTTTTTGGTAGCTGCTGTATCTTGTGATTCTCAGTATTTCTGCTTCTGCATATGGTTTGTGGTAAAGAGTGGTTGCAAAACTCAAGAGAAGCTCATTCTGACATGTTCTGCCTTCTAGTAGCTTCCTTCTTGGGGTTTTTTTTTTCCTCCTATATTCATTTCATCTACAAGTACATTCAGGATTTTTTTGTGTTTGTGTATTCCTCAGTGGGCAATGAACCACTTCAGTTAGCCAACACCAAATTTTGGCCCATTTACTGTGATTTCCTTTTGCTTTTTGCTACATTTTCCATCAGTTTTGCTAGTTTAGTTAAATATTGAAAGTGCATAGGTTAACATACAAGCACGGCGTACTAAGTGGTGTGGTTGTTACTTTATTAGTACAAACAATACTCTCAGACACGATTTTTATTCTTCCCTGTATTTATCTTCACTCCACATTATAGACCAATACAATTTTATTGTTAAGCACTGAGCTGTTTATTTTTTTGAGTAATACAAAAACATCCAAGAGCAGCAAAATTCCAAATTGCTGCCATTCCTAAACTAAAAACAATTGGCAAAGTGATTTTAAATTACATCTTCTACTTAAAAATTTACATCTGAATAGAGATTGGTTATTTCAAGTTTCAGCCAGATGGTAATTAAAATGGGCAAGTTATAAACCTCTCGGAATAAATGTTCTAGTTTAGAATGTAAATGCCAGCATACCCTTAACTGCAGTGGAGACACTGAATGCTGTGATAACGGCTCAGTACATGTATCAGTTTCAGCATTAGCTCAGTGACCACTGGTGTTTTGATCATTTGTTTAAATCCCTTTTATAACTAGCCAAACATCTTGTCTTGGGTTTTTGATACTTATTAACTGTACTTCATATAATAAATTTAGTACAGAACATTCAGAATAGGAATAATTATATGTTCATTGCTGCTAACCAATTAGGGCCATTCTGCAGTCATTATGTAGCAATACATGACTGGAGAACTTGATTATTGTCATTGCTTTTAATTTTTATTAAATTAAGTTTTTTTTAATAGTGTCATTTTGCAAATGGTTCTTAGCAATAATACCTTCCAAGCTACCGTAATCACTGGATAATTAACCTGCCAGGATTAAGCACACTCTACTTTGCCTCAGGATGCTTAACTCTCAAATAAGGTCAATTATCTCCTGATGATAACTGCTTTGTCACAAGTTGCTGCTTAATTCGTCTCTGAAAGCTCACCTTAGAATACATATTTTATAACTCAGAGTAACTTCCAGTAGCAGAGTGGTCAAAGGAGTGAAATGTTTTAAAATTGCATCTCTACACGGAGTTGTGCAATGTTTCCTGCACAGCAATTATACTAGGCAAGTAAAGGAGCCTAAATTTGCATATATTTCTTTCCCAGACCTCTTTCGGCTTTCCCAGTTAGGGCTAAAGCTTGATGTCTCTGATAGACTTGAGCCATCGAAGCCAATAAGGGGCACAGGAGTTTGAACTCAATTTCCAGTCTCCCCAAAAGATGTGATTTACAATGGCATCTCCTCAGGGAAGGAGCTACTTCTGGGGGGAGCGGTCTGGGTATTTTGGGACATGCAGCTGGATAGCAGTTTCTCTTCTGTGGAGGTCTTCGGAATTCGAGGGACACTACAAAGCTTTCACATGATTCATCCCTGCATATGGCAGTCATTCATGACTCAGAGGAATATTTATTAAGATATTGATGTGGTAAAGATATTCTGGGTTGTCTTCCTACGTGTAGGCAGGGCATCTCTGAGAATTTTTAGAATTCAGAAACTTTAGAATTCCAGACATGTTGAGCTCCTCATCTGTTGCTTTGCAACAAAAACCGTAACCAAACAACATAGCTTGCAGCATCCAGTGTGTAGCAATCAGTAAAAGTTGAGGAGGTTATGTAGAAGAGAAGTCGTGGATTTTTCTAAAGCACGACTATAATAAAGAAAGCTAAGATAACAGTTAGTCTTGGAAATTAGATGGTCTTCCTCTCTAGTGTAAAGAGCTGTTGCTTCTGAACGCCCAGACTCTGAACAAATTAATTACAGGATTGTAACCTGAAGTTCTACAAAGACAGATGCTTCTGCAAGCTCATTGGGAAATTGATGCTGGTGTGACAGCAAATGCACTGAAAAGAAAGAAGGTTGCGTGCAAGACTTCTATGTTTTAAAAAGCAATGACAGTAGCTTTAGTGGTGGTTCTGGAGTTATGAATCCTGAGCTTGAAAAACATGGGTGCCTTTGTATGCAATAAGATATCAAATGGGTCTTGTCATCGTTTCATCTTACAATTATACCGAAATGGTACATTGTGCCTCCTTATTTTAAAATATTTTCAAGTGAGGTATCAAATACTAACACAAACATCCCTACAAATGTATGTGCTTTGGACCTAGCCTTTAAGAACCTTTATAAGCCTTTATAAAGGCAAGTCTCTTTAATGACATAGAAAATTCTCTTTAATGGCAAGGAAAACCAGTAAAGCTAAAACTGATAACAGTGGTTAACATGCTCCTGCTTTTGAACTTGCAGTCAGTCTGTAGTTTTGTGCTTATTTTAACCAGGAGAGTGAATGGAAATGCTGCTAAGTTTTCTGGCATGAAACTGTGTTCAACACACTAGGATTTACCCCTAAATGACAGTTTCCCAACAAATTGGTGTATTCCCTTTCTGTAACTTATAATGCATGTTTGTAAACAACTTTCACTCCACATACTTTGATATATTATATTAAGATCTGACACTGCAGACAACCTTCAGTGCCACCTGCAAATTTCCTCTGCTGGATTGTCACCTGGGACCAGATTGATACCTGCAGGCTTAGGAATCTGCCCACAGCTCACAAGAATCTTGAATGAGATATAATCACTTTTGTAAGATAAATGAGCCTCAGGGTGATTCTTTTTAAACTAGTGTGCATTCATAATGGCATAACTGAATTGATCTGGATTTACACCAGTGTAATGGCTGCTGTTGATAGACCGGGCAGATAGTTTTCCACACTACCTGAATGCCCTTTCACACTGGTGAATTGTCTGGTTCTGAGGTAGACGATTGAGAGGTCAGAGACAGGAGAAAATCAGGTGGCAGATGTAATTTGGAGTGTGGAGAAAGGGAAATACAGTTTGACTTTCAATAAATAATGAAAGGGAGACAAACATTTCAGTCTTCTTCGGTATCAGAGGGGGCCAAAAATTAAGAACATAGCAAAGGAGGGCTGGTCATGCCATAAATACCACCAAATTGTTGTTTCTGTTTGAAGTATTTTCAAGCATTTAAAACTATTTTTGAATGTATGAAATGATTAGTAGAAGGCAAACAGTACATCATATCTGAAACTGGGTATCTTGAAGAGGCTCATTTTACTGTACTGCTAACTTGCATGTATGTTATGTAAAGAGCCCTTAAGAGACCTTGATTCTTTCTTTTTAGCTTACTGGAACTGGTCCATATTGAGGGGTTATTTTCAGTCAGTGGTTGTTTGCAAGCTATCTTCCTTATGAGTTCAACCTTTACCTTCAGCTTCTACATCTTTATTCATTTTGAATTAAGTTTTCAGAAACATTAATCATCTTAAATGAAATTAAGTTGGGTGTCAGTGTTTTGCATTTCAATTTATATGCCAGTATTTTCCTTTTGGTTATGCTTTCAGAAGTTCTCAGAAACTTGCCCCACAGGTGAGGGTAATTATCTTCATTTTGTAGGCTGAGTGAGAGACTGAGGTTTGCATGGTCCCCTACAGGGAGTCTGCGGTTAAGTTAAAAATCGTAGTCAGAAATTCTGACCCAGTTTATTAAATACACACGGGAAAAAATTTTGTAAGGAGACATCTCATCTTCTCTTCTATTTTAACAGGTGGAGGTTTTTAAGGTCGGATGCTGCTGGTGTTTGCTTTTCTAAGCTGCGGTAAACAGATAGCAATTTCTTTTTAGAAATCCTATGTTTAAGATTGCTGCAAAGTCTTTGGAGGGAGCCTGGGAATTAAAAATTGTAATTTTGATGGGAGGAAAAACAAATTTTTTTTTCTTTAATGTCTTTGTAGAATTTTGACACATTTCTTGGTGCAGGTGTTTTCAATTATAGGAAAGCTATGGCATTGTAATGTTGCTGCTTAATTCATAGACTTTCTCAGTATTGGAATATCTAGTAAATTGTGGCCAACTGAAAAATGAGAGGGTCTCTAGCACGGGGAGGTTGATAATGTCAGTGGCATGCTGTAAAGATGTGCTGTGGGAAGGATGCTGAAACAGCCCAAGGCTATTTCAGCTGCAGACACTGAATCTGCTTCTCCCTCTCTCTTCTCTCTCTTTTTTTTTTCCTCCCCCTCCCTTGTGAACTGCAGTGGCTCTCTAAGATGAAATGCTTTTAAATCATTTCTCAACCTTGCAGCCGTCTTTGATAAAAGCCCTGTTATCTGAAATGATATGAATCACTGCGGAGTTAATCATACCTTATACAACAACATATTTTGTTGTGATTCATTCTGTTTCAATTAATCATTTTATTTATCTACATTGTCTCAGCTGCTGCAATGAAATTCATGAGTAATAAGCAAGTAATTATTTTAGTATAGTTTACCTAGTACATTATGAATGAAAGGAAAATTGAGAGCCAAGTATTTAAATTGATATTTAGTGCTGCTTTCAGCTAATGTCTAGCTATTTAAGGAATTTAGGAATACGATCTCAAAAATGGCTTTCTTTTTTCCTGTTATGGAAAACAAGCAGGTATTTAGAACAGAAGCGTGTACTTTACAACAGGCTTCACTTCTTAAAACTAAAAATATTTTCTGGTAGTCTCTCAGAATGCTTAGGGGTATTTATCCTTCCTTATGCTATGTAGTGTTGAGATACTTTTAAGATTACAAATGCTGGTTAGAACGCAGCACAAGACAGAACATGTCCTGTGAGGAGGGAAGGCAGATTTCACCATATTTCAGCAGCTTGTGTTTTACTGATGATGATTGATAATGCTTTTCACTTTGTAGCACTTCCCAGAGCGTCTCATAACACTTCATAAACATTAAAGCTCAGAATAGACCAATAAGGTGGGTGGGTAGTCTTGTCTTGGTTTTACAGGTGGACAATCGAGAGGTTATTTGCCCAAGGTCACAGAGCAAGAGCAGAGCCAGGAACAAGCAAAATCGAGTTCCAACTTTTTTCTTCAGTTAGTGTCCTGAAATGTTGTCAGCTGCTGGATACATTTAGGAGAAACCTCACCTGACCGGGGAATTTGGCTATCAATTTTCAGTGTAATATTAATATATGTCTTTGAAAGCCTTTTGGAGGTGAACTGCATGTGCATTTTGAATAATCAACACTAGGGCAAAAACATATAATATATAATATAATACAAATATATAATGTAAGAGATGCAAAAATAAGAGCATGAATAAAATTTAGTTATATAGTTGATAAGAAGTAGAATGAAGGCAGAAATGTTCACAAAAACTTCTTCAAATCAGTGTAAATCCAGAACAATTCAATTTCACAGAGATATTTGCAGATAACAATGCAGGTAAAATATATAGGTTTCAATAAAGGTTTTGTTTTCCAATCCAGCTGAGGTCTATTCAATGACTCCACATTTCAAGCCCTATTTGGGGCAGATGTAGCCAGTTTCTGATTCAGAGCATTGTTAGATCATGCTGAAGCTTTTTATGCCAACATATACTGGGGCTTCTCCCACTGTTACAGTCCTTACAGTGAATTGTAAGGCCGCAGTTCCATGTTATCCCCATGGATAACATATAAATGTCAGCTGATGCAGACCTTTCTCACCTGCCCTTATCTCTTAGTCTCATCTGCCCCCTTTAGTCAGATTTTTCAATTTTATGTCCATAGCAAGAGTGATTTCTGTGGGCTAGGTTACTGTTCAGTCACTGAGCTGGTCCAGCTTTCCCAGGCAACAGGACCACTACACTGGACTAGATGAGAGGGTGATACACGGTGGGACAGAGGACTTGGAAAGAGAAGGCCTGATAGCCTCTCTGTTTTGTCTGATCTAACCAGTCTATACTGTTAGGGTCTCCCAAGCAACATGGCAAAGAAACACAGCTGGGGACATTGTCTGACTTAAAGATTTTATTTCTGTAGTATAGTATTTACAGCAACATCCTTTTTAATCCTGACTTACGTTATATATGCAGCCGCTCAACATAGTTTTGTCTGCAGGTATTTAGCTGAATGTTATTATGCATGGATAAGTTCAGGCATTAGCTGTAAAGTTCTTGGACAGAGGTTTCTGTACGAAAGAGCTTGTATTTGCCTAAGGAGCATGTATTGATGCTTCCTGTGTTTATAAATTTGAGTCTGAACAAAGGGTGCTTGAAAGAGAAGAAAAGGGAAAGATAGTCAAGGAGCCAGTAGTAAGTCCGTGATGATGTTCAAAACCCCGTGATCGTATATTGTGGAGAGCTCTGGAGGCTGCTCTAAACTAAACTGCACTAAACTAAGTTTTTCAAGAAACTATGCAATATAACGTAATAAATGCAGAGAGTAAAAGTAGATGTGGTTTTCAGTTTGTATGTGTGCAAATGTTTTAGTAATTATATTAATACTGAAGCTCCTTAAGAAAAATAGATACAAAATGCAAACATGTAGTTGTACAGAAGTAAGTTGAAACTGCATTAGAATGGCTTTTGATTTTTTTTTTAAACTGTTTTTTAAGGAATTAACCTCAAAAACATAGTTTGGGGGTTTTGGAATAGAATTGTCAATATCTTTATTACATTAACATAATTTTCTGTTCTACTACAGAGCACTATTTTTTCAAAACTACAGTTTCAACCTTGTTTCTTTTCTCATGTAATCTTTCTCTATCAACATCTTCCTTCACCCTGCTTATATAGCTCAAATAATACTTCTATTCCATCAAGTGTTTCACATCTGATTACAAATCTGTTAAGTAGTTTCATTTTTCTGACTTTCTTCAACAAAGAGGAGCAAAACCAGGCATTCAAACCCTCTCATCTTTCCAACTAGTTATATAATCTTCTGTCAGTGGGATTCCTCCTGTTTGTAGATTCAATAGGAATAAACGTAACCCACTGATGTTTCCTTAAGACTTACTGAAAAGGTGCTATGTATAAGTAAACAATGCAAAAAGATCTTTCCTTCATGCATTGACATATACATTGAAGGTATTTAGAACTGACTTCTGCTAAACTGTTATTGATTAAAATCTGTATTTTAATTTTTAATTAGAATTTAGAGTTAAGACATTAGAATTGATAATACTGGGCATTTTCATTGATTAAATTTACTAATTAAACAATTAAAACATAATTTGTCCCTTCTCTAAATGGCATTAAAAGGAAAGCTAAATGTACGCTATTTATGAAGCATATCCAGTGGGTCATAAATATGTGTAAGGGTTGCAAAAATATTTTATTAATTTCTAAATATTTTTTCAGAGTTGTCAAAAAGTTAGGAAAGGAGCTTGGAAAAGGAGTAGGAAAAAATACAGTTGCAGCGTATCTAACATACCTGAAAGATACATAAAAGCGTCTGTGGTTTTCCCAATGGTATTAATTGATCTCTAAAACCTTGCCTTATTTATAAGTGTAAGCCACCCCATTTACAACAGCCTTTGGGTGATAATTTTGCAGCCACATGAGAGTGTCCCCTTAAGCTATATTTTGAGGTTTAGTGGTCATATTCTGACTTACAATACCATCTGTTTAAATATTGACCTCCCAGGGAAGCAGTGTGGAGAAACTGCTTTGCTGTAGGTTTTTGTTCGAAGTTAACACAACTCAGCTCTCCTAGTCATTACACTTTTTCTTTTTTTTTTTAAATTCTCCACAGCAACGATCCACTAAACCTTTAGTTCAGTAAAACTACTGCTGACACATATGTGATAAGTAACAATGTCAAAATGTTGCTCATTAAGTCCTCAGACCCTCCTTTGACACCTTTTATGCCATGTCAAAACCAGCAACATATGCAGTCATACCAGGGAAACATGCGTATATAAGTCAGTCTGCTTTCCATGCTAAAGTAGTTTCCAGGTGAAGGAGCTTACCTCTAGAAGAAGGAATTGTAGCAGGTTGATGGCTGGGATGGTAGAAGTTTTGAAATACATAAGTCTGTTTCTTGGTTATGTTTCTAGCTGTGTAGAGGGGAACCCCTACTCTGAATTTGAAATTCCACAAGCAATTGTATTCATTATCCTCAAGTTATTTCATTTGGAGGCAGCAGTTTCACAAGTAGAAACTTTCTTCTTCCCAACTGCAGCTAAGGAGCAGGACTTCCTCACCACCCTTATGAAGGAAGCGGCCGTCAGTATCTGCTTCTTGTCCGAGTCTTAGAGCTCGGTGGCAGCTGGTTCTCTCTGCTCTGTAAGGCCACAGGCTGTCCTTGTCAATAAGCAAAAACCTTCAGCATTTGAGAAACTCACTTGAAAGCAATGGCAAAGTGGTACACACTCCAGTGGAAGACCCCTAGGATCCCCAACTAATCTGACCTTAGTGATACTTTTCAAGCTGTCCTGCTGTTATCCAGGTACAGCCCTGCTAGTTCAATAGGCTATTTGAGGATGTCTCAAAAATTTCTGGAGTTAGGAGTTTTATTTTAATTTTTTCTGATGCAGAAGATTGATGGGTCTTGATTCAGGTGAAACTCATTGTTTTTATTGAGAAATTCTGCTTCTTCATTTTGATATTATTGTCCTTTGAGTCTAACCCAGTCTGCGGGTGCCAGTCAACAGCATGCTTATTTCTCTTTCTCTGTGGCTGTCCTTCTGGATACTGTTTTTGTAATTCTGAGAGGCCAAGCTATTAGCAGTATCTTTGGTTCCTGGCAGGTAAGAGACCTCACACAATTAGGTCCTCTTCAGCATCTTTTAACAAAGTGTCTTTCTGCTCTGGAATTCCTCTGAGAGACCAGGGCATTTTTATCTTGCCTAGTCAGACCGTTGGCACCTCCAGGTTGTGCGACATTTCTCTCTTTTTTTAAAAGAACCAGAATTCTCGTAAGAAATGAAGTTGTAGCCGTAAGTTGTGTTGCTGGGGCAGTTCTGACTGCTCTGAAAGGAGCACCTTCTGCCAACGGGAAAAATATCTGAAATTTCATGGAACTGCAGGTATCTTTCACCATCAGTTCACCTGGAGTTTTTTCTTAACTTTTTTTGAAACATGTGTGACCTATTTGGATGGGCAGTCAGATGGTCTTGACACACATGATATTTAATATACATGTCATTTTGGAGCAGCTATGATTAATGTGTCTTTTTCCTCTTGTTGGAATTTCTACTAGACCAGTAGATACATCTGTGAGTGGTCTTGGACACGTGCCAGTTTCAGATAAATGGATCAGTCAATTTAAATTCTGCACATATAGTTGCCAAACACTATGCATTTGATTAGAACATCAAAGTAAATGCCAGATTTGGATGGAGCTGCATCTTGGTATATGTGAATTGCGATAATGAGTCAAACTACTGAATCTAGCAGCTCAAAAAAGAACACTCATCATCTGGAACCAAATTCATTTCTTCTAGAATCTAAACTGGTGAAAAGAACTGAAGAAGTACATAGCCTTATGCTGGCCGATTATAGCCCATCTCTGAACATGCATTATCTGAGAGGTGGGTGAACACATGTATGAGTATTCTAAAGGGTACAACTGGTGGGAGGTGGACCCATTATTTAGAGTACACCACGGAAACCATAAATTTCAGGAGTCCATATTAACTTTACTTGCAGATGAGTTTCATATTTCAAACAAGAACTTTCTGTCCCATGATGAGTGGTGCATGTATATATTTCAGGTAGAGCAAGCTAAAAATCAAGATCAAAGTGTTTAGTGTGTTAACATCATCTTCAGCTGTGTTCTTGGGATAATTTTTAAGCTGGCATGGAAGAGACAATGTAAGTCATCCCAAAGTTATCTTTTCATTTATAGTGAATATATTAAGTATTTTAGTCTTCCTTGTGTATTAAGTCTTCCTTGTAACAGACTTTATTCAAAGCATACCTATTCGTTTTGCACCTCTTCCATTGGTGGTTTTTTTTTTGTAGGAAGTTAAATGTCAATTATCTCTTTTTAACCAACCTTCACCTCTACTATTCTTAAACAATAGTTTCTCTTTCTTATTATTTGGAACTTAAAGGTGCACTCTATAGAATACTGCAACATAAATTAACAGAATTTGGTTACTTTGGAGGGCATTTGGACAGATCTAGAGGGAGAAAAGAATATGTAATAGGCTAATGAGGAACGTTATCACACCAGGAAGATGGTTAATTCAGGAGTACGTTATGGAGACATTTTTTCTTGTGGCTGTTATTCAAGGTAACAGTTTTTAGAATAGTATCTCATGTAATGAAACACAAAGCAAGCCCCTAATTTTTCTATTTCAAAATCTATATGTTCAATGATACAGTAATGATTTTGAGTGTTAGGTGGATGGGGAGAACTGGATCATTAGACAGTATGGCTATCCACAGTCAATATCCTTTAAAACTTATTTTTCAGGGTAAAAGCCAACTCTTTCATGAGAGTTTAAAGGAAACCAGATTGTTCTGTAAACTTCCACTTTCCTTCAGTTTTCTTTGTAACAGTTTTCCAAAGACAGGGTCCTGGACTAGACAGATTGCTGATCTGATTCATTATGGCCAGTCCTGTGGTCCTTGAACAAAAATATTTTTTTCAAGAAAAGCTTAGCCACATAAGTAGAACTCTCTTATTTTACAATTTATACAACATGTGGAAAGTTTTCTAATGAATTTTTTTTAATTAGAATTGAACAACTGTTTTCAGTGCTACTGTTTCGTTCATCTGTTAATAAGACCCCTTGCAATAAATCCTTGTTCAGGATAATAAATAAGAAAAATTATACTTCATGTAGATAAAATTCCCAAGAGCAGATTTGAAATATATCCAACTCATCCTGCAAACTGTTTGAAATGTAACTAACTTTGTTTATACTACTCTGTCCAAACCATGTTACTAATTTAAATCAAGAGCATAACAAGTTATGATGCTTACCTTTTCATAACATTTCCTTGACTACTTTTTTTTTTTCTTGTATATTGCTTGCATTACATTGTCATGGTTTAGCCCCAGTCAGCAACCAAGCCCCACCCAGCCGCTTGCTCACGCCCTCCTGGTGGGATGGGGGAGAGAATCAGAAGAGTAAAAGTGAGAAAACTCGTGCGTTGAGATAAAGACGGTTTAATAGGAAAAGCAAAAGCCGCGCATGCAAGCAAAGCAAAACGAGGAATTCATGCACCCCTCCCCATGGGCAGGCAGGTGTTCAGCCATCCCCAGGAAAGCAGGGCTCCATCATGCGTAACGGTGACTTGGGAAGACAGACGCCATCACTCTGAATGTTCCCCGCTTCCTTCTTCCCCCAGCTCTATATGCTGAACATGAGCCATATGGTGTGGGACATCCCTGGGGTCAGTTGGGGCCAGCTGTCTTGGCCGTGTCCCCTCCCAACTCCTTGTGCCCCCCCAACCCGCTCGCTGGTGGGGTGGGGTGAGGGGCAGAAAAGGCCTTGGCTCTGTGTAAGCCCTGCTCAGCAATAACGAAAACATCCCTCTGTTATCAACACTGTTCCCAGCACAAATCCAAAACACAGCCAATAGTAGCTACTATAAAGAAGATTCTCTATCCCAGCCAAAACCAGCACATCCATTTTTCTGGAATCAAACACACTATACCCAACAACAGCCTGGGGTGCAAATTTGGTATAACTGTGCAATGTTTTCCTATTTTAATTCCACATTTTACAGACACTTCTAAGGATCTTATGTTGCCTGTCTCAGCTATGTGGGAAGTATAACAAGGTCTTCAGTAGTACTTATTACTGAGCATAGTTACTGTTCTCTCTCAACAGAGCCAGCTTCTATGCTCTGAACTACCGCAAATAGCCATCTTTCTGTAATAAACCACCCCTTGAAACCCTTTTCCATGTTCCTGCTCCCAGTAATCTCCCTGCAAATATGACATGCCTCCCTAATATTATACTGGCTAGAGACATAAGGCATGCAATGTTCAGGCCTGCATCAATATCTTTGGTCCTTGGATGGCTGTAAATGGAAGATTGACAATATTGTAGAGGGGAGATCCCCAGCTTGCCAGCAAGACACACACAACTTACTGCCTGCCCTTGAAGGCCTCAGGATATTAAGCCTTACATACAAGTTTACCATTTATCAATAAGCTATTATGGGATAACCTTAGAAGCTTTCTAAAACATTTTCCCCTGAGCCTCATACAACTTCCTGACTTCACAGACAAAGGCATATGAAAAATTGTATCAATAAAAATTTTAAATTCTCTAAAATAGTTTTCCTCAGAAATATGTTATATACGGAATATATGATGGGTTGGCATGTTAAAATAGTTTTGTGGATCCTTTTCTAAGGCAACTTGCATTACTAGCTTGCGAATTGACCGTTTGAGTAATGTGTCCATCCCAAGACAGCTTTTCTAAGAAACCACCATGTGTTCTTTTTTCTTGCCTATCTCCTACCCTTATTATTACAGCAGTCAACTTTATAGAAGGTGTTTGGAGTACTATACACTGTACCAAACAGAGTAGGAGGCATGTCCTGTCCTGAGAAATTTACATTTTAAACGGAGATAACAAACAAAAGACTGGAGAAATAATGACCAGAGAGAGGTGAAACATCATAACAGTGATCATACACTTGCTCAGTGCCATTACCAAAAATGTAGCTCAGGTTTTTGCCCTGTAATCTTATATATCAATTTTAAAAAGAAATGCAATCAATGTGAAAGAAAAAAGTAATGATGGGCTGTGCTAAGTCTAGATATATCAAGTCCCTTCACTATAGATTTTTTAGTAATTCTTTTGCATGTTTTTTTGTGCTTTCAGTCTTAAATATCATGCAGAAATAAAGCAGCTCAAGATCAGTTAAAATTTTAAATATTTAAGAAAGCAGTATTTAAGAATAACTGTTTTCCATTTACTGACCGTTACTTGGAACCAAAAAAATCTTGTATTTTTGTAAGCATAGTAAGCTACACTGTTTTTCTTTAAACTTTCGGGTATGAATTATATTCCTATAATGACAGCTGCAGGGTGGAATGTTTTAACACACTGGAGTGAGATATATCTTGGACACATTCTTGGTATCTTAAGTTCAACATGCTCCATATGGTGCCACTGAGCCAGTGATTTTGAAGAAAACAGTCAAAGACTGCTGAAACAGCGTAAAATACAAATTAGTCTTCACTATATAAGTAAAAAAATTCACTGTCAATCTTTTCAGGTTTCTGCATGAATACTTCCAACAACTTTTAATAGTAGTCCCCATGTTTTAAAACAACTGTTGAATTCTAGCAGAACAGAGTAAAAGATTGTGGGCTAAGAATGCGTACTCATTATTAACTGTATTATGCCCAAGACTTATGCAGGAGAGCAAAGGGAAAGGAGGTTGCGCTTCCCTGTATTGTCACGTTAGTCTTTAACATGGCAGCAGGGGTTGTGTGTTGCAAGATTTGTGAGAAGCAGGTTGCTCTTTGTTAACTTGGTCCTCTGTCAGCACAAAAGAGCCATGAAAGAGCTGTGTCTCAAGGAGGTGTCTTCTCAGTCCTACTATTGACCGTAGTAATGATAGGGTACCCTCTAGTAAAACTATCTAATAACCATTGTTATGACAAATATTTTAGCGTTTGTGGTACTGGATTAGCTGGGAATTATGTTTTCAGGACTTCGGACTGTTTTCATGTACGTTTTTGTTCATAGTATCATGACAGGTAGGAGTTAATGTACAAGTAACTTGCTTGTCTATCTTTTATCTTAATGTAATTGGATTTTTTTCAGTATAAACTTAACCCTGAGTTTCCTGAATTTATATTCGTGCTTATGGATTTCAGAATTCTTACAGCATAGTTGCAGTTCTTAATACTGAAGTTATTGGTTCATACCCTGATTTTAACTCTGTATTGACCTGATGTAAATTTTAGTCGATGATGATGATGATGGATTATTATTGTCGTTGTTGTTGTTGCTTTTTTAAAGCATCAGACTGGAATCCAAACAAGAAACCCGAGGATTTTACAGCTGTGCAAAAGTTCTGTCTCTTTCAAGTAGTATCAGCCTTAAATAATTTTGTATTGATGTTGACTCTTAAGAACAGATTTACAAATATAATGGAGCATAAGAAAAACAGCCACAGTGCACCAACCTGTTAACCTATACTCGTGTACCTTTCCTATCAGCAGAGCAGCATAATGAAATGAGAGCATTACTGATGAATCAGACCCTTAAGGTGGTGATTTGCAGAGTTATATTAATGTGAAGTTGCACATTACAGCCTGAGCTGATCTAGGAATTTACTGCCTGAGGAAGAGGGAGATCTTACTCCCTGTTCTCTGCCTTTTCAGGCTTGTAGCTTCTGTCTCAGTTTCTCTCTGCACAGTGGGGCTAAGGCAGCAGACACGTGGGGGATATTTTAAAGAAAAGGCCCAAGGAGGTGTGGCCACATGATTTTTAAACAGGGATGTAATTTGAGACAGTCAATATAAAAGTAAGAAACCAAAACACAGTCCTTGACCTTCTTCCCCGCTGGTACAATTGGTACGATTTATACAATAAATTGGTATAATTTATAAAATCATTAGACAAAGACTGACAGGTAACTAGCATTTTAATAATCCCACATTAGAGCTACCTGCACTGCTGTAGTCCCTCTAGATATAATTAGATAAAATAATCATCAATAGCTTGCTTAAATTTCCATCTTTAAATATAGCCTGAATGTCAAATTTCAAATGATAACTACTTACGACATGTTTGTTAAATCCTTTGGGATACAGCCAATGTTGGTATCTGTGGTGAAAGACCTAGTTGCCAATGGATTCATAAATAAAGTTCTTGTATGCTCTCAGTACATTCAAAGCATGCGAGGTCTTGATATAATATTTCTCGTAGTAAACAGAGGTCAAATCTCTACTTCAAGTGAAAAACAGAACTTAATGTTGGCATTAGAGAAATGACCAGAACATCAATGATGCATTAAGGTGGATGCTTCCTCTTCATACATAAAATATAATCACCACCTTTTTTTTTTTCTTGCAGCAGCTGGATTCTCTAGTTTAAAAAGATATCTGTTGATGTTTGTCCAGTCACTGGACATACACTGGTATATGTTCTATGAAAGACTTATTCAGCTGTACCTCCCACATCAGTGATGACTCTGGAGGCCTTCTAGTTTCCACGTCCATTCTAATCCATTTGATATGATGATATAATGCAGCTGTCACAAAACACTATCCCCTTTCTTTCAGAAGCATAAGACTTCCAAGCCATACATGAAATGTAACCCAAGGAAGTGATCCCAAGGGATCCACTTGACCTATCAGTGTCTTCCTTCCTTTTGTGCCATGGGTAGGCAGGTCCCTTTGGTTATCTGCTCAGCAGGATTTCAGTCACTGTCTAAATTGGAAGACAACTGTGCTTTCCTTCTCTGAGTATCAGTTCATCATCACTATGTGAGAGAAGCTTGTGTTAAGATACGTGTTAAGCTTGCACTTAACTGTTCCAAAACAAGTTTGTGTGTGAAAGACCTGAGAATTGTGTTCTGTTGCTCAGCTGGGACAAAAGGAGGACCTCCTTAAGCCAAACATTCTTTATGATGAAGAGCAGAGCATGCAGAGAGACCAAAACCTCTTTCTGCATATTACTGCTGTTTGCTGAAGGAGGGCAGGGTCCAGCCTGTTCTTTTGTAACTCTGTATCTCAGCTGTTGGTGAATTATTTGAGGAGAAGAGGAGACAAAGAATAAGGGGAAGACTTGAGAAAATCAGATGGAGCGCTCTACCTGAAAATGGCTCTGTATTTCCCAGAGGTAGAGAAATTTCCTTAGCCTTTCAAACTTTCCACAGTGGCTCAACCTTGCCTCAGTGCATCAGGACCTGGGAGTGGTTTTCTTATCATCAAATCATAGAATAGTTTGGGTTGGAAGGGACCTCCAGAGATCATCTAGTCCAACCCCCGGCCATGAGCAGGGACATCTTCAACCAGATCAGGTTGCTCAGAGCCCCGTCCAACCTGACCTTGAACGTTTCCAGAGATGGGACATTTACCACCTCTCTGGGCAACTTGTTCCAGTGTTTCAACACCCTTGTCATAAAAAATTTCTTCCTTATATCTGGTCTAAATCTACCCTCCTTTAGTTTAAAACCCTTACCCCTTGTCCTGTCACAACAGGCCTTGCTGAAGAGATTGTCCCCATCCTTCCTATAGTCCCCCTTTAAGTACTGAAAGGCCACAATAAGGTCTCCCCGCAGCCTTCTCTTCCCCAGGCTGAACAACCCCAACTCTCTCAGCCTGGCCTCGTAGTAGAGCTGCTCCAGCCTTCGGATCATTTTTGTGGCGTCCTCTGGCCCCGCTCCAACAGGTCTGTGTCTGTCCCATGCTGAGGACCCCAGAGCTGGACGCAGCACTGCAGGGGGGTCTCACCAGAGCGGAGCAGCGGGGCAGAATCCCCTCCCTCGCCCTGCTGCCCACGCTGCTGGGGATGCAGCCCAGGACACAGTTGGCTTTCTGGGCTGCGAGCGCACATTGTTAGCTCGTGTCCAGCTTTTCACCCCCCAGCACCCCCAAGTCCTTCTCCGCAGGGCTGCTCTCAATCCCTCCATCCCCCAGCCTGTATTGATATCGGGGGTTGCCCCGACCCATGTGCAGGACCTTGTACTTGGCCTTGTTGAACCTTGTGAGGTTCACATGGGCCCAGTTCTCCAGCTTGTCCACGTCCCTCTGGATGGCATCCCCTCCCTCAGGTGTGTCAACTGCACCACCCAGCTTGGTGTCATCTGCAAACTTGCTGAGGGTGCACTCAATCCCAGTATGTCATTGATGAAGATATTAAACATTACTGGTCCCAGTATGGACCCCTGAGGGACACCACTCGTCACTGATCTCCATCTGGACATCGAGCCATTGACCACAACCCTCTGGATGCGACCATCCAACCAATTCCTCATCCACCAAACAGTCCACCCACCAAATCCATATCTCTGCAGTTTCAAGAGAAGGATGTTGTGGGGGACCATGTCAAAGGCCTTACAGAAGTCCAGATAGATGATAAATACCTCTTCCTTTGTCCACTGATGTAGTCACTCTATCATAGAAGGCCTCTAGGTTGGTCAGGCAAGACTTGCCCTTGGTGAAGCCATGCTGACTGTCTTGAATCACCTCCCTGTCCTCCATGTGCCTCAGTATAGCTTCTAGGAGGATCTGTTCCATGATCTTCCCAGGCACAGAGGTGAGGCTGACAGGTCGGTAGTTCCCAGGGTCCTCCTTTCTGCCCTTCTCAAAAATGGGTGCAATGTTCCCCTTTTTCCAGTCCCCAGAGACTTCACCTGACTGCCGTGACTTTTCATATATCATGGAGAGTGGCTTGGCGTCTACATCAACAAATTCCTTCAGGACTCTGGGATGCATCTCGTCAGGTCCCATAGACTTATGTATGCTCAGGTTCCTCAGCTGGTCATGAACCTGAGCTTCTCTTATGGTGGGAGGGGCTTTGCTCCCCCAGTCCCTGTCCTGTGGTCCATCCACTCAAGAGGTGAGGGAAGAGAGGTTGCCAGCGAAGACTGAGGCAAAAAAGTTATTGAGTACCTCAGCCTTCTCCTTGTTCATTGTTACAGTTTTGCCAGTCTTGCTCATTAAGGGGGGTACGCTTTCTTTGACCTTCCTTTTCTGGCTGACATACCTGTAGAAGCCCTTCTTATTTTTCTTTACTTCCCTTGCCAAGTTCCTTTTGTTGGGCCAGCAGGTCTCAGCTCATTTATGCCAGTCGCTTGCCTTCCTTTCCTGATTTCTTACACCTGGGGATTGAGAGCTCTTGCACTCTACGGAAAGTGTCCTTAAAGATCTGCCAGCTCTGTTCTGCTCCCTTGTCCCTGAGGACACTTTCCCAGGGGGTCCTATTGACTAACTCCTTGAAGAGCTGGAATTTTGCTTTCCTGAAATTCATGGTCCTGACTTTACTGTTTGCCTGACCCACATCCCACAGGACTGCGAACTCCACCAGTGCATGATCACTGCAGCCCAGGCTGCCTCCAATCTTGACATCACTGCTTAGCTCACTTGTGTTGGTGACCAACAGGTCCAGTATCGCACGCCCTCTGGTAGGGCTGTCTATTACCTGGCTTAAGAAGTTATCCTCCATGCACTTCAGGAGTCTCCTGGATTGCCTACAGCTCACCGTGCTACTTCTCCAGCAGATGTCAGGGTGGCTGAAGTCCCCCAGCAGGACAAGAGCCTGTGAGCGCGATGCCTCCTGTAGCTGGAGTAAGAAGGTTTTGTCAGTAGGCTCCCCTTGATCGGGTGGCCTGTAAGACACCACCACAATGTTCCCTTTGTTGCCTTGGTCTCTAATTCTTACCCATAAGCCTTCAACCTGCTTGTGGCTATTCTTCAGAGACAGCTCTTAATGCTCTATCCATTTCTTGATGTAGAAGGCAACCCATCCACCCCTCCTTCCTCGCCTGTCCCTTTGGAACAGCTTGTAGCCATCATCCCACCAAGTTTCAGTGATGGCAGCCTTCTTCATGCAGGCCAGAAGCCTGTTCATACTTCGCTACTTACAGGCCAATAAATTACTTCTCCAAAAAGTTCTTTTCTTGATAAATCAATCTGCTTGTGTGTTTGCGTTATATTATGTCAGAGGAGCCTTGTCATCTTATTGAAATAATAGGACATTGCAAGATACCAAGCATTTATGGCTAGATTTAACGATTTTAAGGGAAGCAAATTATTGCAGCTCCAGGGCAGCAGTAACTTATGTAGTGACAACTTATACATGTTTTATGTACCTATTTACTTCAGTGTTCACTACAAAAGTATAGTTACCATAGCAATGACCATGTCACCAGATTTCCTTGCTAGTTCTGAAATACAGAATACCCATAAGCCACCTGAACTGTGATTATTTTCTGCACAAGTACTGAAAGTAGAAGTTGAGAGTGTCACACACTTCTCTAAACAAACAGTAACACATTGATTTACAGAACATTTTATGGTGAAAAGCAATTGGTGCAAGTGGATCTCAGGTCGCTAGCATCCCTAGTATTGTAAATCCTTTGCCACTAAGCTGAAAGAAAAGCTTTGCTGACTCCTATCAGCAGAGACTCCACTAGTATGTACTTAACCTTTAGTCTTCTGTGAAATATTGGTACTTACATGCAATATTCCAGGAAAATAATGTGTGGTATTCAGGAAACATTTTCTCTGATTTTAAGTGTGAACTCCTAAACAAAGCTATGTTTTGGCTATTCACAGCTTGTTAATGTTATATAAAACAGCATCACAGAAAGTGGTGGGTTTTGTTCTCTGCTTCTTCTACTTTATAAATAGCACATCTATGGAGAATTTAGGTAGTGGCCTCATGTATGTTGGGGTGCAGCTCACTAACACCAAAAGAATTAAGAAGCCAAGTACTAGATTTCCCAAATCAGCATTAACCACTGGGGCAGTAGCAGGCTACCCCAATCTGACTTGTGACAGTGGGCAAATAAAAGGTGAAAACTTTTACCGCAGATCTAGGCTGCTTCTTATAGCTGAGTTATGTTTTCTCATGCGTAGACAGGGTGAGATAAGCTGAATACATATAAGAATTGTGAATACAGATATTTGAAGAAGAGCAGTTTGCGGGACTGCAGGCCGAATCCACCATTTCAGTCATTTTCCTTTAATAAAGACTTGTCTACACAGGAAAATTAATCTGAGCTGAGATAGCACATTATTTTAAGCACAACAGCTTTAACTCAAATTTGTATTGTGTCCATTTGTGGACAATCTTATGCTGGAATAGGAGTGGTTTGTTCCTGTTTAACTTACTTTGAAAATGTGTTTAACTAAAGAGGAGCAGGGCACATGAATTATTGAACAAACATGTCAACACATGGAGCCAGCCATTAGCAATTCCATGTGAAGATGCAAAAGTAAAATTGATCCACATTCATGCAATGGCTGATCTCCTCTTCCTCGTATTGTGCAGTGTCAGAAAGACAGAGAAGGAATGTGTCTTCCCACAAAGAAGGAATCTCACTTTGCTGGGTAGGGAAGCGGACATGGTGCTGTTAGGTATTAAGTTTGTCTGTATGAGTTGTAGAGAAGAGTTAGAAAACTACTTTAACTGTGAAGTTGGATCCAACCTCCCAAAGTCCTTGAACTGGAGGTGGAGGCTGAGTGGTTCAGATTCCAGCTTTATGTAGCGAAACGTTTAAACTCTCTAGATCTGATCAGAGGCCCCCAAAGGAAAATGAAGTCTTAACTTAAAAAGAAGGAAATTGGTTTTTTCACGGCTTCCATGTTGACTGTGAATTGTGTAAAAGGATCAAAAAAAGCCTCTTTCATTGTGTTACAATTAGTAATCATGAATAAGTAAATCTACTTCAGTTTTTATTTGGATTCTCTCTGTTCTCCTATATTTCTTTCTCAGAAAAAAAAAACCTCAGTATTTTTATGTTTATCTAGGCAGCAAGTGGAATTTGCAAATAATCTTTTAAGAGCATAGGCGTACTCTTCAACCAAAGACGTTTGAACTGACCCTGGATATGCAACCTGCAAAACTAGGTGATTCAACTTGCTGGTGCGAGTGCTGTGCTTCAGGAGTACCTTCAGCTGTGTGACTCTGCGTGAATTACCGGCTCCAGTAGTTCTGAGGTCTCTGTGACACTCCACTGCCCGATATAAACATGCCCAGAGACTTACATTGTCTCTGACCTTTGCACAGGCGTACAGGTACCAGTCCCTATATAATTTACCAGATAGCCTTCAACAGTGCCCTGCCCGTGGTAAGGGTGAGCTCCAGCAAGTCAGTGGAGTGTGACCACCCAGCTTCAGGCTGACGGGCAGGGTGGTGGGGAACTTTGCCCGGAAAGGCCCCTCTCTGCAGCTGACCGGCCGTGTGATAGATTAGGTCACTCTGTCTCTCTATTTTTACCACATACTGCGTTCGCAGTCAAGAGTATGTTTGTTCCCACTGTGATGTTAAAAAGTATAACTCCATTTACACCTACAGGAATAGTCTGGCCAGAGTGGTTTTTATCGTTGCTGGCAAATACGCTCCGTACGGAAGCACGTGCGCCTTGTATATGGCTGAAGGTATAATGTACACTCACATCTGTTGGCACTGCAACAGACTGAGGAATAAATCTGCCTTGATTTCTGGATGAGGCCTGTCTTTCTCCTGCTAAAATCTGACATCCAATTCTTGTTCTGCGGCTACGTGAGCGTTGTATTTCTTCTCTGTCCTCTTGCTGGTGCATACACCCGGTCTGGGGTGGATTCCATGTGTGTGCTGCTCACACACATGCTGCTCTGCTGCCAGGAGCAGAGGACCTAATTTTTTGTCACATGAAAAGAAACTTGCTGGTACAGTACATTACTAAATGCTAGAGACTTATTTCATGAAATGGGAACACCGCAGGGGAATCTGGCAAGGAAGATGTGTTTATGTAACTGAATTGAGTGTTGCAACTGCCACCACTTAGTTCCCTTGGCTGCAGTGAGCAAGTTGTGAGAGAAAAACAATCCAAACAGAGATCTTCAGACACTGAGGGCAGCTCTAATTACATACAAATAATTAATAAAAATGAAATGCAATATTATTAGAAAATACAAATACCATTCGTTTTCTTACATGACCATGTGTACCGAGCTCATTGATAGGGACAGAAACAACCAGGCTTTTGCACTTTTATTTGAAGTACATATTCTTTGGGTGTCTTCAGCACATTCTGATATCCCAGGGAGATTCATGACACAAGAGTAATTGCACATAATGTAAACAAGATCTGCATTAGTTGGCTCTTTTACTCAGAATCCCTTTCCAAGTCCGGATGTGTGATGTGTAAATGTTAGGAGAACAGAGTCCTTATGAAGTAGCTTTATCAAATGCAGCTAGTCTTCCAGCAAAACAGAGAAAATATAAATTAGAGCTCAAGACCTTGGTCAAATCTGGTGCATAAAATTTTACGGTTATATTTAATGTTCCATATGTGCTTTGGACAAGTGCCATGTTTGTAAAGAACTGCTTCAATATTATTTTTAAAAAGTGACACTTTTAGCACAGTATCCTCTGCAAACTGTTCACTGCTCGCCGTGTAAGCCAGCCAGACTCCAAATAAACTGTTTTCATGGTCTAAACCTAAGATCAAAATGCCTTTTAGAGCATGGCGATTTTCAAAACATGGCGTGGTAGATGTCATCTGTGACTTTTCGAAGCATAATTCAGAAGAGTTGATTAACTTGACTGAAAGAGGAGACTGTATGATAAAAAAACCTGCCAAGAGACAAGAATTAGGAAGATGTATACATGTCTGCCAGTGCTGAATATCTGTTCTAGCCTGTTATTTATAACATAATTAGATTTTACTACATTATATGAGCACTACATTCCTCCTAGCTCTTTTAGGAAAAACAAACCTCAAATCAAGGAGATTCTACAAATTTGTGCCACTTTTCAGAGGTCGTAGCCTATTTTTTTCTTCATTTCCCTAAATCCCTAAATAGCCATCGTCTTAAAAAGCTTCCAATGCAGCATCTGGTGTACTGTTATTGCCACTACTTTTGCTCTGAAAGCATAGCACTACTGTTTTAGAATGTTCCCATTCATTTGTTGTCTGGTATTTGGCCAAAAAAATTATTACTAATATAAGAGAAAAAAGTAAATTTTCAGGAACCCAAATCAGAATGCAATCTGAACAGAAGAACAGCGCTGCTTTGACCCTACAGCTTTTTTTCAATTTTTGCATAAAGTGGAGGAGACGCGTCTTGGAAGAACTCACAGGAATTCTTTGTGTTGGAAAGTGTGAGGCAAACTGAATAGATTGAAATAACTTCTGTTATATTTAAACACAAATATAATGCTACAGCCAGAGGGGGGGAAAAATATTATTTACACTTCTAAGCACTCAGGAGGTGTGAGAAATCTGTAGTGAAGGGCTTGAGCAAGTACTTAGCTAAAAATAACCTGTCGAAAACTGAATTACTACTACCATTACTATGAGTACTAATTTCAGCTTCAGAATAATTTGCAGTCTTATATTTGTCATGTAATAAAATAAGAAATGCATCAGGTGCGATTTCAGGTTCATTTGCAATATGCTAACATATACTAAGCATATAGTAATAGTTAACAAATATATAAATGTATATTAAAATATAATGTCAATCTGTTATCTCGGTAATTAAAAAATAGTTGTGAGACAAATCCTAGAATAAATAGCATTTTGAAGACATAGTAGTAGAGGTTAAAGTGGTAACTGTTCTGAAGTATAGCTGAGGATTAAAAAATGTTCGAGTCTGGGAGTATGTGGAGAACACGCACATGCTGGAATCAGAGCTGGTAAGGTTTTTGTATGCTTACGTACAAAATTTATAAAATGTTATTGCTTGAAAACTATGAAATATTTTTATGATTGTTTAGAATATGCAACTGGTGCCACTAGGAGAGTGTCCTTGCTTAGCAGAGGTTTAGAGAACTGCTCTTGTAAAAAACGCACAGTTGAAACTGAAAGTTTTCTTTTTTTCAAATGTAGACCAAATATTTCATTTCTCTTCTGTGTGGACTGAGTCCAAATTTTACTTCTCAACGTGGCTCTGAAAGTTATCTGTGTGAATTTATGAACTGAAGGACAATAGTATGTAGCAAATTGTACGACAGCCTCAGTCATTTCACTCTCAGAAAAATATATTTGCACTTTAATATTTTATAGCTAGCGAATGTATCAAATGATATTTTTAAGAGAGACCAGATAATAATTCATTGCAACTGTATTAACAAGGTAAAATTACTTCATAGTAACAAAAAGATACAGCAATACTATTTAACATGAATGGTGATGTAACCAGTATCTCTATAACTGCGGGTCTTCATAACCTTGAAATGCTCAGAAAGCTTGGAAGTGCCTATAAGCTGTGGTATTTTAGTGGCTATGATTCAGTTGCAGACAGGGTTTGGTTTTTTTTCCCCTAGTTAGGGGTCTAGTGAATAAAAATGCTTGTGAAAACCTTTGATTTAACCAGGAGTGGTTTGAAGAATGGGTGCATGTAGGAGAAGACTGAAATACAGAAGGTTCCAGAGAGGAAGATCACCTTTGTTTCTGTCATGAGCTGTATATGCATTTGGGAAAGTCGTGGGTGTGTATATATGTGTACATAAAGTTGATTTAACAGGGTAGGCAAATACCCGACAGACAAAACCACTATGGATTCGGTTTCTTGTTAGTATTACTGCTACATATCCAGTGCATCTTAGAGCAAATGTTCACATTGAAAGAAAGGGGTTTGCATACAGTTATCCATGTAATAATGCATTGCTAAACTATGCACTTTTAACAAATAAGTTGTTGTCATAATTACGCTGTTATGTATTAGCTGAAAGATTACTGATCTTTGATGCAGCAATGTAATTTTCCATAATTAAATCATATAATTTTGATTTTTTTCTATAGGAATTCATACATATTCATACATCATTTTATATTCTTTTTTGCATCTTACTCTTTATCATTTTCCTCTTTTTTGATGAGAGTGTGGTGTTTTGAAAGTAGAAAGGAGCGCTGAGAAAGCTTATCATTTGCTTTCTGCCATAGGAATTCTGAACCCCCCTTCTTAAAAAAGTTTCACTTTCATGTTTGAAAGAATAGTAACAAAACCAACCAGTAGGATAGTCATGATCTTTCTATCTAAGCCAATTTTTAAAGGAAAAAGCAATTATAATGAAAGGAGAGTGATCTGAATGCGTGAAGCAATTGGTTATAGAAAATTTGAATGTCTGCTGCCAAGCATATTATAACCCACATGAAATAGTTAGGAGAAGCTCAGTGGTCAAAACATTAATGGACTTCCATGTTTTCTTCATCTTTGGTGTGCTCTACTGATGCTAGCAGTCCTTTGGCCAGCAGAAGCTGGATGAAGCGTTTTTCTTGGTTTGAGAGATACTGCTTATTTGTCAGAGCTGCTTGTTCTGATGCATTTCTAGTGCCTGACTACCCTCACCTGCTGCATGGCTGTCATTAGTTGCTTGGTTTCTTTAGCTGTTTCTTCTCCATTCTAACAGTCATCTGACTTTTCTGCATATATCAGTAAGTCTTTGACAAAGTCTTTACCTGTCTGCCTAGCCCCGGCATGGATTTTATCCTGTGCTTGGAGTCAGTAGCCACTATCTTAACACAGAGTATAATATCAAATTTTGAAGACCTTGACAGACTGGAGAAATGGGCCAACAGGCATCTCATGAAGTTCAACAAATGGAGATGGCAGGTCCTGTACCCGGGGAGGAATGTCGGTGCCAGGACAGGTGGAGGACCAGCTGGGTGGAAATCAGCTTTGCAAAAAAGGACCTCAGGATCCTGGCGGGCAAAAAAAGGATTTGAGCCGGCAATATACCTTCGTAGCAAAGAAGGCCAAGAGCATTCTGGGCTGCATCAGCAAGAGCGTTGCCTGCAGGAGGAGGGTGGTGATTGGTGCAGGTGAAGGGTGGAGGGAGGCACAAATTCAACTACAGGAAATTCCCACTTAAGCATAAGAAAAAACCTTTACGGTGAGGATGGTCAAATGCTGGGACAGGTTTCCCAGCGAGGCTGTGGAGTCTCCGTCCTTGGAGATACTCAAAACCCAACGGTCCTGGGCAACCTGCTCTAGTTGACTCTGCTTGAGGAGTGGGGTTGGACTAGATGATCTTTGGAGGCTCCTTCCAACCTCAACCACTCTGTGATTTTGTGATACCTCTTTAAGCTATGTTGGAATTTGTGATCCATCTAATTTAATTACCTGACTTTTCTTTTAGTCTCTGCTCTGTCTTAGCCCATCTCAGGTTCAGGTTGGCTCCTCTTAGAAAAGGAACAATTATACCAAAAAACCAGTCATTCTCAAACACTGGTCAGAAGCAGGTAAATTTTAACTTTTATAGATCTAAAAAAAAAATGGTGCAAGAAATTAGCAACTTGTCCAGGATGACAAATAGTGCCTTAGTCACATCTGGAATTAGAGTTCATGTTCAGTCAGGACCACAGTGACCTAACTGTGGTCAGATTGAAATTTTGTTTCTCCATGCAATGACCATGTTGTGAGAGAGAGCCACTAGTACAGACTAAGAACTAGGTTTTTCCTTCCGTAAAGTAGCTGCAGTAGGTAAAACTGAAAATACAAGAAAAAATTGTATCTTGAATATTCATATCTTGAACACAGATAAATGCATCATCGAATTAGCATTGAATAGTATAACACACTCCAGTAAGAATCTTTAAGTCAGCTGGGTTCAAACTTAATTGGGAGAGTAAAATGTGTAATATTAAGATCAGTTAAAAATTAGTGTTATGGCTGGAGGTTTCAGTGAGCAATTTTATTTTCTTCCTGGAGTTAACAAGCAGTGCAAGCCTAGCACATGAAGAGAGTTACGCGATGATTGCTCTTTAAGGGTTCCCAATACCATAGCCTTAGTTATAATTCTAAATGGCTGTGCATGACATCATACCAAGCAAAGTATATAAAACAACTCAATTTCACTGCTAAAAATGTGTTAACCTTTTAGCTGGACTAGAGACAAGTCCTGTTGGACCCAGTTTTAGCACAGTATCTGATTATTCTCTTCACCTGAAATTGCTAGATGAGAATATCTTGTCAGTGATTTGAGGCTAGTCTGAGTGGTTGCAATCATAGAAGGCCTTGCTGAAAATGATGCAGTCTTTTATTTCTGTTTGTCATCCTTCAGCCAAAAAAAGTTATCACAAAGAGCATCCATTCAGCAGTATTAAAGACTTCAAAAGACCCCACACATCTTTTATTTTTTATATGCATATGAAACTCTTCTAGCTATTAAATTAATTTTGAGATATTTGTTTTCATTTTTATTAAGTTTTTCTCGTTCAGTGCTGATTAAGGAAGGGGTCTTTTTTTTTCTTCTCCCTCTTTTCTGATCATGATGCATCTATTTTTAAGATAGAGACAGACACATTTGTGTAAAGAGGTGGTGTAAGGAAGTATGGTTCACTAATTTGATGCTTACAATATGTGAGGAGAGAGACACATACAGAGTCATAGGTAGTTCAATTTTTTGGGTAAGGATGTAAGGTACGGATATAAGTAATAGCGCTTTATCCATCATAAAATTTCAAAGTGGCTCAGAGGCATATCAGTGCTGCAGCTGTTGCAGACCCTGTAATGGCATTAAGCTCTGACTCAGGGTGATTTCTTTCTGTAGAAGATTCTAGCAGGAACTATAGTTCTGCTAATAACCTGAATAGGAGAATAAATAACTTGAATATTAATGAATTGTGTGTAATACAGACGTTCTAGGGTGAACCCAAACAGGACAGGAAATACGTTTCTCAGTTCTTTTCACACTAGGCTGCTTCAGACAAAACCCTCTGGTACTCTGCCAGAACTCCCTCTGAACATTACAGCTTTAACCCCATATGGTATTTATACTTGTTCTGATTATTCGCTTGAACTGATTATTATTATTTTATATTTTCATCTACTGGTGAATAGCGTAGAACTATCACTGGGTGATAGTGTAGATATATTTACCAGTATCTTTAGCACTACTGGAGCAAGCTGAAATAATATTTTAAGATACGATATAGACTCTTGCTATCCTTTAGGAAGAAAAGCAATTTTGGGGTCTGGCACTGCTCATGGGAAAAGTAAAGAGGGAAAAAAACCACTTCAGTGTTCCTTTATGATAATCTGCCCATCCAATTGATGCCAGCTGTGCTCTCCTCAGTAATAACCAGTGAGGGGTAGATACTTGCTCAGATACTGCTGATTCTCAGTGTTGATTCTCAGGCTCTGTGCGAGGTCTGTCCATTTTGTGACCAGCTATTATTGATCTTCTCTGAAATGTGTACAGGTGTACACTCCTGACCAAATCAAAGATTAGTCTTCTGTGCTTGTCAAATGAAAATAATTTGGAAGCATTACATCCGTGTAACACATCCCCAAGTACAGCTCAGACTTTATCAGCTGTAGCAGAATTTCACCATATAGACATTTGTTTCAGAAAATATGCTGGGTGGTTCTTTTGCCTCTTGTTTCTCAAACTCTCATATGACCCGTATTAAAGCAACTGTCTCTGGGGGAAATAAAAAAAAAAGGAAAAAAAAAAAAAAAAAAAGGATAAAATCACATTTGCCTCCTGAGCCCTGAATGCCCTTATAAATGGCCATTTTTTAATAAAGGCATATGAGCCTGTATTGCTTTTATGGAGTGCAATGTAGTAATAGTTGACCTTAAAGCAATGCCTATCTAAATCAGTCTACAATGACATAAAAGGCTGGATAGGACAATCTACAGTGTTTTGAGTAACTATTGATAACTATTTAGTGCTAAATTGAAGAGGAACATATGTATTTTACTACTGACCACAAGGAATGTGATGTTGGCACTAAAGGTTAGTGATCCAGCTGGAAATACGTCCTGAAGACTTTCCATCCGTTCATTTTAAATCAGAATGATAGTGGCCATTCGTTGAAATCATGTTTTCAAGTGATCATCAGATAGTCTTCATCGGTATCTACCTTTGAGTCCTGAGGTAGGTCACAGTTATCATTACCACAGCTTTGACATCACCCCGACGTTCATAGCATGAAAGCAGTCTTAGTTCTTGCATGCTGTTAATTCAGCATGTTAAGAAGTGTGGATCTGTTGTTGTCTATGTGTATGTGTATATATGCATCTGTTATTTTCTCACTTAAAATTGGGATGGACAATAAAATCGGGTGTAACTTAGTTTAGCTTTGTGTAGCCTACACAGGGAAGAGTGGTATAAAGACAGATCATACTACTGCACGTTTGCGGGCTGCATAAAATACCTGGATTTGATATAAGATCACTCCAGTACCTGCGTTGTGAAGTTAGCGGCTGTATGTATGACATCTTTGTTATAATTCAAAGGTAGCAACTGAAAATCCATTGTCCTGTCTGTGCCTTAAGCCACGTTTCCAGGGTGGTCGTATTTAGTGTAAAGTGGCCTGGAGCTGGAAGAGTGAAAAACATGGCATGGCACGGCTCGCTAGCCCCCCTCCTTAAAAACTAGCTTAGCCCCTGCACTGTGACGAGTCTTCTATGAAGGAAATACCAAAAGGAGGGCACACGGTGATCTTGACAGTAGTATTCTTCATCTTTATCTTCTGACAAAAAAAAAGGAGGAGATTTTAACAAAAGATGTCTTTTAAGGGCCTGTATTCAGAATTACCAGGCAGAACAGATACTCCTGAAATCAGAGGTTCTCAGTACCTATGGAGTATATAAAACTAAGGGTATAGCTCTGAAAGCAGGGAATTTTGTAAGAAGGCTCTTTGTGAAGGATAAGGAAAGATGACAGAAGGGACAGGGAGATAGGAAGGACAAATGTGCCTACCTAAGGAAAGCTGAAGTACAAGTGTTTGTAATTATATTATAATATAAAGCAGAAGACTTTCATGTCTCTCTAGTGCAATGAGACAAATAATACATGAAATGTTGTTTTCATCTTCTTTTTTATGTTATTTTAGAAAGCTTTACAAGTATACTGTTCTTTACGAAATCATGAATAAAAACGTCTATTTCAGAAATACAAATCTTTAGGACCTATCTCTAAGAAAGGAGGTTGTCAGTATAATACAACTTTGATTATTTGAGTCAGTCTTCTATAAAAGGATCTTGTAGGTATCAGTGTGCATCACTTGCATGAAAGTCTCCCCTATTTATCCATTTGCTTATTTTACTTCGTTGTCACCCTTTTCATTTAGGTAACAGGGTTTTAACGTTAGAGAAAATTTCTGCAACTAACACTTTGTTGCAGCAAACAAGGGAAGCTGTAGAAAAGCAAGAGCGGATACAAAGAACACAAAGTCATAGCAGGTTTAGAGGTGAACTCATGAGTGGGATTGATAGTACTACATGATTATACTGACGAAAAAGGGAATTACCTGAGCGAGATAATAGTAGCCTTTAATGTGTTCAAGGAAACAATGTAAATGGAAGAAAACTAACAGCTCATGATTCTGAGAAGACAGTCATACAATGGCAGTAGCCTGAAGCTGAGGAAGGAAATGTTCCAGATTGATTTTTAGAAGATTTCAGCAGTTAAAAAAGTCTTGTAAGGTATAGTGGTGGAAATACTATTCAAGCTATAATCAAACATGGTTGGTACCAGTAGGAATGATTCCATCAAATGCAAACACTAAGTGGATGGTCCTCATAGTCATTTTCTGTTCCTTACTGAGTGAGCCCACTCAAGTTTGCTTTTTTATTTCTTTTTGTCGTTCTGCACTCTGATTTACTGCAAGGCTCTTCCTCTGCAGTTACACATGCTGCACGTGTGTGCGCAGACTTAGGATTACGCTGATTCATGGGCTGGGCTGAACCCACTAAGTAACAGATTTGTTATGCAGAGGAAGAAGATGATATTCCTGAAAATGTGAATAGGGCTTGTTTTGGGCTTATTTTTGGTAAGTCAGGAAGCTTTCAGTTATTGCAGTAGGAACTCCCTCAAAACCTGCCAGTATTCGCCCAATTAAAAAAAGTTAATCAAATCCATTTTTTTTTTCTCCCCAAGGAAAACTAGTGAATTAGAGAGAGCTGCACAGGGTAGTACTGTAATATGTGAGTTTAGGTTATTCTGTGAGATGTTTCCTCTACCAAGAAGGATGGCAGGGGAGGGATTAGCTTCAGTGTCCCCTGCATTTGCTTTCTTGTGTAATTATGGGAAATGCGTTCAGTGTGCAAGGGTATCATTGCTGTCCTGCTGTTTTATCATTTCTTTATGACATAATGTTGATTTCAGCAATGAAATGCAAATTTAGTTTACAGTGCTCCTCTTCTCTGGATAAAGGTTAAAATGCATATTGTAGATAATACTGTTGGTGGTGCTTTTGAAACAGTCTTTGTCAGCTAATTTCAGCAATACGTGGTTTTAAATGCTGTTCAACACAACTGCATGAGTTTTATGTTGGCCTACATTAATTAAATTTAACCCAACATGCATGTTGTTACCATTTTGGCTATAATTTGATCAAGTCATCAAAATCCTTGGTACCAGCAAAAAAAAATTTGGATGTGTTGAGAATATTTAATATCTAGTGTGCCTTCTGTGTGTTACGGCAAACCGAACGTACAGTTATTGAAGTTGAGCCATCTTAATTCTGTAATCGTAAAATTCTTCTAACATGGGGGGGGGTAACAAATACTCCTAGGAGTGCAGATGCTAATGCATTCTGTGTTTGGAGGGTATGTTTCTGTTTACTTATAAACAAATAGTTTGTATTGCTGGTGATAAAAGGGCTCAGAATTTTAACAAGTCCTGTTACAATTAGGCCCAGTATAGATTATAGACAGCTCCATTTACTAAATGCTGCGCTCCAACAGCAATAAAATACATGCAAGAATGGAAATAGTTGTCAGCTAGCAAGCGAACTCTAACATAACAGCAAGGCCAGTACTAACGGAAGTTGTCTTTTTTTATTGTTATCTCTTTAATTTATCTCGCTTTCCTGTGTAAACTGCTCACTATTGTGCAAAGAGAGGGTGTGTGTTAACTTTGGTGACATTGTGTTACTCCCACTGAGTGAGGCTGTACACAGGGGTTTTTTCAGTGTGACAGTACTTGGGATTTTTTTTTTTCCCCTCAACTGCAAGAGCCAAATAATGTTTCATAACTAATAAAAAATCCCATTTCTACTTTAGGTGGTATGGCAATAAATTCACCTTCACAGTTAGTAAAAAGATTATATAGAAAAAGGAGTGTGAGTTTTTAATGTATTTAGTATGAAAGAGTAAAAAGGTGGGGGAGAGGGTTTTATGAAATGAGATGTTCTGTTGTAGACAATAATGGAAAATAGCTCTGAAAATGCTGAGTTGCAGTAATGAATGAATAATGTCTAAAGTTTATCAAAACTGAAAGAACTCCTGATGTGAAATGAAGCCTCCTAAGAAAATTCTGTTCTGTCGCTGTTTTGCTTTGCCGTTGTCGCCTGTCACGCATGAATGGAAATGCTGCATTCTCCGGGGAGCGGTAAAGCTTCTGTGTAGGTTGTTTATTTCCTTAATCCCTCCTTCTTCGTGATTTCCAATGTCAGATATAAAATGGAAAGCCTGTAAATATAGTGATTATCATACTGATTATCACCTGCATCAGGGAACGCCCTGGCTGGCCGTTGTAACCCTAGCAGTCTCCACATGCTACAGCCACTTACATTTTAACCTGACTACTTTATTAGAGACGTGAAGCTCAGTATGAGGTGCCCTAGGGCTGCACAGATGGGGTCTGCTTGTTTCCTGTTCTCACTGTTATTGTGAATAGATACTAAAAGGTTCTCATCGCTTTTATCTGGTTAATTTACTTTGAACTGTCCCTGGCATTCAGGGCCTGTCTCGCATTTCTCACCATTTTGCAAACACCAAACTGTAGTCTCCAAACGTGTGTTCTGAGCTTTATTATCTTTTTTAGTGGAAGGGCCTCAATTCTTAACGGGATGTGGTTCTGAGAGAGGCTGGTTCTTAGGGGGCAATATACACCGTCCTTGCTGAAAGAAGCTGCTCAGGAGTTACTCTGAGGTTTGGTTGATAGGAGAGAGGAAAATTAAGATTGCTGCTGTTCTTTGGCACGTTCAGACACCCTTAGATTAGAGGTCAACTGCAGGAGAATCTACGACTGTATGCTGGCTACCATTATTCATGTAGCCGGGCAGCAGACCAGGCTAAAAGATGACGCTTAAACAGGAAAATCCAAAGATGAGATACTTTTTAACAAATGTGCAATCATTTATCCTTTCTTGTGGAAGGGCCAGGTCTTTCAAACCACATGTGCTATGCATGGGTGCCCCAGTACAGAAAATTAAGATGGATTCTCTCAGAGTCTCCCACATAAGGAAATACTACTTAACTAGAATAGTTTTTATTTCACAGATGTCAGAATGTACTGGTGTCCAGTTTCCTGGCCAAACAATAGTTTAACACAGATGTTAATGTCCTGCTGCACTGGGACATTAAAGAAATCCCCTTAGGACAGATCAGTGTAACTTCCGATTTCAATTGCATGACCAAAAACCTGAGGTTAAAGAAGTAATTTGGCTACACAACTTTTAGTCCATTTTCTTATTCTCTGCCCCCTTATGACTCCCTTATTTTTCTTATTTTTGGTTTTTTCTGTGTCCCAGTCCCATCTGAGGCTTTCTTGATTGTGTTGCGGTTCATTGTAAGTGCGTCACTTCAGAGTGGAAGCTTGCAGCCGCCTTTTTTCATACGAGCATAGGCTTTGTTAATCACATGCTGGTTTAGGAAAACACTGCATGATATCTTTGAACCCTACACTCCTTCTTGACAGCCAGGCTAGCAAATGTCATTGACTGTGTGATGTACAAGAAGGAATTCAATTGTAAGTAAATTGTCCAAGTGGCTAACCTTGCCCGCACCCAATTGTCAGGACCATGATTCAGTTTTTCTGTCAACATCAGCTAAGGCTAACCCGGTCAGCCTTATGTTTCTGCAGCGAAGCAGCCTGAGGAGTTGTGCTTTTCAGCTTATCACATTTTATTAACCTCAACTTACTGTTGTTATAATCAATTGTACCCACTTCAAATTCTTACATTGCCCCCAAATTGGCAGATCACATAGGTCCACAAGTATGTATTTTCTGCAGCACTAAAAGCTGTCTTAGGGACACTGGACTTAAATGGTTTGGTACAGTAGTTATTTTTGCTTAATTGGATCAACTCACCATTTTGGCTCAAGACTTATCCCTCTATTAATATCACTTGGCAAATATAATCTGGAAGAATGCAAGTAAAAACATGAAGACTTTGAGGGTTTTCTGCAATGTTAGGGTAGAAAGTGAGTAAGGGAAAAAAACATTCCTATTGTCTTCTGTCTCCTTGCTTTTATTTCAAAACAGATTTTAATTGCTCCAATTAATATAAATAAGAAATGAGGACATTCTGATACCCTGATGTTTCCTCTGTTCTTTCAGGAAAAGAACATAGTTAAATTGCCTAAAGCAGTGATTAAGACATCAGAGTATTTTAAAATGCTCATCTGATTCCACCACAAGGGTTTGAACACATTTTGTGATCCTGTTTTTTTTAATCCACCATAGATGACAAATGATTTTTTTAAAATGGCTTCATAACCTGTATCCCATGAAGTGCCATACATAAATGGAGATAAGATGCAATTTCAATTAAAATTTTGTCTGAAGGATGTTTGTCTGGATTTGAAGTAGTGGTTTCCTAGTCAAAGTCCTATCTCCTGAAGTAACTTTCCTCGCCTGGAAAAAACCTATTGTACCTTCTTAATTTGAACTTGTGAAGTGTGTTGACATTGTACTGTTGCTGGGCTTGAGGGAAGGAGGGGGAAGCTTTTGGTGTGACTATCAGAATTGAACAACTGTATATGGGTATATTGAGATAATCGTGTAAAAGGAAAACTGGCTGAATGAGTTTCAAAATGTGTTATTTCTTCATTATCTAGCACTTTATAATTAACTGTTCTTTTTTTATTATTTCAGGAAGCTGCCACTTTTGCTAGAGAGCAAGGCTTTGAGGTGAGTTAACCCACAATTGCACACTAAACAGATCCTAAAGGTTTTTTTTCTTGCTGATAATGAAGTTCTTTTGGACAATGATTGATGTGCTATTATACTCTCCAAGCCTCGCAGCGGTTGCCATGGAAACTTGGCAGTCGTCATGGTTTCTTTGTTCTGCCAGCTCAGTGTTATGACGCACTCTGCTAGGTCTGCACCCAACATCGCCTACAGATGTTATTTATTGAATTTTGAAAAGCCTCTTGGGAAGCCGAGAGGTTGGGCACGGTTTCAAGCTGCCTCTGCAGATATGGGACCTGTCAGTTTGTTCAGTTAAAAAGCTACCTCATTAGCTGCATTACACTCCGTAAGGATTCACTGCTAAAGCAGTGGTGAAGCAAGACTAAATAGTGAAATATAACACCGCTTAAATAACTTAAACCCTGCCATATGCGGATTATCATTATGCAAATGAATTTTAGAAAGGTTGTATATAAAATTGTTAGGTACTGATTAATGTAGACCATGCTTCTACAAACAGCTTCTTTGAGAAGGGGTAGTGAGGAATTTGTGTTTCAAAACATATTTGAGTTGGTGTTTTCCATCTGTGCTCTAAAAATGTATGATCCTCTACTTTCTTGAAGTAAACACTGTTGATTTTACAGTGATTCTTCAGAGCTTTTGATTTCATCTTCTTGAGGTATTTATTTGAATAGTATCTCCCATTGGCTAAATTCAGATAACTTAATCTGGAGAGCTATCAGCTATTGGTCTCTAATGCGGAATTCAGATAGGCAGGTTTTAAATACTATAATTAATGTGACAACGGTTGTGCTGATTTTGCAGATAGTAAGTGATCTTAGTGAAATCTAAATTGCAGAACTGAACACACATAAGTCCTTTTACATGTTTTTTCACTGGAATAAGACCCACCTTAATTGATTTGTTTGCAGTGTAAAAGAATAGATAGGAGTTTGACTGCTCAACGCCCATTTTGCATCAATAATAGAAGCCACGCAATTCAAACCGCATCGCTTTAAGAACATGCCACTTCTGTGAGCGGATGGTTGCATATAAAAAAAGAGGGAAAGACTGACAGCTTTTGTTCTACAATTTAGATTTCTTTAGAACCGTACACCAGCAGGTACATCAATGCCATCAGTGTTTTAGATATTAAAACTGTGGGCTGTCCCATTTCATTTTATGTTTCCCAAATTCATGTGGCTGCTTTGTAGAAATTAAGACTTTTTATCACTGTCAGTTTTCATTTGTATAATCTGTATTGTTAGCATAAAAATACACTTCGAGTTTATTCTATCAAATGAATGAATTTCACAGATGCCTCCAAATATAGTATGAAGCATAACGAATTATTGGTACCCTCTGGTAGCTAAACAATAAAAAAAGAAAGGAAGTAGTGTATTAAGACTACCCATTCTATATTTTTATTGCCCCCTTGAGCTAAAGACTTTGAATGTGCCTGGTTTAAATTCAGTTCTAGTGACAAACTGCTTTTGCTGGTGTCTGCTAACTACCATCATATTAACCTTTCCATTACTGCTTGCTTAGAGATTCTAGCACAGTTCCTTCTGAACATCCTAAATCTGCCACATTTGATTACAGCATATCAGTAAAGTGCACAATGATTATGATCTTATCTCTTATTACCCCCTTGCTTGGCAGCAACTCACATGTCAAGTTTACTGACAGAGATGTGTGAAACTTGATAAGTGTCCACAGTCTTGTTTTCCCATTGTGCTGTGGAGGCAAAAAAATTCACACTGCTAATAAAGTATCTTAGGAAAAACTTACAGAGTTTCAATTAGCCTTTCAATTAAAAACAAGAAAAATTTCTAGCAACTCTCAAAAGCTTGTAAAACTGATTCTGCAATTTCTATTGAGAAGAGAGAACTGACAAAACACAGAGAAGTAAAGTAAAGGACTGGGGTGACCAGAGCAAAAACCAAGAGCATATTTATGATAGAAGTGATGAAAAGTTGCTGGGAGCTCAATTTGAATTGCAGCTTGGAATTTTATTTTTTAACAAAAATCATCAGAAATCTTTTAGCATGGAGAATCAGTTGTGACTAGCTTTCTTTTTTTTTTTTAATTGTCTCCTTTTCTACCTTCCAGTAATTTCAACAGTTTCTATGGACTAAATACAACTTTTAAATATAGATTAAGTATATCTGAAACAATTTTTGAAAAAAAAAAAAACACAAAAAAGTAGTACAATCAGGTCAACTTCATGAAAAAAACCACATTTTCTGTAGCAATAAAATCTTGTCATAGGCAGCAGAAAACACTTCCATGACAGAAATTTGTTTTTTCTTCGTAAGAGAAGCCACGTTCGAAGGAATTTCTGGTTTTATGCTTCTCCTTACCAAGAGTTAGTTTTCCAATGTTCTTTGCTGAAATCCAAGATATTTTTGTAAAATCAATCACAATATTTGAAGACCATTATTGCCTTCATTTTATCTCCTGACCAACCCTTATCTCTAATATCAGAAGTAGAACATTACTTCTGATGCAGTCTCTTCCTGGAGTTCATCGGTGTTTTCTTTTTTGTGAATTTCATGTTCTGTGACATTTTAAAACTATTAAATAAATAGTAAATTCACTGTCTGTGAAGACAGTGCTTCATCCTAATTGTACGTTGCAGTCATCTCAGTAACACATTATAATAGTCACAATTTTTATCCCAGGGAGGCTCTTGGACTTGGTTCCCCTTGAAGGAGTAGAATGGTTGTCAGTATATTTTAAGTGGCTGTTTGTAATATGTTTCAAATAACAAAATTGCCAGGACAAAGGTTTACGAGGTTTTGCTTTTGCAAAATGGTAACTTGCTGTTTATTCTATGTAGGAATTAGGAAAACATAATCCTACTTTAACATAAAACTTAGGGTTCAATTCTGTCTGTCGGGCCAAGAAGTAAAATGAAGTGAATGGAACAGTGTGTATCTAGGGGGTTAGCAGCAGCTGCCATGCAAAATAATTTTTCCTGTTAGAGGCAGAGGTCTCCTCCTAAGTACCTATTGGTTGGGTAACCAAATTAGAGAGTTTTGGTACCCTGGACCAAATTTAGGTCGTCAAGTTAATGAGGTACACTGCACACGTCCATTGTTTCCAGCGGATTTATGCCTGTTTAGGTCAGGGCTATGGTAGTCCCAGCTATTGTGTATCTGTTCAGAGGCAAAGATCAGAAGACATAGTTTGACTAGCAGTTTCAACTGTATGCAGTTTTTCACGTACCTCTATCTGATCCTGGGATATCTGGTGTACTTTCTTTGCATGCATATATACCACTTCTTTGCTGGAATGAATGCCACTGCCACACATGAGGTTTTTCAGGTGCGGCATCAATAGGCAAATCATGCTTTCGTGAGATTTGTATGTCAGCTTTGTTAAATCAGATTCAAGTGTATAATTGGATATGTGTGAGTATCCTGTGAATTTGGGACACGTTGTAGAGGCTTTAGGACCACAAACCAGTACAATATTACCATTCAGCCATTGCTGTAGATACAGGATGTATAAGAAGGTCTCGATAAGTGTGCACATACGAGTCAGTGCAAAACAAATATTCATTTCAGCTATTTGAAAATATTTTGTATATTCTGAACAGAAATAGGAGATGACAGCATTTCATGATGTTTGCATGACAATGAAATGAGTGGCATAGTACCTCTGCAGTCTTACGCTGTAAATATTCACATATTATAAAATGTCACAGTTGTACCTTCAAAATACAACATAATGGTACAGTGGAGATATATCGTGGAAAAGTTAAAGCCTCCTCAACACTGAGATTGCAGCTTTTCCACTATATAAGCTCTATTTTATTCTCTTCCTTTGAAAAATTTTAGTATAGGAAGTGATTTTGGCTAAAAATGGCCAAGTTAATTCTCACAGAAGATGCTATTCAGTTACTTTTAAAGTCTGCACAATCAGACACAAGTCTCTAAACCACTCTGTTTTGAAATTTCTGTTTTTTAAAAAAATTGCCTTTTTTCCGCCAAATACCTTCCTTCTACTGTTACATGCTTATTATGTATTTAATTCTTCCTGAAAACATATGTGCTTTTTATTTTCTTTCGCTGTATGCTTCTTTCGTCTTTTACCATCATTCTTCACTAATCTTTTTCCTCAGGGTCCCCTTTCCCTCATATAAGTTCATCTTTATTCTTCCTTAAACTGAAGAAATCATCTCTTGATCGTGCCATTTTCTCCTATTATAACTTCCTCATTTTCCTTTTAAAATTTAAAGTGCATGTAAACACATTGCACAAATATCTTCAAGCTCTTTGATTTCTGTGCCTGCTTTGCTCCACTGTAAATGTGCTTAATAAACTCACTAGTAGCCACTTCCTACTTAGCGAAAACTAAGCACCTCTGTCCTGTTTCCTTTGATCCTCATGATGCTTTATTGCATTTTATAGTTCATGGATCTCTTAATTAGCAAGGCCTGAAATAATTCAGAATTTAGGTGAACCTTCAGAAGCCTACATATGACCAAGCTGGAGGGCTGTAACTCTCCATCCATCCCCTATTCAACAGCTTGTGCGACCAGCTGATACCTGCCATTCACAGGTCTCTTAAAAAGACGTTTCGAAACAGAAGCGCAGCAATTTCAATTTTCTTCTCTGGCATCTTTAAGGGACTCCTTGCCTTTTGAGAATTGGGGGTAGGACGGCCCCTGTTCACTGTCCTCAGTCCACATAGAGGGGTTCAACGTTCTTCTCTTTCTCCTCTGGTGGAAGATGTTGCCTTCTAAAAGCTATATTAACAGTCTAAGCAGGAGGAAGGAAGAAATAACACAAATGAGAGTGTAGTACATGGAAATGAAAAGTATGAGAGAATTTGAGAGAGAGGTAAAGAGACCAAGAAGTAAGGGGAAATTATTTTTGTGTCTGGCAAATGTGTATAAATCAGTGAGCTCAGTGACTACCAGAGTTGGGGGAGAAGTTAAAGGAAGGCTAAGAGTATTGCAAAAGAGCTAGATAATTTTCACATAAATAGATACTGGTAAATATATAGCCCAGGCATATTCTCTGTCCATAATAAAGGTGAAGTGCACGAAGATCAACAAGATTATCAAAAATCGGCAAGTAACCAGGACTGAATGGTATGCAGATTATAGTTCTGGAAGTGTTTAACTGACCTGCTGATGAAAAATAATCAACCTCTTGTTAAAATCAGCAGCTGCAGTCAAAATGGCACGTACTGTACCTGGGTTTCAAGATAACACTATATGCTGATTTTGGAAGATAAAAATCAATTTAGTAATAATATAAATTAATTGTAACAACTCTGGTAAATGACTTGAAACCACTCTGGACAGCTTTATAAATGAACTCTATTAATTGTGTAATTGTGTTAAAATATGAGTTGGGGCTCATGATGAACAGGACACAAAACAATGCAGGAAGTATTGTTACGTTTTCATATATTCAGCTCTAGGCCCTCACCAAATCAGCTATGTTTCACTACAGTTGCTTGTACGCAAGAGCAAACTGGGGAAAAAAGTGTGGTGTTATTTAACACAGATATGAATAAAGTGGGACGGAGAATAAAGTAGCACAGAGAATAATCAGAAATATAACAGAAATAGAATATAACTATAAAAATAATTAGGAAAAAATAGTCCTTCTTACCTTTCCTAATGTTAAAAAATAAAAGAAAAAAAAGAAAAAAGTATAAACAATGGCAAGAAATAGGTTTACATATACCAAAGTTAATTTGTAGAACTTACTGACTTGAGATAAATCTGAGAACAAAAGCTTCCCACATAGCATTATAAAAGGATTTGACGCTTATAAAAATAACAGGAATAACTATATTTAGATTAGATTGAATAGTAAGTAAATTAGAAATTGAAATCCTTGTGTTTCAGATCATAGGGCAACTATGAGAGTAGGAATTCTCTTCATTCTAATGACAGGTTGTGCTGTTTGGATGGATGAGAATTTTGGTTCAGTACGCCAGTTTCTCTGTTCCTGGCTACCTGCACTAGAGTGTACGGACAAAGTCCCTTTAAAGCAAAGATCCCTGAAATTTTTGCAGCTTAGCCTTACTCCAGAAAATCAGGAATGTTCTATGCCCCACTGAATATAGCTTTCACCGTTTGCTTCCCTGCATCCCAGTTATGCAACCAGCTTGTGAGCACAGAGCGTATTCACCTGGGCCCCACACCTTCTAAGGTGCTGCAGCGCAGTCAGTTTACTTGCTGAGATCAGTTGCTGTAGGGAAGTTATAGAAACAGTATTTGCAATCCTGCTGAAATCAGAGGGATTATAGTACTATAAAACCTGGCTAAATTGGATGAAAATCAGGCTCAGAGTTTATCCAAAGTATTCTCTTACCAATTTTATTTTTAATTTTATGATAGGTAGAGTTAGAATCCAGTCAGCAGCAAAGAAACCCACTAATTGCTCATTAGGAAATGCTCTGTAATTCCTTTGTTAGCTTTGCAATTTTGCAGCAATTGGAATAGCTGAACTATCATTATCAAGATTAAAAACAATGGTCTTATAGTACTGCATAAACCCTTAGGAGAATGAAGTATTCCTCCTTTTAAAAATCTCCCTCTACTGACAATAAAGTCTATTTTATACCTAGCCATAAGAAAATAAATCTTTGATCTGCTAATAAAGGTCTAATCTCTCGCTGCTCTAGTATGCTGGTAACAAGAATTTTCTTTCTCTCTATTAATAGACTGAAGACATTAAAGAGATAGCCCGGAAGACACAAGCCCTGCCAAAGGTGAACACTAAAAGGCAACGAATCGTAGTCTTTACCCAGGGGAAAGATGACACTGTAATGGCTACAGGTATATTTTTCAAACCTCTGTTGTCGCTCACAGTAAATATTCTAGTTAATCAATTACAAGTTGTGGTTTTACAAATTATAATTGTTAAATGGTAGCTGGAGCATTTGCCTTTTTGATGTTAGTCCATGTTTCTCATCTGTTATGCTTTTAATTGTTTTAAGATTCTGAATTTGAGAAGTTAATGTTTCACAGGAATGCCTGAGAACTTAGTTCTGAACATCTTAAGTTCTTTTTTTATAACATAGATCTAAAATATTGATCCAGTTGGTTTTACTCAGATTTTTATGACTTGAGATTTTATCTGTGTAGCCATCTTTGCTGCAAACAAGAACACACTATGCCTGCTGAGAACAGCTGTGGAGCAGTATAGTATATTTAAACATTTGTGAAGAGGAGGAAGTGAAATCCGGTACTAAGTGAATTTCCAGGCTTTTTTGCTTTGAGCAGAAAATCTCACTTTAGCTTTTCTCAGCCGTCTGCTCTTCTATTCTCAAAGGAGTACGTGGGAAAAAAGGTGTTCTAGCAGGGATACAAGTAGTTTGTGCTGTCTAAATTGATGATGTACGACGCACAGATTCAAGCATTATAAACATGACTGCCTACCTTTTGACAGTCTCTTTAATTCTGTCCACCTATGCTTCTAGACTAAATAAAGCTATTAAAAACATGTGCTGTGGCAAGCCATTTTAGTTGCTCATTCCTTCACATGTTAAGTCAGGGCTGAATTCCTCCTTTGGAAATCAAGTGAAGTTGAGGAAGCTTTGCACCTGAGGGACCGGTGCTTACTCATACGATATTTGCCTCAAAATCAGAATTGGCTTCAGACTGTGGCTGCAGGGCGAGGCACTAAATAGGTATGTCACTGCTCTGTAGATCATTCTTAGCAGCAGTTTGAATGATTTCTCCAATAGTTTGCTTCTTCCTCTATTTTGTTAGCTACAAACTGGCTTAAAGGAAATAGAAAGCAGTCATTGAGAGCTGGGTATGGGTATCTCACTGAATAATGGTAGAAGTGTTGCTTCCAGAAAGTTACTGCATTATGTGAGTGGCCCATGTGGAGGCACTCCACTTGAGTATTGTACAGTTGGCTGAAAAATAGCAGTATAAAAATGTTTTTATACATGAGCTAGTAGTAATGGTAGTAAACCTAAATCTTATATGTAACCCTCCTGTGCTCTTATTTAATTTCCACTGTGTACTTATTTTATTCTTCAAACTAGAGTTGTTAACAAATCCATTAATCCCTTCTTTGATATTTTTACAACTGGGAGCTTATTTGAGGACTGACACTTGCTAATCTCAGCTGTTTGTTCGCTATGAAATGAACTTAAATTAGAGAATGCACTTTATATGCATGATAAATGCAAGATGGATAGAGAGTGTATGCAATGGTGTCAGCTACAAAAGCAAACATGATAAATGTTAAGGCAGTTTTGAGCCGTGGGATAAGCTATTCAGTGCACAAGCATAGCTGAATCTCTTTGCTATGTTGTTATTCATGGCAGCCAAATAAATGTCAATAATAAAAGAGAATTAAAGATTTTCATTTCCCAGAGGCAGTCCTCTAATACAGCTTGATCTTTCATTTCATTTGTAATTCGTTCTCATGTCAGGATGCAATCATTCGCCAGGCTCTGTGTGTCATGTTAAGTCATTTAATAATGATTAAGAACATAAAAATGTTTGGCCTGTGGGGCAATTCTCGAAAGAGATACCAATTTGTTATTGTTTTCCCCCTTTTTCCTCCCTTTGGTGTGGATCATCTTTTTCGCACCTCCTCACATTAAAATAATAATGAAAGAAGGAAAATGTGTCCCTTAATTTAGCATATGATGATACCACAGAATGGCATAGAGTACTGCTAACACACTTATTTCAACACTAATTAGGTCTAGTTGTGCTTTGAAACCTGCAGTGCAAGGTGTAAAAAGTTTCCAAATGATCTCTGGAAGAATTGCTGCATTTAGGAATAGTTACAAGTATAAAATTAATTTCCTTTTTCTAATGCACAGAAGAACAGCTCTTTTGAAAGAGCGGGCTGTGTGTAGTTGTTTATCCTGCCTTTCTGAGGAAACAATATATTCTCAGTAAGTTTGTGCCTGGATTAAAATCGTATTTGCAAAGTCAGCTATGGATTTGGACGTGCTTGTCGGTACCTTCTGCTTTATATTTTGTCCATAATAAGAACATGCTTATTAGTTGAAAGATGTTTCTGTCAGTAGTGACTCAACCAGAGGGGATCAGTATCCAGGCAAAGGACTCTACTCTTCCTTTCTTTCCTTCTACTGCTGCCTTTAACCATCCTTCATCAGCAGTTGGGAGTATCACATATTCCAGTGGTCTCTGTTCATGTCCTCTGAAAGAGCACAGGATGGAGCTGGAGCTTACAGGTGTGAGAGTAAAAGACTCTAAGGTGAATTTGGCCTTTGTCATTTTTTCCACCTTTTTTTCCCTCCTCCCCTTCCCCATTTTGCCCACGGAAATGTCTCTGCTCTCTGGCAGCAACGCGAAGCATCCAGCATTGCCATGAGCCATGGGAGTAGAAGTGCATGGCTTGGCTTGGGCTGCGCTCTGCGAAGCGACGCAGCCGGATGGCCACCCCCGCTTCTTTCCCTTGCCCCTGCCATGCATGGCAAGACAAGAAAGGCAACACCAAGGCTGTAAGAGCATCCTTAACGGAGCTCTGTTTCCTCTGCAGACACAGCCTCTGTGTACTGTCGAGGACCAGACAGCCGTGGGGCTAAGTTGAGAGGGGCTGGGTTACGAGAGGAGTGCACCTCTTCGATGAGTTATGTGTAGGTTGAATGGGGGATCAGGTAATGGAAATACTGAGGGGATACACTTTGATACAGCTCTGGCTGGAAGGAGAGGAAATAAGATGGGTAAAAGGGATTGTTGCAGGTTGCCAGCTCATTCACGAAAGGGCACAGAATTATGTGTGCTGGAAATTAGATGTGGAAGTTCTTGCGTTTTTTAGTGGGAGGAAGAAGGCCAAGTACAGCTCATCATTACATGTGGAGAGGACTGTGGTGACAGATCTTGATTCCTGGACACTCCAGAGAATGGAAGTATCAACAGGTATTTGAGGAGTAGAGTGTAGGGCAGAAAGGCACAGTTTGTTACCAAAAGGAAAGAGAGATTGACCAAAAAGGTCTGAGAATATAGCTTTGATAGACAAGGGAGAGAGCTTAGACAGAGACAGCTAAAACATCTACTTCCTCCAGTATGACCCAGCCATACTGCAAAGATGTTTAGTCAGCTTATGAATTGCTGTAGTTTACACAACATTGTTTTAATCCCTGCCAAAAATAGTGGTGGCTCACCTCAAACAGACCACGAGCTGTAGACACTCAGGCACAGATTGACAAGCAACTTTGAGGTCCGTGCAACTGGGGCAGATCATGAAAACTGTGAGAAGCAGTAACTGCATCAGCAATCCCAATCGAAGCCGTTCCCATTTGTCTGTCCACTTTCTTTGGCTTTCTGAATTATCTGTGTTTTCAGAGGAAAAATTTCTCTCTTTCTATCGTGGAGTGCATTGGGTCTTTCTACTGTCTGTTCATATCTTCTCTGTCACAGTGCTCCAGCCCCAAGGCCCCTTTTCTCTCCCCTTCCTTCCTGTTCTCTGTCAGTAGGAATAATTGCAAGGAAGAGGCAAGCTCAAATTCAAGCTGAGTGTGATCAGTGTGTTTTATAGGGAAGGAAAGGAGTGCTTAGGATTGGCACACAGGAGCTGTGGCAGATGAAACGCTGACTAAATTAACTGTCAGCTTCTAATAAGACTCCACAGAGCATGTGTAAATGATCGTTGTCCGAAGTTTCCCTCTTCATGTCACAGAATCATCGAATCATAGAATGCTATGGGTTGGAAGGGACCTTTAGAGGCCACCCAGTCCAACCCCCTGCAGTGAGCAGGGACATCCCCAACTGCAGCAGGTTGCTCAGAGCCCCGTCCAACCTGACCTGGAATGTTTCCAGGGATGGGGCATCAACCACCTCTCTGGGCAACCTGAGGTGCATTTTTCTATGATGTCAAATTTTATCTTTTTACTGAAGAACTTGGAGGCGTTGGATATTGTCAGCGACCCTAACAATTAGCATTGACAAAAATGTTATAATTTTCTCTAGCAACGGTCCCCAACATGACTGAATTTTGATAAAACTCTTGGAAAAAAGTAGCCTGTGAGAGACACCTGTGACGAAACCTTTCAGTACAGAGGATTATGATTTGGGAAGGGTACTGGTAACTGGAAATGGGATCTGTGGACTTGCTTACCAGAAAAGTTTATTTGAGAAACAGTATTGGGTTAATTCCTTGCGCAGATGCTCCTCATCCATACTGGGAATTACTTGGCTATCAAGACTCTGGTCCCACTACCACAGCCTTGTTCCATCATATCCCTCTTCCCAGGCCTGAGATTCGGGATTTGACTTGGGGTTCCTGAGCTTATGTGATACATTCATTTCATGTTTCAACACTTTTTTCTGTAACCACAGAAAATACATATGCGGGGAAAAGGGGGAGAGTTAATGAACACATGCAATCTCCTCATTTCAGCAGCTGGAGCTTTTAAGAAACGCACCAAAAATCACAAGCTCTGGCAAATATATATATGTCATATCTATATGTGTGCTATAACATTTGTCAGAATCAAATGCTGTGAAAGCTATCCTTTTTATAGAGTTGCTCATAACATTTTTAAACAAATTACTTTTAGTCAGATACATTTTATGACTGGTCTTGGCCCAAAGGGAAGTCTTCGGAAACTCTGAGCAAAATCAGTTCAGCAAAGGAAAAACATACTTTTTTTTATTGAAATATTTGCATAATTCAAAAACAGCTGAAGCTACAAACTTTAAACTTGGCTTCTTTTATAGCTTTAATAGAGGAAAGAAAAACAATCCAAATTTAAAGAAAATCACTTCAGCATTTTTCAAGTTATGAATGATGAAATCTGGCACGTTCAGGCGTGAACATAGAATTTTCCATTCTTTTTTCCCTGCAATGTTTGCAAGACCACCTCTGTTAAGAGCACATTTGTAATAACCTCATTTGTTAGAATAAGGCAATAAAAATGGATTTTTTAAGGATTCAAGCATTAAAGCCACCTTACTTACATCTTCTTCAGTTTTTGGAATGCATTACTTGAGAATATTTCAGGAAATGCATTAGCAGTGCTGGCAAATACGGTAGAATGAGAAAGGTCTGTCTTAAAAATTTCTTAGTGTATCTACCACATAGTACATATTGAAATAGTTTTGTGAATTTCTACTTGTTAGTATTACTTGTTATTTAATCTGTTCCATAAATTAAACAGCATGTGCAATATAGCCAAATTAATATCTTGCAATAAAACTTGCAACATTACCAAATTTTAGAGCCTGCCTACCAAGCTTTGGGTGTTGGAGTAATACTAGGCGTTTGCCTCTACCTGTTATCTGAAACAGGGTACCGAGCTAAATGGATGTTGGTGTCACCCAGTACAACCATTCTTAAGGTAATATATGCATGTATGTTCATAAATTAAAAGTTCGTCTGTTTGGATAGAACCAAAACCTGATCTAAATGAAAATAACAACAAAGGTATGGATAGTATGTTTTTATGAACAATGAAGCTTCTTTTACTTTGTAAGGATATGTTAGATCTTAAATATTTTAGAAGGAGAGTTTTTAAGCCATTTGTTTTAGAAGGGTTGTCAAAATGTGGAAACAAGAGAGATTTTAAGAGCCGTTCTTAAATCATATCGTCATGGTGCGCTGTATACTTTTGGGGGAATAAAAACGACTGATGCTCGAGCATACAACTTACTCGAAACAGAGATCAGTAGGTTTTCTTTGTCAGGTTGTGCTGCAATCATAGACCAGCATGTTGCCTTGTAAGCCTATCTATAAAACATAGAAGTATTTATTACTATTGACACTGCTGACATTTTATGGTGGGCCTGTTTGCAGCTCCTCTTTCTGTAAGTTACTGAGTATTGTGTGTTCTCCTCTAAGAAGCAGGAAGTGGTGTTATTTTTTTCCCTTACTTCTCACAGCTTTCATGCTTAGTCTTACAGACAGGAAAACCTTGACTAGCTCTTTTTATCAGCAAACAAAAGTAGTGTCTTGGACCTAGGGAGATAGTAGTTGGGTTATATTACAGTGTGTACTCTTTTTCAAAGGATTCCACACTTTCACTCTTTCCTTTACATTTATATTCACAAATGGAAAGAAAAGCTTAAAAAACAAAAATGGATTTAGGAAAAAAGGAAATTTTAGTCTGCTAATGGCATAACAAATGAGCCAGAAAGCCCAATAGATCTATTTTTAATTTAGTTGTGACTTAGGAAACCAAAAAACCTAAATTAATAATGAACATTTGTTGATAGGGATTAATGAATAGCAAAGCTAGTAATACCTTTTTGTAACTGAGACCATTCATGCTTTCATGCTGAGTGGGAGAGGAGGTCTGAGCATTTTATTAGACAGCTGAAACACATTACTAAACCTAAGTTCCTGGATACTGGTATCTTGACTGGACTTAAAAGTGTATCAACTGTTGCATCTCAAAGAATGCATATACATATATTTAAATAGATATATGTAATGTGTGTGTTTCAGTAATTTCATATTGATTTAAGAAAAGAATGTCTTTTCTAGCCTAATGTGTTAACGCACCAGTTTAGCCCAGAAATTGAGGGTGAAGCTGGGAAATCTCCTTTTCATGTATGATTGCTAGTAATAAGGAATTTTTAAGGCAAAACTGTGCCTCTTATTAAACCTAGCCTGAATTTCGGGTGCTACAATGAATTTACATTCTGGCATTCTGAGGAAAAATTACCCCTGTAAGCTGTGAAGAATGCATGTTTGCTGAAGGACAATAAATACGGCCCCCTGTCCCGTTCCTTAGGACTAGGCAGTATTTCCTCTTACACAGAAGAATTTCTGCATTTGTTTCTCGGATACAAATACGTAGATTTAGGAAGTCAGTTTTTGTACCATAATTCTAAAAAGGATTCTTGGAGGCATAACTGTTAATATACAAATCCACTGCTTAGGTAGTATAAATGATATGACATTGGACAGGCAGTATAGAGTGAAAGAGTGGGAGCAGGACTGAGGCAGACCAAAGGTCTGCCAAGGGTACAGTAGTGGGTGCTTGTAAAGAGGGTAAAACCAGAACAAATCTATAGTGATACCTCCATGTTACACTCTCCTAGCTTCCAGCAATCTGTAGCTTGGGAATTTCTGAACTAGAGGTGTTGGCTTTGTGCTTAATAGTCCAAAATAGGATTTTGCCATACATAATGTCTTCTGATAATGAGTGTCACAGACTGTGTGTTATGTGAAGGATTACCTCCCCTTATTTGTTTGGATTCAGCCACTTAAGAACGTTACTGGCTATCTCCTGCAGCTTGTATTGCACAGCCAGTCTGTAATCGTTCCATGTACAACGTCTTGTTGCTTTTGATTTTGCAGAACTCTTGCTTATCTCCCCTTCACTAGTCTTTTTTCCAGACTCTTTTTCCATGCTGTTTATTTGTTCTTTCTTTACTGCGTAATTCTGACACCCTGGACCACTCTTCACTACACCTTTTTTCAGGTCTGCTATACACTTTATGAATGGGGGACCAGAATGTTCAAGTGCCTGAGAAGTTTACAAAGTGGTTTAATTCTGTTGTCTCCTTTGTTCTGTATTCCTCTCACAATAATTCCTAACATTTTATTTGTTTTTCTGGCTGCCACTGATGATTGATCTGACATTTTCATAGAATTATCTGTTGTAACTTCAAGTTTTCTTTATGGTGTGGTAATAGGTGGTTTAGAGCCCATCATTGTGTATTTAAAGCTAGAATTGTTTTTTTATGTGTACACCTTTTTTACATTGATTGACAAAGAATTTTATAGCCCATTAGCGTGAGATGCTTTTACAATTCTTCATACACAGCTTTTGGTTTTACTATCCCAAATGAGTCTGAATGTATCACAAGAAGATGGCACACACTACACTGAAGAGCCCCTCTCAGAAATGGTATATATAGCCTGGATGTGCTACCCATAACAGGTAGGCACGGTTAACATCAAGACTGGACATAGGCAGGGGGATTTCAATAAGGCCACCTCCTAAATCATTTGAGGCCTGTTTTGCTTACCTCTGGAGAGCAAAGTTGAATGAATTTACAGTAAGATACTGATCCAAGTGCTGTTAAATCCCAAATGGACACTCTTGTTCAGGAAAGAAAGTACTTTAGTACACTGTAGCTTGGTGGTTTTTTTGTTTGTTTGTTTGTTTGTTTCTTGAGAAATGAGGCCTTCCGTGTGATATTATTCCTCAATTAGAGCACCCACATAGAATTAATTTATCATAAATTTCTGATGCCTCCTGTATACATGGCTGTAATACTTTAAAACTGGTACCATTTTACTGGTGACCTGAGTGAGTTGTGAGGTGGTTCATGCAGAAAAAATCACATTAGCACAATATTATTCTGTTTGCTCAAACCACGAAGCAACAGAACTACCTGCCAGAAATCCTGAGAAGAAAGAATGGTAGTAATTAAGTCTTACGGTTACCAAGGCAGGCCCCTACTGTTCTGGGCCATCGTGGAAGGAATGAGGATTCACCTTATTCATTCTGTGGCTACATAGTCCTCAGAGCCCAAGAGACTGAGACTTTGGTCCCTGGCAGTTTTAATCTAATAGAAAAATCAGAAATCACTGACTCATCCTAGGACACATATTTCCAGCCCCTACTTTTCCCCCACCCTGCCAGCACTTCTCCACCCCGCATGGTGAACCACACACGCTGGCAGAAACTGGCTCTGGAAGGGTGCTGAGCTCTCTGAACCAGCTCATTGCAGGGTCCAGATGAGTACTAGTGCCAGCATGGGAGGACAGAAGGCAGGACTTGCAGTAGGAGGCAAGGATGAAACTATAATATCTGCAAACTATAGCGGCTGAAGTTGCTGTGGAGCCTCACTCTGGGCATAAAATGTGACGTTTTATTTTGAACTTCCATCTAGCAACAAAGACTGTAGTTCCAAACTTGGAAGGAAAGTTGCTCCAGGATCAGCTGGTAATACTGTAGAATTATGTCTGCAAAGCAAGGAGAAAATAAGGGGACAGAGCCATGAATATACTATCAGAAGGGAAACAATCTCTTTGACATCCTATATGCTGAAAATCAATGATTTTATCACAGAACTGTGTTGAAAGAATGGTGAGGCAGCAGAATCAGTCATTCAGTACTTGGGAAGCACTGGAACTAGTGACAGCCTTCCAAATTTAATTTGTGCTTTTCACGTGTACATGTAATTGATGCAACTTTGTCAAGGTTGTCCCCTATTTTCTGAAAATAACACCCTTCTCCATGTACACCAAACATGAAATTCTGGTGACTTTTAGTTTTTCAGCAACTGGTTTTGCAGCTACACTGTTATGTCAGTCTAAATATATCTTTCTGACTTTTTGAACAAACTGATGAAAATCCAAGACTACAGTATTCTGTTGCATCTAAAATAATTATCTTTTCATTAAATTTATGCTTTAAGTTTAAAATCCAGCATTGTCCTTTTCTATACATGCATTCTGTGTTGCTGCAATATTAAGTATTGGACGCTACCCATTTCTCCTTAAAAACATATGGTTTAATGAGTTGAAATCTGAAACCCATGCTTTAAAGGTTTACAGTGCATAGGCTTCTCACTTCCCGACACTTAGGCTCAAATCATACTAACAGGGTGGCTATTTTATGAAATCAATCAGATAGTAATTTTTTTGCTGATAATTTTTAAGAAATATATTTTCTCTTTAGCCTAATTTTTTGTGCTTATTTTTTTCATTGTCAGAAATTAAATATATGGCTTGTTCAGCAGGTTTCATAATACATCAATAATTTGTTGGCTTAACCTTTTCTTTCCTGAGGAGATGTGGGAAGATCAATGTCTGTAGTGCCCTAGGTCATGATCAATACTTTTAATAAAACTTCCTTTTTTTTTTCTTTTTCTTTTTCTTTTTCTTTTTTTTCCTTTGTATGGTTTTGCTTTTATTAATGAGCTTTTCCTTTAGTTTCAGACCATTAATGGTTTTCAGATAATGTCACACTGCCCAAGGTCAAGGCCAGTTTGAACTTATAACTCTACTTATCAGTGATTAAATCTATTGGATGGGCTTAGATGTGTTAAAAGACATGAGTTTGAAGCACTGCTTTCTAGAGGCTCAAAGTTAAAACAAAATCTCAACCTTTTGGGAGGATAACACATTAAGGCTTTTTCTCCATTGCCTTCTTAAACAAATAACGATTGTCTTATTTATGGATCTCATGTTGGCATTAACATCGCAAGAACCTACTGTGGCCTTGACTGCTCTTCAATTAAAGACATTAAATGCTCCATATTGAGTTTTGTAATGGTATGTTGCTCATTTTGCAACACCAGTTTGAAATAGCGTAATGTATCTTTTGTTCATTGCTGAAATTCTGGATGGGAGGGTAGCAACTTATCAAAGTATGTGTCATCAGCTGGAGTGCTTGCAGAGAATGTGATATTATTGTCTCTGGGGCTCAACCCAGTGTCTTTTGAAATCAATGGAAAGATCTCATTAACTTCATTGGATATCGATTATGGCCATGGAGAACTTAAAACATTCATGAATATTAATAGTTTGTACTGATCCATGTGTCTTCTTGTGTGTTGTACCTTGTCTGCAGTCTCCAATTCAATTTTTATAGCTACCTAGAGGTTATACAAAAAGTGAACTTTATGTATGCTGAAAGATTTGATAACATGTTTTACCTTAAGGTATCTTCTTTGTTGTCTCTTACAAATGAGGTGCATAAAGAACTGGACCCTTTGACCACTGGCACCTAGGCAGAATATCTTCTGTGTAAGGTTTTTTTTGCCGTTATTTTGGCAGTTTTAGCCTTTTTTTTTATTAGGCAGCAGTTCACTTCATAACAAATCATCACAGAGGAGTTTGAACAGCAGAATCTGTACTCAGAAGGTGCCCTACAGACTCTGATAGCCTATCATCTTTAATTTAGAGATTTTATTTCCCATCTTGTGATTACAGTTGAATGAACATTGTAGAAAAGTTTAAATTGTAGCTATCCATGCCATGCTTTTGCCATAAATGATGGAACTTACGTTTTCAAGCCTCTAATCTTCACCTGCTCAAATCGTCACTATAAAATAATTGCACAGAATGGAAGGAGAGTAAAATGTGGGTATGTATGGTGACCCTGGACGAAAATCAACTGCAGGAACTGACCCTTTGATGAGAAGTTTCTCCGCTGTCGCATCCAGTGGCAGGCAATAGAAGCTGTGGGAAATAGGTGGCTGAATGGAAGACAAATTCTTAGGTCCAAGAGGGTCAGAGGAGAGATCCTGGCTAGTGGAAAAAGTAGACAAAGGGGAGGTTTGAATGGGTCCTGCTTCACCTGACTTTGGGGATTTAGGATTCATCCTGTGTAAGACCTTGACAAAACATCTAGAGTTAGCGTTGCGGGGGGAGGTTAATTGGAGTTCTCAAAAATGGTTAATTGTCTAAAAGTGGAATTGTGAGATTTCACGATCAGTTGGCTCAGTGATTTCCACAGTAGGTTTTACACATAAAGCAGAGTGAAAATGGTTTAAATGCCATATCTGAAAAGTGGGCTGTGCACGCTACTCATATACCAATGACCTGACCTTGACACACCTGAGCATAATGCAGAATATGAAGTGGCAGTTTAGACATAAACCTCTGGATGCCACAAAAATAACATTTATGTAGTTGATCCCATTTGAATGAAAGTAGGCTCCGGCTTATTTTCACCATAGCTGTTTTCTTTGTTATGAGTAGTAAAGTCAGTAAAGTAAGCAGGCCTGACTTAAAATGTATACAGACAGAAGATTGAGTGAATACAGTAAACATGGACTATTTTTATATTGTTAGGTTTTGGCTCTACCTACTGAATGATATAATACTAATGTTTGTTTAAAAAGAATACACAGAGTCGTTAGAAACCAGATTTAAAGTTTGGAGGGCTGCTTACATTGCTTTTGTGTGCTATACTCTGCTACCCTGTGCCCCCCACCGCCCTCCTAATCCATCCTGATTCCTCTCCCTGCCCCAGTGATTAGCAGTCAAAACTAAATCAGAGAGGACTCTATGGAACCAAATATTTATGTCCCTTGTAATCCGACACTGTGATATTGTACTGTGAACCTGAAAAGATGCCAGGCCAGGCATTGTGGCTAATAGCAATTGGTCATGAATGAAACTGCAGAACTCTACTCCAAATTGTTGGCTTTATAAATTTGGTAATAAGTACATTTCCTGACAGAATATAAAAGTGCAATAAACTACGCATGCCCTCTCTTCCCTCCCCACCTGTCCAATTGCAGAATGCTGTTGTACAGTATATTGTTGTTGCTGACAACTGAATAAGAATTTTTAGGAGCAGTTGGCTATCAAATGATGGCAAATTTAAAGGTTATGCAAATTGTGCCAGTACAGCCCAGCTTGTTTCAGACCTCTTTTCTCTATTATCATATCAATTGAGTCAGCTCATAGTAGACAAAGCAAGGTTATGGGAACCACCTAGAGCATCATGCGCCATTAAACATCAATGCAGCATACACGAACATCTGCAACAACGATCTTATTAACAGAGGGTATAACGGAAGGCAATAAACAGCTTTCTTAGTCACTTAATTGTAAAAAATTTAATAACCTAATACTTGCATTATTTATCAACAGCAAGTTGGTCAAAAATTATGCAATTGTGGATTAGATTACTATACCTATTGCACACTGTAAATTACTACAAAAAATACGAAAATCCATTTGTGAGCAGTTAAACACTGGAGTTAGTAGAGTGCTAAAAATGCAATTTTCTTTTAGTCTCTGGTGCATCATCGAATATAAGTATCTGCTTTTTGCACTGCCATTTTTATACTTGACTAAAAGCAAATATAAAAAAACCTAAAGATTGTTTTTGGATTTCCTGCTTACCTAGACAGCTTAAACATTTCAAAAATCAAGGGACAGTTGTTGTGAAAGGTAGAATACAGAAACCATAAAGTGGTCTTTGTGTGTGCAACCCAAACAAATGTTTGGAGGAGCAAAGTAAAGCATGTTAGATGTTCATGCTGGGATATGTATTGTGTGTTGGCTTCTGGGGTAGTCACTACACTGGTCTAGAAAGTGAGAGCATGTGAAGCTGTGATCTCAGCTGGCTTAGGGAAATGAATACAGAAATTAAAATATGTTAGAAATTGATGATAAAGAGAAATGAGGTTTAGTTCTTCAAGGCCAAGCCAAACGGCTAAGGATAGGCTAGGATTGGAGCACACCCTTTGCTGGAATCAGATAAACTGGTGGGGAGTGACAGCCCTCCTCTCCTTGGAGACTGGGGGCACTGGTGGATTCACTGGTTTTGGTTAACAGGGAACTGGAGGCCTGTTACTCATGTACAGGAGGAGTACAGTACTGGAGGCCATGTTAGGTTAGAGCGGCAGCAGGAAAGCACCACTCTTCTGACTTCAGACTGAACGTGCAAAATATACAGGCATTTAAGAATAAAATCAGAAAAAGGAAACAAGAGTCTGGATAAGCAAAGCAATACAGGCTCAAAGGTCTGAGTTTGACAAGTGCATTCAGCAGAAAAACCTGCTCCAAACATTAGTCTGCTCTCAAGCAGCTTTGTTCCTTCCTGGTGCCCTCTGCTCCCACCTCTGCTGCTGCCGAGTAGCAGCTATCGGATCAGATTTGTATTTATATGGAAAAAGAATGAAGCCTTTTAAGTTTTTGTTGGCATAAAAATCCAAATTGTACTAGGATCATTGGCTACAATCAGCCTCCAGGTCACCCGTAGACACCTCAGTCGTTTCTGCAATCAGTAGGAATCAACAGGCAACAGAGAAGGATGGAAGGAAAGAGAGTGAATGAAAAGACAGTAAACAGCAAATATGAGTAAAAGCATGGTACAAGTATAAATTTGGCAAGTTAAGCATTACAGAAGTTAATTTTGTTTCTGTAAGAAAATGAAAGTTTTTATTCAAAAATGTTAAATTGAAAGTCGTATTTTTTTTTTAATCTGGATTTATTTCCTCTAGGAAAAGATGGCAAAAAAGCAGGCAGTATGTCTAAAAAAAATTAAGTATATGTTTTTTACTGAAATGGTTTTAAAGGAAACAAGTAATAAGCATTTTCCAAATTTTTTTTCCATGTTTTTAAGTTACAGTTCAAATGATCTCACTCTGTAGGTTAACCAGAGTTTTTTTCCTGTATATCTATCTGGTTTTTAAAGCAATATCTGCTTCTTGCCTTTCTTCATAACTTTTCATAACTTAATGGTATCAGCAGAGTGTCCACATTTTATTTATAGATATCTATTTACTTGCTTACCAACCTTGGTTTTCAGATTGGAAACTCTTCAGAGCAGGAACCTTTTTTTTTTTTCTTCTTCTAATACATATCTTGGTGTTCACCTTGACAATAGGAGAATATAAATTAGGTTTAAAAGATCACAAGTTGAACTTGACTATACATGTCAACTGAAATTTTATGATTTTTAATATGTTTTATTGCTTCTAGAAAGAAAATCAATGCATTGTTTTGGGTTTGTTTAGGTTGAAATAGCTTAAAACTGAATGATTCAGCAATCTCATACTACAGAAATAAAACTTTAAAGAAAAGTAACTGAGAGTGACAGGCGATGGTAGGAGTTTGACAAGGTTCCGTAGCTATGGAGGCTGGAAATTTTTTATTTGTCTGCTAGGTTAGTTATTTTGGTTTTGTCAAGCAGCCAGCTTTTATAGCATTGGGGTTTACTTTAAATGACATTAGTGCATGCAGTGTGAAACCTGTTGTGTTACCTTTATGAGTGCCTATATGCTACTGCCATGCTTTAAAGGGCTTGTTACACAAACATACAATTCAAGAGCTCTTCCTGGAAACTCTTTGTCAGAACTGCTATTATAATAACTGCATCCCAATGAATTTAGTTCACTATGTAGTCCACATTGTATAAATTCAGGGTTGCATAATTTACATTAAAATGTATATGAAATTATTTAAAAGGTGGTAGGTTGACCATCCTACTTACAGCAATGGTTAGGTAATGCTTTTAAACTGATTAAGTGGTACTACAGAGATCATAGATTGGGTTATTTAATTATCTAAGAAATGATCTGCAACTAATTTATGGGAAAAATAAACTCCTTCATTTTGGGCCAAATTCTCTTTCTAGACTGGAATAACGCTTAAAGAATTCCATTAAAAACAGTGGAGCTGCTGTGTTTCTAACTGGCGTTTTAAGAGCAGAATATTTCCCCATTGAGATTAGAACAAATTTCAGGCTCCACCACAGTGACATCTTGTAATAGATTTAAAACCTGCGAAAGCCTGAGAAAATTCATTTAGCAAGAATGTTTCATTCTTCAAAAATAAGTAGTCTAGGGAGATATTAATTAAAGGCAACACAGTATTTACAAACACAGCATGAGAAAAAAAAAATTGTAAAAATTCTAGATCTGATCTCTAAGTTAAAAGGATGAAAAATTAAATTTTCTACATTTAATTTCAATATTTAAAGGCAATGCTTTAGAATTTCTATGTTATACCTACCTCAGCAACGTCCAACTAGTATCCAATTAATTTTTTTTTTAGGGAGAAATTTATATATCTGTACATTAACTTATTTTTAGTAATATTTCTAGGGAAGGCTGTCTCTTTCATTCTGATGGACTGATTGTATTTATGAAACTAAATATAAATTCTCCCAGAAGAAAAAGCTCCTTCAGAACTGCTCTGTAGTGACCTAATGCTCACTCCTTCTCTTTTCAGTCTTACTGATGCTCAAGTAAAATAGAAGTGCCTTGGGCCCATTTCTGCCTCCACTGACGACCCATGCTTCTCAGATTATCATGTAGCATAAACAAAGCTGTCATGTAACATGGCATTTATTTAAATGATGTGATTTCTGTGTTCACCACTCTGAAACTGAGGTATAGCTAAGAAAGCTTGCAAGTTTTGACAGGTGTGTTGGCCCCGCTAGGGCAATATGCTTAATGTATAAAAAATGCGAGGCATAATACAGTTTTCAACCTGTGCAAAATCAAATTATAATGTGTTTTCCTCCTTTTTTTTTTTTTAGCCAATGCCCTGATAAGCTTTTGGGTAGGAATTGCTTTGACCTGATGATAGGTCGGTATTTGTCAGAAAATTCTCCCATAGGACAGTGTTTTGATGGTCCAGCTAGGCAGTGGTTTAAAATACGCCTGTAGAATACCATGAAATGGAGTACAAACATACATGCATTCCTGCTAGTGTGTGGGTCAGTGCAAACAGTAAGTGAAGTGCAAAGTCCACTTTCTAAACTGAAAGATGCTTTGTTTTTGCACAGTCTCCATAGCGAAGTTTCAGAAGGTTGAAGAGCTTGTGTAAGCTAGAACGTATATGTTGGTGTAACTTGGACGTACATACATGATGCATTCTTTACATTAGACATTGACATTCCAGCTGTCATCATTTGTGTGTGTTTTCAATTCTTGAGCTACCTATTTGCAGATAGAAACAGATTTGTTTGTATTTCCCATTCCCATATACAGCTCTAAAAAGAATAGTTTTTTGGGGGTTTGGCTTGGTGTTTTACATGTAAGGATCAATAAGACATCCAGTGGCCAATCCAACACAAGTAGGATTTACAGTGCAGGAAGAGATGTTTATATTTGTTAATATCCAAGGCAAGATCTGGTTTTGTGTCACCCGGTACTTTCACTGCTGCGGCGAGGCTCACTGCAGTAGCACATGCTCTTGATAGAGACTAGGATCGTACAATTCCCAGGTTTCGTTTATTGTAACCCACCTCTTCTGTCTTCAAGACAGATTTTGATCTGAGCTCTTCATAGTAATTCCAAGACAATCATTGTGTTGTATCAGTGAAACATCTGTAGAAGCTTTTCTTAATTTTGATGCCTATGACTTCACACCCTTTGCCTTTCCTGAGTCCTCAACTCTTTCCTGGTCCGGACAGAGATCACAGGAAAAGGATTTAGCTCTGAACACTACCTTATGTCTTCAGCAGCCATGCCGAGTTAGAGGAGTGCGTTTTCTGGCAGTTCAGTGGGCGCAGTTTCAGCTCCCTCTGAAATCTGTGCCTAGCGGGCAAATGGCAATACTCTTGTGTTGCTTTTTCAACAGAGTTCATTGCCGTTCTAAACCTTAAACATTGTGACACATGCCAGAAAAATTCAGCGGCTTGTTCTTTAGGGCAGTTTTTCCATATATGTATGCATATATATATATATATATAAATATGTTATATTAGCACCAGACTGAAGCAAAACTAGTATTTTCTGTTGACCTCTTGCTTCCCCATGTTTTACACACAGTCATAGTGTTTTGTTTACTTGTGCAAACAAAGGACTATTTAATACGATTTAAATTTAATACTATTTAAATTTAATAAAGTAGAGCTTCAGCTCATGGCACTGGCAGTGATGGTATAGAAAATACTGATGTTTATGTGGCTCCCACATCTTCTATAAAGTACACAAAACACATTTGGGCCTACAGAAGCTATTCATGAGTCATTAGTTGATGCTGTTACATTTTTTACAATTGTTCTAACTAGATAGAGTTCTGAGTCTGATCTCATGCCGGTATAAATCAAGTTCTTTCAAAGGAGTGGGGTTGAGTTAACAGGAGTGGAGACAGAATCAGACATAGGTTCAGAGGATATATGCTGGGTGCAAAAATAGTGTTTAATTTTACATCATTGCTAATAGCTGATGTTTATGAGTGTACAAGTTCCTTTGGAGAAACCTTCATTCCTCTATTAACTCTAATCCTATGAATCACACTTTAGTTAGATGCTATGAATATGACTTCTGAATAAAAATACTCTTGACTAGATAATGGGACAATGTCTATATCTGAGGAGAGCTATAAAGAGAAGTCAAGTCTCACTGAACATTTTTGGATTAACTTTACTTTCTAGGAGAGAAGATTCAGAGTCTTTGAAATTATATTCCTTCTCTGTTTCTACTGAAAATTAACTAGCTGCCTCTGAGGGACAGTTCTTTGCATCCTGGCCGGCACAGCTCTAAGGACTTATTTTTGCTTAGCAAGCTGCGAGGAGGATTTTGGCCTAATTGCACAGTTTGGGTCTTTTATTATGGAAATAAATTAATATTTGTACTAATTATTTGTATCATACCATAGACACATAAATGCGTTATAAATGACAACTACTGTATAACTTGTTTGGGTTAACACTGGGTTTTATAGCAATAAAGTCTTAACAGCTTCTATATTACTAGTTATAAAGTTTTCTTGGCTACGTATTTAATTCATTAGAATACATCATTTGTTGTGTATTATTAAAATATTTGATTAGAAAGATCCCAGAGCATGTGGCTGACTTGCATCTCGCTTGTTAATACTATTTAACTCCATTGACTTGCACAAATAAATTCCTTATTTTTCTGACAAGCCCTGCATGGCTGCAGCACCAGTACAAACAATGCGCAGAAGTCGATGGAGGAAAGAGGAGATGTTGGCATGCAAAACAAGGCAAACTGAACATGCACGCAGAAAGTGCCAGGGAGCTTGGAGTGTTCATCCACTACAGCTGTCTGAAAGTCCCAGCCTGAAAATGCAGGGTCTCGTTCATTTGCTTAGAAATGACAGGTTGAATCAGCTCTGCCAGGTTTGAAATACATCATCACCGCAAGTCTTAAGGATTGCTAACCAGGGATTCAGCGTGCAGTGCCCTGTCCCACCTTGCCTTGTAACTTTGGTCGGTGCTGTGCTGATACGGTGGGAGAATTGCGGTATCTGATTTACGTTATCAAGAGTGGTAACTTTGTGTGAAGTACAGCAACAGCAGCATTTTCTTTACTGTGGAAAAAAAACAGGAGAAAGTGTTTTTATACTAATGATTTTTGAAGATGTATTAATGTGCTGAAGAGGGTGCAGAGAATTAGAGCCTGTAGGCTCTGGGGTTTACCTTCTGGAGAGAGGTAAGAGCTCAGAATCATCCTGACTGACATGGGCTTGTTCCAAATACTTTTCTCATTACTTCTTACTTATAGCTGCCCAGAGACATTTATAGGTTTTGAGTTCAGGTTTCTATGTTCTGTTAAGTTCTTCCTGTCTCTCTCCCCCTGCCCCCGCCTCTTTCTTTTTATCTGTTTTTGGCCCCCGATCTAAAGAAAATGAGAGAGGACGGAGGTGGGGAGGAGATGGGACAGAATTCTGTTTCACAGTTGTTCCTTTTTTACAAGTTAAAGCTCACAAAAGAAACATTAATGTGTCTCCATCTTGTAAGCATCTGTACTACCACTACCAGCCCACGGATCAAAAGCTTATTTGAGGAAATAGCTAGACATTTCTGTATACATTTTAGGGCTCTCTTCTTCCTTTTATTTTATTTTAATATAAAAATTAAGGACACTCCGACATGTTGCCCATAAGAGTTCTGTTACAGGTAATTAAATGTAAGTTTACACATTTAATCTACTTTTAAGAGCAAGAGAGACTGGTAAATGACCCAGTTAAGGAAAGTACTCAGCCTAATTGGATGTAATGATTGCTTGCTGGTGTTTATTACTGTACTAAGAGTAGACATGTAGTCTGTGATTCTAATTTGGTTTAAAGACAGACCTGTGGTATTTGCAGCTATCATCAGAGTTCGATTGTTTCAGTTAACATCATGAAATAGGCTTGTGTTCATTTGGGAGCTTAAATGTATTAGAATGGAAGGAGCACTGTTTTTTCAATTAATATTGCTCTCCAATTATTAACTCTCCAGACCGTTTTACCTACAAAAAATATCTTAGGCTAAATATGCTAGCACATATTTTTGCCTGAGGAAAATAAAGATAGATTTTACATCTTTATGCACATAATGTGACAAATTAACAATAACTAAATTTACCACTGAGCTGATTCTTTCTGATTTATCTGTGAGTAGTCTTCAGCCTATGAAATCACCACATTAATGTTTGATTTTGATTATTTCTATATCATTCTAAAACAGTTGAGTTCCTCACTAATGTAAAATCATTGAGAGAGCTGAATCAAAGCCCCAAAATTTTAAATTTCCTTAATGTTTATTATTAAAACTTCCCTAATTATAGACACCTTGTTAAAATTTGCACTCACAATTCTGGACTTCCAGGAAATTATATCCAAGTGGAATGTGTTATATCCCAGGGTGTTTACCATAGAAGATATTTGTTGCTTAAAAATAGAACACTGGATTTTATGCCCAGAGGAGCAGCACTTGGACTTCAAAACACTTATGTAATTATTCTTTATTTCATAAGCTCTCAGAATGATAAATGAAATCAGAACTGACTTTGAAAAGCAAGGCCACTGATGACCAGTGCACTCAGCCAAGGTGTCTCTATGTTTGCAATGATGGATTTGGGAGTTCTACAACATAATAGATCACACACAAAAATGAAGTTAGAGCAACACTGAAGTCACAAAAGCAAGGATATTCAGAATGGAGACTTCTGCTTCATCTTAATTCACCCTGTTGTGCCTAGTTGTTACAAAACACAGATCGGTGAGAGACGTTAGCTATTTTTATGCTATTACACAGACATAGCAAGGTAAATTAATGGCAGCTTTAATTCTAACGGACTTCATTTATTGTAGAGGAAAGGAAAAAAAAAACACCTCAGTATTATTTTGTTGTATCTTTCAATATGTATTATTGTTAACTAGAGTTTATTAGACTCTACTATGCTGGTACAAGTTCTCCTAAGGTTAAAGAAAGATAATTTGCCTATTGGATGTGTGCAGATGGTAATATCTTTATAATGTAGTATGTGCTCCAAAGCCATGCTAGCTGCTTCTGAAACTTCAATTCTTCAAAATATGAGATTATTGCTCCTCTTGAAAATATGTAAAGTTATAGAGGCAGAATGTATGACCCAGATAGAGATGGAAAACTGTGACCAGAAAAAACCCGATTGTTCTCATACTTCTGAATTCCTTGATGTGTTTGGGGTTTTAGACTAATTCAGTTACTTACAATTACATCTACTGCAGAAAGAATTGAATAAGAGCTCATAGTGCAATACTTACATGCAAGTACTAGAGGGAGCTGAGGGAAGGAATCAGGACAGAGGAGGAAAAGAAAGGAGAAAGACGATGGTGAGAACTTCCATTTGTGTTCGTTTGCTTGAATAGAGTCTTATTTGATGTCAAGCCCCATTTACAGCATTCGAAATGTAATGTCTGTGCATTATTCACTCTCTGTGCCCAAACACATACATTTGTATGCATATGTCAGCGTCTACCGTGTATTTAACGTAGAACATCTGTGTGTGCCCGTGCACACTTGGGAAGGAAGTGGGCTAGTTTATTACAATGTGCCTTCAACAGAGTTATCACTCTGTTCATTGTTTTAGTATTATCTAGAGCAAATCATATATACCTTCTTATGAAATGGATGAATACACTCTGCTCGTCTGGCAGAGTTTAATGTAAGACCTCTCTTTCTTGATTTCCAATTCAAATGAATCCTGTTAAAATTACTAAAAAAACATTGCTCTTGAAGACTATCTTAAGAGCACAACACAGCATTGAAGCACATTTCTAAATAGCTTTCTTAACAGGATAGAGAGGATGCACTAAGAACTGACTGAAACCTCTTCTTTAACTGGAATATTCATCTTATGTTTTTCATTACCCTTTTTCCTTTGCCTCTCATGGATGGTTGTTGCTAATGCTCCCCTCCCCTCCTGGTGGGCCAGCCAACAGTTCCCTCTGGAGGCAGCATCATTATATCTGCCTGGTTCACTTAGTAGCAGATGGTGAAGAGCAGTAGAGCTGATACACTGCATTTCACAGAAACCAGGATCCTTCTGGTACCTCTGCAGCACACACAGACTTGCCTGATTTGAGACTGTGAATTCTTTATATGCCTCCCAAACTAGGTTTCCATGTTTGCTACTGTCTACGTCAGTGTAAGAGTGATTTTTATGATCTGCTCTGTTGCTGGACAGTGAAGAAACTACTCATCTCAGCTTTCAGCTACTGGAGGATCTATTTCCCATTTTATTTCTGTTTTTACCAAAAATTAAAAGAAAGCAGCTCTGATGGTTTTCATTTTCACTGGTTGACAGGCTTTTCTTCCCCCTCCCCTTTTTTGAATTCCTGCTGTCTGCCAAAGGACAATCTGTTTGCTCTGAGACAGTTTAATGCATACTGACTACCAGAGGCAGAACTTCCATTGGCTCTGTTACAGGGGTAATTTACACTTTAACAAGGTATTGTGACAAGGTGGTAATTATATTTTTATCACGTCATTATGACATTACCACCTGGAAAGCCATAGCTGATTAATTAGTGGCATATATTAAATTTATAACCCTAGAACTCTAAAGTTATCATACCTAAGTGGTTTAATTATGTTGAACTGTGGTGTGGCAGTGAATTGGAGGTGAAGATGCTGAGTATCCACCTATTGCAATTGGTTTAACGAGTGCCAGTAGAGGGCAGGGAGCTGCAGAGAAGGAAATATTTTTTTTTTAAAAGAAATACTAAGGAAGAGGGTGAAGTCAGTGAAATCTTGAAACAAAATCTAGTCAGATGGCAAGTTGCAAGGCTTCTCACATATACGTGGTTTTTTAAAAGATGTAATTTGAGAGCACTTTGATTTACACTAGTTCCTGCTTTTTATTTCACAGCTTTATTTTAGTTAGTTCGTGTGCATTTTGGTTTTTACAATGCAGCAGTTTCTGTTGAACTTTTGGAAGCTTGGACTGGCCATTCTGGAGGCTACATCACCTCTCTGCAACTAATAGGAAGCACTGGTTTTAGCAGGATGGATTTTTCTTAGTCTTGGCCCTGTGCTCAGGCGTTTCATGTTGTTCCTCCTGATTTACTTTTTTTCTCTTGCCCTTAATATTAGGAGATAAAGAAAATAAATTAAGCTGGAAGTAATTAATGAAAATGTCCACAACAAATAGCTTGGTCAAATGTGTTCCTGTATCCTTATGCAGTAAATACAGACAGAATTATAAACTGAATCTATTTTTATCCAAATTATTGTGTTAAAGGTCAGAGCTCCAGTTTTGAATTGTTTTGATTTTCATTGTTTGTTTGTCCTTTTCAAAGTCATATTTGCAAGTAACTCACATTTTATTCTCCCCTTCCACTACAGGAAATGAAGTGACTACTTTCCCTGTGTTGGTGAGTGATCAGAGTGAAATTGTGGATACCAATGGAGCTGGAGATGCTTTTGTTGGAGGTATTTCTTACTTCTTTCTCTTGGGAGACTATCCTATTATTCTCTCTGTGTAAAATCTACCATTTTTTAATTCAACTGTCCTTCAGAATGAGCTTCATTCTTTTAGAGCTTTTCTCTCATCCTGAAGTTATATGATTTAATTAAGTTCTGATTTTCAAAGGGAAAGTGTGTTCTATTACTTTAAAAATAATATGCCATTATGCTGTACTCTGGTCGTTTTCATGATATTAATTGTATCTGTCAGACTGTTGCATAAACAAGCTGCATCAAGTACTATATAGTGTACAGAAATCCCTCCTGGCTTAAATGTTAACACATTGTTGTTCTTTAAAACAGGTTGTAGTGAATATTAAACAGTATGTTAATAAGTGAGCATAACGTCTTCTGATAGTGTCAATTTTGGTAGAACATCTGCTTCCAATACAATTATTTGGACATCAGAAAAAAACACAAAGGGTTAATTTGTTAAAACAAACCCAGAAAATATCTGGCATTGCTTAATATCCATTTGCAAACTTACTATTTTTTTTGGCACAAGCTGTAAGGAAAAAAGAGGATGTTATGTCTGTGCCTGTTTTAAAAAATGATTCAATATAAGCCAAAAACCTATCTAATCCAAAAGTTCTGTCATTCATTGTAACCTTCATACATGTAGTGCTGTGATGCACTATTGCATCCTGAAGGCTCTAATATCCAGTACATAGTAGCTGTAAGGAGCTCCATTAGTCACTAATTTACTGGAAACATTACCAAAGAGACTTTATAAATAGAATTGCAGGGCTCAGTCTTGAAGCCACGGAGGGGATAACAAGCAGTGTGTTACCAAATTAAAGCTTCAGAATTGTGTCCTGCTTCAAGAAAGTATTCAACATAAGCTTCATCTTAAGCATGTGAGTAATTCCATCCTTACCTAATACATCATTTAAACCAATGATAAATTTTCAGTATATGCTTAAATCTGGCTGAAAATAGGAATGTTATTAGTCATTGCTTTGGTGCTTTCATGAATCAAAAAGGACAGAAATAGAGGGAAACACGTTAGGTCATATTATTCATACACCTTTTAGTGCACACTTGTCACTCTGTATTGTTCCTAAATCACAAACAAGACTAAATTTGAACCAGTAAGTAACAGTGACTGTAACATAAATAAGATCTTCCTCAAGTGCTTGTCCTTGTGTACATGTGCTCTGTGTATCAGCGGTGCCAGTAAGCTGCTGTTCTTGTGGAAAAAAAAAAAAAATAAAAGAGAAAAGATCTTGCCTATTTTGTTTTCAGATCCCAAAAATAAAATAATACTGGGAAGGGCCCAGGTGGGCAATATGGTAGACACCACCAACCAATCTTTGCCTCAGCAGGAAGCATCTTTCATGTGTCAGCCATGTTTATCTCAGGTTGTATTTATTCTCTGTTTTTCAGATTTTAGGCATTTTGAAATCAGGACTTTTTTTTTTTTAATAATCCTACTTTTGTTCTTTCCTAGTTTAGCTGCAGGAAGACTATTGCAATTAAATTATCAGGCTTTAAGAACTGCCTGGTCTCTCATAACCTTTCCTCTTTAAATTATATCTTTTTCCCTGGTACTGCCATAGCTGCTGTTTTTCTATAGAAGGGCTTAAAATGTTGACTTTAGTAATTATTCAGAACATCCTGAATGGACAGGCTGATATAAACCACATCAGACTCTATTCCAAGCTGCTACCTTCCACTAGCAGTGTAAGGAGTTCAGGCACATCCTGTCAGGCTGGTCTTGCATCAGTTGTGAGATTCCTTTCTCCAAGAGGAAAGATGATGTGGAAAATGCTGAACTCCATTGAGAAGGAACGAAAGAAAATAGGTCTTCTAAAAGATCAACCCCCCTTTGTTGTTCTAAGTCTGTTGAGATAACGTATCTGGATACAGCAAGCTTCAGTATATTTGGGGTAATCTTAAGACAAGTCCTGTGTTACTGTTTATGGACCTATATTATTCTCCTCAGTTCCCCCACAAATAGCACTGGCACATCAGATGCTTTTTGTATGGAGCACAAGTGCAGTGCAGTCCAGTGGTAGCATGGCATTGTACAGTTCTCCCTCGATACCAGGGCAGGAAAGGACCACAGCTGTTTTTCCCTCTGTAATGGAAGTTGGCTCAGCAGTTGCAAATCTGTCTGAAATCTCATTGCAGTTAGACACTTACCTGAGTATCGGTATGTGAGCTTAGGTTCTTGTTGCGCCATATTTCTCTCTGCTATGACTCGCAAAGCAACGTGAGCTTTAGAATATCCATGGTTCTTCCATTAGCTTCTGAGATGTCGTCGGTCTCCTCTATCACTCCATAAATAATAAATTGGTCGTTTATTCTCCTCAGAGAACAGATTTTCCTGAGTTTAATCCAGATGGGAGATTTGGGAGTCATAACAATCTAGATACACAGCCGATTCTAGTCTTATATCCTTCTTCATGGAGTCATTTGCCTTCCCATATGTAGGAAATAGGATACTGGACTGGATAGGCTTTGATTTGGTCTGTGTTTCATTTGGGGGAAATGTCTGTATTTTATCTATATCACACTTTTCATGTGTTTTCAAAGTACGTATTTGCAACAGGAAAAGTTCTTTATTGTCTCCTTACCAGAAAGCCCTACACAGTAATGTTGGTAAAACTACTCAACATATGTATCTTCTGTTGATTCTAGCATTGAGCCAGATGCAGTGTTATTGTCCTGACAGAATTTTTATAATGGGAAGGCTGTATTCTCTTCACTGTTTTTCTAATTAATTTCTTTGTTTGAGGTTTTTATCAAGTTGTTACTACCTAGGCAACAGTACATATAATATACTGATTTTAGTGTCCTTGTAGTAAAATGTTCAAAAATTCATCCCTTAACTCAAAAATGCACTCAGTGTTATAATATACTCTCCTGGAAATGTAGTTCCTTTATTCAAGCAACAGAGAATAAGAGTCCCATGGCAAAGCTTCCCATACTTCTCTGGGACTGGTATATTAACATGACTGAACAGTGGTTTTGTTGGAGCAAATGTGGGATATTATGAGAACTAACCCCATCAAGCAGGATTTATTTTGCATTAGGAGGTCAGGTTTGTTAGACTCTATCATATTTTGAAAGGTCTTTCACAGAGGCACTCTCTTCCAGAGGTATAACTCACAGATTGAAAGGAAATTCCTTCTCGATAATTATGCCAACTTGGCAAATCACTCCTCGTGTGTTTCTCCATGTGAAAGTGGAAAATAAGAAATCTGTTGGGGTTTTTTTTTCTTTTTCTAGAACCTATCTAACTACTGAAGGTCTTGAAACCTTAAAGTCATGAAAAAGTTTAGAGACACAAAGTTTTTGGGCACTTGTAACTCTGTGAGTTGATTCATGAGTTCAGCATTTCTGAACATGAAGCCGCTGGCCTCCAAGCAGAACTAGCTCATTCCAACAGCTAGCAACCAGAAATAAACTGCATTCTTCAGTTGAAATGTGTTTTTATGAAGTTGGCACCAGGAATATCTCTGAATCTCTTGCCTCTTACTGCAGGCATCGAGTCATCTGCCATTCAGGCTGATGCAATGCATGAATGAGAAACTGGGTTTTAAAATTGCTGCAGGTATCTTTATGCTAAAAACACTTCTCTAAACAATACTAACGGAGTTCTGCCTTCACTACTTTCCAGCAACACTGCTACCTTTTAGAAGTTTAAGCAATAATGATTTGCTTTGTAGCATCTCAGCACCTCTTGTGGATTTCAGGGGTACCACAGACTTTCGGTTATAGAGCCCTGAAATACCCATAAATGAAAGTTGCAATTCTACCTCCAGGTTCTGATGACATTGACAAATCACTTGAGCTTTGCTGACATGGCTTATGTCACAAGAGTCCTCTTAATGGAATTGCAGCCTTTGTTTGTAGAGTTTGGGGAACATTCTATTACTCGTTAAATTAACATTTATTTATTACTAGTCAGCCCCACTCTGAACCTTTGCAATAATGATAATCAAAGAATATTTAATGGCAATAACCAGACTGAAATATGGACAGTTTTAGCATCTTATGCTTTCCTTTATGCCATCCTGCTCTCTTCAGCCAGAGTAGGTCTGCCTTCTGTTTGGACTCCTCTCTGTCATTGCCACCGTAACTAATGAAAACAATAAGCATCTTTTCTGATAATTACTGCCATTGCTCCCTGCAAAATGTCTCCCCTAGAATCTGTCTACTCAGTGGAACTGGGTAGAGAGTTCGTAATAAATGAATAGGAGAAGGTGTGAAATCAATGTTTCTTCAGGTTCTGTCAATATAAATGTATTGACTTAGTAATCTGCTATGATTTAGTCATATACTGCATGGAAAGTACTAGAGTATAAAACGTAACCACAAATCATTTTAAACTAGCGTGATGAAGCAGTGACAGAATGATCACAGCAAGTGTATATTACTTATCACCATGCTATAAAGATGTTATACCATTCTCAAGGAAAAGAAATCCCAAGGTAGAAGGAGCTCTTCATTACACATTGTACGGTGCCAAATATGAGCTGATAGCAATTTGCCTCTGTCGGTATCAAAGCTGAGGTCAACGGCTCAAACCACCTGTCAATTTAAAAATCCCATTGGCAGCTTTCATGTACCGAGGAATCTCATAAAGCTGCTAGCTATAGTTTGAAAGCTACATTCAGAATTTTTTTGGTGCACATGCTTACAGAATAAGCAGTTCTCTCTCTTTGTCTTGTGAAGCCTAGCGTGAATCTTATGAGATGGCCAACTGCTGTCTCAGACCTACTCTGATAGAAGACAGGGACAGCAACAAAAGAATTGTCATCTTTTTTACATGCCCTTGCATGAGCGTGCCTCATGGCATCCTTATCTTTTCTGTAGAGACCACAGGGCTTAGTGGAGATACTTCTCTCCTTTTGTTTCTGTTGCCAAACTGGCTCAGTAAAGCCATTCCCTTGTCTTTAATATAGAGGTTAATTCTAAACTTTATTTTTCCATCTTACTCTAAATGCCTCTACAAATTTGATAAAGACCTTGGACTCCTACAAGTTTGCCTAAAGGTCATCACATTGTTCAAATTTTAGCCTGCTTTCATGAGGTAAATGCAAATGATTTTCTATAGAGTGACATCCAGCTTTGACTGCAGAGCTATAGTTCTACATTATTGAAATGTTAAAATATTATCCTTAATGTGAAACGTTTTGACTGTATCATACATATACGTATGTTTATAAAAACACAGCACAAGAAATATAAACATAGGTTTGCAAAGAACCCATAATGCACAGAATAATTGCTCATCATTACTCCTCTACTGTTAAAAGTTTGATTCAGAAACGTTTTTTAAAAAAGATCTGTTTCTGTTTTCCGAACACACTAGTAGAACTTTGGAATACCTTGACTGAAGCTGGCAGATTTAAACAAGTATACTACTGATAAAAATGGAAACAGAATTGAATCCAGTATAGTAATTCTAATGCTCTTGTTCTGCAGAATCCGTCATTTATGGAAGGAATCCAAGAATCTTTAAAATAAAAAATCATCTAGGTGGGATTTAACATGATCTGAGTTGGCCCTGCTTTAAGCCAGGGGCTGAACCAAGTGACTTCCAGAGGTCCCTTCCAACCCAAACTGTGCTGTGGTGCTATGAGTTCTAATTCTATAGGAATTAGGTTCCCAGGTGCCATTTCCTGCTCCTCTGAAAATCCAGCCTCAGTAATCTTCAGAGGGCAGTGTTGGTGGCTAAATAGTAGAAGCTAACTGAATTAAAAAATGAAGCTTATACAATGGGAATTCCATCTTCTCACGATAAATCTGATATGGGGCAAAGATGGACTGTATTCATTACTTTGCCTAAGAAGTCCCTTATGTATTTCATGTGAAGGAATTGTGTGGATGGAGGCACGTGCACGTGTGAGAAATGAAATAAGTCCTTATGGATAGTTGCTATATGGCCATACTGTGAGTGCTAAACAAGCCAAAAAGATCTGATAATGCCTTCAGCAGGGACAGGTGATTTGAATGGTTTGTCAGGCTACTAAATTATGAGTGAGCTTGTGACTATATTAAAAAGAAAGTTCCTTAACGGGTTTATAGGGCTCTTTAAGACTGTGGAATAATCTGTTTTCTCTAAAAACATTGCAAAGAAATAAAGTATTCCTCTTATTTATTGTATTTTCATCTCTGTATGAACCTCTATTGTAAGAGCTGCCCTCCCTCCAGTACTTGCCATCCCTAAAACATTCTAGATTTGTTGAAATAGGAGTTCAAGGAACTAGGAACTTTAGGAAGTACGTTCTTTACTGAACAGCAGGAATGTGATATCAGAAGCTACTTAATCCACTTACAGTGTTCTTTAATTTGTATAAGGTTTTTATACTTGTTTAAGATACCTTGGGAAGTTGTCATCATTTTTTAATCGCATTTGATAGAGAGCAATACAGTGGATAAAATATCACTGCTGTGAAGTACTGCCTTCTGATAACACCAGAGCTCTGAGATGCAATTTTATTTGCCAGCTGGGAGTGAGGGGTATTTTTGTGGTGATATCAATTAAATATGTATGTGCATTTAACTTGTTATGGCTGGTGTTTGCTACAAAACTTATCTTCACGAGCGAAGAGACAAGGGGATACTACTTTGAATTGTTCTGTCTTTTCTTTGAAGTAAAGATAAATGTTATAGCAGAAGTCAGCACTCTCTTAGTCTTCATTTATACAACATGGGTGGCTAATTGCCTCTGAAGCAATCCTGTTGTTACTGAGATCATGGCTGATGAGATATGAAGCTTTGAAATAAAAATACCTTCTTAATGTCATCAGCATCTTGACTGACGGCCCGTTTTGCCCATATTTAATACTCCCGTTTTATAAACAGCATACATGAATATAATAGCTGAGCTGCAGATAGGGCATCAGTCTTTGCTTGCTAGTGGATAACTTGTCACATGTTCGTGACTTACTGTCCGTGTGTTCTGATGGCATTCGTAACTCAGATAAACATCACATCTAAACCTAGGCTATTAGATGGCCACGTTATCTCTGTAACTGACCTTCTACAAACTAGAAAATTACCAGATTATATGTTCCTAGTTGATTTTTCTCAGTCTCAGCTAGAGGCACGTCATTATTCTGATCAATAGTGTAGCCAGTCGCTAGTAATTTCACCATTAGTACTGGCACAATTTAGAAGGTTGCCACAGTTTGAATTGCAGCTACTTAAACAAAAACATTAAAATAGATATCACTCGGGAAAGACATGGAATATTCCTGTTTTCTTTTTAATTCCCTACTTCACTTTTTACCAATTTCCATTCAAAATTATTTCTTTGGAAATAATAAGCTCTTCTGTGCTGGCATTGTGCTTAAAACTGGCAGCAAGTGTTGTCCAAGTATGATTTAATTGTGATCCAGTCTGGTTTAATTGTTTTGTTTTAATTGCTACCCTTTTCTTGGTTTCTAACTGTTCATCTTACTTTCATTACGTATGTATTTTTTATCAAAATATAGTAACTTAAATATGATAAGTCACATTTTCACCTGTACAATTTAAAGGCAATCCAGAAAAATACATAGTAGAATTAATGTAAGGCAAAACATTAATATACTTGCTGTCATTTTTAAATAACATGTACAAGTGAGAGATCCATTTAAAAGGATCAGTGTATGAAATTAAAAACCCTCAGAAGTTTCTAATTAGACTGAAGCAGGACCTGATCCTTCTAGCCGCTGCGTCTCTCTTCCTGTCAGTGACACCGTCAGTGTTAAGGGAGCCTCAGGACACAGCAAGAGGACTAACATTTTGCAAAATTGGGTTTTAAAAGGCCTAATTTACCTCTCCATAAATTCAGTGACATTCTGGGCAGGCTTCGTGAGAAATAAACGTCAAATAGGTTGCGTACATTCTTAAAAACAAACCTACTGTGTTAAAAATAGATTTTCAAAACCAATTATAAAGTTCCAATTTTTGCTGTAATAGCTGTGGGACAATTACAAATTGACTTAACGCCTCAAAGCAAATCATCACCATTTAAAATACTTTGTCATGCCTACTATCCCTATCCTCATAACATTTCCTTTTATGTTAATGTGTCATGTGTTAGAAAATCATGTAATGATAAAGAAAATGTTCATGTGGAAGGTTAGAAATTACTTTAATGAGTTATTATTACCTTGCTTGCAGACTGTTGGTAATATTTTTGTGTTATTTTAATGTATTCTGAGTAGAGACAGAGGCACTAGTCAGATTGGATCATCAAGAACGTTCCCCTGGGAATCAGGGCAGGATATAGTCCCCTAAGAAACGATGTGTCAAATTAAGCTGATGCTATATTCGCAGGAGATACAACAACACACAATGAAATATAAAAATACACTGAAATATGTGATCTATTTCACATCTAATATGACTTGATGTGGTGCTGTGGAGATTGACACAGTGACCGTAAAGGTACTTCTCAGGCTGTGGCGTTCACTAGCAGGATCCTCACTCACTTGCAGCTGCCTCTGTTCTGTAATACGATGGTAACGTCTCCCATAATTCGTTCACTTCCCCCACGCTGAAATGGGCTCATACTTGAAGTGGGAAGATGGCAAGGTTGCAATAAAAAAGAAATAAAAGACAAGACATGGTCCCAGTTGAAAGCAGTGGTAGTAGCAGTGCTCGTAGGTTGGTTTGACACTGATCTCTGACTCCACTTCAAGGGACGTTACTGTTATTGCTGATCAGTAAATTATTAGTATCAATCCAGGACTGTAACAGATATTTAAAGAGGCAAAAGATATTAAATGCCACTGTATTAAAATAGGAGCATTATGAATATAATGCTAGGGTAGGCTATTTCAGCCCACAAAAGTTGAGAAATTCATAGGCTGTCTAGCTACCGTATTCCCACTGCATCAGGTGTTGCTTTTTGATTCTCTTTGCATACTGCTGGCTTGATTGTGTGGAAGTATACCTGGAAATAAAACCTTAGTGAGGGATGGTTGCTCTGCAAACACAACTTCAAATCTCCTAGTTTTTGTGCATGTGAATCTCAACTATGAAGTTACAGTCACGTAGCCTTTTTTGTACTTGAATATATGTTAAAAACTGAATAGAGGATAGTACGTAGTATTCCATTTCGTTATGCTTAGAACTTCATTATTTCTACATTAAATTGGTGAAATCCTCTTCCTCTTACCCCAAGCAGTAGGTGTAGTAATCTGCACCATTTAATGTCAATACAACAGATCTGTTTTGAGGCTCAGAAAATTTCCTCAGGTACTAATAAAAGAAAGCTTATTTCATTCTGCTGTCTCAAAAATGGCTAAGGAGACTTTTAGCTTTTGAAAAACACTTCCAGGAAACTTTCTAGGAAAAGTTTTTAGGAAAAACAAAGAGAAATATCAGCCTGGAAAGTATTTTTTTCAGACAGCTAGAGAAGATGCTTCCAATGAAAATACCCTTATTTGGTTTGGCATACACAGTGCCTTGAATATTCCTTGTAAGCTTGGAGGTTTGGGGGTTTTTTTGATCAAATGTTTTCCCCTGATCCTGGCTGTTGGAGACAAGCCCAAAGCCACCAGATTCTGATCCGAAAGGGAATTTCCCAAAGTTCATCATGTGGACTTAAAAATGAAAAATAGGACCAAGCTATCAGAATTTATAACTTCGTTATCAGTTTCCTCCATCACATCTTTCTTGGAACATATTGTAGACTGAAATGATTCTTTTCTTGGACAATAAGATGCACTGGGGAGTTTAATAGAAGTGATATGCAGCAGGTTCACTGAGGATGATTCATGTGGAGGGTGTCACAGGATAAAACACTTAAGCCTCTCCTCCAGCTTTGAGCTGTTCCCCCTCAAAGGGCAGAGAGTACTCAGTCAAGGCACAGGCCAGCGACAGGACAACTCCCATCAATCCCAGTAGACTTCAAATCAGGATCTGTTTTCTCCATCCATTGCACAGCCTTCAGGACCAAACCACTATAGAGTTACAGCCACCGTTCATACTTGCACAAAGACACCAAAGAAACAAGACTGCTAATTTTCCTTAGAGAGAGCCTCTGATGGGCCCAAGCATCTACACAGGCCTTGGGAAGTGTGATGATACCTTATTCTACGAGCTGCAGTGAGCTGGCCCAGTAGGTCCAAGCGCTGGTAATCATACATGCAGTGCAATAAAATTATTCAGCCTTGAGTAACTGATTCCTAATGGAATAACAGGGATGTAGCGGAGTTTTATTTTGGGTTTTTTATTGTCACATTTTTGCAGGAATCTTTCATTAACATTTTCCACATGTAATGGTTTAAAGCATTAGAGTCTGAACTTTTTTGCTTTGTGTATTCAACACCTCCTCTCCATTCCAAGCAAAGGCTGCTAAACTGAAAATACTCCTTTCACTTATTCATAGTTGTCTAGTAAATGCAAAGTTGTATTATTTGCATGTGTCCATAAATGACTGTATCGCTTCAGACTAAGGAAAACGTACACCCATCTGAGTGATCCTTACAGAAGTTCAATGCATTCAAAATGTGTCTGTAAATATAAAGAAGACAAGAGGGGCGGGGACAGCAATAGCAATACTAACTGCTTTTCTTGGAAACGTGCTTGGTTTAGTGTTCATGCTGGTGGTTAGAAAATAAGAAGTTTGTGTAAGAATGTTGTACATAGACAGGGAAATGCATTTAGCACGTGACCATTTTATAAATAAAGTAAATATAGGCTTCCGAAACATTTTATTCATGATCTCATGGTTTTGTCATTCTCTGGAAGTGAAAATATTGACATTTACCCAGCTGTTTGTTCCAGCTTTCTGATCTCCTGCAGTTTATTTTTATAACAACCTTATCGATGAGCCTCTTACTCAGCTCTCTAGGTTTAACTGAGTTGAGTCGATTTGTTACCACAGCTTCAAGTAGCTGTTACAGAACAAGCGAGACATCCTAATAAAGCTGTAAACGTGTTTACTCAAACATGGTATTGATTTTACTTGGAGAGGGAGAAGCTAGTGCTTAGCATGGTGTCAGGGAGGATGAATTTAACTGCAGTTTTTCACTGTCATCTGTCATGGTTGTGAAACACTAAGTGAAGCCACAAGAGGATAATTAGAATTGCCAGAAATTTAGCCCCTAAAATCAGTTAACCACTTGAGATTTTTGTAGTTTAATTAGTTTTTATTAAAACTTTCCTCCAGTGGTATAGTCAGGAAGGGTTTTCTAATGTTCTTTTCAGTGAGAGCGAGATTTCAAGGTTGCCACTTGTTAGATATACATCTTAAATGACTGTTTTTCTGAAAGGGTTGGTAACCTTTTTTCCTCTCACTTGTAATTAGCCTGGCACTACAGTTCTGTAGAAGCACAGAGCCATTTCATTTTAAAAGAGAGGGAAAGACACTTGTTTGTACACATATACATTTGTAGTTAATAACATATATGTGCATGTGTGGAATAATTCTTACACTGTATTTTGAGAGAGAAAGTGCTAAGGTGCGTGGAGGTTGAAAGAAGTATAGTGTATCTGAAGATGCTTACATTTAATTTGTCTTATATACTGTAAGTCTAATGTGTCAGACCACAGTGCCAAAATACATGAAAACAGAAGCCAAATCCCACCCTTAATCAAAAACGTTTCCATTTAGAATAGCCAACATTCGGTTCGATAGCAATGGGCAGGGCCTCTGGCTTACCACAGTTCTTGGCTGTAATATCCACCATCTGCCACAAAATTAAAAAAGGAGAAACCTCAGCGTGTTGACGTACAGTCGTTCAGTGACTATATTGCAGAATCATCTGATGCCAACGTCTTTTACAAAATCTAGGTTGGCTGGTTGGCTCTTGGCACCAGTGTTGCTAACCACCTGATTACAACTGACCAGGCTCGTGCTACCACAACATTAACCCACTCCAACAGCACTAAAAGGCATCCAAAAAAGCCTCAGTCATATCAGCTACAAGGCTTTAAATTGCTAGGGTAGTGTTTCTTGAAAACTGCATCTTCCCACACTGATGGCCTGGAAAGCTGGTGGGATCACATAAAAATAGATGAGCGTTCGAGCAACTGTGATAAATGCTGTATACGAAGGAGAGTGTGAAAAGGTGTTTGCAACTGACCCCCATGGTGGAATAACACCATTTTAGAAAAGGCGTTCCACAAATTAAGCTGTAGAAACTTTGAATACAAAAAAGAGGAGGCAGCTCAGCTGTTCGTGAGCCTTTCTGTGGCTGGGACAATTTTGCTGGTGAATGGCCTGGCTAGCATGGGTTATATTAGGTGCTTCAGGGTTCAGCTGGAAGAGGAGGATTGTCTGGGAACATGACAGAGCAAAAAGGTTTTGAGAGGCTCTGACTCAGGGTCAGCTTGTAATTGTTTATAATTAATGCATTTGATAATTGCTTTTTTTTTTTCTGCTTTTCTCTCTTGCATTTAAAAAAAATACATTAATTTTGCCTTGGGCATTTTATAAAGGTTGGAAGTGTGAGAGAAACTGCAGAAAGACGAGTAGTGGGGGAGCTGGGTGTCAGAGGCTATAAATGGATTTCCAGCCAGCATTAGTAATTAACAGTCGTTAAAATTAATTGTCAAGTGTACAACTTGAAATGAAACATTTGGCTTCAGTATGAGCTGTTTTTAAGTGTTGTTAAACCATTACTGAAGCAGACCGGAACTGTTTTAAAATCTCCGCTATTGGACTCCTGCATTCCTATCCAACTGCACTAGTGCTAGGCGTTCATTCAGAATTACCACCGATAATCTGAAAACAAAACTTTCAAAGAAATCACTGATTTCAGTGAAATTACCTCTGAAAAGTCTATTTTGCTGGCCACAAGGAAATGAACTTGGTTCTCCTTGAACGATTTTAAGTGCTACTCAGCTCTTAGAAGTAACAAAGTGAAAACAACACCTTTTGTGTCAGTCAGTGGACTGTCTTGCTGTGTCTTTTCAGACTTGTATTGACATCACCAAAGAGATTTGAGCTGGTTTCAGTGAGGGCCTTGGTTTGGGTCTGGATTTTGAGGCTCAAGCACCACTTCTGGCACTTGGCTTACAGAACTTTTCATTTGGTGGTAAGCACAAAAAGGAAGAAAGCAACTTGACTTTTCCATCCCTCATTCTGTTTGCAGACCTAGCAACTTAAATATTGTCTTTGAGCATATGTAGTAAGGAAGCTGGAAATAATAAAGGTTAACTCTCAATTATTTCAGGAACACCTTTCAGAGCGAAGTGATTTCAGAGACACTTTACTAAGCAGGAAAGAAATAATTATGGGCCAAAAATAGCTATTGGTGTGTTATAATCACTTCTGTCATCTGGGAATGCAAATACGTTTTGTACCACTCTAAGGTTTAAAGCAGCTTTTGAAGTAAAGTTGTCTTTGCTATCTAGGAAGATGCTGAAGAAGTGGGATGAATTGGACACAGTTCCAAATAAGTTCTTATCATGACTAGGTACAAGGTGGTTACTTGGCTGTCCATGCCTGTGAGGGACAAAAGGCATCCCAGTCTACTCTGAAAGCTTACCAAGATGGCTAATTACAGCAAGGTGGCCCACTGGGCATCCTGCAACTGCCATTTCTCTTACTCCATAAATGATAAACACTTTGGATGTCAGGGCAGGAGGCAGACAAGTGGAAAAGCCTTGAGTTTGGTTCTTGCCTTTGCGTTCTGGTGTGAAGAGAGTGGTACACAATGCATGTAACACCATCACCAGCTTCAGCAGTGTAGAAATGCTAGCGCAGAACAGCTGCAATTAGAAGATGGCAGACTACATCGCCTGAAGTTGTTCTGGTAAAATATTTGAAGTGAGGTTGTCTTGTGTAGCCAAAATATACTAATGCTTTGTGCACTCCTTTCCAGTGATAGCCAGGAACTAGTTCAGGCTGTGGCAGAAGTTAAAATAGTTGCTGAGCTACTTCAGTATGTGCTGGGATGATAGAGTTCTGTGATCCCAGGCCCGTGATACAGGATCAGAGTTCAGTCCTGCCCTTTCTGTCTGTGAAATTGTAGGAGGAGTGTGAAGTAAGTCTGAAGCCATGTTCACTTATCTTCTTGCATTTCCAGTCATGGCACCTTAAAGAGATTACAGCCTTCAACTGCTTATCATCTTCCCTCCACCGCCCTGCTCACTGGTAGAGCTGTTTGAGTACTCACTAACCCACTTCAGTTTAAATCAGCTGGGTTAGCAAAGATCTACTGTTCGACAGCTTACTGTTTAAACTAATCTGGCTCATTTTGACAGAGTGTCAGGTTATACAAGCAGCAAAGAAGGGTGGTGAAAAACAGATGGGGCAGTAACTTCTTCAGCTGGAACTCGAAGATCTGAATCCATGCCTTGAGAGTATGACTCATGGGGTTTGCATCACAGTACCTGATACACTGGAGGAGGCAAACTGAATTATATTCTGACCATGCTGCTTTTTTACTGCATTAACTCAAAAGAACATTCTGCAGCAAAGGCAGCCAACCTGATAGAGCTCTTTGTTTCTCTGCTCAAACAACAGTGCTTTCTGGCGTTCCCTCGGGGTCTGCTTTGCCAACTGCCTAGTCTTAGTATGTGATGTAGTTCTGTGTTTGTGATATGTGTGTTTGTATTGTCATTTGATGCGATATTGTGTTAGATACTGCTATTTCTTGTTCATCTGTGAAACACATACCTTTTAAGAGAAACTCAACAGACAAGAGAATGGTTTGAGGGCAAACTCCCCACTGCAATTTCTACATATCTCATATATGACAGCTGTACTTAATGTCATTTCTCCACAACTCTGAAATCAGAGATCCCTCATTTCTACCCCCAATTAGAACAGGATGTTTTTTCACCTGATTCTGCTTTCACTTAGATCACAATAAATAAAAAGTAGCTTCACTGACGACAAAAGATACGTACTAGCTTGAAACTACAGTGAGCCTTGGAGGTGATGACAGTTTCAGTCTAGTTGTATTGAAAAATAATTCATGTTTTATGGTCCTTCACTCCTTGAATGTTCTCATCTTCATGTATGTTTGATGCCTGGATCATAAACACGGAGGACAGTTGTTCTTTCTTGTATAAACCCCTCTCTGAATTCATGCTCTGCACAAAACCTAGCCTCGCGTTTGCCTTTGGAGGCCTGCCTAGTGCATCTTCGATACCGACTGAGTCAGAAATGGACTGTCTTAACAGCCTCATTTTACATACGGTTACAACTTGCTCTCAAGTTTTAACCACCCAGAAGCACACTGGCAAGCTCCTGCCTCCCAGGCAGTTTAAATGTAATGATTGACATTCTCCACGTATCCAAGAAAGTTTCTCCTAAGAATGCATGTTAATTTAATGGAGAGCAGACCATTTTCATCTTGTTATTCAGAAATGGTCTGATTTCTGCCAGGCATGCTGTTTGAATTTCTCAACTGTTACCCAGCTATTACAGCTGGACCATCCTGCCTCAGTTGTGTTGTCTGTCATCCCCTGACTGCCATCAGTGATAGTGCTCACAGCACAATTTCTTCCTGTTTCAGATTCTCATCTTTGTGTACTGAAAAATCCTGTCTTCTCCACTTGTGCTTCTGGACTGAACTTTTGTTGGTGAAGCAGTCATTTTTTCCCAGCTAGTGTCAAGCAATACCTGTGAAATTCCAGCCAATATGTAGTTCTCTAGAAAAGTACTGATGTCAGAAACATAGGAGTTTCCTTCTAGTTGTCAACTAAAACGCCTGCTTTCTATGGCCTCCCTATTCCGGTGAAAAGTATTTGGTTTATAGATTTTAGTAGTTTCAGACTCTTCTCACATTCAGTGCAGTTTAGCGAAAACTATACATCAACTAGGCTTCCTTTCACTATGAGTCATGACTGAGAAGCCAAGACAGATCTTGGTAATTCATGAAAACGGGGTCTTTTGCTCACCAGTATTATCCTTCATTAATCTAACGTTATTTTTCATGTTTTACATGATTTTTACGTGATTTACATGATCTTCAAGGAGCAGACATTATTGCATAGGATAAAATATTTTTATCATCTTCTAAAAATATGCTCTAACGTGCCACAAAAGGAAATATTTAGAAAAGGAGCAGAGGTTAAATGAGAGCATCACAATATAATGTAGAGTCTTTGCTCCAGTAGTAACCAAGCTGAACAGAGAAAGTGTATTTGAAAGCAAAATATATCGACTTTGAATCAAAATTTGTAATATGTCAGAAATTGGTACTTATGAGAGACGTGGTTTCAAGACTAGATTTGTACTGTCAAGGCCCAAGGCCTGTCAGAGTGTGACACAGGAACTTGAAATGGTGGCTGAAAGCTTTAAAAAGAACATGTTTCAGCTTCTGATTTTCCTGGGCGAGTCTCACTTTCCTTCTGTGATTGGATGAGGAAGAGAGAGACATCTGAAACACATTAAAAACAGAATAAAAGTGAATAAAATATTCCCTCTAGAATGACAGTGGAGTATTAAATTATAAGATACTAAGTTTACTTTTCACATCTTGAAAACCTCTTCCAAATTTAAAATAGATATTTCACCTCTGCCCTTAGTTCTGTCATGCTTTCGATCACAATGGTTTCAGCCGAGACAAAATGTTTCAGAAATGAGGGACTCAATCCATAAAATTTCTGGTGCCACTTGTACTTAACTTTTCCAAGTACCTATGAATAATCTCCTTTTTAGGACTCTCTGCTTATATTCATTTAAAGAAGTGCTCTGGTTTTCAAAACACTCAGCTCCCAGTGATTTCTGGTTTTCTAAGCAATGCACGCTCGGGCTTTGTTAGCTAAAGCAGTTAACCACGTGCCCCAATTCTGAGAGGTGCTTGCTTCTCCATACGCTTTGCTGTTTATGTGCTGACCACGCTAAGAGGTACCCAGTGTTTCTGAAGTCTTAGGTTAGATTTCCAATAATCAAGGGCAACAGATGTCATCTAACTTTCCTCATCAGGTAGAAATTTCTCACCTTCTTTTCATTGTGAACACCTGTAACTGTGAACATAGATAACATTTATTTGTTATGTGCCTTACTCTTTTTTTTGAGAAGAGCTTGCAGAGTGACAGTGTGTGGGGCTGTAGTTGTAGCCGGTACGAACAGAAAGCGCTCTCTTCAGCAGGGAAAGCGGCTTCTTGGTTTCTAGAATGGTATTTGAGGAATCAGGGGTTCTCTCTGGAAAAGAAGAAAGCAAGAGCTCTGCTAAAATGATTCTGAGGGCACTAATAAAGATCAGTCTCGATAATCTTTAATTTACTTGAAGCTACCAAATGGGGACTTCAGGTAGGACTAATGGCAGCAGCACTCCAACTCAGCAGGCCACTCAAGTGCAATACTAAATTTAAACTAGCCAGGCTACCTGTGTACTTACAGTTAGGCCAGTATTTCAGTGCTTTGCCCTGTGACAAACTGATACACTCAAAAAACCTAATCTAACCAGTTTCTTGCTTCTCTTTCTCTCCCACTTCGTTCCATAGGCTTTCTCTCACAGCTCGTCTATGACCGGCCAGTGACTGAGTGCATCCGGGCTGGACATTACGCAGCCAGCGTAATTATCAAGCGTTCAGGTTGCACCTTCCCGGAGAAGCCTGATTTCCACTGATACTGGTGAATTGGAGGGATCAAGAGTAACTCCCATGTTGCCATGGGATTGCTGCCTATATTTTTCCTCCTTCCCTTTCCTCACCTTTCCAATTACCTGCATCAACGCTTCTGTACTTCTGTTCATTGTATTCTAAACAAAATATATATTTCTATGGTGTTTTCCTTTTCATACCACTACAATGTCTCAGTAGTCTCAACTTTTGGAAACAGTGCTAAGTGGAGCTTATTGTCTCATCCATCAGGAAAAATTGTTCTATTTACACAGTTTATAAGGAAGTCCCATGTAAACGACACTGCTGGTTCACACCATTGAAATACTTCTGTTGAATTATCTAGTTTGTATCCAGCTGTGGCCAAATCCTACTCAATTTACGTGAAATCAACAGACCTGACTTTATTTGTCACTTAACGTTATAAACCAGGAATTGTTCTTTCTATATAGTGGAGTCACACTAGTGTAAGGAGCAGTGTAAGTGTCCCAAAAACTTTCCTACGTATTTGAGCGTACAATATCTGGCTGTCAGATCCAGCCCAGCTTCCGTGAAGGTGAATAGCGGTTGGTGTCATGCACTCAGTCGTCTTGCACTGATGCCAGTAGCTTCAGGTCTGGCGCTATGTGAGAGCGGGGTCTGGCCACTCTACGTACAGTCACATTCATCTGTCAGGTGAGCTGGCAGATAGGTACTTTCAGTGATTTCAGGGCAGATGCAGGAGTTGATAATAAACATAAACGTAGAGATAGATCCTATCTCCTCCATGTGAGCTGTCTAGAGGCTGTATTTAATTAAGGTACACATAGTGAAAATGAGGTACAGAAATATTTATGCAGGATATATTGACAGGATATGCCAAACGGAATCTCTGAAACGCACATTTTTAAACTTTTAATTTACTTTGGATAATTAAGCAATATGGTGCATTTTGTTTGTATTTACAGTATTCAAAGAGGTGATCTGACACTGCATTCATTACTTTGCTATGTAATTTGATACTGATAAATAAAAAATTGTCATACAGTAGCTCCTGGTTTTGTACTGGTATACGTCCAGCTTTCCTCCGCATATCGTACTGAAATGGGAACAGGAAATGGGTGCTTAACCCACAGTACATGCTAGATCTCAACATTTTATACGTGACTGTCAGAGTCCAGGTGGGTGTTCAAGGGTGATCTCAGCAGTAAGGAAGGGAAGGAACATCAGCGTGGTGTTTGTACCACAGTAGAGATGAAAAATTAATGTCTGGGGTTCATCAAAGGATGTTAAGTCGGTGCGGGCTTTGCACTTTACTGCATAGCATGGAACAAAGGATGCACAGAGACTGAATGCTGTTATTACAGTTTGTATATTGCAACGACCACGGGGAGAAATCAAGGCTATGATCCCGATTCCCTTGTTTGGCCCAGTATCCGTCCGGTCTGATACATTGGACAACAGGCTCCGTCGTCTTAGAGATCACCTGCGGGGATCCCTGCAGATATGTCAAGGAGCTTCAAACCAGCCACTTCTGAAGATCCTCATGGGGCCGTGGAACTCCATCATCACAAGCATGGGTCTCTGCATCATAAGTACGGTCTGTTCCTCAAGGACTCGGGCTTGTGGTTTCTGTCTGAAAAAGGTTGCATGTGCAGGCCTTGTCTATCTGCAGACCTACTCATGAACAGCTTTGTGCAAGTAAGACTTGCCTGGTTTCTTCATAGTGCTACTCTCCAAAGAGCTTTGGACTTCACATTTCTCATGTTCTAGCATAGGAGAGAGGAAGAGAAATGAATATATTGGAGTGAAAATGGAACTGCAAAAAAAACCACCTGAAAAAGCCTACAGTGTACCTGGTCTTCGGGCTTTATGGGTTGATCAGAAGAATGTCATTTTTTATATCTCATGGTTAATTTTTAATTCTTTAACTTGGTGTATCCATGCTATATATTTTAATCAAGAAAAGCTGACAGGCCGAGGAAGGATGTGTTGCAGTCCCTGGTTTTAATGTATGGTCACATATGCCGCATCATGCTTACTGCATGAATTTGGCTGTCAGTAAGGAAAAGCCCAATGGTCTAGCAGTTAAATTTGCTGTTCCCTTTGCCCTGCATCCATGACACTTTCCGTTCCTTTTGAAACAACTTTATCAATGTCCTGCCCAGGTAATTATGGCCCATTTAAAACAGAATATAAATATGTAAACATTCTTTACTGTACCAATGAAACTACAAGACAGCATAACTACTGTAAAGGAAGGAAGGGTATGTAAAGGAAGGTAGTCATAATGTAGCGGGGAGGTTGTTCTTTCTTTCTTTCTTTCTTTCTTTCTTTCTTTCTTTCTTTCTTTCTTTCTTTCTTTCGGCTATTCCTTGTTTTCAGTTCAGGATGCAAAAGAGTCAAGTCAGAGGTTCTGTTCTGAGCTTTTCCACTGACGTGCTTGGTGAGCTTGGGCTCCTGACATCTGGCTCTGAGTGTCAGCTACAAAGCATAATTTGAAGCCAGCGGGAGCAGCTGAGGAATAAACTACTACCCAATTCATGGGAGGGCATCAGAGTCTGACCTGCTCTATTTAGCCATTCATTATTTCTCCAATAGCTGTCAATGGATATTCTTGGATGATATATAGATACTCAGAAACATAGTGCCAAATCATGCTAAATAATTTCAATTTGTGCTGTCAAATTGCCTGACACTTTCATTCTGGATTCGTTTCAGGATCTGTATTTCTTTCCTGCTTCTCACTGATGAAGGGTTTTTTATCTATATAATGGATAATGGTGCCGTCTTTAATACTCTCTCTCACAAATATTTTTCCTCTCTCTTTGGTCCTCTACCAGCTTATTCCACACAGAGGCATGTTAGAAAACTGGCCTTCCTGAAAAACATCACTGAAAGAGTTGTCTGCCAGTGACATGTGCCGCTGTTTCAAATCCCAGATGGGATAAGTGAAGTGAGTCTGTCACTGAGCTTGAGCCATAATTCAAACCCAGAGTTCTTACCTGGGTTACTTTCAGGAAAACAAATAGTGGAAATTTCTCACTAGCCACTGGCCAAAGCATGTTACCCTCACTCAGATAAAACTCTTCCCTTTTGCTGGAAATAAAACTGCATCTACCGTGCCCAGCATCGTGCATTTTAGGCTTGTTTTAATACTACGTAAGTGGGTAGCAATGGTGCTGAGATCAACAGGCAAGGAAATAGGTCTGGTATTCAGAAGGCCACGTGCTGAACAGCTGAGAAGAATTAAGAGCGGGGAATCAGGAAATAAAGGTTTTTCTGTTTCTGCAGATGATCCACTTTGTTACTTGGGCAGATCGCTTTCTTCCCTCAATCTCTCTCTGTAAAGATGGTAAGCTCAATTAGATGGTAAACTCGAGATGAAGGGGGTAAGAATTCAAGCAGGGCAGTATCAGCCACATCTCTGCCTGTTCTCATTGCTGGTCTTTTGATTATCTGAGTTTTCCCTTTTGTATATGAACTAATTTAAAGCTATTTGTTTACCCTTAAAAATAGTGCTAGCCGTTACTACTTGTTTGAGGGTTAAGGCAGAGAAGGCAAAGGAGGGGAAAGGAAAGGAAAAAAGCTTTACTTATAAAGTGAAGTAAAATATGCGACATGAAAATGACAATAGAAACGCACACTGTTTTAAGGTGACAAGTCTGGGAACAATCTTTAATTTAAAGGGTCTTATCCACAGTTTTCATAAAGAATTGTTAATTAAAAGTGTGATGACATGTTTGGGATTTAAAGGAAATCATTCTGCAAAGGATTTATAGCAATCACAGCTCCAGAGCATTAGGATTACAGATCCTTCTGCTGTTCCTTTTCAGCGATCATGTGATTGGCCTGCTGTTAAATATAGCTCCCATTTAGTGAATTGAGACAGGCATGGGAAAGGTAGGGATAGTTTCCCTTTAACCACCGGGATTTCAGAGGTGTTGGAGATTATACAATTCATTAGTTTTTACATAAGATCAAAGGGAGAGAGGAAGTCTTAATTTGGGCACCAACTGCTACTGTCTGAAAGTCTTGCAGATTAAATGAGAAGAGAACATGTGCGGTGCTAACTGCTTCTGTTAGAGCATGAGCCTATTGTTTTATATCTCACTAACTCATTGTTCTCTTCCGGGTGATAATTCTCACACTTAAGACCTTCAGAGATAGTTATGTCTGTTGTGAATAGTTCAGCAACCAACTGGCTCAGAGGTTATTGCCTAAGCATCTTTCCCTTGGTCTAATCCCCTGCAAGGTTTTTTTCTGAGCAGTGTTGTTAATCTAAAATGACTGCTAACTGACTCCTGTGTCAAACATTATTCATTATGTGCTGTAAATGCTTCCTGCAGAGGCCAAAATACATTTTGCTTTTTAAAAGCGGACCACAAGGAGTGCCTATGTAGGATATTTCCTAAAAGATTAGACTCAAAATGGCAGTTAAGATGATGAGGGGAAAAAACTGTGCTCAAAACAAAGCTTCACAATTTAACCAGGGACATACGAAATGGACAAACCTCAGTTACCAGAACCCACTTTTCATATAGAATTATCTATAAGCTGTTCCTGTGAGAGAAAACATGCACCCTTGCAGGGCAGGAGAAATACTTTTATAAAGACATGGAATAGGCAACCTTATTAGAAAATGAAGGCCAAATAAATAAAATTTTTAAAAGCAGTAGTTCTTTTGTGTCTTGGTTTTTTTTCGGGTGTCACTGGTGTTGGCATAAAGTGAGAGGGGTTTTTTTGTGTCAGTGGCACTGACAGGCCTTGCATGCGTAATGACAACATGGGAAGAGAGACAGACAGATAGATTTGAATAGCAATAAGGTGGGTTTTCTTCCAGTGTGAAAAGAGCATGGGATTCATGTGTACTGAGATGAAGTACGGCCTTGCTGCACAGTGCAAATATTTAATGCTGTTCTAACTATCCCTTGGTTATTGGAGTGTGACAGTTAATAGCCGTCAGCTGCCAAACCCAGTGAACAGTTTGGTTCCCTAAAAAGAAAATGAAAAGTTAAGAAATGAAGCCAAGTCAGACGAGGAACCTGCAAATCATAAACGTGCTGTAGTTTAGCAGGCAGATCGTCTCCAAAGTTCAGAGCCATGTCGACCTGAGCCGCTTCTCAAATGAGAGAAGGATCGAGTACGTCTGTCTTCTAGTCCTAGCGCTGCCAGGTACTCGCAGGCAAGCTCTGGCTGGGCTTTCTGCCTCCCAAGGCCCTGTTACTCCCCAGTGATGTTTGTAAAGGAGATTGAGTAAAGGTTGGAATGAAGAAAAGCAAAGCATTATCGTTATTCTGGATCAAATATCTCAAGTCAGTGGTGCAGCGTAAATGCATAGAAAAATGGAAGAGCTCCTAAACGGAGTGTGAGAGGAATTGTGTGCTTGGAAGGCCTCCCTGTCTATGGTGCCATGGACATGGTAACATTGGTGTGAAATACTGCCCTAAAAGAAGCATTACTGTGAAATAATAACAGCATATGAGAGAGTATTTCAAGAAATAGATTCAGCTTGAAAATCACCTCTCATTCTACATGTTATTTTTCTTATTCATGCTTGAAGTAACACCTCACTGTACTTAAAAATTGCTCTATTTTGAACGTACCTACTTTCTGGGTCCTTGGGAATAGTCACATCCCCTCTTCCGCTGTCTATTTGCTGGCAGTTCTTATGTGATGGTAAGCACCAAACGTAAGTGATTAGAAGGCCATGCTCTCTAGGTCCCCTGTGTAGCCACTGGAGAGAGTGCCTCCAGAGGACAAGTTAGAGCAGGGAGCTGAGCAACAACTCCTGAAATGCTCTGCAGACACCTCTGCTGGCTCTAGAGAGAAGGTAGGATGGGACCTACCTACTCTGAGGCTGTCAGCCATCTAAAGCGGGAGCAGAGAGGGGGACTGCTCTTCCCCAGCCTTTTCCCTTTGTTAGCATTGCACTTTTCACAGAAAGGCAGGAGGAGGAAATATAAATAACAAACAGGCAAATAAAGCAGCAAAATCTTTAACCATCAGCAAAATGACTCACGTTTAAATTACCTTGATCTCAGTTTCTTAAAATTATTTGGATTGAAAGTTAATGATGATTCTTCTAATCTCTCCTCTTCATATTAATACTTCTGGTAGATATTGCAGAAAACCCCATTGCTCATCTGCTGTTTGGGCAGTGCTTCCTACACAACCTTTTGTTTCCATAGGATTTATCCCTCTCCTGAAGTATTTCCCCCACAAACACACCTCCTGTCCCAGTTAGCTTCATAAAGAGTAGGTTTGGGGGTTTTTTAAGGGGTGAGGCAGTTACCAATCACAATAGGTTTTTCCGAGAATTAGATTGTTGTCATATCTGTGGATCAGTGAATTATAAATGAAATAATTGATTCCACTTCAGGAATCATTTTCAGGCATATCATCTATTGGTGGGACTATTAATGGCACTCAAATAACTTGCAGAATTTCCAGGGTTCTTCTGTCAACCTGTCACATGGACAGACCTATTTTAGTCTGGCCTGTCCTCAAGCATAGCCAGCTGCTGTGGCTGTCTTGCAGGGTAAGGACAAAACACTTTCCTATTCATCTCCCAAGGTCAGTACAATAACACACACATTTTTATGTCTGATAGTGAAAAGCATTTATCAGTGCAACTTTTGCATTCCATAAATGGCCAGAGATTTCACAAGATGAACACCCTGGACTTAGGGAAGGTTGTGCTCCAGATACATGGTGATTTGTATGTATCATGAATACATACGTGATACATTTCATTGCCTAAAATTAGCAGTAAAATAGCTTCTTGAGGCTTGCTGTTTATTATGCGCCACAGTGTTTCAGGACAAAGCAAGAAACAAGATTTTAGCACATAACCTGGCAAATTCAGCTTGGGAAAGGAAGAAATTAATTTGGAATGACTTGTCATAGTATGTTTACTATAGAAATTTATGCCAGCTCAGAAGTTAGCCCTTCTACTCCCCCAGCAGCAGCAGCTTAAATTGGGCCATGAGAGTCTCACAGAGGAAGAAGATACTGGAGCTTCCCTGAGGGTGAGAGTGCTGCCCTGAAAAGAAGCCTCACATATTGTTGTCTCAAAGAAGAAAGATAAATTGTAGTGTGCTTGGTATTAACTTGCACAATATCAGCTGCAGCTTTGCAGTTTGGGTTGACATGCAGTAGTACTGTGTCATCCTTTGCATGACTTATCTGCAACACCGCTGCCTGACACAGTGTTTGCTTGTCCCTCTTGATCCTGCCTATAAAGTCTTGTAAGTCCTGCCTAGACTTGTAACTTTTTCCTAATGACCTCATCCTGCTAAAAGAGATGAAGATGGGGCAGTGATGTGGAGGACATCTCTCCAGTGTCGTAGTTCATACCTTCTGAGACAATCAGCTTCCCTGAAGACTTACTCACTCTTTGCTGAACTGATGATGGAAGAACTACTCTGCACTAAAAAGGCCAGTGAGGTTTCTAATGTCCCACTGTTGCTTGTGCCTCTTCCCATGTTTCACGCTGTAGTGAGAGATCAACTCTGTTGAACCAGCAGGCAGCCCCAGCAAAGGACTAGCCTCTTTAATTAGCTTTAATTCTTGTTCTTTAACTTTCCTTGGCTATATCCCACCCATGTACTAGCCCATCCTGATGCTGTGATATCGTACGGGATCAGAGCACAGGGCATTTGATGTTGCAGCCCCGTATTGCAGCTGGATATAGTTGAGCAGTACACAAAGCAGCAAGGATCACGAGGGGCTTGGTTTATTTCCCCTCCAAACACTACTGGCAAAAAGAAAACAGACACAAATGCCTGTTGCACAGGTCTCTTGCCTCTAGTTCTGCTCATTTAGCTCAGCTTAATGATGCTTCTTGGCTGCCTCTTCTCTTCCAAACCATAGCTGTGAATATTCATCTTTAAAAGTAAAGCACCATAGAAGTGGGCCTTCATACAGGACTCTCGCCGGCTGCCACTCCTGCTGACAAAAAAGATTGCAAGAAGCAGGAATTTGAATAAAGGACAAACGTCACATATGCTGTGTGCTATGGAGGACAAATGCTGAATACAAAATATGTGTAATTGCTGAGTTAATTATCTCACTAAAGTCTAAATGTTGTTTTTCAGCACTCCCCCCCACACACACACTCAGTTGTTTACTTTTATCAGTTAGAAAATAAAAAATCAATGTCATGAAAAACATAATTATATTCCTACTAATCTGGAGTGTTTTCTCATTTGAGTACTGCAGTCTGATGCATTTTATCACTTTCCATCAGATTATAGCAGTGGAAATTGCCAGCTAAAAGCTATGGCTTTAGAGCAAAAAAGAGGAAGAAAACCCACCCCAAGGCCATGTGCCTTGCCAATCAAATCTTATTCCTAATGACAAAGCTTCTGCGATTTCCTTTCTGACAATACATGAATAGCTAGTGAATAATTGGTTCAACAGGAGCTTCATTAAAGTCCAAGAGAGAAAGCAGGATCTTTCATGTGAATAATTTGGAATGATTGGTAAAGATGAGGCATTATTATAGGATTGCCTTCTGCTCCACAGTCAGAAATATGCAGCCTCTTCCTTGCTGAAGTGTGAAAACATTTTGTAAATAGTTCTAGCTACTCCCAAGTGGTGGGTGATCTTGCTACTTAGTGAAATGACTTCTTGGTTGCTACTGTTTCTGGATTAAATGCACCCATTCTCTACACAAATGGAAGGTAATTGAGCTTTGTCTGGGGAGCCCAGCTGCAGATACATCCTCCCGCTCCCAGCTTGAACAGGTTTGGTGTAAGCCTGGGGTGCTTCTCCTCCACCACTGCAGCGCAAAGGGAAGCGACACCGACCCGCAGAAACCCAGACCCTGTGCCTACGTGCCCCGGCGCAGCCCACCACGCTGCTTCCCTCTGTGCCATCCAGTCTGGCCGGGAGGGTGCTTACAAGGTAAGTGCATCAGCCCGTCCTCAGCAGCTCTGCCACTAGTCTTCCTCGTGGGCAAAAATGATGTAGGAAGCTCAGCCTGGCACGTGGTCAGCAGAGGGAACGTTACCCATGGGAGTGACCTGTGGTCATTTACTGGAGCAGATGCCATGCCAAGCAGCCACCTCAACGTGAACCACCCTCTGCTCCCAGCACCCTGACCACGACCCCACGTAGCAGGGCAGCGCAGCACAGCAGGGTCCCACCAGCAAGGCTCACCCGTGCTCCTGTCGCCCTCCCGCAAGTTAGGAAAAGCAACAGGAGCAGAGCTGAGCTCAGATTTCAGGGAGTGGCCAAGCCCTGGGACTGGGAGCTGCCACCCTGTAAAGACAAGCCAGTTTCTGAATTTCAAATCTGGGCTTCCTCCTCTGCGCCAAGAGCCCAGGCCTGCCAGGCCCAGTATTTCTGATGAGAGCCAGTTAACCTCATGGCCTTACTTGGGATTTCATATGCCCTAGGTTTGCCATAGGGCATCCTAAACTCTACATATACCTCAGATTTTAACAAATAACCCTTTTTTTTAAAGGAAGGACCAGTTAGTTTCTTTACCCTGCAATAACAGTTGCTTCACCTCGCATGCAAAACTATGCAGTGAGTCTGGCAGCCCCTGAGCCGAGTCGCCCGACTCCAGCTGTCTTGGATGGATGTGACCTCAACATGGGGAAGCTCAGCAGCAGGGCAGTCATCTCCTTGTCTGTACCCCTGAGGATAATGAAGCCTTCTCCAGTACCTCGTCTCACGATATCACCTGTGAGGCGTTAAAACAGTCAGTGACTGCATTAAAATATCACTTCTAAAGATAATCTCGTAGGGTCATTCGCAGTCTTGAGGCAGTGCTTTGTTAGAGATGCACGGTGTTGGGGTTTAGGGGTTCAGAGTTTCTTACTCTCTGTTGAGTGTTTTCTAGGTCGAGCTGGAGAAGGCCTTGTGCAATACCAGTATGGCTCTAAGTGCCCCCCCAGGAAACAAACCCACATCCCAGTTGGACCCTTTCCCAAGAGGTTCAGCAGGTAGGACCGCTGTGTAAAGGCAGGTCTCGAGGAGAGCATACTGGATGTACATTTCGTGAGAGTGACCGTATATGTGCCAGTGGACACACATGCCCTCCTGCTCTGGCCTCTGCCTGTTTTGGCAGGGGCCAAAAATCAGGGAATCAGTTTTTCACCCGGCGTACCCACTATAGCTCAGCACAGCTATGCTAATGTACAGAGACATACGCTACCTGCCAGAATTTGGTTAACTCCTGGCAAAATAATGACTGTAATAAATAACAACAGCGATGCTGAACGTGATCCTACTCCTCTAGGCAGTGAATAAAACAGCCTTCCCAACACAGAGGCTGTGGCCTGATGTCAAGTGGCTGCAACCCAGCCAACTCAGAGCGGCTGAGGAGGCTACGTATACCGGAGGAGATTCACTGCAGGATAGCTTACGGAGCGAGAAGCAAGTTTCATTTGCTATGAGTCCTCATTTGCATAGACAACAGTTAATCTGAGCTGTCCATTTACTGTGCTGAGGCTCCTCACCCCATGTGTGCTTGAAACATGGAATGCCACACTACTGCTGCAGGACTGAGAATATTCAGAGGGTCTAGAGCCTTGGCAGATCTTTCTCTGCAGTTTTTGAGTTTACAGACAATGGCCTTTTCATTTTCATGTACTTACAGCCTACTTTTTAAAACATTTACGCCATCTCTTGCTCTTTTCACGGGTCTTCATGTGGCTGGTCAGCAGAGTGTGCATTGCTGACATTAAATAGCCCTGTCTGAGAGATGAGCGCTAATAGTATCAGGATTTATATATATATATATATAAAAAAAAAAAAAAAATCAACAAATTCAGGGCATGCAGCAACAGTGAGCAGAATTTCTGTGAACAGTTTTGCCATTCACTACCAAAAAGAAAATATTTGTCATCACTCTTCCCCACAATGTTTTTACAATGGCAACTGCTACCTGAGCTGGTGTTTGGGTTGCTGAGCAAGTGAGCAGCATCCTAAGGAAATAAACACACAAGCAGGTGTGCAACCATGCTCATTTGCTGCTTTTTGAGGGCAGGAGAAGTGTGATGTAATTAGCAGGCACATGTTTAAATTTTTAATTAAGAATTTTAATGGATTATTCACTGCCTACGAGAACACACATGCTCTTACTTTCTCACTCTTTTAGGCTGGGTTCCTAAGGAAACTAGGCTTAGTCAGCCATGCTGCCTGCCAGCCAGCCAGCCAGCCTGCCTTCCTTCCTAATCAGTGTTGAACTCTTTGGGGTCCATGGCAGGCAAACACCACTTTTGTGGTGAAATCATGACTGCATCACAACACAGGGGTAGGAAAAGGTCTGAGTAGCTGCTGCAGCTCAGCAATAGGCACAAAAAGATTTCTTCCAGGAGAAGGGCCCAAGCCTCCAGCAAAATCAGCTGGGGCAGGGGAGGAAGGCATGAGAGGAAAGGAGGAAAAGAAGAAAAGAGCATCCTGACATGTTGACCACAGTTTCCCTGGACTCCCTCTGACTTATTGTTCAAAGAGGATTTTTTTTTTTTTAATATTTTTTTTAGTCTCATGACGCTGGTGTGGTGATACTCTTTGCAGTGCCAGTGTGATACAGGTTGCAGCTGAGGTCAGAAGGGCATGTAACTGAAAGATTCATTGGACTCCAAGGGTTGTAAGTGCCACTGCTCACACGAGTTGTCTTCTTCTGCTTGTGAATGAATGGCATTTATTTCCAGGATGACTCTATACTTTGAGTATAGAAAGGCTGGAAGACTAAGAAAAAGAGTTCCCAAAGTTTCTAGCCCCGTCGTCTTATCGCTGAGAGAGGGGAAACAATTCCTTCCATGGTTCAGTAGTGTAAGTGGTAGGTTTGATTCCTGGCTGATTCCACCATTTCTGTTCTTCTGTGAAGGAAAAAGGGTTGACATTTTTTGCTGGCGTCATCAGTCTTTAAAAGCCATGGAGATTTTGAGAAGAACAGCCTGTCAGGGAGCAGCACGAGCTGGCTGGCTGCAAGGGAAGGTGAGCTGGGAGCTGAGCACAGTAACACAGCTAGCAGGGCAGGAGTCTCACCAGTCCCACAGCCCCCAAGTGACGCAAGCAAGACAGGTCCAGGGCAGGTAAGGAGGATCAGGCACAGCCCAGTAAGCATTGGGCAGGTTCATGGTGATGGGGCAGGTCTGAGATAGGCTGGAACTCAGCAGCAGGTCAGGCTCTAGGTCCAGAGCAATGGGCCCAAAGCCAGGGACAGGCATGGCTGCAGCACAGCAGGAGCTTTAGCTCAGATGGGGACCAAATGGAAGGGGCTTAGCTTAAAAGCAGGTCCTGCAGGAAGTGGTACCAGCCCTGGCTGAGGCCTCCCTGCAGCACCGTGCCCAAGGCCAGCAAAGGAGGTGGGGCAGCCCTCAGCTGTGCTAGCTCCGAGTTGGCCCTGAGCCCGGGCACCCAAACCGCCGGGGGGGGGGGGGACACGACACGCTTTCCGAGCCCTTAGACAGCCCTCGTCTCTCTGTGTTTGCTCTTGCCGAGGCGTGGAGGAATAAGCCAGAAAGTTTCCATGTGATGTGGAATGGTCCCTGATGACTTTAAACCCAACAACCTTCCTTTTTGGATTTAGGCTTGCCAGATATAACTGCTGCTTGTTGCCTGGTGGTCCAGCAAATGGTTTTCCCAACCCTCTGGCGTCCGAGCAGATCATGAGGCTACTCAGCACCTGGTGGTGAACATTCTGGTGGATATGGGATGGAGAGGACCCTGGCCCTAAGCGCTATGTGAGATAGACTATCACCTGGGAATTCCAAGGTGCAGAGTCATAAATATTAAACCACAAAAGCTGAACAGCCAGAAATGAAGCATATTGTTACAGCTGAACAAGAATAAAAAAAAAAAACAAAACAAAAAACAAACCCCAACCCCGCCACCAAACTCTTTCTGTATGTGCACAGTTTAAGGGGGCAAGCAATTTCACTGCATCCATGTAGCAGGGGTACAGAGCTGCTCCCGTACTGCCAGAGCTACACAAACTCACCTAGCAGCTGGACTGGGGGCTCGGGGTCTGAGTTCTCAGCCAGTCCCAGCACAGCACAAACACTGAGTGTCACGAAGCGAACTGCCAGGGAACTCCCAGCACCAAACTACAGGAAGATTCTTCTCCCACAATTGGGATCTGTGTATTTGTTTTGATTGTCTCACTGCAAAATACCTCAGTGAAGCTACAAAGGATATATTTGACGTCTATTGCTGTCAGGTTTTTCTACACCATTCACCAAAGCAATGTTTTGTGTGCCGTCTCTTCTATTTACTACCTAAATTATCCATGCATTAACACAGTTCACAGTCACTTTCATTTTGGTTCCGGTTGCAATCTCACTTTATGGGTAAGTTTGTTTATTAATTCCTTCCCACGGACTTGCCTGAAGGTAGTGCTTTGTTCTGTACCAGCACTGCCCTGCTAAACTGCATCGTGCTTCTCTGGAAAAGGTCCATACCGCTAGTGCCATTTCCAGGACAGCCTAGAGAGAGAGATGAGCAGTTGTACTGGGCTTCAGTGTCTATTGGAGGTTCTGCTTAAATTCCAGGGCACAACATAGCCCTAAAGGACTTTCCCACATTGGCATCTCTGTCAGAGCTGCTGTTTGAACTGACCCGGTGAGTCTCTTGTTCAGACTAAGCACTTGCTGCAAAAGGTGCATTTCCACTTCAATCGAACAAGACCCAGCCTGAATCTGGTTGGAGAAACAATCCTGGAGCCTTAGGATCTCTCCCCCCTCCCCCAAATCTCTTCTGTAGATAAGCTAGTGAACACAAACATTGTAGGCGCAGAATGAAATTGTTCATGTTATGACTCTTCTCAACTTACTTGGGGACTATAATTTTGGACTTAATCTTGTTACTGCACTGTTTGCTGGTAATCTGCTTTGTTTTGTTCATTTACATTATTTTAACAGCCTATATAAAAACCCATTATAACATATAACTACACTAAAAGTATGTGTGTATATGAGCATGTATCTATAGTTTTATATAGATATGAAGTCCTTTGTTTTTTTAATATAAAATTGCCTTCTCAGATTTTTAAATGTGGTGCCAGTTTTTCAAGGTCCTGGCCCAAAATAATTGTATTAATTTAGGAATAAGATTGTGTTGGATTTATGGAAGAATTTTAAGACAGCTGCAAAATGCAACATAGAATGGAAAATATAAGACACAGTTTGGCTTCTTCTGTCAGTTTTAAAAACATATGTCATATTTAAAAACATACTTTTTTTTCAGGAAAAAATCTGAAATGAAAAAAATTCAGAAATCAGCAGCTGATAAAAAAGAAGTGTTGTATAGAATGGAAATACGGACAACTCTTCCAGGCTGCCTTTCAACAGGAAAGCAATTATCAAGGACTGAAGTGAAAGAGAATGGGAATATTTGGCCGGACTTAAGGTTGGTTCTAATAATGACTCTTCTGAAATATATCTGAATACTCATAGCCAAAAATATTTCTAAATCAAAAGGCAATGGCTATTGCAAAAAGTCCTGAAAGCGTATGGATGAGTTTTCCAGTGAGCATCCAAGAAACTGGAAACGTCACAGACCCTTTAATTTAGCCTTGCTAGCACCAGCACAGCACTTTCATGGAGTATTGCCTTCATTGGAACTGCTCACATACTCAGATGTTTGCAGCAGCATTTTTGTGCATGGCAAACTCTTGCAATATGGGAGGTTTTCTTTTCCCTGGCAGTGCAATATGCAAATACACTCCACTGATGCAAAACTGAGCCCACTTAGTGCAGCTTATCATACTGAAATAGCCTCATCAGTGCAAACACCCAGCATCCTCTTACCCAGGCTGTAATAAGATCTCAGTGACATATACAAGGGTTTCTAGGATCAGGTTATTATTTGTGTAACATTAAAGTCCTGCTCTATGTGGCAGGCAAATGTATGGTACTCTTCATGGCATTTATTTATAAAGAAAAACTTGAAAACACAGTGCATCTATATATCAGGGCATGTAAGCATTAATGGCCCTGACCAGCCCCACCTGGGGCCTCCCCACCACACCACCCCTGCCCAGGAGCCCCATTTCAGCTCAACCCTAGGCTATGTAGTAGGAGTGCTGGTTTCTAGCTCAGCTGCAGCCATGTCTGTGCCTGGCTGTGGGCCCTGTTTATCCAGACCCCAGGCTAACTTTCCAGCTTGAACCTTGACTTTGGCCCTGCTCATCACCATGGACCTGCCTGCTCATCACTGTACTCAACACAGATCCTGACTTGCGGATTGACTGTCTGGCTTGACCTTGGACCTGCCTCATCACCGCAAACTTGCCTGGTGAGCTTGACTTCTGGTTAAACCTGGACCTGACCTTGGGGTCTGCCCTGCCCTGCCCCCTTGGTGCCAGCCCTGGGATACCCTGCAGCTCCTGGGCTGCAGGGGGCAACTGACCCTTGCTGCTCCCTGATGCTGTGCTAACAACTCATTCTGTGTGCGCACAAACAGGAGAAAGATTAAAGGATGAGTTACAAACTCAAGAAAATTTGTGAATAATGGAAGCAGTGACTCAGCACCCTTGCCACCATTAGGATGTGCCACGTGAAGGATTTTTTTTTCCTAGTGTGTCTCAGACCCTGCTTCAGCAGTATGAAATATAGATCATGAATTAATTAGAAACAATTCAACTGCATGATCATAATATTGTTTTTCTTTCCATGAACGGATGTAACTCATCTGTCTCTGTCACAACTGCTCAAATTTGTCTCTGAATTGCACTCAGGGCCTCCTGAGTTTCAGATTCTCCCTCATTAGGGATTTTAAAATTATACATGTGGTTCTGAGAACCTCAGTCTTTTGGGGGTTTTAAATCTGTCTAGCAATGGGAGATGATAATTCTGTCTTCTTAAATACAGCCATAAGGCTCCCCATGTAGCAGGGAAGCCTTGCACCTAGAACAGTTGACAGGCTACTTCTGCGTGGCACTGCAGCAGGGCACTAGGTAGAGCAGAGGCAGAACCTTGGGACGGAGGCACAGACCCTGGGGAACCTGCCAGCTCCAGCTCTTTCACAGTCCCTCTGATGCCCCTCCGCTGAGTGGCGTATCACACACAGCCTCCCTTTTCCCTGAACTTGCAATGACTGCTGTGCTCCATTGTAATTCATCATGAGAGAAGAAGACAGACTTTTGTCCCTAGCAGTCTGTCTGTTTTGAAGTATATGCGCAGTTTGGAGTGTCAAATTTCCGGACTCATGCTAAAGACACCTTTGTCAGGGGAATCTGGTATGTAGTGGTGCTTCTTGGTGTGTATGGGGGATGGTTTTATTTCTTCACTGCACATTTTGTGGCCTGTCACACCTTTTGGTCTAAAAAAAAACCCTGTACTAAACCTCAACATTTCATAAAGCTGTGTTGAAAAATGTAAGATGCTGCTGAAATCAAGTTGTTTAAATCCACATGGATCATGTAATGTCTAAAAGCGTCTTTCCCCACAACAGGGAGGAGATGAATTTAAAAAACAAACAAACACACACACACGCCCCCACAACTCCCCCAAGGTCAACACGTAGTCATTCAACTCAAGCAGTCAGTCCTGCCTCAAAGAACAACACACTTAATATTGCTAGACTCATGATGGAGATCACAGTGGTGTCAGTTCTCAAATCAAAGAGAAATAAAGGTTCCTGTCCCAGGAGAAGGCAATTGGTTTTGAAGGGTTGTCAATCTAGAAATTTTAAATACACATATGTACATGTGCCAGCAAACTCAGGCTTCTGAATGTATGAATAACCTTTCTCCAGATGGGAATTTGTAGCACAAAACCCTCTGAATGGCAGTCTTTGGCAGAACTGAATGTGGTGGTGTTTGTTTGTTTGAATATTTCGGCTAAAAAGTATTTCAAAACAGGAAGGTAAGAATAAGTGGCTACAGGTTGCTTAATTGATTATGGGTGAGGAATATGGCAATTGCTTGCCCAAGATAACCATTTGCAGTAAACACTAATAAAGGAGAAGAACTGATTTAGGACTATAATTAGGGTTGCAGTGGCTTAAAACCCAGTAGAGAAGGATTTAGACTGAATGTCAAGAAAACACACCTGAAAGCAGCAAGGTGTTTAGTCTATGAAATGCTGGAGAGGTATTGAGGGCACCTCCGCCCAGGTCACTTCAAGGCAGCTCATTGAGGAAAGCGCACAACTGAGTTACAGTTTTATTTTGGACTTTCATTTGCAGCTCATCTTTAACTCTAAGCTCTAAAGAACACATTTTAGGGAGTGATCCTGCTGAAAGAAGTTAAATGTGCCATCTTTTCCTCATTTGGATCTATGTTCTCTGCTTCCTTTCTATGACCCTATACCTGGAGCATTTAAAGAACTAAATCATCAACCCGAAACAAGTTACTCCTTTTCTCCTACCTTCTCTCAAAATGAAGAAGAAAAAAAAAAAAAGCCCAGAGAAATTACAAAGAGAATTTAAACTAGATAAAATCAAGGAAATTCCAAATTGAAGTAGGCCTTTCTGTTTAAATGTGGTGGTTAATGCTGCTACTGATTAGAATCACAGTAGTGCCTAGATGTCTTAGCTGAGATTAGGAGGGGGGTAATGTTGCTTTATTTATACTCTAGATTAAAAGAACAGTCAAAGGAGGTATTACTGTCCGTATATGATAGAAGAGAAGATGAAACCCTGGGAGATTAAGTGACTTACTGATAGGAAGTCTGTAAGAAAGACAGAAAATGAAGCCAGAGCTTCCGAGTTTCAGTTCGGTGCTTTATTCCAAACTCTTTCCCTCTGCCAGGGAGCTTTGTCAGGGCAGGGCTCTGAGAAGGTTTGCTGCTGCTACTCGACCAGCACGTAGCTACCTATGCAAAGTGGGAACTACGGTGCTTGGATCAGATGGTCTTTGTGGCAGGAGCTGGAGCCAGTTAATGTGGCTGGCTGTGGGTTAATTCTTTATGAAATGAGATTGTTGTTCATGTGTGTCATGCAACTGCACTCAAGAGACCCGATTTTGATTGCTTGCATTACCAGCTGGGAAGTCAGAAGTTTGTAATTTTAGAAGCAAAAAGAGAAATGTAATTTCCTGGACTATAGATTATTTTTTTTAAGCAATTATCCAATGTCTATAGAGTCAACATGTAAACTCAGTGCTAATTCTTTTCTAAGAGGTTAATTGTTATAATAGGAAAAACCCCATATTGAGTGGGTTCATCACTATATTCAGAACCCCCCCCCCCAAGCTGAACATATTCTCTCTAATAATGCCCAGCGTTTATACAGACAGGAGCATTTCTGAGCTCCAAGTCTGCTTCACCAAGAGACAGGTTAATATTTTTCCTATTTAACAAACAAGAAAACTGTAGCAAGGAGCTTTCAGCAAGACTACAGACAGTACCATGTGTTTAAAACTCAAAAGATCCTGCTGCCCACTGCTGTTTTTAATATCTTCAGCCATATTATTTTCCATTAGACTATTTGCCTCTGATAGCTCTGGATAGCTGTGGATTTGAAGCCAAGGAAAGATTAAAGAAAAAAAAAAGACAAGTGAAACCCTGAAAGGAACAAAGGACATGTAGGCTGAGTGGGCAAAGGATGTGAACAGGAATGTTCTCCTGGAAGTTTCTGGGGTTTAGGAATATATTGTTATTGTGTATAACGTCTCTGTGAGGATGCCACTGCCATTTTACAAATATTAACGATTTATTTTTACAGACTCCCTCTGCAGAAGGTAAATAAAAATAGCTTATTTACTGTCTTTCCTGAAATGGCTACATGTAGGCACAGAAACTCAGGGCCTGATTTTCAGAGGAGATGACAAACACAAAAAAAAGGTCAGGCTTACTTTTCCTGGATCTAATGAAGATGGAATTATTTTTCTTATATTCCTGAATATTCTCCATTTACAGATAACTATTCAACTATGTTTATGTTTTCATTTTAACCAAATTATGGCATTGGATTAAAAAAATCAACATTTGCTGATAAAAACATTGAGTTAATTGCGAATGCTCGTTCTTTGAGATGCTGCCTGCTTTCATGAAGGGTGTTTCTACCTCCACAAATTTACAGTTTAAATGGTATTTCAGATTCTACCACATAAAATTCTTAATATAAGGAAAACCTGTAGTATACTAGATAATTTGATAATCTCTAAAAAAATGCCACCAAGCCCCAAAATTAGAAAATGCATATTTCCAATGCATATAATTTTTCATTTGCTTACTCAGTTTTGCTACTAATTGAATGGTCTCCTATGAGTCCTGGCATTTGCAATGACAGCATTTGTGAGAAAGTTATTTTTATGATGTAATGTGGGAATTTATTACATATATTTGTAGATTCCTTTCCTGTTAGATAATTTGGTATTTGCTTTTTATTATTATTATTCTTTTATGTATCCCTTGCTTCCCAGAAAGAGCACTGAGGCCACAGATGAGCTCTTTATTTAACTTTAAATTATTTTAATTTAGTCCAGAGTTTCCAAAGATTAATTATTTTATGCACACTACTTCAGATTGCTTCATTTGCAGGAAATTAATGTTCAGTGTTACTTGGAAGTGAAGGAAAACTAACAGATCGTTTTTTAAAAGTCTGTCATTAATACCGTATACTGTATTTTTCTATTCCTAATGACTGGGATTTTAAGTCAGCCATACAAAATTAAGCCCAACCTTGCAAACACTTAAGGTATGACAGTTAGCTCATCAGTCAGTGGAAACCTTTCACTGGTTTTAAAGGATTTGGGATTGTTCCCCGAAGCAGGTGTATAACTTCATGAATACACGCATGAGTATCCCCACTGAAAACTTCAAGACTATTCCGTGGCCATCACACATCTTGTTCAGACCGCAGTGAAGAGGGGTGAGGATTGACTGAGGTTCTTGGTATGACCCACCTTCTCTCCCCAGACTGTCTGTTCAGGCGTAATTACATCTGTAATCACTCCCTGACCCGATCCAGTTTAGCTGGTACACTTCTAATGGCAGGTCATTTCTAGGATATCTGAACATTCTCCGCACCTCCCGTGGGGCTGTCTGCGCATAAGCCAGCGACAATCCAGGGGATGACTCACTGGATGCGAGTTAAGCACCCAGCTCCTGTCGAAAGACAATAAGAGTTGATTAACTCCCAGCTGAGCTTTTGAAAATATCCAACTTTGCTCTTAGGCCACCTTTTGGATGACAATAATGCATAGAGAATGCTACTGGTTGCAGTGGAGCAGAATATTCACCTTAGTTCTTAGCTCAGACAGCATGATATCTCACTTAGCAGCAATAAGCTGTGTTTAAAAAAAAAAAAAAAAAAAATCTGGCAGCCCAGAATTAACAGAGTGGGTGAAATACTGTGAGGAGCAAGAGAGACAGCGGTGGATGTTATGGAAAGACACAGGGTCTGATTATCCAGGCGTTGAGAGGGATGGGGAAAAAAAAAAGAGGGGATGTTCTGCAGCTTAATTAATGGAAAGAGGCTTGTGCATCTGACAGCAGCCCCTCTGCAAGGTGAATTCTTTCATAAAGAGCCTCATTCATGAGTTGCCAAGACATCCACAACCTATTCTTGAATTCACACAAAAATTAAAAGAAAAACAACTGACTGGCTAATTTAGTGACTTGCAGGATGCAGCTGGTGCTACTGTTTTCACAAAAAAAAAAAAAAAAAAGGCCTTTTCCCTTCCACCTCCTAACTATTCCAGTCTTCCTCCCCACCCCCAGCTATTTTGTATCCTGCTGCACCAGTGAGGAGTGTGACAACTCCTGACTTAGCTGGCACTGTGGGATATCGAATAACAAAGGGGAATAATATCAGGATAACAGGGGGGTTCTGGCCAGCGCTAAGGCAACAATTCTGCCAATCTCACCGCTTGCCCAGGTCCTGCCATCAGCGGAGAGGTAGAACTTCCCTCTTTTTTTTTTTCTTTTTAATGAAATAAACAAAGGGCTCCATTATGCTGGATAATGCAACTCCTTCCCTGGCATCTTGATAAATCACCAGCTACCTATCTCAGGTACCACTGAGGAGACAGTTTGTGTAGTTCAATGTGTACGAAGAAGATACTTCGTGTTTCCGGCACTGATATATTATTACCTTAGCTCTTCGTAGCTACTACAGTAGTTCGCATTCTCGTATTACCTGACACAGAAAAACTAGTCTCTCCTGCCCCCCAAATCCTTTTTCACTCAGATTTTTCCTTCCCAAAGGATATTTCATACAAAATCCTACTGTGCATGGCAATAATTTAACAACCAGAGTTAGTCAGGTTGGGAGCCCTAATACGAGCAAGCCACCGGCTATTTTTAAAGCAGCATTGAGCAAATCTAAAGGTTTCTGAAAGGTATTTGAAATGATGTGGTATATTGCCACCTGACTCTGACAGGCCTCCCAGTCTAGCTAACAGAGGTAGAGTTGCTCTAGTACCGGCAGCTATGGGAAGTGACTGAAATAAATTGTTTGTGCAGTCAGAGCTTTATTTAGCAAGGGAACCTCACAACTAATGCTGCCAACAAAGAAAGTAAAGAAAAACATCGTACAGACCTAGCTAAAACTCCAGCTGGAGACAGCAATTTGGTCCTTGAGACTAGCCAAACTCCACTTGGTTCAAGCTGCAAAAGGAAAAGACTGGAGTGGAGGTTGCTCAACTTTCAAACAATACAGAGCAGACCTAAGGTTCTGCTAAGCCTGGGCTCAGCAGATTCGGAGCTGGTTTGTCACATGGGTTATTTCCCAAACTCCCATCCTTTATGAGAAGGTGGGTGTGCCAGGAGATGCTGAGCAGAAGCTGAACGGGGAAGTGCTCCAACCAGCTCTGCAGTGGGCGAGGGTTTTCGCTGTCTGTTGAGTCTGAAATGTGGTGGGTGTGCCTTTCAGTCGTATTTCTTACAGCTCTGGCTGCTTGTCTAGTGCTGCTGTACACCAAGGGTTGGGCAGTGTCAGAAAAGTCTCCAAATTACGTGCCTGGTAACAGCCTCTCTGGTCATTTCAATTTCTTCAGCTTATTAATAGGATTTTAAAAAAATATAGTGGAAACTGGATGAGAATGGGATTAACAAAAATATGGCCAAGCTGTCTCCTCCCCCCTTTTTCTCCATGTTTCTTGGCAATGTTTGACCAATAAAAGACTGCCAACAACTTCAAGTCTGGAAATTTTCCCCTGGCTAAAAACTGAACTAGAATGTAGTACACCCACATCACAGTTGGAAGTTGTGAGGATTCATTCAGTTAGGTTAAGGACTGTCAGGATCCTTTAAAGGCTCAAAGTAACCTTATTTAGCAACAGGGCCTTTGCAGTCTCTTTTATTGGCTACTGAGGATGGCCACCTTTTCATCTGAAGGGCTCAGCCAGTGTGATACCAGACTTTTTGGAGAGGCTTCCCCCCCCCCCCTTCTTGTCCAATTGGGTCTGGAGAAAGTTATAAAAGTAATGTTCATTAAAACAGAGAGCGGGAGAGTATTCCAGCAGTTTGGAGAGCACAAAAAGCTGTTGGGAAGCTGTGAAAGGGATTTTGTGTGAACGCTAAGGAGAACACCCCACCCCACCCCCCCATAAAGTGACAACCCAATATCCCCAAAGGGAACAGCGGGAGGGAAACCTAAACCTGTGGACAAAATCAACCGATAATGATTGGAGAGTTAATTACTTTAAAGCTCACAAAGACAAGCTGAGGTGTTAAAATGGCTCCTGCAAACACCAGCATCCTCCCCTTTCACCTAGACTAACTAATCGCAGCAGGACGGTAGCGAGAAGGACCTGAGCAGCCTCTGAGTATGGCAGCTTTCACTAGCTCTGAGCAAACTGATCTTTATTCATTTTCATTTCCATCCTTCATCTCATCAGCTGCCCTCACAAAGTATTACCGTGAAGGTGTATAAAAACACAAAGCTGCATCAAGTTCACTGATGCTGGTTGATATAGAGTCCTGCAATATCCCAGGGCTTCCTCTTGGGATTAGCCTAGAAAACACTACCCTTGCGCACAGCAGCAAAATGCTTCCTGTCGTATCAGTGCGTTTTACATGGCAGAAGGAGAAACTTAAATCCAGTATAGCTATAACTAACAATTTAGTGTGGAGCCTAGGTGCTAATCCTTTTCTCTCCAGCAAATTTGTTTTGAGTCACACTTTCTATTAAGATTCCATTTGTGAGGTTTAACACAAGATTAGCAGGTGTTTCCATGGAAAGCATATAGAGTTTAAATACATGGGTAGGGTGTTTCAGACCATGATGAGCTATTGTTATGAAAAGCTCTATTGACCCATTGGACTCCTAAGGATTGATTACCATTTATTAAAACATCTATTAATCACTTACTAATCCTTTATCATGTGTGTATAAATAGAACCCCCGTATGCAGTATTGTGAGCTGTCTGTATGAAAGACACCATCTTACAGGACACTACCATGCATAAGAGCCACCTGTCTTTCTCTGCTTTGCTTTTAGCCTTTTCCTTTGCACTCCTAAATTCTGTTTATCCCGTTGCCTCTTTAACATGTTTTTTGCTGTTAATGCAGCAAAAAGACATGCTCCTGCTAAGGTTTCAAATATGTGTTACCAGGCCAGTAGTTTCTTCTCCATGACAAGCGCAGCTACTCCGTAACTGGGTCTCCTGTGGCTAGAGCAGGGCCCTTGGAATTCAGGGGGCCAGATTTTTCCTTAAGCTGGCATCCTTTTCTAATCACTTTGCTCTGTGCTTTGTGTCTCTGGCTGGAGAACAGGAAAAACAATACACATTCACCTAACAGAGCTCTTATAGGAACTAATTAATTAAGGATTGTAAAGTACTTTGATATAGCAGTGTGGTATATTTGCCAGAGTAGAACGGAACATGTGGGATTTATTACAAAAAGTCACTGTCTCCATCCCTGTGGGATGACAGCTGATCTACCACAAACACTTATTTCCAAATTACAGTATTATGCCAATTACAACCCCTGAGTTCAGACTGTTATAGCATTTACCTTCTAATCTGTTAGTCTCAGGAATTAAAAAGCCCCCAGATCAGTAAGATGGCAGCAGGAGACTATTTTATACTATTATTCAATTTTATTAAATGTAGTAGAGGAGACAGCAAATGATCAAAAAATATGCCCACAGGTTATTCACTTTGTACGTGCGCCTGTGTGTGTAAGTATATGCATGTATGTATTCATATAATCTATATTAGTGTTTATTAATAGTGCTTAAATTGGGCAGCGATGCTCTGTCGTGTCCAGCAATTCATATCCTCATACATAAACCAAGAAACATTCTGTTTGTATTCAGAGGGGTAGACTTAGCTACATGGATTAATCTTTCAGATTACATTACAATACAAAAGGCTGTAAAAAAAAAAAAAAAAGAAAAAATCTGGGAAGTGAAGAGAGAAAAGGCTAGCTTAATCCAGAAGGCATACGAGGTCGAAGGCTAGGGCTACAGGGAAGCTGCTGGACCCACGGCAGGTGAGCTAAGCAGGGGAGGCGGGATAGGTAAAGGATACAGGTGTTCAGCTAATGGGCCGGGACACGCGCAGGGCGACTGCAGAGGCTGGGAAGAACTCTTAGGATGACTCTTCTCCCCAGGGTCACTCCTTTCGACAGCGTGTGCCAGGGGAGGCGATTTCCAGGTGACTGTAGTCATGTACGCGGTTACGTATGGTAATAATAGAAGGAACATCCCGGCTTTGTTGAAGTCATGGGAAGTTTTGCCAGACTTCGATGGGGGTCAAGACTTCACCCTCTAGCAGCTCCAAAGATAAATAGGGATCTGTCACCATACCAATGTGGACAACTATGTAATTGTTGCTAAATATGTAACGGCCCCCCTAGTTCCAACGTAACTGCACCAGCGATTAAAGCCCTCACAGGGAAATTCCTATTCTTATATATGCAGTAATTTCATGCACTAGAATTTTCCCGCTGATTTCAAGTGAGTGTTCAAACTCTAATTTAGCGTTCTTTTTTGTATACTGATGAATTTGGTCTGCATATGGCTGGGCTTCACTTAGGCGGGAGTCTTCACCTTGTCTTACACCACTGCTATACATACAGCAGTTCTACGGTTTTGATTTTTGAGAACTGAATTTAACTCAGACCATGTTCAGCCCTTAACTTCTCACTTTCTCTTACTTGTGATCCAAAACCAGCAACCGTACTTGCATTTTTAGAATAATCCTGAGGACTTTTGGAGAGAAGGATATGCTTACTACATACACTACAATATAGATGTGCAATCAAATATATTTTTCCACGGGGAGGGGCGGGGGGGGAAATATATCCTTAAAATAAGGGTATTTAAACTATAACTAAAGCAAGGAAATTAATGGAATGGAGTGAACTGGGCCATAGTACTGCTTTCTAAAAGCAGATGAGAGAGAGTGGTTTTGATTTTAGATACTTTTTTTTTAATATCAGGGACATCTTTTTAGCAGATGGAATGGGTGTGTCCGATGTGTAGGTGTCTAGGCACCTGTTACTGCTCAGGGGCATTAACTGTGACAGTTCATCAGTTTTGTAGTGGCTACGGCAGAGTAAATCCTCCAAAGTCTGACAGTAGAAGACATGCTACAGTGTGAATTTTATCGCTTACACTAACTTCCTTGATGGGCTTTTAACTTCTAGATGGATATTTTTAATGAAGTTTTTAATTTTTTTTTCATACAATAAACCAAAAACATTTCTTACCTAGATCACAAAGCAAAATGCGCACAACCTATCGGACATTCTCAGTTAGCTCCGAAGTGTTTTGGGTGCTTAATGGCTCATCTGTGTAACATGCCCTGTCTCACACTGAAGGGCCCTAAATTCACATGGTGCAATTCTTTTGAAGTCACTATTTTGGGAAATAGTATAACTGACAGTGATAGTGGATCTAAGTTCGCTGGAGAATGATTCATGTGTAAAGAGGTTCATGTGTTCAGCTTCACCATTTACATGGTGTTAGGTACACCTGTAAACGTCGTGAGCCACAGGAGTCTCTCTTCCAGCAAAAGGTTCTTGAATATGTTAAGAACTGGAACACAACACCCAGTGACATATTGTCTTATAAAATTTATTTTTAGGAAAATAATTAAATTAAGAAGAAAGTATTTAAACCAGAGACTTTTATGATCTTTCTCTGTGCTGTTACTTATGTCTTCAGCACACTCGTAATTTCAAAATGGATTGTCAAGTTTTGTCAGCGTTTTGTTTCCTGAACTGGATGCGGCCATGCCAAGTTTCAGTTTCAAGAGATTATTTTTCTGTTTTACCACTAACCAAGTTGTAAATTTCCCTGAGAAAAAAAAAAGAAGTTTATAATGGAAATGTTGACACAACATTCAGAAGAGCGTTGCCAATGTGACGCTCTGCTACAAGTTGTGCTGTAATGATTTATATTGTTTCCAATAATTCAAAAACTATTTTCAATCACAGCCAACTCCTGCATAATACATGAACCTTGAAGGATTCCCCAACAAATATTAGGCCACTACACATTTCAATTTCCCGCTCTATGTTTAAAAGGCTGCATCTGGCAGTTGAAAGACTAAACCCTCAGTCAGCAGGTATGGTATGATAGATACATGCTGGAATATTATTGTCACCTAGTAGCTTTCTGTAAGTAGGTCATTCAATTTTACAGTGCTCTAAAACATCACCAAAGAGCTTCCCTGTACAGTATCGCCAGCCGGCAATTGACTCTGAAAAAGTTGCACTACCTTAATGCTTAGTGTTTTATTACGGAAACTTTGTTCGCTTGCTGGTCTACATGCAGTACACGGTCTAGGAAAGACCTTCTTAATTTATTGTAGAAGGTCATGTTCCACCCATTCTAAGAGTAGATTTTCTTTTTTTCTTTTCCCTTTGTGTTTTCTTCTTCAGGACCAGGTATTATTAGAAAATTTCGCAGACAGGCACCTAACGCAACGCGTCACCCAAAAGCCATGGAGAAGAGGATGTGTCGGAGTCCTCTGAGTTGGGTCACGTTTCAGGTTTGGGAAGGCGGGGGGAGTCTAGCTGGTGCTTGCTCGAGTAGATGCTCAGGTAGGTGGAGGACCCCTTCCTGCCTTGCGCGTTACCCCGCGGTACACCCGTGGCGTTTTGTCACGCCATACTTGGGCGACAAGCGGCGTTCGCTGGCCGTCGCTGCGAAGACTGCCACAGGTAGCAGCCTTACACCTCGGACAGGGCGAGCGGCCCTTGGCAGCGCGGCTCAAGACGGCACGGAGGAAACGTTCAGATGAGTTTTTACGTCCGTACGCGTTCCCACCTTGGCCTGTAAGATACATGCCTCGTGACATCTTGTGACGCTCACAACAAACTCGGCGGGAGGACGACATCTGTGTTCGTCCATCCCCCGGCCTAATTACGGTCGCCTCGAGCGCAGCCCTCCTCCCCCTCCGGGCGGGACTCGCCGAGGCCTGCCTGCGGCGCTGCCTCCAGCCGCCCCCCCGCCTTCCCGCGCCGCGGGGGCCGCCTCCCCCCAAACTTTACCGCCTTCCGCCCCCCTCTCGCTCTCTTTTTTTGTGAGGGAAAAAGGTGGTGGTGGTGGTGGTGGGGGCTCAATTTCCCACTTGCCCGCAGCAGATAAAAAAGCGGGGAGGGACCTCTTCTGTCACAGCCTATGTAGATTAACCTCTCAATTAGCTGTTATCAGGTCCTGTGTCTCAGCACCAGCCCTCGCAATCCGCGCCCGCCCCGCATCGGCGGGGTGGAGGTCTGGGGTGGGCTCCTGTTTTAATTCCTAAATTACCGGTAATTGCTCGCGTGGCTCCCCTCCCCCGCCGCGAGCCGAACGCGGGTGTCTGCTCTGCCCGTCCACCTCGGAGGGCTGTGGAGTGGGAAGAGGAGCCCCGCGGAGGAGGAGGAGGAGGAGGAGGGGAGACAAGGTATTCTCTCTGTGTTCATCTTCTTTTTTCCCCCTCTCGCGAAGGGGCTCGGAGAAGGTAACCGGTGCCATCAACGCGCTGGCTGGGGATTCCCTCCGCCCCCTCCGCGGCTCGCCGGGCTCTCCTGGCTGGGGCTCCTGAGTGCGTGTGTTTGGGGAGGGGGCGGGGGGAGGATGTGTTGTTGTTGTGTTCCTGGCTCCGGTTGCAGCCAGGAGAGAGAGCGAGCGAGCGAGCGAGAGACGGAGAGGGGAGAGCGAGCGAGAGAGAGAGAGGAGCCGCGATCGCGTTTCGGGGGCAGCGCATTCCGCAGGAACCGCTGCTGCAGGAGCACACACGGGCAGAGAAAGGAGGTCATTGCGAGCAGAGGGGGGAAGCCCGCACCGGAGGTCAGATTCCCAGGAGTTTACGTGGGGGATAACAGGGAGCATGCGATGGGTTTTGTTCTGCGTCGGGTGACAGGCTGCAGTTTGCCGTAACGACCCCCCTTCCCGCCCCTCTCGCAGCGCAGGGGGCTTGTCACTACGCTGGGTACTTTTTTTTTTCCTCCTCTTTTGCATTGGAGGCTGATGCACGTGTTTGCAGGCACTTGCGCTTGGTAAATGCATCGCGATGCCGTGCGTTTTGCAGGGGAGGGGGAGCAGCGGCGCAGGCGGCGGCCGGGCGGGATGGGGCGGGGAGCGGGGGGGGGCGGCGGGCGCTGCGCGGCGCGCTCCCCCCGGCCCCTCCGGGCCGGCGATTGTTCCTCGGCACGCGGGGTGACGGAGGAGTCCCCGCGCCTCGCGTGGCGAAACTTGCGGGGACCCGCATGCGGCCCTCGAGCCGGGAGTCATTGTCGCCGTCCCCGCTCCACCCCCACCCCCACCCCCCCCCGCCGCGGCGGGGGCGCGCGCGCGCCGCCGGTGCCAGGCTCCCGGCGGGCTCGCGCCGGCGGCGCGCTCGGCTCCGCTCTCCCCTCGCGCCCGCCCGGGCCGGCGGCAGGCTGCGAGGCGCGCGCGCGCCGCTCAGTATTTAAGGCGGCTGCTGTATTTAAGTGCGTGTCGCGCGCCCGGCCGCCCTGGCGGGCGCCGCCGGTGTCGGTGGCGAGCGATCGCCCTCCGAACTAACTTCAGGGGCGGGTGGGGCGGCGGCGGGTGGGGGAGGGTAGCGGGGCCGGGGACCAGACGGACGGCGGTGGTAGCCAACGGGAGGGCGGGCTTGCGAGAACGCCCGCCTCCGCTTGCGGCGGGTGGCCAATCGCCGGCGTCCGGGGCCCAGCAATGAGGCGGGCAGGGCCGTGGCGGGCGGGCGGGCGGGCCGTGCGGGTGTGTGGCGGCGGCGGCAGCCAACGGCAGCCTCCGGCCCCGCCCTTTCTCGCGGGTAGGCGGGGTTGCGGGTGGGGGAAGGGGCGTGCCTCGTGATTGGCACGCCCTGCCTTCCAATGGGAGAGGCGGGCTGGTTGCCGGGCGGAACGGGGCCGGTGTGGGCGGTTGATGGACACGGGCCCGCGGCCTGTGAGCGCGGAGCGGCGTGCGCAGAGCGGCCCAATGGCGGGCGCCGGTGGGCGGGGCGCGGGGGTAGGTAAGGTTTTAATGAGCCTCCATTGGGCTGTAATCAGTGTCATGTCGGATTCACGTTAAGTACAACAGGGCGAAACAAAATGGCGGCCTAGGTGAGGCGCGGCGAGGCGCGGCGCGGCGGCAGGGGGAGTGGCGGCGGCGGCGGCGGCCGGCGGCGGCGGGGGGGGCAGCGCGGCGGCGGGGGCCGCCGGCTGGGCGCAGCCCGGCAGCGGGAGCGGGGGCAGAGCCGGCAGCAGGGGGAGCCGCTGCGGCGCCTGGAGGAGGCTCCTCCCCCCGCGGCCCCGGTCCCGCCGAGGTGAGTGCTACCGGGGGGGGGGGGCCCTCGGCCTGCCTCCGCGGCGCGGCGGGGGGCCGGGCCGGGCCGCGCCGGGGCGGCCGCCGCCCCCCGGGTGGGCGCAGCGGCAGGTGCCCGCCGCCCGCTCCGGCCGCCCTGCCCCGCGGGGTTGCCGAGCCCCGGGGAGCGGAGCCTGCGGGCTGGGGGCTTCCGCCGAGGCAGTGCCGAAGCCCGGAGCGGGGCTCGGGGGGTGCCGAAGCGGGCCCCGGCCCGGCCCCTGTCAAACACAACAATGCCTTGGTGCTAGGCGTTGCAAACCTCCGCGGCTCGGGTGGACTGCAGAAATTCTAAGTAAGTTGGGGAGGGGAGTATTCCAGCCTCTAAAGCCGCCTTTCAGGAGTGATGCTCGCACGGTGTTTTCTTTGCCCAGACCTCACCTTTAGCGTTCTGTCACTGAGCACTGAAAATAACCTGCTCTGCAAAAGGCGAACGGATACCCCTTCTGTTGAAAATCGCTATCCCAAGAAGAAACGTTTTCGGTAAAGCCTTCTTCCCAGGTTAGCTGCCGGCAGTGAATATTGCCTTCCCGTGCTCCCTGACGTTCTCTAGTGCCATTTTTTTTGAAGTGCTCAGAACTTCCATGGAGGTGATTTTGCTGGTGTCGTGTTGTGCTGATGCTGTTTCCCCTCTTGGTGCTTGCTGCTGTCGTGTTGTGAACCGCTTTTTAGCGTATGATCTTAAACTAGGTTGTGCAGGCACTTCATCGGTTTGATTTACATGTACCGCTCTTGCTCCCCACACCCCCAAGTCTTTTGGTGTAGTTTTGAAGTTACTGCAATGTCTCCTCATCTGTCTGTTTAAAGCATGTGGAACTGTCATTGCCCTTCCTTGTTATAATTGAAAACTGCATGTTGTATAAAGAATAGTACAATAGCTGGCTTCATGATCTGAGTAATTTTAAGAGTGTCGTGTGTGCTGGGAGTTCTTGCCAGGATCTGCTTTCTCTCTGCTTCTTTGTAGGTGCATATATTTTGCAATGGGGAAGCAAGTATCCTGTCTCTTTTGCATCATTAATTGAGGTGGGGGTGGAATACGGAGTTGGTTAGCTGCAGAATTCTAAGTAATGGCTTGGAGGAAAGAAAAATGGCAAAAAGCTTACTGAATGCAATGGCAGTCTTTGCTTCTTCCTCCTCTTCTGCTGCAATCCTTACCTGACCCTGATGCTGCAGCAGAGAGCTGGCCTGCTGCTGCTTCTCCTGAGTGTGTGCAGAGCAGGTAGGAGGGAGCAGAATGAAATCGTGCTTCACAGGTCACCGGCAGGTTGCACAAGTTGCTGTCATATCTCCTTCCCCCCCCCCCCCCCCCCCCATTTATTTTTTTGGTAGCTGTGTTAGCCTCAGTTTTCAAAAGTTTACCAGCATTTACATTTAAGACAGCCAAAGTGAATTTTTCATGAATCTCTCCAAAAAAAGACTTTGGATTTTATTTTGTGGAATCCTTTTGGATACTTGTGTAATAACTTTTAGTTTTGTTTCCTGGGGGCGGGGGGAGCATAGCCAGTTTTTTTCTCTTTCTTTTTTTTTTTTTTTGACTACACGGCTCGTTTTCACAATCTGGATCACTTGGAAATAATTCCAGATACTAGTTCAGTCTAAAAAAGACCTTATTACAGGATTATAGGATTACTGATGACACCCGAGATTGACATGTTCAGTCAGTGCATACTTTAATTAGAATAAGCTGTACAATAGGTGTGTGCTTTATAAAGGACATATTTGCATTCATTCTAAATCCGAAGCTGCAATTTTGCAGCTTCTTTGTATTTATCTGATAATTTATGACTTAGGTGAAGGGACAAGCCTTGACTAGAGATGGCTTTTCATGTTTTAAAGGTAATGTGTTGTGCTTAACCCTCCAAATGCTTACGTTCTGCAGCTCTTCAGTAGCAGACTTGTCAACAGACTTGGTCAGTAATGTAGTGTAATCAAACTTTCCCAAATGTCCTTCTTTTCAAAATAAGATACCATAGAGTGTAGAAGCTGAAATATGGCATATGACATTGAAGGAGCTTAATGACTGCTGCCATAAACTTGGAAGTGGTCCTGTGCACTTAACAGTCTGGAAAATCTAATCTGTGATTGGATGGATGCTACTGAGGGTTTGATTAAACCTTATTTAATTACAAGGGGACAAAAACTTAATAAATAGACATGAGTGCCTGCTACTAATTTATAGTCAGTCCTAAAAATTGGTATTTCCTCAAAATCTGTTTGGGTAAGTATTACGCTTCTTATATTAAATGATGTATGACCACCTTTCTGTGGTTTTGGTGAAATTAAGTTCTAAACTTAGTAACGTGAATGTTGTTTTGAACTTCCGTGTGTCCTCTTATGTTGAATCTGGAAGATTTGTTTCTAAAGCAGTTTGTGTTGTCTTTTATCCAGTCACTCAGCACGTATGTGTATATATCTCCGTATTGCCAATCTTGGATCAATCTGTCTTAACTAGATTCATGAAAGGCCCCTTTAACTTACGGCTCCAGGATCTCTGAGCGAATTATATTGCTGGCAAAGATGTCTGCTATTAAGAGGTTATTCTGAATCTTACATATGGTAGACCTTGTCCTATCAGTTGTGGAGGTCAGGGTGCTAAACTTCAAGTACGTGTGCAGTCGGAGTGGCAGAATAACAGAAACTCTCGGTTGTGGTAAAGCAATTCCAAAATTGGATTGGGTGAGCTTTGTATGGTTTCCTAAAGCAGAATGAACTTGGGTTCTGTTGGAAGGTGTGAATTTAAGATGTCTTCATTTTCCTCTTGAAATATCCTGCCCTGTGTGTTGGAAACTATGTCCCTGCTGATACACGCAACTAGTGTTGATTTAGTAGGCGCGAGTATGCAGGAGGTTGTATTACACATAGGGAGTTTTAAGTAAATAAGTAAAAATGTAGTTCTGAATGTATACTGCTGTGAAATTCCTGTACCAAGCAGCAGACTTTACGTGAAGATACAGGTTTATGCTCACCTTTTGCCACAGTCACTAGCCAATAAAAATTCCTGTAACCCACAAGTTATGGCATTTATACTGAAACGTTCATCAGTGTCCAGGTGCTTGGAACAGACCCTGCACTGTGTGTTCTGGAATTTAATGGAAGTGATGTGGTTGCTTGTATGAAATTTAATACCACAGTACTGCAGTAGGTTTAAAAACGAGGCGAGTACGTCTGACTCAGCAAATGCGGTGTTCAGCATTTAATTAAGTACTGACTGTCTTCATGAAGACTCATAGTAGGACACCCTAACTAAGTAACTTTTAAACTTAAAAGCAGCTTTCTAGGAATCCAGGGCTCTGTAGGTAGCTACAGAGAACTTCCAAATCTATAGGCAGAGCATATAAAATAGTCTCAGTGTGAGTGAGCCTCCACTATATATAGCATTCTGCTTTGTTGTATTATTGTGTTTTCCCTGTCAGAGTTGTGAGAGAATTTGTAGGATTCATAATACCATGGAAACTTTTTTTTCTTCCCTATATTTGTCTGCATTTTACAGCTACAGTGTTATTTTGGAATTATCTGAAAACAGTGAATATAAACAATGCTGTTAGGGAAAGAATGGCTTTTGCTAGCTGGATTAAATTAAAGTGTCTGTTTACAGAACAAGTTATTGTTTTATTACAAACACTTGAAATACACAGCACTGTTATCAAATATAACTTGTGTGAGTACAGACTGGAAGCAAGAAACAGGATCCAATCTGTGTAGATCAATAGGGTTCAGTATGAGAGCCAATTAAACATTCAGGCCCTGTATTTGTATCAGGAATGTGTCTTTTCATTCTGGCAGTCAGTTGAACTTTCGTATTTATAAATCTGAAAATGCTTAAGCTTCAATCAAACCTAAAGAATGACAAATTCATAAAACGAGTTGATTAATATATCTACTATTTGGGTATAGCAGAATTTTATATTCACTAATAACCAGCTGCTCTTTTGTTACTAATCCTGTTGTGTAGGTGTAATAATGTGTGAAACATGATTTGGAGTTTATATTTAAAGAGATTTTTGTGGGGGTAGAGGGAGGAGAAGGTATGGGACCAAAAGTGGTTTTTGTGCTCATTCTCTTCACGGTTGCAGAGGAATCTTTTTAACAGTTGAAAATAATTTAGATTACTGCATCAGTTCAGGTTTTTTTCCTATTTATAATTTACTCAAGTTTTAAATGTGATTGAAATGCAAGATGACTTGAATAAATGAATAAAAATCAGGTCCAAGACTTGTGTAATCACAGATATTATTGTTAGTTATGGGCTGCTTGCCATAGCTTCATAAATGTAGTTTTAGATTAACTCAGTTTTAGATTTTGCTGTGAAACTGATGAATCTTCTACTTTACAAAATAACCCATTTATTGAGAATGAAGATTTTCTTCCTCCTGGTTTTTATTTGTTTTCCTTTGAATTGAAGTAATTATACAGTTTTGTTAATGTCTTCAAAAGTTCTCACTCACATTTCATGGCAGAAAAAACTAATGCCTCAGATATATTTATTTATTTATTCATTAGGCGACTGCTGTCTTAGTTTAATTTGTGTGGCTTTTTTCTGTGGGTTTTTTTTTTATTCATATATTGTCCTGCAGAATGAATAAACTCCCGATCAAGATGTTCTTTCAGGTTTCTCATATAAATTTTTGTAACCACTGAATTTTCTATTGGAGTGATGTATTCCATAATAAGTAAAGAAGATTGTTTGTTAAACTGTGAGTCGCCAGAACGTATTTTGTCGATGTGACCTCTTTATATGTCTCCATGCTGACAGTGTATTTATGTGAAAATGCCTCCTGTTACTTTGTTTTCATCTCTGTTTCTAAGAGTTTGTATCAAAAACACGTGCCTCTATTGCACACCTTAGAATGAGAAGTGCCTTGGTGATTCCTTTCTGTCCTTCAGGGTACCTAGGTATTAGTGAAGGATGTGGTACTAGTGACTCAGCTCTGATATTTTGTTCTTGATTTTTCTGAGTTGTATAATCAACATATGGCATGGCACTTCCAGACAGCATACTGTAAGAAATGGCAGTGGTTAATTGACTTTCATCAGTTGAGGATTGTTTTTTGTTGGGTTGGGTTTTTTTAGTGCATGTATAATCCATGCAGACAGTAGTTTTCTTATACCAGTGGGGCTAGAAATTATTTGTAGGCAGTTTGTTTTAGAGAATATCTTCAGATCTCCGGCTGAATGGAAATTGTCCAAAAAGTCAGTAGTAGGTTACGTGCCGGGGTGATAGATTTTAGGGAAACTAAATCCACTGAATGTTATGAGAAGTGGAAGGATTTTATGATGATGTGTTTGGTGTGGGGTGGGAACTGGCGAACACTTCATATAATCTCACAAATATTTTTGCGTACTGCAGCATCTACAGTATGAATGCATGTCTGAATGCATTCAGTTTCTTTTCACTACTTCAGCATTAACTGTATTCTCTCCCTGCCTCTTCTTTTTTCTTTTTAAAGGTTTGCAACAGACTTTCTTGTATGGATGTACCAGTATCATCACGAATTAATCCTTTCTACCTTTCCATAACAGTAAAGTAATTGGAAGTTCCAGTCAGCAGATATTTCCCTGCCTTTTCTGACTCTTCAGGATGGGTATTTTTGAGATGCACCCAAGCAGTGTGTGGAATCCTTTGATTTGTGTTTGAGGTATGAACAACCTCTGAAAGATCTGCTAACAGGATAAGGAGGAACCTCTATGGGTAACCCTTGGCTGGAAACAATTACTGGTCAACCATGGTAAAACTTGCCAACCCTCTTTATACGGAGTGGATTCTTGAAGCTATACAAAAAGTTAAAAAGCAAAAGCAAAGGCCTTCTGAAGAGAGAATATGTCATGCTGTTTGTGCTTCCCATGGATTAGATAAGAAGACTGTTTCAGAACAGTTGGAACTTAGTGTTCAAGATGGTTCTATTCTTAAAGTTACCAACAAAGGCCTTGCATCCTACAAGGACCCAGATAATCCTGGACGGTTTTCGTCTGTTAAACCTGGCACTATTTCTAAATCTGTTAAGGGATCTAGAGGAGCCTGTAATGAGCTTCGTAATGTGGATTGGAATAAACTCTTGAGAAGAGCAATTGAAGGGCTTCAAGAACCAAATGGCTCCTCCCTGAAAAACATAGAGAAGTATTTGAGAAGTCAAAATGACCTAGCAAATATTTTCAACAATCCTGCCTTTCAGCAGAGGTTGCGTCTGGGGGCCAAACGTGCTGTGAACAATGGGAGATTACTGAAGGATGGACCTCAGTACAGAGTGAATTATGGCAGTTTGGAAAGCAAAGGAGCTCCAAAATACTCCAGCACTTTCCCAGCTTCTCTTCCACCTGTCAGCCTTCTACCCCATGAAAAAGACCAGGTAAGTCTGAAAAATGAGAGCAAATGTAGTAATGCAAAAATTATTTTTGTTGTTCTTTGTTTATTTACCTAATGCAAAACCAATGATTTTTCTTGCTTATTTACCGGTTTAAATGTATATCAGTGAGGATGCCTGTCAAAGATCCATGCAGAATCAGTTCTGGAAAAGGAGGTTTACTTAGCTCCCTATGTCCTATTTATTCTGTGTTGGATAGTTTGCTCTTTGGATTTTCAGTAGATAAACAGAGCAGCAGGGAAGGGTACAGCTGTATGATCTCTTCTGGTGTGAGATTGTTCTGTTCTGTCTTGCCTGGCAGACTGGCGTTGCTGAAATCTGCAATGTGATTTGATTGTGGCCTTTTACCTTCATTTTACGCCTGGACCTACTGATTTTCTTGTAGTTTGAACACCGCCTGAAATACTACCGGTAGAACTGCTGATATTTAAGACTTATTATTTTTAAAGATATTTGTATGTAGATACTTAGCTTTAAAACTACAGTTAATAGGGCCTGGAGTTAATGTAAATATTCTAGGAATGTAAGTGAAGGTGTCAGAGTGACAAATTGAGCTAAACTGCAGAATCCTACTCCTTTTTCAGTTCTGTTGGACTTCCTACATGAGTTTATTTTTGCTGTTACTTGGGCCTTGTTTTCAGGTTAATTATTCACAGGGTTTAAGCCTTGAGGGAGAAGGGGTGTCAATTAGTGTTTTGTTTATGAAAGGACAGTGTCAGTCACGTCTGTAGGCACTCTTTGATCACTCCCCATTTAGTACGGTGAAGTGTGTTTTGAATTTTCAGTGTACTTGGGGGGAAAAAAGCTACCTGTTCTACCTGAATTAGGTTACTCAGAATATTTGTAAATTGGTGGTTTTTCTTTTTCTTTTTTTTTTTTTTTTTTACACTTCTCAGTGTTAAAGTTTGATAGCAGTTCTTTTTGGCATGGAATAACCCAGACAACTTTGCCATTGTAGAGGTGCCATTAGTGTCATCTTCTAGAAACTGCATGATGGTTTTCCCTCGCCCTTTTCCTTCAGCTGATTGTAAGGCACTGGAGGGTGCAGAGTAGAAAGTGCTTGTGTTAGAAATATTTAATGACATCTACAAAACAGCTGTTTGTGGAACTGTCAGAGGTGACACTGCAAATGTTGGTAGCTATAGGTTGATTTCTGTGAGCTTCTCTAAAGATAAGTTAAAATGTGATTGCTTTTATATGTGGCTATCTACTTCTGTCAAATTGGCCTTCTGGGGTATTTGAAGGATGCATGGAGCTTCATGCTCAATAATCAGAATGGAGGTTCAGAAATGTTGCTTACTGTGTGATTACTGCTGTAGCCATACACTATAAAGATTTAATTACTTGTAGCGATAAAGCTGGCTGTTGTTTAAGTACTTTCAGAGATTCTTCTGTAACTTTGATACTCAAGTGGCATGAAAATTTGAAGGCTAGACTACTGAGCAATCAAAACAGTTTTTCATACTATGATGCTTCACGTAAATTCTGTGGAAACAAAAATCTGCCTTGTTGGGCTACCTACTGGGACTGGCATCCATTGCAAGGAATATTAGGTCACGGTGCTCAAAAAGCCGTTATTGCCATACCAAAATACTGGTATAAGGATAAATCTGTCTTTTAGAAGTTAGCCAAACAAATCTGTTCTCTAACAAGTGCTTTGGCAAGAAATAGGCTTTCATTTGGGTGCCTCAAAATTAAGTGTGACTTGTGTGTTTAAAAACTGTTCGGCATACACTTTTTCCTGACAAAAATAGTTTTGATGTGAGGTTGCTGAATCACTAGGTGCGTATCAGTGTAGTGCACTGCCTCGTTGTGCTAGCTGTGGCACAGGTTACTGGGCAAATATATGTAGACTTGGTTTAAATATGGGATTTTTGCTGGTCTTCAAGCTGTGTGGCTTTAAATACACTTAAAGGACAGTTGTGAAAGCAACTGTAAATAGGTCTCTCTATTATTGAATGTGACTGCACGTTCATTTGAAGTTGGTAGTTCACGAATAAGCAGAATGACGCTGCAGGAAAACTGTTAGGCTATTTTTCTTGGAAGTATTTAAGTGGCAGTATGGGGCATGTCAAGACTATTTATTGAATTTTACACACTAAAATGTAGCCAACTGGCATCTCTCAGGAATGGCTAGTCTTTGAAGAGATTGGTGTACTTTAAAGTTCCTTTTGGCTGTTAATATAGCTAGTACAAGTAAGAGCTGATTTTTTTTGTTTGGGTGGCTCTTTCTGTTTGTTTGGGTTTTTTTGTTTTTAAATACTAGAGGTGAAGTTCAAGTATCTCTTCTGTTGACTTTCCCTGAGGAGAAGAAAGAACAGGAGGATGTGCAGAAGTGTGTTTAGATGACTGCAGAAGTTTGAATAATTTTGACTCTTTTAATGCATAATTAACATCTCATCAGGATGAGACAGTTAAAAGATTTAGCGCGTCAGAAATGCATCAGAGCTCTCTCTTTAGAGTTCAGACTGCCAAAGCTCATAGTGCCAAATGCAGACTCTGAACCTTTCTTCCCGAGTGAGTAAAAGGTGATCAGAAGAGAGATAGCACTGCCAGTGTGTGGTTTTTGTTTTGGTGGGTTTTTTTTTCTTTTACTTCTCCTCCCCCAGACCCCCAAAGGCATCAGAGTATCTAATGCACTGAGAAGATTGCAGTGCAGTGCCACTGCAGTTAGCTTTGCAGACCTGGAGCCTTGACTATATTACTGGGGTGTTGAGTGTTTTGCATTCAGTGAAATACTTATGTGGAACAGGGAGCTGGAAGTGCTAAATTTTCCTCTTGGTGGTGATGATATGGAGCTGCTTTTCTTGTCTTTGTATTAAGTGGGTGATCCAGTGCAACTAAATATAGTCCTCTTGTTTCATTAGATGTAGAAATAGCTGCAGTTAGTTACAGCAGTATAGCTTATATTGCCATGTTTCCTCCCGTAACCAGTAATAGGCTTGGAAGGAAGCATTTGTGCAGAAATGGTATGTTTCCTTCAAGTGTTATCCTGACTCTTCTGGATTTGGGCAAAGGTGTGTCAACTCTGAGTTACAGGAAGAGGAAGTATGCAGTGCAGCTGTTTAAATCTTTTCTTCCTCCACCCCTTTCCATTCCCTAGTGTGTGTGGAGGGTTGCTTTTTCTCTTCTGTGTGAAGTGAAATGAAGCACAAGGCTCATAGGAAGGACTGATACCACTGGAAGGTTCAGTAGCTGTCATCAGCTATACAGTGTCCAGGTTGCACATCATAACAGTGTGATGAGTGGTATAAATTACATTTCAAAAGGACATCCCAGTTATGCTGAATATTCTGGTGGTTACGGTACATGCTAACCTGATGTGTACAGGTAACTTGAATCAAAGCACTTCAAAAGATGCCTGTTTTAAAGTGTTAAATTGGTGCGTTAAAGGACCAGCCTCCAGCCAGAGGTGGAGCCACCTTAACCTTGAAGGGAAAGTGAGCACAGTGGAGTCCATTAGGATGAAGACTTGTAATGGTTTGGTTTTTCTTTTTTCCTGCAAATACAAAACAAAAACCACACACAAAAGAAAGCAGAAAAAGAAGGAAATTTGTCACTCAGTAGTTTGATGTTGTGCACTTTGCTATATTGCAGTGCATAGTTACTTTTAACAATTTAACTGCTCTTATGTGTTCTTCCTTATGTTCAGAGTAGCTTGCATGGATATTTTCTCTCTTGCGCTTCACACCTTCTCTCACCCAGCATCTTCTGAAAAGGGCTGTATGAGTATGTTAATCAGAAAGTGCAGTGTAAAAACTGATAACGTAGTAGGAAGGGGTGTGAACAGAGAGGAAAATCAACCTGAACATGTTGAGTGATACTTAGCTTTTCGATAAGCCTTTGATGCATTAAAATGCACTTCTGGAAATGCAGCAGTAAAGTGGTATTTAAAAGTTATGGTTAGTCTTTAAATGGGTGTTTAATTTATCTTTAATAGTGTCAGTTGCGGAATGGCAGTAAGGGTGGTGTTTTCTGTGGGTGTGTGCTGTGTTCCTTGTTTTCCTGGTCACTTGGACAAGCACTAGGAAGGTTCTGCAGTTTGGGAGGTGCATGAAACCGACTAGGTCTTAGGAGTTAGCCATCTCCTGAGCACGAATGTTGTGTGACTGTAAGCCTGAAGAAGCAGATGTTTGTAGGCTGTGGACAGCTCTTTATTTACTTCTTTTAAAACATAACTTAAAAGGATAAATCCAGCTTTAAAAGGTGAAGAGGCAATGGCCATTGTAACATTTTCAGAGGACTGTGAGAATGTGTAGTATATCTCAGTGGTTGTATCTTTGCTATGTTTGGAATAATTACTACTTAAAATATACTTTGAAAGATGCAGTGCAAATGGAGATGACTTGATCAATACAGCATTTTCTTGGTCCTCCTGAACACTCTCTTGAACGGCTCAGCAACTGTGTTAATAGTTGTTTCCATCCGATTCTTGGCATGAAAATTTTTATTAAACCCCCTTTCACTTTCAGTTTGTCTTTCTAAGCTGACTTTCATGCGAAACCAAAATTGTTTTATTAATTTTTCATACTCTGAACTCATATCTAATTTTGTTTTCACTGGCCTACGTACACTTAGCTTTTCAAAGTGTAACTTGGCATGGGTTGAATTTCAGTTTTCTGGTATATAGCTTATGCCAGTGCAGACACTGGGTGTTCCTCCTTCTGTCTTTCAGGCAAAGGGCCAATCTATAGAGAATTGCTTTTTTGGCATCTAGGCTCCTCCCTGCTCAGTTTTTCGGCTTCCTGCCTTCCTGTGGGTAGGCAACAAGAGACTGTTGGCTGAGATTTCTTTGCTTGCTCTACCTTGTTCCCTCTGGCCTCTAGACTTGCCACTGAGCAGAAACAGAAAAGTTAGGCAGAAAGGAAGTGCTACACGATGTACCTTACCGATTTACACATATGGGGATATTCATAATGCCTAACTTTGGAGCTGGCTTTACATGGAGTCTGTGTTCCTGAGGGTGAGTCTGAGCACCAAAATGCAGCAATAGGTGAGTTTCTGTAAGAGAGTGTCGGCAGTGCTACAGTTGAAGAGACTCTAGACAGGGGTATGAAAAAAGAAAAATGAAATCTAGGCTTGAACTTTGTCAATCCATAAAATACTATTGTCTTTAGAGACAACCTGTGTTTCTCCCCTATGTAACATCTTCGTGATGGCAGAAGACCGAGGAATGTTAGCATGACTTGAGAAACACTAACTCTTATGTTTGTGCTTCTTGTCATCTTAATTCACAAGATACCTTTATTTCTTGGAAGGGTGGCCTGCACCTCAGTGCGTGTAGCGCTTGTCCTTGAAGTTCTGGGACAATTGCTAGGTGCTGCTGCTCGCTCTCATTTCTCTGCTGTCCCTGTAGCTTCTGAAATGCCAGAAGCACCAACTCCATGCATAAGCCAAGTGAACACTTACAAATGGATCCTATTCACACTTGAGATACTGGAGCTTACCAGAAATTGAAGATTGACTTACCTCATCTTTTGAGCATTTAAAACTGAAGTGGAAAAGTCTTGTCATCCCATATCGTGGAGGAGCAGCTAATACCACTGTAGATAGGTATATCGGGCTTTTGGGGCTTTTCTGTATTTTACAGTTCAGCGCATTTGGATCAAACCAAGAAGCATGCTTGTAGAAGTTTTTTTGAATTGCACGGTGGGCTGCTATTTCCTAAGTTAGATTGGTCTGCTCCTTCATAAGGCGGGGTGGGGGGGAGGTTGGGTTCCAGTTTCTGCTGTCGGTGACTTAGTCTCTGCGAACAGGTCATCTGTCTGCAGTTTCCTGTAGAACCATCAGGGAAGACCCTACTAATCCTTTTTTCCCCAAGCTGGATATTTTGGAACATAGTTCTGCATGATGTGCTCACGATTCTTGTTTACTGCACAGAGTGAATTCCAAACCTTATACTGCAAGCTGTTTAATCCTAAGGCTTGCTAAAATTTGATTCCCCTGGTAGTTTCTCTTCAAAATTAATTGCTGTGATGTACTGCGGTGAGTCCTGTATTGAAACTGACAGCAGTGAGTTAAAGAAATCCTGTGTAGTTCTAGCAGTTCTGTTTGTGTTTGTTCGTCTGTGCTATTTTCTGTGAACTCTTCTATCTTAACTGGGAGTGACATTTGATTCCTGAACTACAGTTAGAGGTTTTACTCTTTGCATTTTTTTCTCCAAGATTATTTTTTCTTTAACTACTCAGTACATGGATATCTCCTTTGTCAGGATTCCTTCTAGAATATAGAAATACCAGAAGTCTGCCTTAGATATGACAACTGCCTTGCATATTTTCTCAGTGCTGTATCCTTACCTATCTTAAGTGTCTTTCCTCTTTATGTTCAATAATAGTGGTAGTCTTGACTCTTGGATGTTATTTCTGTGGTGGTTGAAATGTGCTAACAATTCTGTGTTGTTTCTGGTTGGTGCAGGAACTTTGTTATAAAACAGGTGATGAAAAACCTTGATAACTTGCAGTTGAGATTGTCTGCCATTTTTGGCAGATGATTTTTTTTTTTCTCAGGAAAGATCCCCAGGTGTAGATTAACCGCTGATCAACTGTAGTTTTCTAGTCTGGTGGTTGGAAATGACAAAAGACTGTCACTTTTGAAATAACTTCAAGCTAGCATTGAGAAAAGAATTACTCAATTGGTGTAAAGTCTTCTTTACAACTTTGAATCCATTTATATAGTCCTGCTAGCATCTTCTTTCAAAGGGCAGCTCTCTTCTCTGTTTTCAGGACTGTATTTGCCTGGGTATAAGGACAGACCCATAGTTCCTATGATTGTGAGGGCCTGTGTCAAGTCGGGACACTGGGACATTCTGGAACCAAGCTGAGGGAGTTGCTGTTGTGTACTGGAACAACACTGTTAGGGCTTAGATTGTGGCTGTAGAATTCTGAGGATGGTGCACATCAAATCAAGCAGCATTTAGCTGGCAGATCCACTGCTGTCCTTTGTGGTTACCTGATAAGAGACAAACCAACTTTTAAAGTAGTATGATTTCTTGCAGTTGCAAAATCACTTGTATGTGTGTGTTGTCTGCTTACATTCCTCGTCACTGAGGGAAATTATAACTGGTGTCACTTAGATTTTCCCATGGTTGTTTTTCCGGGGTTTTTTTGTTCTTTTTTTCTTTTTCCCCTCTCCAGGCTCTTGCAGAAGAGCTTAAAGTTTTGAATTTGCAGGCACAGGCAGCCTTCTTACAATACGAGCGGTGTGAACTGTTAAAGGGATGTCTGCGTAGACAACTCCAGGGCTGCTGCGTTTAGTTCTGGGTTTGTGCAGCTTATTGTGACTTCAGGTTGCGCTGCTGAGAAGATGTTACATAAGGGAAAAGTCCTTGGGGGAGGGAAGCTGCAGACTTGTAAATTGTCAACTCTTGTGTCTTGTCTCTGCAGTAATAGATACACATGTGCAGGAATTCCTGCTTTCTCAGGTGTTTTGCCTCTAGGGGGGCAGAGTCCCATTTATCTCCCCTCGTGGCTGTGGTGGTACAGCCTGTCAGTTACCTACTGATGCAGTACCAGATGGAGTAGGCTTGAGACTTGTGTTTTTAATTACAAGCAGGACTCTGGCACAAGAGAAGAGCTGTGTATGATCTTGGTAAAGTTGTCTGGGAGGCATGGCTGGTGTTTCCTCCCCTAAGAAGAATCCTTAATAGAAGTGGGGGCTAGCGTAAGCTGTGAGAAGTTTGCCACACATTTTCCACATGCTCTCTAGCATTTAATTTCATCACCAGTGGTGTTTAGAAGTTGGCTTCAATTTCACAGCTCTGTTTTTTTCCAAAATGATGAAGATGACTGACTGTAGTTTTCAGAATTAATTTTTATGTAATGTCCATGTATCCGTGGCAACATTAACTAGCAGTGTTTGCATTTGGCTCAATAAGGGACAAATATCAGTGGCAGCCGTGTTTCAGACACTGAGTACACACAGTTCTTAACTAATGAATAAGTAGTTAAAAGTAACAGTTGAAAGAAGTATAGTCAAGATAAAATTATCGTAGATGTGTAGTATTTTTTTGTCTTTGTGTAGGACTGTTGTGTTAAAGCACCTCTTTCAGCACTATTTATTGGGTGATCCTAGTGAAGATGGAGACCGCTATTTCTCAGATGGCAAAAGGATGAGAGGTAGCTGACACATGTTGCAGCAAGGGAAATTCCAGATAGATGAAGGAGAAAATCCTTTTTGGTGAGGATGGAGAAACATGGAACAGGGGCTCAGAGTGGCTGTGGAATCTCCATCCTCAGAGGTGGGCAGAACTTGACTAGGCAGAGTCCAGAGCAACCTGAGGGGAGATTTGAGTCTGGTCTTGTTTTGAGTGGTAGGCTGGGGTATGTGCTCCAGAGGTCTCTCCCAGCCGAGGGTATCCTATTTCAACTTGAATTGGAAGTTTGTCTGCTTCTTTTAACTGTTGGCTGGTTTATTAACCAGAAAGTGTAGTTTCTTTATGTAAGACTATGATGATGAAGATTTGCAGACAGTTGCATCAAGTAGCCAAAGTGTAAGCTAAAGAAGTTTTAAGAGGGATTGAAGCTTCACCTGGGAAAACCATTGCTGGAGAATTCACAGCATGTGTGTATTTGGTTTTTGTTGTTAAAGCCTCTTTCATAAGTGCATTTTGTGTGTGTGTTGCATTAAGAATAGTGAACATCCTGATTTATGCTTTCTTGGGACTCCCTGAAGTCTGGAAAAATAAGAACTTAAAGTTGCTGAACTTCTAGCTTTATATACGAGACCCAGGAGTCTGGGTCTGAAGCCTGCTAGGCTTCATTTAAGTTCCACCATTACGTTGTGTGGATACCTTATCTGGTGCTGCTTGGAGAACTGTTGTCCTTTATATTGATCAGTAAAAATGTGAATAAGGTCTAACTTGCAAGTGCTGTGGAATTCTCTAAAGTGTTTAGGATTAGTGGATAATGAGCAGTAGTTAGCAAAGGGGTTATACAAAAATATGGTTAAAGGGTGAAGAAAAAGGCAGTGTTTGAGCCTAAAAAAATTCTCAAGACCAGAGTAATCTCCATTATAATCACTGAACTTAATAGTAGTTAACAAGTTCTAAGCATATAAAAGCTGCTCTATCCCTCCCTTCTGTTAGAAATTTAAAAGATACTCAGCTTTTCATTTCCTACTTTGTTTTTTCTCTTGTCCTCTGAACACTAGTATACCTGCTGTGGGAGTCAGGTTAACGAGAATATGTTAGTGGTAGAGGAAGAGGACAGTGTATTGTCTCCTGTAGTAAGTATTTGGTTATCAGTCAGTTTATAAATATACACATGGAGGTTTATGTAATAAACAATGGGGTTATACATAAACATGGTATTTTCTGATCTGAATATTCTTGCTCTGCCTTGAACTGTCCGGTTCTCTTCCCTTCCCTCTTTATCCAGTTGTGAAAACTTGTTAATGCTGTTTTACAAATACTAATGCTGCTTTATTATTGGAAAACTGTATAGTAAAACCAATTTCTATTTATTTCGACATGTTTGGCACACATTCTGCTGATTTAACAAAGCAAGCTTTCATTCAGATGTTTCAGGTGTTACAGATGTTTTCTGAAGTTCTAAAATTATAGATGGCTCAGTCAAGAAATGACTAGAGAAAACCACTTACAGGGCAGATGATCAAGTTATCAGCACGTGCTACGTGCATACAGAATGGTCTGTTACTGTGCTTGTACGTGCATATGTTTAACTACATGAAAAAGTATTGGAGCTCACACTGTCTTAGAAACTCGTGACTTGTGCTTCTGTGGCTATTTTAAAGAATTCCTCTCGTTGGGTCGCTTGACATGCTTGTTTGCCATACTCTTGAGGAAGGAAATTATTGGTACTTATGTCTTTTAATGGTTCTAAATGTTACTAAAACAAATTTTAAACTACTACATTTGTAAAGGTGACAGCTTCCATTGTAGTCAAGCAATTCCTCCTCCTTACATCTATGTATTTAACTTTAACCCCTCGTGATTAAAAGTTAAAGATACTTTACCTTGGATAAAACATGGAATGCAGTAAGTGTTTAAAAAAAAAAAATCCTGGCTTTAGCTAGCCCTTCTGCTTTACATTCACTGAAAACTGTTTAAGAACAAGGAATCTGAAAACATGAGTTCTGTTCTGGGCTTTGCCACTTGGAATTTATGTGGTGATGGGCAGTTGTTTTCACTTCATGCATTTGTGCACTGTGTGTAAAACCTGTGAGTAGCTGCTCATCTTGCAGGCATGTTTTCAGCCTTTCAGTAGAGAGTTTTGGAAGTCTTTTCAGACCTGAACAGGAGATGGGTGGTGGGAGTCTTTTATTTGGAATCATAAACCACTGGAGGAATCTTCCCCTGTGTTCCCAACTTCCTATACCGCTCTGAATTCAAGATGGTACCTCAATTCTGCCTTTGAATTTAAGGAAATAATTGTGGCTGCTGTCCAGCCCAGGATTGACAGTTTTTTTGTTTTATGTCTCTTAGAAGATACTAATGGTGGGAGAGGGATGTACTGGAATTTTGTTATCAACGAGAAAGAGAGGTACCAAACTCTGCCTTCTTAAGTAACATTTTCAACATGTTTGTTAGGCACCTTCAGCCTGTTACGGAAAAGGTATTGATAGTTTTCAGAGTTAGACTAGAAATAAAACTTATTTATCTGTTTTTTATGTTAATAAACCTGCCAGAGTTGACTTTATTTGAGAAAATGACTTTGACAGCTGCAGCTCTATTCTGCCTAAGAAAACAACAATAAAGCTGGATGTTCAGGCTTCATTGTGTGAACATACCACGTTTAATTTTCTGTATGTAGTTCTAAACAGAACTGCCCATAATCTGCTGACATAAAACTGAATCTTAATGATTTATATTGTTTCTTTCTCAGTATTGTGTTTGGATGTATTTTGAAGACACCTCTGAAAAATTTGATTTCTGGAGAAGAGCTACTAATATAGCTGAGGACAAGCTTTTTCCATTTCCTGATCTTTGTCTGGTAGTAAAATTCTAATTGCTTGATGTTTTGCTATTACAAGTGAGTTTTGCGAAAACAAGTGGATTTCAAATTTTCTTAGAAGGTTTCTATGGAATTTATTTGTAAAGCTTGATGCCTTAAAAGTTTGTATTTTAACTTAGAGTTAGTTAAGATATTTATATCTTAGTGTTCTTAATTGGAGAACAGAAGTAACTTTCTCACCCCTGTGTAGCAGGGGAGGGAATCCTAAAATAGTTTTAGTAACTGAACTGTTCTTAACCTTGAATCTCTTATTTTGCCTTTCCTCTCAAAAATGTTGATCTTAGTTTTTAGCAGACTTGTGTCTAACCCTTCAGTTTCTGACAACAGCCTTAATAGCAAATTTTTTCCTCTCCCCACAACACATGCATTTTGTTTACTCCGCTGTTACTGATATCATTGCAAGGGCAGCAGCTTTAAATAAGGTTAGCTTTTGTCTTTTATGTGCACAGCCGTAATGACTCCCATTGTTATTGCTTTCTTAAGTCATGACAACTTGACTTTTCTCTTTTTTTTAAGTATGTCTTTAATAGATTTTACCAATTAGAGTAGACATCTGTTTGGAGATCAGTAGCAGTCAAAATCACTTACGAAGAAATTGTTGGCTCATGATGCATCTAAAATATTTCTGGAAGTTCGGCTTCTTTTTAGCTGTTGCTAAGAGACAAATTTTCATTGACATGAGGGATGTGAGGACATGTCAGCATGCTACCAGTTGTTTTATAGGCAGTTAGCTCTGCCGCCTTGCAGATGGTTGGAAAACTCTTGGTAGTGGGTAAATGTGTGCTGATTATCTCATTGAATTAAGGTAACCTTTTGTTGTTCATTGAATTCTGCAGACCAGGCACTGAGCAGCTGCTCTACTGTTGAATTCTGGATTTAGTGAATACAAAGATTATGCTAAAGAGTATTTAGTCCTGTTCCAGGTACTGAGCATTGGCCCACTGTAAGAATTTTTTTTAGTACTACCTTCAGTGTATTAGTAATCAGGGCAATCCAATAAGACAGTACCTTCCACATTTTGACTAAACTGTATTTTCCAACCTTGTTGTCACCACAAGCTCATTGATACTTTAAAACTTTGGAAGTGGGGCAGAAAAAGAGATTGCAAAGAGCCGTTGTTTTTTCCTCCCTCCTACTTCTCTCCCTCTGCCTTCATTAAAGTGGTGCAAAGGGAAGTAACTCCTGTTTCTGCCTGCTTTTTGTATTATTAGTTTTGGGTTGTGTTCTGCTTTGGGGTGGCGTCCCTTGTCCCGTCCCGTCTTCCCCCCCCCCCCCCCAAGTCTAGCTTTGATACTAGCTTATGTGGCAAAATGCACTTAAAACTAGTTCATAGTTTACTGATGATTGCGTCAAAAACAGTTTAAGCAATCTGATGATTATAAAGTTCACAAACGCATCTGTTTATTCTGGATTACACTTGTGAGTGTGCACCTCATCTATTGGGGGTCTATTTAAAGGTGATAGTTCACTGTCACGTGACAGAACAGTGAGAATAAAACTTGCTTGTAAACTTGTTTCCCTACTCTTTTGAAAACAAATTGGTAGGCGGAATTAGGTTTTCAGTTAGGTTGCTTAAAGATTGTTTTCAAGATTTAAATAACATACTTAGTTTCTAGAATGACTTTGGAAAGGGATTGGGGGGAGGAGTTGGAGCATTCCCCAGGTAAAGCTCAAATTATTTGGATTGCAGAAAGCAAAAAACACTTCTGGATTGTTAGACGGTGTTTACAGACTTTGAAAAAAAGAGTTAAGGTCTTCAGATCAGTATAGTTTTGTCCAAGAAAGTGCTATTTTGTCAGGATCTGAAAGGTGGGGTTTTTTGAGAATAATTATACTGCTTTGGAAATACAATGGATAAATGTGGCCTTGTTGGAGACATGGGTGAAGATATGCAGGCTGCATGATAACTTCAGAAGTACCAGCTTCTAGTATCAGAGTTCGGAATGACAGCTTATGGCACAGCCTTGGTTACAGCACTGTTGTTTCTTGGTTCTGCTATAACCTGGCCAAAAATAGCACAGATGGGCATTGCACACACTTCTTACAAGTTGCGAGGTTCTACTTGGTTGTGTGGTCTAGCAGTCTCATTCACCTCAGGTCTTTTTAAGTCCTGTGGTAAAGGGTGCTTGCTTTTGGGTAGCTTTAATAAAATATTGGAAGATGCTACAGTTGGAGAAAAAAACCCGGACTACTTTAATATTAAATTTAAACAGTCTTCTTGGAGGGAGTTTCACCAGGAGGAGGTACTACAGGGAATACTAGATATTATCTTATTATATCACTCTTTATTGAAAATAGGCTGTTAGTCTATAAAGCCAGTAAGAGAGGGTAATTAAATTCTTAACTGGGGCTGATATTAGCAGAGGTACAATGACAAATGTTCTGCTACAAGCAAAACACCAACAGGGAAGCATGACTTAGAACTGCATGTATGGAATCATAGAATCGTTAAGGTTGGAAAAGACCTCTAGGATCATCAAGTCCAACCGCCATCCCAACACTACCATGCCTCCTAAACCATGTCCTAAGTTTGCCCTTTCAAACTAAGATGGCAGCTATTGCTTGTAAAGAGCTATATGAATGTGCATTTCTTCTCCTGTAGTCTGTTGATGCGTTGATTTTTATATAGAAGTAAAAATAGCAGTTTTGCTAAGAGTTTTTAAAGTAGTACTACAAGAAAGTAATGTTTATATTTTTTTTGCAGTTTTAACTCATTTATATTCACAAAACAGTAAATACTTAGTATACAAAAATATTTTTCTTAGCAGATCTATTAAATTCCATCACAGGTCTTTTGGATACAGCTTATACTTGCTGTCGGCACCTATTCTCTCCGTGGTTATCGCCACAGAAGACAGGTTTGGTATTTATGCTGTATGCCTGGCTTTCTGTTTCCTAGGTTTCAGGTTCCAAGTACTTTTCAGGCTTTTCTAAGAGCAACATAATCTAGAACAGATAACCCACTTAGTGAAAATAATAGCAAAACCTAGGGTGTTTTTTTTGTTTTGTTTTTTGTTTTTAAAAAATGCTTTTTATGCTGACTTAGTAGAAGTGCATTGAAGACATTCTTTGAGATAGGTGTTTGTTGTTTAGCCTCATCAGTGTAAAGCTTGAGGGAAATGCTACAGTAAATACTTGATTAGCAGCTTCCATGGAGGCACTAAAAAGTGTCCTGTTAAGAAAGTGGTAGGCAGTAATGTATAATCTGTATAAAACCTGTTCACACTATGTAAGATTTCGCTAAATTCTCAGGGTTCTTTTGCCCAAATTACCAGTTTGTATTCAAGGTCTGTACTTCTGAGGTGCTATCAGCACCAGTGAAAACAGTTACTGTGGCTTTTTGTTACCTTGAATGCTTCTGCAGAGTGCTAATTAGGAAGTCACTAGTACAAATAGCACGTAACAGATGAGGTCCAAATATTGTGTCAAGATGGACAGATTTCATTTTTTCTCTTCTAAATTTGTGGCTACTTCAGAAATGTCAGGCTGAGCAGTGTTCATTTCTTTGTACAGCCATTCCTGAACTTTTCCCATGAAGGGACCTTGACTGATAAGATCTTAACACGGGTTTTGTGGTTTCACCCCTCATAATTAGGGGAAGGAAAAAGCCAGCTCTGATGTGAGTTTACCATTGTGGTATAGGACACAGTGTAGTTCATGCTGCTTCCTGTCATGTCATAATCTTTATTAGGTTCTTTTGCAGAGTTAAATATTTTAATATATAGCTTAAAATAATTCGGGGAAGTGGGAAACATACATGGTAAGTGTTGAACTGTTCATCTGCTGAAGGAGGAAAAAAAATCTTTCTTTCTCACCTTTCTATTTCACTGGCACTGGCTTTTCCCACCCACCTACCTGCCTTCCACTGTCAGTTCACACAGCTTAAAAACAGAAAGCTGGCTTGAGCCCCTGACTACAATATAGGTATTTCTTGGCTAGAGTAGAATTCACTAGAAAATGCAGGCTTAAGGCAATGCTTAAGTTTCCAAAGCCTTGGGAAGGGACCAATGAGTCCCGTTTATGGTATGTTGTGCTGCAGGGTCTGCAGTGGTAGTAGCACAGGTGAAGCTTTAGAATAGGGCTATTTCGTCTGTTAGCTCAAGAGCTCAAGCTTTTGCAGCTGGCTTAAAATAATCTTTCTTTGATCCTGAATTATAACACCGGATTAAACTGTGACTAAGTTAAATAATCTATTAGAATAGAATCTAAAGACCAAATGAATGCAGTGAAGATAGTTTTTTAGAGCCTAATGCTTAATTATTCTGACTTGGGAGAAGATTCTGTCTCAAGAGGTGTCATGCAGATGTTTTATTTGAGGATGGAAAGACTTTTACCTAGATTATAGGAGAGAGCTGTTCTGCAAACAAATAAAAAAGATGGAATTTTGTTAATAGAACATTACTCAGAATTGAGTAGCCTGATTTATCCTGCAGAAGCACTTCTGTAGTATTGTAGTTTTTTCTGTTTAACGTCTGAATTATAATTTACCTGATTTAAGAAGATCCTAACTCCTCTCCAGGATGTAACAAGTTATAAAGTAATGTTTCCTTATAGAGGACCAAGCTGTTACCCTCAACTTTATCCGAATATGATTCTAACTAATGAATGCTGCTAACTAACTTGGAATTCGTTTTGCGGTCACTGATTACAGGCATCTGAAGACTAGCCTCACTAGCCACCTTATCCGCGTCTAAAGAATATATTTCTCTTAAGGTTGTCTTGTTTGAATTAGTGTCTTGAGCACAAATATTCAAATCTCTTTAATGGAGTGCTAAAAACGTCCTGATTTGTGCCTAGCATTCTACTACAAAGGTCAGTTTCTTCCTCAAAAGTTAGAACTTACTGAAATTGTAATGCGTGTAATTAAAATACTGTTGTTTTGCTGTAAGGCTTTGCCATGGGTTTGCTTTTGTATTTGTAGCACATTAACACAAATATGTGTCATAACTGATACATTGATAAATCCTAAAATCGTTTATGTTAAATGATAAAACACTGGGCCAGAAGAAAAGGATGCTGTGCTACAGAGCTCAGTTATACTGCTGTGCTGTTACATCGTGTGGCCATCCTGTAGAACTAGGTGAGGTGTTTGCCTTGATTTCTGAAGACTTCCTGATTTTGGTCAGTACAGATTTTTATGTGCAAGATCCATAGTGACCGTGAGTATCGCCATTATTTTATGGGGTGAAAACCTGAAGTATCTTTAATGGCATAAAACAGGAATGCCAAATCGAAACTTAAGTGCAGCGTACAGGCTTTGAGGCGGAATCTTCCCTCCTCTCTTTTTCCTTTTCCCCATGGATTACATACCTTCATTTGAATGATGTTTCAGACAATGCAACCATACCAGTAGATGCTTGAGACACCTTTTCAGCTGTCATCAGTACTGATGGGCACCTACCTGTGAAAACTTCTGGAGGCACTTGGGTAGTGTGTTTTCCTTGGTAAAATGCATTCTCTCTGGAGGAAAATGTCCTGAGTGCTAGCAGGTTTTTCTGTGCTGGCTGTCAGGGTTGACAAGTGACACATGTTAAAAGTGCAACAACTAAAAGGCAGAGTCTTTTGCCTCCTAACAGGAAGCAGCTTTGTTGCTCTTTGTATTTTTCGTTGTTGTTCCTGGCAACACACAAAATAAAATACTTTAAATTGTCTGAAATTCCAAGCCATCATGAATATACCTGATGTGAAAACAATATTAACAAACCCCTAAAAGTCCCTAACAAAAAGCTGTACCATGCAGTTAACAGGTGTTCTCCTTTAAATTCCAAGCAAGATGTGAAGAAACCATAAAAGGAGTGTTATTTACTTTGTGCTATAAAATAAAGGGTAGGAGCGAAGGGGGAGAAAATACTACCTTCCTATGAAGGTTGTCTTCTGTGCGTATGCATGGCAGTGTACAAACTTAGATTTCGAAAAGCATGCTTTCTTTCCTCATTGCTTTTTGCTTTGTAGGGTTAAAGGGTACTCTGCAGTACAGTTGCAGGCTGTTGAATCCTGTCTTTTTCTACTCCTGCTTTCTTCTTTGATTCACTGAAGACCATTCATGACATCTGTTGAGGGCCAATAAGAAAGGGCTTCTAGGCTTTCAGACTTAGAGACCTTTTATGCCAAACAAGATACAGGTATTTTCTCAGATCTTCTTGTTCTTGGAGATAAAGATTTAGGATTTCTTACGGCTATTTGAAATTAAATACTTACTGAATCATCCATTGTCTTCCATGTCTACACTACAGGGGGTTGCCATTTCAAGCTGTTCGGGTAGAAGAAATTCTAAGAACATGCATTCAGGGTTTTCCCAGAAGGATTTAGGAGGATTTAGCATGTTGGTCACTAATAGAGATTTGAGTCAGCTAGGACACTTACCCTCCTGGACTAACAGGGAGCAGTATCTGGCATGGCTGGACCTGCAGAATTTCTATCTGCATGTCTTATTCACTGCTGTAATCAGAAGTAAATGTATTAATTTCTAGTACCGGAGGTAAATGAATCTTGAGCTGCTTTTCAGTCTCTAAGTAATGAGTCTAATCTATTGCAGTAAAAGCTTTACCAGTCAATGAGTGTGATACTTTTAAGTAATTCTGTGGTGTAAATCTAATTACTGTACAGTGCTTTTTAAATCAAACTTCTGCTGGCTTCAAGGCAAAGCATCGTAAGCCTTGTCAAACTTAAACTGTACATTATGTGGAATTATTTTAAGAGTGATAACTATGATCCTGTCTTGTGCAACATGTTCTGTATTTTCAAGAGAAGAATTGCAGCCGTTGAAGTTGGTCATTATATAGGAAATAATGGGATTGACTGTACTGAGATGCCAGAAAATAACTGAGTGTGTAAATGAGAGCCAGACTCATTAGTCTGTGACATCATACAGTGAATGCAAGGTTTTAATGATAAACTAGGTACTAATTATGAAGCCTTTTCTATGCTACAAATGAGCTAATTTATAAACTGCCAGCACCCGAAGAAGGAAATCTCTCAGGGCCAGAGGCTTGTGTATTATAACATATTTATTGGTTTGATAAAAGCTGTATTGCATTATCTGTCCAATTTAACCAGGAAGTATTTTTCTTATAATTTAACTGTAAATCTCAAGAGGAGAAAACTGTAGGAGTGTGATTTGTACATTCTAATGCCGCTTAGCAGTAGCGATTCAGGAATTGATGGAAATAACTGTTTTAAAGAGCTTCCAGGGAAGAGATTTTTTTTTTCTTCAGAGAAGTGATTTCTGTGTGCCTTGGGGTACTCTTTTGACATGTATCTTATATTCATACACAAATGTGTGTGAATATATATAAATGTTTTATTTGCATCACCCTCATTTATACAGTGATTTACCAACCTTGTTGTCTCATGAAGACTGACAGATTTTGATTTTAAAAATAGAAAAATAGGGTGCAAGATTCGGTGAGGATGGAAGGGAAAAACAAGACTGCAGGGAATGAAAGAAAGGTGAAAGAAGAAAATACTTTGTGTACTGGTAGCTTTGTAATGGTGACATTTATTGTTGAGAGTAGCTTCCTTTGCGCAGGTACTGGCAACCATTCAGCAGTGTTGGTGTTTTTCACTTTTCTTTTCAAGTTAGTTGAGTAACTTGGTGATAGCTGCAGCCAGCTGCAGATGCTTGGGCCAAAAGATGCAGGATTGCTGTAGCAAATGGCACGGCACCATGTCCCACTGCAATAAACCAGGCTTTTATTACTGACATGTTGTTTGACGGCCTTCTGAAATTCCTAGCAAAATTGTCCCAGAACCTGTCATGTCAGATACCTTTATGAGAAAGTCATGTGAGGGGTGGGAGAAACTCAGTAGGACAGCCATTCAGGTGATTATGGATTCTTATTTTTGTCATAGGAACTTAAGGAATGGTCGTTGCGCTATCACACTTCCTTAGTTCTTGTTTATGGAATAAGTGGTGGTCATCTGAACATCGCTTAAATAACCCTGTTACAATGTCTGGTTTTGGAGGTGGGCAGGGATTTCTAGGTACTTGAATCCCAGTTCAGAACTCAGAGCCACAAAAGTATACCAGACTAAGCCTTATGGAGGGTTGAAGGTTATGAGGAAGACAAACTACTTATGTTCTTCCCTCTTTCTTTTGCTCTAGTATTCATAATTTGTGAAGTTATATGTTTACCTGGAACACCTTAAGTATCCTGCTGGTTAAAGCAATAGAGAATTAGCTGATGCTCTGTGCATGCTCTCTGAGAACTTTGAGAGTTGTCATTGTCTTAGTGCCTACCTGTGATGATTCACTGAAATCTTAAGATAACATGTAAAGACCATAGGTAACCAACTCTGATCATCAGCTTACCAACTGCTGCTTTTCCTTCGCCTTCACACCTATTTTTTGCAGTAAAGTTTTGCATTGACTGATTTTTCCCCATTGAAAAATAAAGCCTTGAGAGATTTTTATGTTCCTTGCAGAGCAGGTCCTTGGTTTTCTGGTCCATCTTAAGGACCTTAAATTCCAAACTTCAGAAGACTTTCTCCTGCCATCCCGGCTTGTTGACAGCCAGCCTTCATCATGTGTCTTCTGTGTGCCGTGTCCATAAGCATGACAACTCCACATTCCCCGTAGGTAGTGCTGTTGCTGCTGACGTGCAGGTGGCATGGAGGAGCCAGTGACCTTTCTGCTCTAGTTACTCCTGCAAGAGGAGGAGAGCAGGGCTGGGAGGTGGTGTGTCTGCCTTCAGGCTGTAAAGCAGCAGTTTGCTGTTGTGTAGACTACTTTTCAGACTACTCCTAATGAAAACCGTGCTGTAAAGCTGCAAGGATCAGGATGTACTTTTGAGGGGATTCTGCCCACTGGCGTGTTTTTTAGCACCTCCCTCTGTTACTTGTGGTATCCTGTATCTTGTTCTGTATTTTCTCAAGCAGCGCAGTTTCATTGCCCGCATGTAGTAGTAACTGGGATTGGCATGAAAGTAGCATGACTAAATAGCTTTGGAAGGTAGTAGTTGTTTGTTTTGAAGAATGGGAAAGCCTTTTCATAAGGGCTGAGGGTGAGTGGGGATTTTTGCTTTTTTTTTTTAATTGCTAAGAATACTGTTGTATTTTATGCTGTGTTATCCCCCTCTTCCTTCCCACCCCAATCTAACATGTGACTGCTATTTACAACTCAGTTGTGCCATAGATATTGTACTGTATCTCATAGTAAGGCCTGAAATTACAGGGGTGCATGTTTCCGTTTCCAAAAGAGAGGACGTGGAGGCATAAACTATGTGTAGTGAAAGCAGGGGGGATGGAGCAGGACACAGCATTGTCTTGGGAAGGTAAAAACTTAACTTGTGAACTTTTCCACCTCTTAAAATCACATCAGAGACTTATTCTATCTGAAGTAGATGTGTGTGCACTTTGAGAAAATAAAAATCTTCACTGGATATATCAGTTTACTCATATCATCCAGGATTTTGTTTGAGTGCCTAGCTGAGAGCGAGCAGTCCCGTTGCATGAAGTGTGCTGCCTGTCTTGTCTCTTAAACTAGAACGGAGTAGAAAGGTAGATGTGTGCGGAAGTGATTAACATTATGCTCTTGAGTTACGGCACACGTCTTTAAGCACATTTTTAGTGTAACTGTCTCTGTTTTGCCAGAGGTTTTCATACTGCGTTATGCAGGCATCAGGGCTCATGTGATAATATACAGTGACCATTGTGCCCTGTCCTGGAAGAGATTGGGGTGAAGGCTTCAAGCTGGAGACATGCCCAGGCTGCTGAACTGTTCGGTGCGTCCCGGCAGCTGCATATGGAGCTGTGATTGCTGCCACCTTTTGCAGAGTTGCTGCTGCTTTTGAATTCGTGTAGAGAGGAGTGTTGGTATAGTTCTCTTAGCTGGATCTACCACATCGGTGCAGTCAGGTGACTCTGCACAAGTTTCCCCAGCCCATGGATGTGATGTCTCCCAAACTGGGGTTGCACAAGCCACCTGTTGCTGCTGCTGATATCCAAGCCAACGAAGTCTGGGAGCCACAGTGCTAAATAATGTGTGTGTTAGAAGAATTAAACACAACTCTTAGAACAGGAAGCTGGGAGGTTGTCGTAGTGGCCTGGGCTTTATTTTGGTGGTCTTCCTGCTATTTGTCAATATGAGTTTCTGTGGTCAGTAAGAAAAGAGTATCTCTGTGCCTCAAGAAACTATGTTGAAAGCAAACAGATCATTAATGCTGGCTTTTGTTCAGATCAAATATAAATGCCTTTACTGTATTATGTATTAATGGTCTTGGTTTGTTTGGGTTACTTTATAATGCACAATTGTTTTAAAGGAAATGAATCTTCTTTGACGTTGTTCAAATACACCAAGCTTAATGAAAGGCAGTTCGAACTGGATGAGTTTAATGAGGCCCGCTTCTATCAAATTTACTGCTTTAAACCCAACTACAAATAAAGTGAATTAAAGACCAAATTATTTCAATATAGATGTGCATTGAGCCAGAGTGTTATAATGATTAATTTCCTCAAGTGTTTAATTCCCAGTAGGTTTTTGTGTCAACAGCCAAAAAGGAATTTATTGACTTTACATTAAGCATAGTTTGGTCTAGTTGATTATATTATTCAAGTGTAAATTAGTGGGTGGTAGAAGACTGTCTTGTATTGGAATTTTATTTTGTCTTAAGCAAATTGTCTCATGCCTTATTAACTACCAGTGCTTAAAATGTATAGTTCTGACTCTTGGAGTAGATGCTAGGGCATTCAGAAGTGTTTTTAGTGGGTTTCTCCTATTCATTATGTAAGACCATCTGTATTCAAGCAGTGTTTTCCCCCTTCCCCTGCCCTAAGAGAGTGCTGTTAAGACTGCATAGTAAGTTTCAATGTTTGTTTTGTGGCAAATTCATTAGGGTTTTTATTATTATTATTACTTTTAATTATTTTAGAAGTGATAAGATGTTTAGGTTCAATTTCAGTGTACAGAAATTTACAGACCATTTTCTCATCTGGGATAAGCATAGTATAGACACAAAACACTTACCGTTGCTTCCCTTCCAAGTCCCGTCTTGTACATCTGTTGCTCTAAATAGATGACTTTCATTTGTCTCTGTGCATTTTATGGATTGCAGTCAGGAAACATGATTTGACTAATGTCTCCTGTCTCATGCAAAGATAATGCTAGAGGAGTATCTTTTTTTTTTTGGTTGTGTTTTAAAGGGCAGCAGATGCCATGTGGAGTAGTTAATACAGTGTATTTATCATTGTCAGAGAAGCTGAATCCTCAAATGCGTTCTCTTCTCCCCTACCCTAACGTGGCATCAAAGTATCATTAGAAAAGATAGGTGTTGAAATAGATGATCCTGATAGACCTTTTTATGTTTTAATTAAAAATTGTGCTGTGCAAATTTTTTAAAAAAGCAGATTTCTAGTTGGACATGACAGCCCTCCAGTTTGAAAAATAATTACTGTTGGATCAAACTTTCTGTTCCATGTCTGTTATCAAGTTATCTATCAAAGAAAATGAGATGAGTGATTAAAAGGTTCAGATCAAAGGCAACTGATTTAGCTTCGCTGGAGGCTCCTATCTTTTAATTTAAAATGTACCTATGTCTAACTGATTACCTCTCACATTTATAAAGAAATATTGACATCCTGCTGAAGTATGCAATGACCTCACTTCTAGCTGAGTTGTGTAGGTTTCACTGCAGGCACTCTGAAAGCATTGATATTCCTGTAACCTTTTGAGGCAAGATATGTGTTTAGTGTATTAATGAGCTGGTTGAAGTGATGTACAGTAATTTCATCCTTGGGTAAAAACAGATGTGAAAGATTCCGTTTTAATATTTAATCAAGCGCAAAGCCTCTGTTGGCTTGTTTAAGTTGACCTGACAGCATTATACCTGGAAACACCTTGAATTAAACCCTGAGTGCTTGACCTTGTTCAAACAGTTGTAATTTAATAAGGCTGCTGTCTTCGTGGACATAGTGCGGCTAATGGGCAAATCCTTTCTTGGCCAGGATTGCCTTCTATTGCAGTGGAAAAACTTCCTATCTGCTCTTAAGAAGATTTTAATCAGATGAAGTAATAAAAATGAAATAAATAGCAAAAGAAGTTTTGTATGACAGTTGCTAGTCCTAGATGATAGTTCAAGAAGGGATTCCAGAAGACACCTACTTTCTTCAAATGCCTTCCAGCATTCTTTCATGACAGGTCCCTGGCAATCACTATATTGTAGCTCATCTCCTGCCAGAACTTTTCTTTGGGTTAGGATGCTGTTTCTCAAGTGGTATATGTTCGTTTGGCCTCAGTAAAGTCAGTAGAGCTTCCATCAGTCTAAGGGAAATCGAATGCTTTATTTTTCCTGCTTATGCCTGCAGAAATGTTTCTAAACTTTGGCATGTTTCTCAAAACAGTGGGACCCAGGAAACAAGTGCTTGAATGTTTGTGAACAAGTGTCACTGTATTAGCTGAGTTTTTGTGAAAAAAGGTGGCAATGGAGTAGAAGAAAGAAAATCAGTGAGCATCAAAGTAGGTTGCAGTGTAGTATCTGGGGTCTAAATGAAGTAGGCTATGTAATATTGAGAGAGAGGTCCTAAGACAGGGGAGTTGTTCTCACTCATTGAATTGAATCACCAAGCTAGGAATTAAATGAGAGAGATAAAATTGTTCATCTTGTTCAGCTAAATATGATTTGCATATACTAAAAACTTGGTCGTGTTTTCTGGTTTCATTTTTCAAAAGGAATTGGACCTATATGTCAGTTCAAATTCTACAGCAACTTTTAGGTCAAACATGGAGAAATACTCTGTAGTGTGCATGTATGTGGATTTCCACCCTGCCAATGTTTTCTGCTTGGCTTACACTTCTACAGAGTTTTGCTTGTTTATTTTTAAGGCATACCTAATAACGTTCTCAAATCACTTTTTAGAAAAAAAAAATCTGTCTATGGGCAGTCTGAGTAAAACTGGAGAGAGATTATAGGTATAGGTTGAGCATTAGCTAGGGAAGACTTAAGGTTTGGACAGAGAAGAAAGAATAGGAGACAAATGACAAGGAACTGCCAGTTAACAAGAAGAATTGAAGAAGTTGTACAGAAATTTGATGGTTACATCATCAGGATCCATATCTCTCTAATTCTATGTGTATATTCAAAGGTTTAATAAAATCGTCAGACTTCTTAAAGACTGACTGGGCAGAACTGTGCTGCTGCTCAAATTTGCCATCAGATCTGCTATTTGACAGTTTATTTGACTGTCTTGCTTCCCTAGGTTAAGCCTGTGTTTTAGTAATTCCAGAGGCTACATAGTTTAAATAATAATAGTGAAATCAGAACTAATTTGAACTATTTTTCATTCTGAAATGCAGAAACACTTAATTACGCAACAGTGTTATTGTAAAACAGCATATGGCTGTTGCTAAAGAGAATTAATATAGTTTGAAAGTACATACTGGCAAGGAGTGCATATACTCACAGAAAGCTAGCACATGTTGTAACAAACGTGCCTCACAATGCCAAACAAAATATTCATTGATTAAAAACCCTTTTTCTCAGTCCAGCAAAATGTGACTTTTATTCTCAAGTTCACTAAGATAATTCCAGTTTTAATGTAATGGAATTTACATTGATGTAGGATATTACATTACAGCTTTCTTCGTATTCCTAGGAAGCAGTTGATAAACATGATACGTATGGATGCATGCATTCAGCACTCCTGTTGTAGAATCAAGCAATGGATCATGGTAAGCTTGACCATGCATCATAAAAAATTATGCTAATATTGACTGATGCCCCAGAGTGGATCCAGCACAGTGATTTCTTCAATCATCACTTTTATCAAAGGCACTGAAAGGAAAGAGCTATTCAGAATTCTGCTAAACCTCACTGAAGCATAGCTAGTTGTGGGTGGTCTTTGACTTGTGTGGGTGAAGAAAGGAAAACAAGTTCTAAAATAAGTATTCTTTCATCTAAGAGATAGTTACTTTATTGACACCTTGTGTTTAGCGATTTTAACCGCTTCTGTGGTTTGAGAGCTTGATAATGATTTGTCAGTCTTGAGTTTGCTTCTATGATCTGTCATCACTGTTGTTTTGTGCAGTAGCCCGCTTCTAAAGCTTGCGTTCCTACTAAAACTCTAGCATGAGTGTAAGGACACTAGTAATAGGAAGCGGCTGTCAAGTCTGTGTTAGTTTTGGGAACCTCTGGCAAGACTTCGGCTTCAGTTTCAGTCTGTGTTTTTGTGGATCTTCTTCAGATTCTGCTTTGGCTGTTGAAATGTTAGCTGACAGCATTCTGGAAGTTTATTGTTGTTTGGTTTTACCCTAGAAGGCTGATATGTGATGCTTTTCACCTGCAGGTGACTATTTGAAATATGGTTCCGCTGTCGTAGCAGATTGACAGGTTTTGTTTGCATGGGAAGTCTGTAGTTTCTATGCATCTTTCAACAATGCGAGTTTCTTCTGAAACATCTGTCTTGGATATATACTGCTGGAATCAGTAGGGATGCTTAGGGTGAGGCTGGCCCAATACACAGGAGAAGAAAAAGTATTGCAGCTAAAATTTCTGTGAGGGGGGGGGGGGGGGAAAAGGGTACATCTGGCAAGATTACCTGCTTGCTGGTTTACTTTCTGCTTTCCTACATTAAAAAAAAAATTGCAGTTACATTGCAACTGCAGTCAACGCCAGTCAGATGTACTTGACCCATCTTCCCTCAGTGAAGTTTAACTCAATGGCCACTTTCAAACAGTTAGCTTGTACTCAGCTAAAAATGACAAGTAGGTTCTATGGAAATTGAGTGGCAAGGAAATGCCTTTGGAAGCATTATTGCTGAAGGAAAAGTAGGGACAGCTCTGTCTATATCTTTGTTGGTATTTCAGATAATGGCAGAGGTGGTAGTCAGCTAAATATTCATGTATGATACTGGATTAGATGTGGCATATGTTCCTTAGTAAGCTGGAGACCCAGGATAGATAGAGAGGAGGAGGAGGAGGAATATTGGGGATGTCACTGTGAGCATGAGGGATGTAGTTTGAGAATTTGGAGATGAGGAGGTGGTGAAGGAAATACAAGATAGGTAATCTAGTCAGAAGTCAGATTTCACTAGATGTGTTGTTCTGGGAAATGAACTGTTCATAAAGGTCCAGGGCTCTAGGTTAAGCTAACTTTGTCATTATGAAATTAAATACTTCTAAAATCTCATGGGTTTAAGGGATATTTCATAGCCTAAAATAAAATGGGAAATCTGTGAGTATTGTTTTTCTTCTTTTATAGCAACAGATGCAGATTTCATCATCTTGTTTAAACAAAGGATCTGCATATTCTGTCCCTTAGCATAGGGTGTGGAATTAGCCTGCTAGGGTAGCCAGACATGGTAAGGAAAAACACTTCCATTTCTTTGGTGTGATATTTCTGATGTTTCTGTCCTCTTCTCTTCCTATTATAAAAAAATGGTTTCAAGAAACATATCTTTCTATTTCTGTACCTTAATGGAAGATGCAACAAAGCTAGGAATTGCTTGATTTTGTTTAATAAGATGTTCCAGTAGCCAAATGTAAGCTTTTTTTTGGGGGGGCGGGGGGCGGGGACCATCCAGACAAACTGGATACAAAATAGACAGCCCAGTGAGTGGTTTGCTTTGGTTACACTGTTTGGCATGTATTCTTAAGAGATTACTCCTGGAACCTCTTGTACTTACAACTCCCCCCATCCTCTTACAACATGTGTAATATAAGTACAAAACACGATTCTTTTCAGAAAAGTGTACAGCGATACTTTTGATTTGCAGAGTTCTCCAGAAGTTGGAGCTGTAAAAAGAGCGGTATGCTTTCCAGTGGTTGGGATGAAAAATTTGAAAACTTACTTATGTTGTACTGATTAGAGAAATGCACTTGCATTATTTTGTTGTAAGCGTCTCCATTTGCTTTGCCTTCCTGAAAAATAAATACATGCATATGTAATTAAACCCGGAATCAGACTAGGCTAGTTTCCTCAGTAGGAGGTACAAATAATTTTACAACTTGTTTGTCTTGACTACAGCTTTGTTTTCTGAAGGTGCAAGCAATTAGCTGTCTTGATTTAGCTGTGTGCTTGGTATCAATACCCTGCATTGTGCCTGCAGAGTGATCAGTGTCACATTGAGTGCTGCATGGTAGGATCTATCTAACATGGCTCTGTAACACCAAGCCCAGGGGGGACTAGCAGCATGAGCAGCAGTTTGCTTTTGACAGCAGAATGTCCTTGTTGCTATTGATTGGGTTGTTCAGTGAAGTGAAAAAACATTGATCCAGCTTTAAACTGGTAGTTATATGATAATCCTGGAGATGAATGAGTATCCAGTGAAGTATTGCTGGGGGGAGGTGGCATGGGGGGGAATCCAATACTGGTTTTTTGTGTAGCTAATAATAGGCTAATGATACTTTAAAAATAGATGTTTTATTATATAGATCTGCACTAAATTAAATGCAACTAATAAATATGAAACAGATCTTTCTGTACAACAGATGTAAATAGTGGTAAAAGGACATATGTCTCCTCTCTAATTCCAGAAGTAGTTGTTCTCTGTGTGTCTCTCTAGTCTGGGCACTGTAAGTAATGCTGATGTCTTCACTGGTGATGGAGGGCAGGAGGTTACTCTTCCACTCTTTTGGTGTCTGATTGGTGGTTATGTTTGGCACTGAGCTGCTCTGAAACAACATGACTGTGTTTTGCAGCCACTGTCAATTAATTCATGTTTAAGTCCCATCTCCCTGTCCTCATCTCATCCATCTGTTATATCTAAAGCTATCTGAATTATGTTACTTTTTCTTTGTAAAGCTAACCTTTTTTTTTTTTCTTCTGAAATGAGGAATCTTGGGATATTGGAGGGTGGAATATTAACTTGGAGCTGACTCTTCGAATACTTGATCTCCTGATTCTCAGATATTATCAGGCTAAAAATGGATGAATGAGATGGCATTGCTGGTGTTAATATTTCCTGGGATTTGAGTCTGCTTTGACTTTTGCACTCTAATCTTTTTCTATGGGGTGGATGCTTCTTACACAGCTCACATAAGGTATGGGACAGGCTTTTTGAATATGGGATGGGAGGACCCTCTTCACAAGTCAGTATTTCATAAACATCAGTTACGGGGAGGACTAAATGCCACTGTTTTATTGCTTAGCCTATGTTTTGGCAGCAGTAATGGTCAATGGCTGCACCTCCACGTTCCTGGCTACCTGAGTGTTGCTGGTGTTTGTTCAGCCTGGGATCCAACATGATTTAACTTTGAGGGCAGCGTCTCAAAAGGTTGTGCTTGCAACACTTGACTCCTTGTTACCACTACAGCTCACCAGTTCATAGGGTTGTGGTACTAGCGGGTAGTGTTACGGGGCTTTCTTTTTCTTGCACTGTGTACTTATTTTCTACCTCCATAAATCTACAGTTGCATGCACTTTTATAAAGACAGCATGGGAAGTTCCTACGTGAAGATCTTTAATTTCTTTGTTCAGTGTGGTTCACAGAGCCTTCTCCAAATAAATGCACCAATTGCAATTTACACTGAGAAATCATATTGGCAGAACAGGCTGCAGGTCAGACTTCCAGAAATGCTGAAATCCATCCTCCTTCCCTGTCTACTTCTGCCTTTCCCATCCCCCTAGAAGATTAGCCTCTGTAGTGCTTAAATTGCCTACGTGCATGAGCTTTAGAGATAGCAAAGTAATTTTGAAGAAAACTGACTTATCTGCTGTTTTAAAAAAAGAAAACCCAACCAACCAAAAGAAAAAAAAAACCAAAACCCAAAACAAACCCCAGCTCACCTCATACAATATTTTTCAAACAAATTAGTCAGCTAGTGGTGGGATATTTTTTGTTGTTGTTGAATTGGGGGTAGGGATTGCTTCAAGATACAACAAGTCCAAGCTCTCTCCTACAAGAATGTTGCAGTCTTGGATTTTCAGCATTGTAACTTATGTTGGGCAGGTCATGTTAGTCAAAGATAAATCTACACAACTCCTAAAGAATCCTTTGTCCCAACTTGTATCTGGTTTCTTCAAAAATTCAAGTGGTCCTTAGTGCAGGAGATCTGATAACTATTACAGTGCGACTGAAGAGAAGCTATCACAATGCTCAATACACAAGCTGAAAGCTGGGGAAGAGGTCTCTGATCTGAGCGGTTGAAAGTGGTTTGATTATGGTCTACATTTTATTTCAGTGGCTTATTTTGAAAGCAGATGACTTTGTAATGTGTGCTCCTGCGTATGTTGTCAGTTACTCTGATAAATTCAGCAAAACTGGGGAAAAAGTGGAGTCACTCCAGATGTGAGTATAGTAAAACTGAGTGTAAACCAAAACCTACCAGGTTTCTCTTTTACGGATAGAAAGGGGAGGGAGGGAGGAAGAGGGGAGACCACAAACTGCAGCGTGCGAAATTGTAGTCCAGCAGGCTCGTGAAACAGGTGTTGGTCGTATCTTTTTCCTTTGGCAGCTGGAGAAGGGAATTTGGACTTCATCAGCTGGACCACACCAGGAACTTACTGCATCAACTTCATCACTTGCCAGCATTTAGCAGTTGCAGACATGAACACTCACCTGGTGTCCTTGCATAAGATGATTGTGTTCTGTATCTGCATATCATTACTCCTTTTACCCTACTGAACGTAGCTATCAGTAGGGATGACCAGACCAAAGAAATTGCTCAACTATCTATTGCATTTCCTAGTAGGATTATCATTTCAATCCTTTAATTTGAACTTCAAAAAATTTTCATTTACGAAAAAGAGGAACTTGGTTTTGACAGTGAAGTAAAACTGGGGGAGAAATAGGTCTAGAAAGTAATATTGTCTAATAGACTGTGCATCAATTGGGGTTCTTGGAGCATTTTTTTCCATAAAAAGCTGCTTTACAGTCACTTTTGCATTCAGTTTTAAGACACTTACTTATAAGTATGAATGGTCATGGGTTTTACTGCAATGCTTGTATCCGGGATCAGGGTACATATTAACTCGGTCCCATATTTTCACATTTGATACGTTTCTTTGTGTCATACAAAGATGATTTATCTGTTTACAAAAATAGCCCCTCCCAACAATCATACAATTTTATATTAACTACATACTTTTACTATTAGTCTTGCATTGCTTCCTGACCAGTATGTTTTTTAGGTATAATAAGTAATAAAGAAACAAAAGGCCATGATAGCTAATTAGTGGTAACACCTATTTTTCCTCTTTAAGTATGTTTACCTCTTCCAGGAAGGCACTGTAATAACTATAGGTAAGACCTTTTCCAAACGGGGATGTTCTTTATAAGCTTAAGCACTGAACATGGCTCATACTACCATACTTCTTTTTGGGGGGGGGGGGGGGAGGGGGTGTGCTTGTGAGTGAGGGGATTATGTGTTATTTTAAGAGTTTCTTCACTTTAAACTGTCACTTAAAGATGTATCCAAGAGACACATCTTGGCATTTTATTAGTGGCTTGTTTTGGGAGAGTTCTGGTAAGCTTAATCCTCCTTACTCTTGCAATGTGCTTCAGTAGCTTCATATAGAAATTAAGGGTACTGACATTTAAAGAGGCAAAAGTGATTTCATTATTATTCCTGTTCTACAGTACATTCTGTCACTGTTCCCTCTTGGTGTGTTCCTCTACTGCTCTTTTGTCTTAATTGTCAGATGTAACAGTCTTCCAGGAAGGGAAAATTACCCCCCCCCCCCCCCCCCCCCCACACACACACATTCATTATCCTCAAATTTACTATAAAGCATGATCGTTTGCTGATCTTGTCTTATATTTACCCTTCAGTCTTGCTTTGTACACTTTTTGTGATCAGATGATTAGTACTTAATTGAGAAGATAGAAGTGGCAAATCAGTTTGAGTGCTTGGCTGTAGTTGTCCTCAGCGTCAAAACTGTGTTGATATTGCAACAGAACCTGGTTGTATCAGTTGCCTCCATATTTGTCTTAGATGCAGAATTTAAGTGTATGCACCTGTGTACACATTTCCTCGCTCCCCCCCTGCCTCGCTGCTAATTTGGATATAAACCAGCTCTGTCGCCCATGTTGTATATTTTCTTGCTCCAACACAATTTGTTGTACGTAGTTGGGGAATTTAGAGTAACATTACAATAGATCAATTTCCTATACGTTAAGCTTGCACATTCACAGAACTTGTTCAGCTGTTTTACTTCTAGCATCGTTAAGTATTGTAACTTTTGATTTGTGATTAGATTGCTGGTGCTTAGAGAGAGGTGGTAGTAGTTTGCAGCTCTGGCATGCTGTTCCTTTTGCAGAGCTACAAGTGAGGAACTATTGGGGAAGATGGAGGCTTAAAAACTGTTCAGGAGGCAAAACAATATACACAAGGCTTCAGTTCTTTCCTTTAAACTCCTTTTTATGGGTCTCCTTAGAGGAGATGGGTAGAGTATTTAGAAGGAAATACTGATGCACTTACACTCTCAACGTATATTACACATACTTCATAACGTAAATGTATAGACAAAACCTTTTTTATAATCTGAATTTTGGAGAATGTCCTTTCACATAATGGGGAGGTCTGGTACAGCTGCATGCTGTTTTAAAAGCCAGTTTCAATGGCAAGTGTATTTTTGAAAACATGTCTAATGGGCTTAAGACTATTGTACACGTTTACTGCTATGCAGAAATGCTTTCTCTAGCATTAGTTACTTCGCTTGCTGAAGTAGCATAAGCTAAACTTGTACTTCTGTCCGCATGAACTACGTATGCTGAGATGATGTGTCACTGGAGGTGACAAATGCTGGATGATTTTTGGGCCCAGGAACCTATTTGGGAATTCCATTTCCCCCTGCCACATGACCAAATATTTTTATTGGATTTTCCTTGTAGACTACACAGTCTGTACAATTTTTATGCTTACCTAATAAGTATTCCTACAAACAAGTGAAAGGGTTTGGTTGTCAGATGATCACTTTTCAAACTGAAATAAAATAAAAGCATCTCCCTTGATTCTTCTGATATATCAGAGTGAGTAGAAGGGTAATTTTTAAGAAAGGTGTTATGTATTTTGCTGTAAAACAAGTTGGGATAGTCTAAAACTATGAATATCTTATTAGTTTGTGGGTATGCTGTCTTAAGAATAGAATTACTTTAGAATTGCTTTAAAATGCTAAACTGATGTCTAGGGCAAATAGTGAAGTTTCTTTAGAGAAATTATGCTTGCTTTGATCTCTGAACAGATGGAGTACAGATGAATGCCTGTTCGCTAACTCTGCTAAATTAGAGCATTGAATGAAGACTGACAATCACTTCTAAACTGCTTTGTATTGCAGGTGTCCCAGAAACTCTTCACTCTGACAGTTATTGCAGTCTCCTCACTTTTGTCTCCTGAGTACTTGGGGGTTTGGGGTGGGGGGGAGGTTCCCTCTGGCTCTGTAAACTTATAATCCCGAAGCTGAGAAGTTCTTGGTAGAACCACTGCTGAGAATGAATTAATATTCATTTCTTACGTTACTTTCTCAGAGCTGACACCTTTTGACTAAAACTGTGCTGTAGGCTTCTCTCCTTTTTTTCCTCCTGTATCATGTAGGGGATGCATGCCTCTGCCGACCCGATGCGCTGACTCTCTGTGCGTGCAGAACTATAGTCCAACTGCGTATTCAGCCCCAGCCCAAGGGACGGCGTCAGAGCTCCTGGGTGCTGGATTCTCTCTGGTGGTATTTAAGTATTGCTAGAGGAGGAAAGAACAGTCCTTAAGTTCTATAAGCAACACTCTCTTCTAGCTTTTTTTTTTGTTTTGGTTTTGGTTTTTTTGTTTTTGTTTAAAATGGTGATACCATAATCAGCTATCCAAAGACAGTGCGAAGGGATTCAAATAGCAGGTCCATACCAGAAGCTGAATCTCTTCATTGAATTAGTATTCTAGCAGCTGTTTCTAGCTTAATTCAGATGCTTTAAATTAAATGGGTCTTGAGAAAGCTGTAAAAATGCCCTGGTACATTGTTTGGTATTTGGGTGGAAATACAGTTAAGTGGGGAAATGGGGGATTAACTGTTTCAGTAATAAATTTATGCCCTTGTATAAACAAAAGTTGCAGCTACGGCTCTGAGATCTTATGCAACTCTGTCGGGTGGTACCGTTGTGATCCGTTTGCTGGCAGGTTGTACGTCATTCTGTGGTGGTTTAACTTGGCAGGTGGCTAAACATCACCCAGCCGGTCACTCGACCCCCGCCCAGTGGGATGGGGGAGAGAGTCGGAAGGGCCAAAGAAAGAAAACTCATGGGTTGAGAGAAGAACAGTTTAATAATTAAAATAGTAAGTTGTTTTCCTTTTCATTATATTGAGAGAAGCGAAACCCAGGAAAAAACAAGTGATGCAACCATTCACCACCCACCAACCAACGCCCCACCAGTCCCCGAGCAGTGATCGCTGCCCCCAGGCCAACTCCCCCCAGTTAATACACTGGGCATGACATCGCACGGTATGGAATGTCCCTTTGGCCAGTTTGGATCAGCTGTCCTGGCTGTGCCCCCTCCCCTCCCGGCTTCTTGTGCACCCGGCAGAGCATGGGAAGCTGGAAAAGTCCTTGACTAGTGTAAGTGCTGCCCAGCAACAACTAAAACACCAGGGTGTTATCAACATTATTCTCATACTAAATCCAAAACATGGCACTCTACCAGCTAGTAGGAAGAAAATTAACTCTATCCCAGCTGAAACCAGGACAGATTCTTATTTCTGTTTGAATTTGGAGATTTCAAGCTTTTAGAGAATGTGCTTGTGATAGTAGAAGGATTTATTCCTGAAAAAGTCTGGAGGCTGCCCAGAGAGATTGTTGAACCTCCATCTCGGCAGTGATCAAGACTCTGCGATACTGGTTTGCTGTGTTTCCCTGTTGTCTGACTTGACATCAGTTTATTTTTTACTGTGAATTTGTCTCCTCCTCTAGACAAGTCATACAATTTCTTTGTACTTCCTTACAGAGATAGTTCAACAGAGGTATTCTGGGGAAAAGACAGTGGCCTCAGGAGATAATGGTTTCAGGAGGCTGTATAGATTTGTATGATGGTTTTAGTGTTCCGTTCTACTTTCACTCTGCCTTTCCCCTCCAAGCAGCGCATGTACTTCAGAGGACGCTGCGTCAGCAGATTCTGCAAATTCGGATGAGAAAGGCAGACTTCTTAGTGAAGGTCTTGATTTTTCCTGGAAGGCGGTGCTGGAGTACTGACTATACTGCGTGATTAGCTACGATTATGGGCAGGAGAACAGCATTTTCTCCCAGGAGATGGAAGTTTTGGAATGTAGAAAAAGACTCTTGCAATATCTTTTTTTCCTGTAATGGAGATGACAAGATGCAAAAAAAACCCCAAAACCAAATACAGATTTGCCAGATGTCCTAACTTTTCTACTTCCTGCTGTACCTTGTTGTGTACGTTGCGTTGTTGTGAAGGAGAGATGGAGTTCTCTTTGTGGTGTGTGGTTTTTTGTTTTGTGGTTTGGTTCGGTGTTTGGTTTGGTTTGGGTTTTATTTTTAATTCTGAAGAGGTGGAGATCTAAAAGCAGAAATTTATGCATTTTTAGTTTAAATTTAAATTTTCCAGACGTTAAATGTTTTTCTGTTTGAGTATTTAGGAAGACATACCTAGTTGCATCCATTCTTCCTTTTTTCCTTATCATCCCTAAGACAACATTTCATATTGTGAATACATGAAAGATCTCAATTCATGTTGATGTTTTGCGGATGTTACAGTGCAATTTCTTTCCCCTGAGCTTCTGGGAGAGAGAAGGTGTTAGGAAACACTTACAGAATCATGATATTAACAGCAAATTTGGCTTACAGCTGCTGTTTTCTCTACTGGTGGCTTCTGGCATGGAAATGTTCTGTGCGTTATTTTTAATGTGGCAAGGGGTATGGGGTATAATATGTAACAAAGCTACTGGTTCTCCTCTGTCTCTTCCAGTACACTTTGAACAATAAACTTTGAGTGAATAACTGTCCAACCTGTAATTGTGGTTATATGAATACAGAATCATTAAATTGTGATGATATAATTAAAAGGTGTATAAATCTGCAGGTTGTGTGAGATCTCACTGATAAGAGATTTCAAGAGAGACCTTTTTTTTGAGAGCCTTTTTTTCTAACAGTAGCAATTCCTGACTCTTACAGGGCGAGTTGAGTTTTGTTGATGTATGGGGGAATAAATTTTCTTACTCTGCTGTCACCAGGAGAGGAGGGACTGTTGCCCCCACTACAGAAGTGGAAGCTAGAGAGACTGTAGTTGTGGTGTTCTTCCGAATGCATTTTAACTCTATTTTTATTGGTTCATTGATGGACGGGAGGAGGAGGGAAGAGAGAAGAGGAGAGTTGTGTTTAGTAGTCAGTAGCAGTAGAACTACAACCCATGAATTTCCCCAGTAGAAGGAAAGGGGTTGCTGTCCCTAAGAATTTAGTACGTAGCAGAGAAATTGCTAAGAAACCTCTGTTACCACAAGCTCGTTAAGTTTGCCACACAGCAGCAGTGACAACTATTAGCTTACAGATATCTTACAAGTGCAAATTTGTTTTCTTAGGTATAATGAAACTTTAAAAGTATTTAAGAGGAATAGGCTGTGTAAGTCATGAGTGGTTTATGACATTTGGCTTGACTTGTCTTTCAAGGAAAATCCTCTTCAGAATGCATTACTCTGTTCCTCAGTATGCACTTTGTGGTCTTGCTAAACAAACTCAGTCTGTGTGAACTGAAATCTGTACTGAGTGGCCAGTAACACTTAAAGTATTCTGTGTGCAAAGAAAATAGTATTAGTTGTGATGCAAAAGTACTTGTCCTTTCTGCCTGCTCTCAACTCGGTGAAAAAATTGTGGAATTCCTGCTACAGTGCATCAGAACCTGGCAGATGTTGTGCGCAGCCTTCAAGTCTCCCAGCCAGCATCAAAGAATGGTGCTGTTCTCTCTGTGTAATCGAAGATACTGCATATAAGAGCAGTGGAAATATAGCACCTTTACACATGTCCTAAATGGCTGGAAACAAGCCCTCTTCCACCACCCCCCTCTCCCCTTTTTAGTGGAAGAAAGCAAACTGGTCACTGAGTAAATGTATGTATTAATACATAGCTGTTTGATAGATTTAGATTGTGGGGTTTTTGTGTGTCAGAGCAGAGTCCCATGTTCATGTGTCTGTGTCGTCACTTAGGTAATTAGGTAGCTGCTGTAAACCCTTGGAGGAGTTGAAATGAACACTTCTGGAATATCAGTTTGATTTCCACCACCCTCACCCGCCCCAGTCAACTCTTCTACCTGCCTTCATGGTCATTGTTTTATCAGTTAGAGTGCCTTAGCCATTTGGGTTTGAATGCGTTACCAGAGGGGCCTACAAAGGGGATTAAATATATGTTACCAAGAAAACTGATTTTTGGCTTTCTCTATATCTGGCTTTCTTTTTATATTTTTAACATATAATTTGAATTAATCACATTTATTGGCAGGTTGGAAATGTAAATCTGAGGCTGTTTTGCTGAAATATAAGTGATCTGTGCTTGATCTGAGTACTACTAGATCTGTCCCAAATGGGAAATAAACCAACTGTTATGAGAAGGAGATTCCTGATCTCAGATAAGTGTCACAGAATAAGTTGCGTGATTTAGGTTTGCGTTTCTGAAGTTCTATCAAACATCATTTCAAGAAATAGTAATTTTAAAAAAATGAAGATTAGAGTGAAAAGTTACTTTCAGTTGCTGGGTTCACTTGATTCATGTATTTTGGCTTTTAAGCTTTGCTGTGTTTTGAGTAATAAAATTATGCAGGTTTTTTTGTGCAATATTAATACTTTCCCCTTCCCTCCCCCCCCTTTTTTTCTTCCTCTCGTCATGTTTTGTCACTGTCATCTCTCTTCAAGTGTAGATTTATTTCTCGTACAAATTGTTGTTTTCTTTGGCAGGAGCTACAAGCAAGTCTGTGAAATTATGTAATGTCTGAAAAGTTATGTTCATGATTAATTAGCCTATCGTGAAACTATTTTGGTGTGTGTGGAATAACTAGATCATACTTTTTATTTATTTGGCAGTGGTAGGAGGCACTCTGGTCAGATCAAGTAACTTCAGAGTGCATTGTATTAACTCTTACATGCATTACCTGACTGCATTTGGAACATGAAATGCACGTCTCTCTTATTGGTCAGTTAATGTGAACCTCACATTTGGGGTCAAATAAACTTTAAAGGAAACTAGCTTGGGCTGCAAGTATGTCTTATTTCCCAAATCGTAAAATTTATAGTTGTTTGCTTAAAGCTGAGCACTCCTTAAATAGCATATTCAAAGGCAATTTTGCAAGAAGTTAAAAAATGGAGAATGATATGTTGTATCCGAACTGCACTGATGTCAGTGGCACAGCTCTGAGATGGCAGCGGAGTCAAGATCTCAACCGGAATTTTAAGTCTGGAGAGGACTTTCTGTACAATTTATACTGCAGGGGTTTTTTGTTTTGGTTTTTTATTTGCTCTTTTTTGTTCTGGTGGTTTTGTTTTCAAGAAATCCATACAGTACAGTTAAATTGTTCCAGAAATTCCAAGGTGTAGATGTTGAACCTTTCACATCTTGACTTGGTTAGCAAGACTTCTTGTTAGTAATAAAGGCTCTTAGATTATAATGTAAGGACCGAAGTAGAGAGAAAGAGAGAGAAAGAAAGGGCCTCTTCTGTGGGTTGGGTTATATAGAATTCTTTATAGGCTGTAATTGAAGTGGTCTGTGTTTTAGACAAGTAGTTTTCAAAACCTTTTCTATACTCTTGAAAAATTCTGATTTGCATCACTTAATTGATATTTCGCAAATGTTTGATTTTTGCAAAACTGAGGGAGATACTGTGCTCATCCTAAATGTAATTACTCCTTTAAATTTAGCTTTGCTGTTAAAAACCACCACATGTAATGTTTTGTTTTCACTAAATTGATGTAATTCTTTCTTACGCTACGGGCATAGATGCTTAGTTGTAAGCATTTTAAGTAAATACTGGAGAGTTAAGCCACCAGAGGACAAGAGCTGTACCTAATACTTTGATTTTAGACTGCTAAGAAATAGTGGTATAGCCAATCTCCTTGCTTGCGCCTCGGGATCCACTGCCTACTTGCTACGTCTGACTGGTCAAGGGAGATACTTTTCTCTCACTAGCCTATAAGGGAGCCTGAAGTACTTAGAGTCTGGAGGGATCAGAATTGCAGGCTTCCTTGGAAAGCTATCAAGGTCAGATATTTGTTGTATTTATCTGCTAGTGCTAAAAAAGCTGAACAGTGAGTACACGAAGTGAAAAATTGACCTACTTGTTTACTTGTCCCTTGGCCTTACAGGTTAATCCAGTCCTAGAGACAGTGCAGTGAGTTGTACAGGGCAGCTCTTGTCATGCTGCTTCTGTGTTTCCATTGCAATACCACATTTTCTCCTGTATGTGAAGGAAGAGGCAAGGGAAAAATCTGCATGGAAAATTTTCTCATGAAGTGGATTCCTGCAGTATGTCTTAGACGAGTTCATGCGTGTGTCTTGTCCCAGCCATGCTCTGCACTCGTTTGGAATTAGGTCAAAGGAGGTCTTTTTGTGGTTGCGCTGCACAAGAAAACTTGCAGTGGAAGTAGTTTGGGTATTACAGATAAGACTTTTGTTTTAAAGGGCAATGGCCCTTAACTGTGGATGGTGTTGTCGGTACAGGTTATTTCATTACTTAGTTCTGTTGCTGAATGGAAGTGAACAGGAACAGCTTCCTGTTACATTAAATAATCCTGTCAGTGTTGGAGGGAGATTGATGCTAGAGGACTTCAATTTCAAACTTGGGCATGGTCCAACAGTACTGTTAGATTGATTTGCTAAGTGACGATTTTTTTAATACATTCTTTCCTTCAGTTAGGAGTGGAAGTTTCTTACCACCTTCTGCAGGCTATCAGCAATGCAGTTGCCTTTTTTGAGGCAGAGCATAACCATCTTGAAGCACCATTTAAAAATACCTCACAAAATTACAGTAAGCAAGCTGCTGGCTGAATGAACTTTGCAATGACCTTTCTCCTATCCCTTTTCTCTGTTGTATGAATTCTGATGCTAGGACTCCTACGCTTTCCCTGAGTAGTGTGGCAATTCAACATTATTGGTAGGGCAGAGAATGGCCTCTTGGACTTCATGGGTTTTCTTTGATGCTACAGACTCTGAAATAATGTAGAAGATAGATTAAAACCAGGGTTTGAGAGCTTGACTAGATTTCTTTCCAGAAGCCATGCAATACAAACTGTTGCAATAATTTTTATTTTTATATATATATTTATATTTTTATATATATATATATATATAAAAACTTTTTTCCCCAGCTTAAATACAATAGCTGGAGGCAAATCTCTTGAAGTTTTGGGCCCCTCGGGACAAGAAGGACACTGAGGTGCTGGAGCGTGTCCAGAGAAGGGCAACGGAGCTGGGGAAGGATCTGGAGAACAAGTGTGATGGGGAGCGGCTGAGGGAGCTGGGGGGGTTTAGCCTGGAGAAGAGGAGGCCGAGGGGAGACCTTATCGCTCTCTGCAACTGCGTGAAAGGAGGTTGGGGGGGGTGTGTCGGTCTCCTCTCCCAAGTAACAAGCGATAGGACGTGAAGAAATGGCTTAAGGCTGCGTCAGGGGAGGTTTAGATTGGGTATTAGGAAACATGTCTTCACTGACAGAGTGGTCAGGCACTGGAACAGGCTGCCCAGAGAGGTGGTGGAGTCACTGTCCCTGGGGGTGTTCAGACACCGTGTAGCCGTGGCGCTTGGGGACATGGTTTAGGAGGCCCAGGGGTGTTGGGTTGGTGGTTGGACTTGATGATCCTAGAGGTCTTTTCCAACCTTAATGATTCTATGAAACAGGCTCGAGACTTCCATTTAACTTTATTTAATAGGCCTACTTGGAAACCTTTCTAAGAAAAGCTGGTCTTCTGTGAAATACTTACTGGTTTTGTTCTGAGCTGTTTGAGCTCTGGTTTACCTAGCATGGCTTGTTAACAGTGCTTTATTATATTCTAATGGAGATAATTTTGTTGTATTTGTAATATGAACTACAGTGATCTGGGTTTTTAATTAAACTATATTTTGATTTTGGGGGGGTAATTTCTTCACAGTGTGTCAACATTGAACATCACCTACACATATAAAGAAGCAGGGACTAATAGAGCAATCTGTTTCATTTGTTTGAAATGGCAGCCTCTTAGGTTACTCCTTGGGGTATAGGGCTGCTTTGCCTCTTCACCTTTATTATCCCTCTGCCATGGATTTCAGCGTCCTGATCAAGTGAAAAACTGCTATTCTCATAGGTCTGGTGTAAAACACGCTGTATGTACTTTACGGATCTGGCAGATTCTCAATGGCATTGTGTCTTGAGCGATGGCTTGTAAAGGTAAACGCCTGCAAGTGATTTCAGTGTCTTGGCTGTTGAATAAACTGCTTTTCTTCTCTCAAGAATAAAGTTCAGTTCCTGTTGCGGGGAAGAAAATTAAGCTATTGGCATTTAATCAGCTATTTGTCCAGCTTTCTCCTCCTTCAAGGAGGAGACCAGGAATGACTTTATTTTAAAATAAATAAATGAAAATTAGATTTTTATTACTTGTACTGCTCTGTAGCTCACCTGGTAGAGTAGTATCTTACTGCCAGTGTTTTCACCAAACAAAACCCAGTGACTCAGCAGCTAGGCCGCTGACGTTTCTGCTGCTGTCACTCGTTGCCCACAGGAGTATAGGTGTTCAGCTCTGTTAGTTCTCTGCTACTTGGGCCTCGGTAAGAGAAGTGACTGTGTTATTTACAGTCATGTTATTTGTATTACAGCTACTCTTAAAATAATTGTCCGAGCAGAAAAAATGTCAAGTTATATGCATGTGTTAAAACTAAATCCTTTAAAAAACAAAAAACAAAACAAAAAAAACCCCAAACCCCAAAACAACAAACTACAACAAAAAAACTCCATAGCTCGCTCTATTTAAAGCTTCTATTTCATAATCATTTCAGTGGAAATCTAAAGAAACAGTTCTTTTGTAATCCTGTATCAGGTTCTGGAATCTGTAGCCTTAATAATTTTGCTTTGGTCCTAATATTTTTCCCTTCAGGTACATGAGGCAACCAGGCAGGATATTTTCTTGACTTTGTGCCGAAATTCAGCCGCTTCATCTTGAAATAGAAGGGGGCTCTGCTTGTTTTATTTAAAAAGGCATTTCAAACACTAGCCCAGTCTCATAAAGCCCTACTTCTGTATGTAGAATAGTGCTACTCAAATCTAGATAGTGTTGACAGTAAATTTGCCCCCAAAAGTAAACTAAATAAAATATGCATATGATCAATTTAATATGCAATTAAACATTTTCCCCGAGCATTTAGCATCAAGACAACTAATAATTATCCTGTGCCACACTGCAAACATATTATACACATTTATGTAGGATGACTTCGGTAATAAGTTATGAATAAAAATATGCGTATATACAAACATCTGAGTAAACAGAATATTATGGCAATGAAGTGTGTGCTTTTCATGCTGGAGTTCATTTAATCTGCTTGAAAGCAATACCTTTCCCCAAAGAATGTAAAAATTGACATACCCGTGGGATCGTGGTCTGTGAGTTGCAGCACCGCTTACCTGTGTGTGGTTACACGTGTCACCCGCTGCATCCTTGGCAGAAGATCACAGAAGGGATACAATTTAAATGAGTAAAGTGTCCGAGTTCAGTAACTTCTGAAACAATGGCAGGGCCTATGCATATCCGAAGTGGTGTTTCTGGGCTGTCGACAATAGTCTTGTGTGTCTGTTAAACTTGGATTACATTTCGAAAGCCTCCCCTCTGTAAGTGCAGAGGCTTTAGGCTGGTTCTGTTAAAAATGACAGCTAAGCCTCCAGAGGACTGGGAGATTTATCTGTATTTCTGAGCTGCTGCTTTGCACCCTTCTCCAGGAGATGTATCCTGTGCTTTGGGGGTGGTTTGTTCAACAGAAAGTGGATTTTTAAAATCTTCAGTGGACATAAACTGCAAACAAAACATGAATGCACGTTGGCTTATGTGAAGCTAATTAAGAGGTCCGGGGCAAATGAATAAAACTCTTTCTAGAAAAGGTATGTGTGCGTGCACGTGTGTGTTTCTGTGGGGTTTTTGCGGCTTTTTTGATCAGAGTTTCTTCTTCCCTGCATGTTGAGCAATACTCACTATGCAGAGCACTAATCTTAGTTGGTTTCTTGGATACAGCTGAAGCAACTTTAATAAACTGAGTTTAGTTTTGCTTTTGTTTCTAGTATCTTGTACTATTCCATGAAACAGCAAAAGTCTAATTTGAAACAGAATTTGACTTCTATTGTCTCTTCCATATTGCAAGGAAAAGAGACTTTTGAAGCCTGAGGTTGCATTCTGTTTTCGAAGCACTAATTGTTGCGAGCTCCCCTGTTCTAGGTTGTATTGTTCCCCAGTTTGGAAGAGGGAGCAGGAATGCTGCTTTCAGTAACTTAAAAATAGAAACTGTACTTAGAAAACTGTCTAGTAATACATGCTGTTTTATGTATGTCTTCCCCATTACAGTGCTTGTTTATGAGGATGCAGGTTAGCTTTGTGCCTGTTCAGTTCCATCAGCTGTAGCGGTGTAGGTTAATACACGCAGAGTGGTGTGGGGAGCTGTGTTCAAGTGGGACGCACTGTGCCCAGGGAGGCAGGTGATAAATTTTCCTGTAAAGGGCTCGTTAAAATACTCTGGGGGCGAAACTCTAAACAAAAAAGTTTGCATTGTAGGCTTGGCCATATTTTTCAGGGTGGGAAGGAAGGGGCAAGTTTTTTGGTTTTATACTTCTTGTCTTTTAAAAAAAGAAAAAAGTTGTTTTAAGGGTATTACATGGAATTATTAGCTGAAGAACAACGAAAACAGTAGGAATAACTTACTGTATGCTCTGCACATATCACTTCAGCTCAGGTTTGCAACGGCACTGGTGTGCTCAGGTGAACAGAGTTCCTAAGCCTGTTTAAGGAACCGTAGTTTTCTTATGTGCTGAGGTGGGAGAGTGCTCCCCCTCCTGCTGTTACCTGCAGAAATATGTCAATTTGGACGCACTTCCAGGAGTTTCCCACCTCATCGGGGTGCAGGGTGGAAGTCAGATTTCCAGTTTTCAAGATAATGATTCAAGAACATTGTATGAGAGACGGTCTTCATATGTGTGCCCTCACAATCATCTTCACGAGTCATCCCCTGAGCGCTCTGTGTGCGCGCAAAGTGGAGGTCACAGACCTGCAAGAATGTCTTTCGAACTCTGAAATCTAGTATTGGTGTTGCAGTTAGATGCCTTTGGGGTGTGTGAATCCAGGAGGACACAGAGGCTGTAAATGTCTCAGTTTTGGTTAATTTTATGTGCCTCTGACAGTTACGTTGTATGTCATAATTCCGATACGGACATACCCTTTGAAAGTACAGGAGGAGGATATGAGCAGGGGGAAGCCACTGTGTAGTGAGGAAATCAGAGTTTTATAGAGCAAAAGAGAACCCGAACCTGTATTCTAGCAGTGAAGATAATCTTTTGGGGGAAGAGGAGAAGCTCTTTTCTTGGAACTGCCCTTGTGCTGGCTTTTAATCTGTGCTCTCTGAACGAATAGGGGCTACATTAAGGATTGTAGCAGGCCTAATGTTTCACACTTCTGCAGTAATAGCCTGTCAGCGTGTTTTTACCATCATTTGAGTTAGTGTGTACTTTTTACCATGTGATACCTGTGTGGTACTGCAGAGCTAACATGGAATCTACTGGACAGTTGTCATAAAGTTGGTTTTACCAAAAAAAAAACACCACCACCACCAACAAAAAAACAACGAAGTTTTAGCTTACCTTATAATAATTAGTTCCTGGAAAATGATGGATTTTTTTTTTTCAGGTGTCAAAGTAAACTCAATGTTTTTACCCACAAAATGGGTGCGGTAAAGGAATTGCAGCTGAAAGTACTCCTAATACCTTGCCTTGCCTGTGACCAAGAGCAACTGCGTCAGTAGCTGAGACGAGAAATCAGTACCTGTGGCTTATTCAGTTTTTGTTTCTCAATATTAATTTTTAAAAAACAGTATTTAGAGATGCTACTGGTGCTATTTCTTGTTCAGAGACTTCTTTTTTTCAAACTATGATGTGATGGTCAAAAAAAAAGAAAAGGGGGGAAAAAAAAGGGACAGATAGCTCATGAAGGTGCTCGGTCAAAATGTAGGTATTCTGAGAAACAAGCTTGCTGCTCCTGTCCTTCCTAAGGCTGTAAGTAGTTAAGTAATTGAAGTAGGGTAAAGGTTGGGACCAGAACAGTGGATCCCTAGTGAAGGTCATGGCAATTCCCATTTTCAATAAAATTTGCCTCTCTCTCCTGTTAACCCTGAAATTACTTGCATGCTGTTTCTATTCACAGGATAATAGAGATCTAATATTTGTGTATCATGCACCAGGGTGTGTGTTCCAGCAGGTTGTCAGATGATGTTGAGGTGTTTCTGAAAAGGGGTTGAGAGACAGCTGCGAATATGAGCAGTTGAGGTTTTTGGTTTACTGTTCAAACTTCAGTTTCTTGGGAACATGTGTGAAACTTTTCATTTCTTTTCATGTGTGTATAACATCTAATGAGTCTGGCGCTTAAAACCATAATTGTATGTGCACAGCTAATGCCTAACAGTTTTCAGACAATCTGTTTAAAGCTTCAGAGTGCTACAGCAATGCAAATAGTAATCTCCTTGCTTTCAGTGGGATTTATAGTTGTGGGTAACTTGCATACTCAAAAATAAGACTTTTCAGGACTTAACAATGTGACTTTTCGGAGGGCGGGATGTTAGAACATGCTAAATGCTTTAAGAACTTCGTGGGAATTATAGATGTAGTCAGATGATCATGTAAATTCCCCAAGCACAGAAACTACAGTCAGGAAAAAAAATTGCTATTTTGGGCCAGAGTTTTGAGACAAATTCTGGCATAAGGTAACAGAAGTCCAGCTGAATTTTTACCAAGGATTCATTTTATGCAGTGGCAAAGCCTGTTAGCTTCTCAGAATAGATAGCTGTGATTCATTAAAATAAATAAATAAAACCATTTACTGGTTGCATAAATGATTTCTAAGTCTTTGGTTAAATATTGAAACTGCACTAGTTTAACTAAATGCTAACACTGTTATTTCTAAATTAGTTCGATATTTTTTTTTTTTTTTTTTTTTTTTGTGCGGACCAATCACAGGGTTTGCAGTATATGTGAAGCCTGAGAAAGCAGTAGGGGCAGTGGCTCCTTCATGTTTCAGAACCTGTAAACTATGCTAAACAGTTGAAACTGATGTGTTTGGTTTGTTTTTTTTTTTTAATCAATTATAAAACACCTTCTGAAGTCACTAAAACCAGCATTTTTCATTATTTGTAGTCTTTGTCTGTAGCACAAACTTACTAAGCATGGTTTTTCTTGTTTTCTGGAGTGACTGAAATGAAGTTATAATAAAAATTCAGTGTATGCATATTTATAAAACTTTCAGTGAAAACAGCCTTAAGTGTTAGGATAATCACAAACAATGCCTAAAATTGGTGTAAAACTATAAATGTTATGAAATTACATTTTGGGGGTGTGCTTATTCTAAAGTAAAGATTGGGGTGTGGGGGAGGAACTTGAACTTCTTAAAGTGAGGTTGCTGTAACATGCAGTGCTTCACCGACGTGTTCGGCGCTGTAACCGAGTCCTTGCCAGTCTTTGGACGTGGGGCTAGCATCCTTCTTAGGCCTGAAAACCTCACAGTATTCCTTAGCTAGCCCATGTTTTTTTCCAATTGCTGCAGTCACCCAAATCTGGAAGCACTAATCTCTGCTCTTTAATTCCCTGTTCTTTCTGCTCTGCCAGATGTTAAAGTTGAATGATATTTTAGATTGTTTATGGTGAATTATGTCACTCATGCGTTTTTCTCTCTTCCTTTGTTATGTGGGTGGTTGCTCTTCCTTTTTCTACCCTGTGTCAAATGCGTGCAAGAGGATGAGCTGTGATGCTCTTTCTCCACCTCACCTGCTGCACCAGCTTGCGGTCTCCCCTTGCCCCCTCCACCCCACCAGATTCCTATGAGTTGTTGTTCTGTTCATGCATTCCTGCTTTGCACGGTGGAGTGACAACTCAGAAATCTTCCTCCTCCCATCACTCAGGTGGAGGATATGCAGGCGCACTGAGGCAAAATCATTCATGGGTTTGCGTTGCCCTCCTAATGAGCAGCATTGAAAGCAGTCGCTTTCAAACTTGACCATCTGATGGTCCTCAGGCTTTTTCTCTCTAGACACTTAATGGCCGGCGCTTGCATACGATACCTGTTCTGATGGTTTTGGTTTCTTTACGGCGTCTTTTATGCAGCGCAAAAAAAAAATAATCATAATGTATATGGTACACCAAATTTTTGTTGCAAGTAACTGAGCTGCAGACCTGACTTCTTCCTTGGTCTGTAGTGCCATTTTTAGGAAGGTGGTGCATTTATGAGATCAGAGCAAGGGTTTATATAATGCCTAAAGCAGAGACACTGACTGGGGCCCGCTAAATAGTCTGTGATACTCTTTTTAGTAAGCCAATCTCTTGAAAATGTACCTGCATAGCTTTTCTGGTTTACACAGCTTTTATGACAAGTGTTCTGATCAGCTGCAGTTGGTGGTTGTATATAGGAATAATTTTGCCTCTGCATTTTTGCCTGAAGGGGGGGATACACTTGAGACTTCCTGTTGTGAATGTTAAAAATAATGCCTGGTTTAACATTTGTACTATATGTGTAGCAGGATTAAATAGGTGTCTCCTACCAAATTCTAATAATTCGTCAGTGTGAAGTAATACTATCTCTTTAAAACTTGTATATATTTGAGAAATGTATACGCTGTATTTTACAACATAATCCTTTCTTTCCTACTTCCTGTAGGAAACTAAGAATGTGAACTTGGGCAGATGATCACAGTGTGTGCATCACAAGGGTTTCTCAGCCAAAATTACTGATGACAGTAAAAATATCATGATATGGTACTTGGTTTTAACACTATTTAGAGGATTGATGGACTGCGGTGGTTGGATGTATCATGTTTTAAAGGATTCATCGACTATGACAGTTGGATGTGTGATGCTTAAATAAGTATTGTTCAATTTCTAATTGGAAAGTAAAATAAAAAACTGACCTGGCTACAGGTGCTGAGTTGATGGTCTGTTATAGCTCTATGGTATATAGTACATTTTAAAAAAAAAAAAAATGAATCCTGTTGCCTGACTGCTTTTTGTGAAGCTTCAGTTTCTGTGAACCTTATGGCACAACTGCATGTTGGCATAAGGTATGAATTTTCTGCAAATTTGCCTCTGCTGCAACTGGAAATACAGTTATTTGAACAGGGCAGCCTTTTAAATCTGGATGTACAACTTCTAGTGACCTAGAAAACTAAACCCTTTTGAAAGTTGTAATTTACCTTGTTCCCAAAATTAAAGGAATGAGAAATTCTTCTCAGGTTATTAGCTCTGTTGAAGAAATAATAGTATGTCACTTGGATAAGTGTTATTCAGACCTGTCTTCAGTGATAGAACAGACACCATACTCTCAAGTCTTTGTAACACAATTATTAATGTGGTTCTTAAGTATTAGATGAAAAAGTTATTTTCCTTTTAAACTGAGGTTGAATAACAAGAAAAATATTACTGGTTCACCTGGTATAAAAATACTGCAGTGCTGAATAACTGGCCATACTAGTTCCTGTAAGAGATTAAATGGAATTAACCTTCCTGGTGACTAATCGTTATTTTTCAGAAGATAATGATACTTGATGGCTATATTTTAGAAGAGAAACTAGTGATTAAGAAGAGATACAGGTAGGAGGTGTATTTCTGTTTGGGTTATATTCTGACCCACTCAAAAAAAAAAAAATCCAAACAAAAACCCAACCCAAAACCCATTTAGTCTATCCTAATTGAGACGGTTGTGAGCCAGAAACAATACTACCGGCAGGAATATAGTTTTGCTTCGACTGTGCAGGCTAAAGCAATATGAAACTCTGCTTTGTTTACTGTGCTGACAAGAATGTGTGTATTCTTAAGTTTCAGTAGCTCAGAGATCAGACCCAGTAATACAGTTATTAATGTAAATGCTTTCAAAAAATATACTGGAGCCTGTAAGTTTCTTGAAAACTTGTGTGTGAAGCGATAGGATTTGCAGGCTCTCTATTATTAGGTTTGGTGTGGGAACATCAGTCTTCATAGCCCTGAACTGCCAACAACCTTTGTCCTTTATTTTACCTTTAGTTAAAAACAAAAAAAAAAAGGGTGGGGGGGGGTTTGAAATAGGGAAGTAAATGAATGTTGGCTAATGGCCATGTCTTTTCCTAGAGCAAGAAAAAAAAATCTTGGAAAGATAAATGAGATTGTGGACCTGGATTTGAACGATACGTGATGTTTTGTAAATTATTTATCAGAGCGAGCCTTTCTGAAACGGATAAAGCACTGTATATCAAAGAGAAGGGAAATGGTATGGTTGCCAAGAGATCATTACTGGATTCTGCTAAAAGAATAATCTTTCTTTTAAAATTATCTGTATCAAACTTTAAGTGGCAGCTAAGAAGTGTCCACAAGATGCTGCAAGCGAACAGCTGTGTTTGGATAGCTCTGGACCATTTTTCTGCTGATGATTATTAGTGTAGTTTATGTATTTTTTTGTTAATAGCATTTTGCTCCAAATACAAGCCTGTTTAAAAGTATAATGATGGGACGGTTCTGTTGAATTATGATACCTTACTGGCAAGAAGAGTAACTAACTCATTTTCTTTTATTTGTATATGTGTTGGTTTTAACTTGCAAGTGAAAAAATCGTCAGGTAATTGGTGTATCCTTTTCCACCTACAGAACTACTGATCTTATTCAATGCCATCCTGCCAAAACTGACAAAGAATATCAGTAATTTTTTTTTTTTTTATTTTTGGAAGCATGACAACATTGGAAATCTGCTTGTTTTATAACTTCAACAATTATTTTTATCGAGATAGCAATTTAATATTTCAGCTAGCCATATAATCCATAATGGAGGCCTTAGTAAGACTAAGGGCTGCAAACGATGTTTGTTCCTATTATTTATAAGAGGTAATATTGCAGTTCCCTTTTGTAGTTTACGGAAGAGAAGAGACATCTCCATACTTACGAAAAGTCTTTGGCTCTGGTCTCCTTTTATGTATATTCTTTGGGGTATACAAGTATGTCAATATTCCGATAATTGGATTGTGAAGAGATGAACAGTGAGCAGACCTTCTGAGGACTAAGCTTTCAGGGAAGGCCTTAGGGTGTGTTTATGTGGAAGTGGCTGTAGGCTGGGGTCAGGGTGTGTGTGCTCCGCTTGGCTGGGTGGGACAGCTTTACCTTGCTGGTGTCAGTGTTCTTTGGAATCTGCTGCTTGATTTAAGATGATCCTAAAGCTCAGCAACATAAACCTAGCTTCAGTATTTCTGTATTACGTTGTGTTGAGGTATAAGGGCATATCTACGAGGAACTAAGATGCCTTCTCAGGAATACCCTTAAAAACAAGCACTCCTCACTTCCCAGAACTGTTATGGAATACAGATTTGAAGGTCAAGTGAAGATAGTCTGTCAGCTTTAGAAGTATTGTGGCATAGAGTAGAAATGTAAAAATTGAAGGTGAAAATGACAAATCATTACTTCAATATATAAAACTAATGGCATTGCTCAGCCAGCTCTGGAAACTATGAATTTGTGAATGAAACTATTTTAATTTTTGAGTAGCTGTGATACTAACTGCTAGAAGCCAGTCTGGGAAGGTACTCTGTTGTTCGAGTATCCCACTTGAAAAACAGCTGTGCTGCCACCTTTTTTTTTTTTTTTAAAGTAATTTTATTTGTTACAGATCTGTTTATAGATACTTCTGTGTAGGCATTAATACATGAATATTTTGGTTGATGCAGGTAAGTAGTTTCATTAAAGCTCTGAAATTTACTGCAGAAACTGTTTCGGAGCATTTAATCTCTGATAGTTTGTCACATAGCAAATTAGGAAGATCGGGAAGTAAGTTTTTTCCCTAAAATGGTAGTTTCAGATGGAGGTATGAGTTGTATTGGATGGAAAAGAAATAAAGTATGTCTTAAACTTGAGAGTTTTTGTAAATGTTCCTGTTTTTTCTTGTGGAAAGGAACTACATTCATCCGTAATAAAGGCCAGTTTGCATCTTAATCTTTGAGCACTATTACATCTGAAGAACAAGTGATTGTGTCCTGGAGCTGAAATTGTGTGTTCAAGAATAGTGTCCTAAGTGCTAATTTTTCCTCATTTTTGTTAACACTAGTCTTGTATTGGAGAGGCTTACATGGATTAATACACAAGGTTGCTTATTATGGGCCAACTTAACAGGTATGAAATATATTAAGATGACAAGCTTTGTTATTCCAAAGTTAATAAAATGGACGTTTGTCTTGGTAATTAATATGTGGTACAACAAAATGTCAGGTAAAAGTGAAGGAAAAGGCCACTGAGGCTTTTTTTTCCTAGCTAACTCTGTCTATTTATTTTTAAATCTAGCCACGAGCTGATCCCATCCCGATATGTAGCTTTTGTTTGGGAACGAAAGAATCAAATCGTGAAAAAAAACCAGAAGAGCTGTTGTCTTGTGCAGACTGTGGCAGCAGTGGTAAGTTGGCTGAATTCACAAATACTGGAAATGTTTATGTTTAAGTCTGTTTTTAAGGTGTTAAAAATATTTTAAACTTCTGAAAGTCATCCTCTCTTTGGACACAGATTGAGAACTGAAACAAAGCGGGGTGTGCAGGGGGTGGAAGAGACGCTTTTTGTTTTACTAAAGTTTTGTGATCTGGATAACTATGAATGAGAGGTGTGAATTCATCTTTATGCCAAAGGTATAGATCTGCTGAGTAAATTAACAGGGAAACCACACTTGTGAAATACAGGAATACTGTTATTGTTTGGGATCTATGTTTGATCTGAAAACTCAGTTTCGCCTTGTGACATCAAATGATGATCAAGAAATTTTGCCTGCACAGATTTGCAACATTTCAGAAGCTGAAGAATAATGATAATAGTAAAGACTGCATAGCAGTCTTTGCTGTTGTGCATCTTGTATATCCAGTTCATTTTTTTTTCTACAAAATTCGTTTGTTACTCAAGTGAGAATTTGAATGATATTTCAAATAACCTACTAAAGCTGTTAGGCACCTGTTACTTGTCAGGCACAAGACGGTGACTCTACTGATCACGTGTACCTTGCTCCTTTGTGTTGCAGCACCTCTTGCAGGCTCCATGTGGCTGTTCGGAATGCAGGTGCTTCCCTTAAAGTGAGCAACTAGGTTAATTTTGAAAACGAAATACTGTAGCACACTGTTGCTTTGTGCAGTGCTTGTTGTGCATGGATGATACAAAACGTTTTTTCCTGATTCACAAGAGGGATTTGGCTAAGAAACTTGGGCAAATCTCTTAGCAACTCTGTGCTATAAAGCTTTTTCTGGTGCAACTGTAGAGTTCTGGATGGGAAAGTCCTCTGTCAGTTTAGCTATTCTGAAAAAATCCCCTGTGGAGAATAGCTTTATGCTGGAAGAGGAGTTATTCGGCCAATATGGTTTGTCAGTTGAATGGACTGCTTTTGTTCAGCTGTGCCGGTAAAAGAACTTCCGCTCCCATAAGCTTACAGCCGCATTGGGAAGTACTTTTGGTAAAGCTTTGCGATGTAGACCGTCCCATCCCAGCTCAAAGACAAAATAGCAGTGCTGCTTAAAGTCATGGGCTGCAACGTCCAACTGCTTGGTGCTGCCCCTTTGTGCTGGCACCTGGTTGCAAATAAACTGGATTGAGGAGCAAATATAGTTGAAAGACAAGAAGTTTGATCAGTTCCCCAGTCCAGTTCAGTACAGAACCATACCAACTTCTGAGCCAGAATGAAGAAAGAGGGAAGTGCTTGGGAGGAAAATGAGTAGAGAAGCGGTAGGGTCTGTGTAAGCCAGCACTGCTTTTGAGAAGGCTGGGAGCGAAAGTATTGTTTTGGTGTCTTTGAATTCAGAGTTCATGTGTATCATCATTTTGTAGGTGTGCTGAAGATAGTCTGTCTTGGGTAGTATGATAGCTACGTAAGTAATTGAGTAAAAACAGTGTGGATCAAAAATGTGTGTTCAGTTAATCAGGATAGGCTTTTGATTGTGTGCTTCTGAATCTGTCACCCCAGACAGATTCTTTGTATTTTAGCCAGTGAGTTTTTTTAGTATATTTAAGCAAATGATTAAACAATGAAGTAAGGAAGTGGCTTTTCCACCCCAGTATGCAAAACCAAACCCCATAGATTTTCAACTGTCTTCCTTTAATCGTTTACAGGTTTCCTGTATTTTCAAATCTGTATTCTAATATTCGGAAATTTAATAGGATTTGTGCTTGGTTAGACTCTGGTACGCAGAGTTTATATTAATCAGGTGAACTTAGGTATCAGCTACTCTTCTGTTGTGTAATAATCCCCTGGTAGGTCTAAGATGCTTTAGAGCTGGAAGTCTTGACTTTCATGGATCAGCTTCCATTTGAATTAACACTGATACATTCTCTCTGCCTCATTAAGACTAAATTATGTTTAATTAGTTCCTCAGATGTATTGGATACAAAGAATGAAACGTTGAGACTGCCAATCAGATTGCTGGATGGTTAAACTTTAGCTACTGATGCCTAACTAAAATAAAAACCAATCTCAGTGCAATTTATAAATAACAAAACTTCACTCAAGTGGAGGTTTATTGTAATTGGATTTGTAATTTTGCACATTGCATGTGTCTCAGAGCTGGTCTTGGTGTCTAACAAACATAAAAGAAAATGCATGTTGTGCACAGCAAGCAAATTGTTCAGCTGATCAGAGATTAAATTGCAGTGCCCACTACTGGCATGTCTGCTTGCCTTTGTTTTTGTGTCAGTTGCTTTTGTCTCTTCAGGTAATGCTTCGGCATTCTAAAAGCAGACACTATCTGGATATCTGCAGATTTCATTGGTATTACTCTTATTTTGTGGTATTTGGGAGGATAATGTATTTGGGCAGTGGAAATGAAATGCACTCTGTGCCACTTTGCACATTGCATTTTCTGTGAAATGAAAGGTGATTACTTCCTTCCTTCTGTGGAAGGAGTAAGACAAGGGATGTCCTGTTACGAAAGCAAACATTGCTCCTCTGTCACCCCCACACCCACTCCCCGCCCCCTGCTTTTTTCCCTATCTTTTGATTTTGAAATACCATTAGACTGGAGAACTGGAATGAAACTCTACTTCCATTTTCCCAATTGAGAGGTGCAGAAGCAATTAAAGAGCTGCTGCTGACAGATTTTAAAGGGAGTTAAAGTTTCTGAAAGAGGAGGAAAAAAGTTGAGTTATTGGGGAACTATAATAAATACTTTAAAAAAGGAAAAAAGTAGCTAAAAGTAGAATACCTGTGGGTACTGTCCTTTCAAACAAACAGGATGTTAGACTGAGAAGGCAAGAGGGTTACCCATCAAAGATGGGAGGGTAGGCTGGAGAGCAGAACAACGAAGACATCAGTCAGGTCAAGAGGAATAGGGACAGAAAATGTTTGGAAAGGACTGTGCAGAGATCACTTTGTAAAGGAGATTTAGGGTATGCTTTAAGAATAAGGGAATGTGGGAATTGTCTTAATTATTACCGTCTGTGGGGGGATGTTGGCTATTTGGATAAAATGAACTGCTAAGAAACCTGCAGGGGGAAAAACGTACTGCATGCCCAAGATAGGTGCACTGATCCTCTCTGCTCATAGCTAAAGTCACCCTAAATAATAATGCTTTCTGCCTAAAAGGTTATCAAACTCAAGGGGGTTATCTTATTATTAGTTATAATTAGTTATAATTATCTTATACATTAGTTCCCAACATTTGTATCAAAGTTAAAAATAACTGGAGATATTTGCATATCTAATTCAGCACTGTACATAATTGTTGTCACTGATACAATGCTTGTTCTTTTAAAAGGGTAGTTGTTTTGTTAAATCCTTTGAAGAATAAACAAGGCCCAAATTTCCAGTGAGGAAACAAAAGTGGGCAGGTTCAAGGAGTTGCCTTCAGTCACAAAGGAGTGAAATGTTCTAACTTCCTGATCTCACCTATTTCTGCCACATCAGTGTATCACAAATCTTAGCCTTTTCTAACTGGGATGGATAAGAATGAATTTTAAAGCATTTAATTTTTAATGGCTTTATTTTAAACCAAGCCTATATGTATTCCTGGTGGAAACTGCCAGCTTCCAAAGGTCTAAAATTCCAGTAATCTGTTAAACTTGGGTGCTACATTAGAATATCGATGCTGCTGAGGTTTAAAAGGAAGTCAAGTGATTGAACCAGGAGAAATTACCATCTGAAACACTTCAGACTAGAGATTGATCAAGTGTTGAAAACCTCTTGGCAGATGTATCAGCTCCTGGATATGGAGAAGATAGTATGATCTTGATTTCAGTTTAGATCAGTTAGAGCTGAAATACGGCGAATTTTGAAGCCAGAAACATGCTTTCCCTCTTCAACTTTTTTTCAAATTTAGAAACTAGCTATAAAATCACTGAAGGTCACAGTGACTCCATTTAACTGACTGCAGAAATTTGTTAAACTACGAAAGTAGTTGAACAGAGTCACTTTTGAAAGTGAAACCTGTGTTTATTGCCACCTCATGTCTGGTAGCCATTTCCCTCTACTTGTTATTGTTATATTTGCACTATGTCAAATTGTGTCCAAAATGAAGAGTGTAAGTGTTACCAGCTATTAAAGAACAATACCGTATGGTATTTTGAAATCTGAAAATTTCTGTGCTGCGTCTGCTAGTGCATACCTAGGAGAGACAGTAAAAGAACATGGCAAATGCATAGTGATGATTCCTACTTGCGCTCTTCCAGCCCCTAGTTATTTGCGGCTCAAGGATTTGGGATTGCAGGCATAATCTTCATATTTAATACCAATGGATTTTTTCCTTGAATTTTTGCCCGGTAGTAAAATCTAACACTTCAGCTGTGTAATTGCTTGAATGAGAAATGCTATGTTGGTAGGTAACAGAGAAATAAAGTAACGCCGTTACACCTAATCTGTGCGTAGTTACCAACCGATGAGGATGGATGTTTATGTTTATATGTCTAAGTTATTTACTTAAGGCAAAGTTAAAATCAACAATTTAAATGACAACTTACTTGTTCCTTGAAGTAAGTCGCTTTTGTGCAGGGTAGATAACTGGAATTAATGGAGGTAATTGGTTTATGATTACACTTCAATGTGTTAATATAGTTGTTAATTCATGGTTGATGAAATAAGTCTGTGATATTGATTATTAATAGCAGCCACTCTAGGGAGCTTCTTTCTTATTTCTTAGCAGATTTTTTTTAAATGAAACACTTGTTAAGCTTTACCAAACAGTGTAGCATCAACTATGTAACTTGCATAGTGTAATGATGCAATTACATAGTATATTTGTTACTTTCAAGAAAAATAGTCACTTTAAGCACATACTTGGTTTTAACCACAAAAAATTGTTAATGTATCTTAAACAGCATGCTAAGAATCAAATGACAATGCTTTTTCAATATCTTTGTTTTAGAAACTACCCTTTGAGTTTATTATGGATTGTTCGTTGCTAATGGATTATATTCCTGCATTTTATTTTGAGAATATGCTATATTTACACAATTAAGTTGTCTTTTAAAGTTTAACAAAAAGTGGATTAAGCCTTGGGTACATACAATAAAAGGAAATAAAATCTGAAATTTGCACTTACTGAAGTGGCTTTTGCGTTCCACCATTCATCTTTGCCATTCATGCCTCAGTCTGTTAGAAGATGAAAATAGCAAATGCTCATGGATTAGTCTGTATTCTTGTTTGTGGTGGTTTAGCTCAGTCTTGGACTGAGAAACAGTGGATGGAGAAAGTCTGAATCACCATGACTAGACCATTAGCTGGAAGAAAGCACATATCCCAGCTGACAGGGAGAAGAAAGAATCCTTCATGCGCATCACATCAGTGCAGAGTGGCATCAGGGACTGTTATCTCTCTTACAACCTGTGCGTTGATGTTCTTGATAATCTCTGAATTTAATACTGGCAAAAAGTGTTTCCTTGGGAAGGCTTATCCCTTCCTATTTAGCAGTGCTTTTATCTTTTCCGGATTAAGGGTATACTCTATTGAGGTTGTTGAAGACGTGAAAAATCACTGCCAGTATTGCCTCAGGTGTTGTATATGTTCAGTTGTCTGATAACTTGTATTAATTGGAAAACCGATGTAGGCCTTCTAGGCTACCATGAAAAGAGGATGGTCCTGCCAGGGAATAAAATATAGTTTCATGGGAGGTGGTAGTTCAGCTACTCTCCCCGCCTCCCCGTTTTAAATCTTCCTTCGCAGTAAGCTTTTCTTGTGCCAATTGCCTGTTTCATTTTTTTTTTCTTTATTACTGCTCTGAAATTGTTCTTTGTGTAGAATTAAGTAATAAGTTGGAATGAAAAATGCATATAGTTTCTCTGGTAGATATTTAGTATATTTAGAAAAATAACTAATACAGTTTTATCTAATGATTTCTTCTGTTCATGTTGCACTGCTTGGAAAGGAGAGTGGGGTCAAGTTTGTAAAAATACTTTTTTTCAGAACCAATGGCAGTTTAATATGCTACGGAAATAACCTAGTGAAAATAAAAATTCAATTTCAGGTGCTTGTGTAGACCATTCACAGGTGTCAGTTACAGCAGAAGTCAACTTTCTACCTCTCCTCATAGATGAGTTTTATGGCAGTTATTCTGTGTCTTTGTATGAAGTAAGTAATGTATGCAAAGTTCTGAAAACAGCTGGTGCTTGCAGGGTTCTGGTGGTGCTGGCTCCATCCTGTTGAACTTAAGAATCAAATTTACCAATCTAAAATCTCAAGCTTTTTTAAATATTTTGGTTTTTTAGGACATCCATCATGTTTGAAATTCTGTCCTGAGTTAACAACAAATGTGAAGGCCTTAAGATGGCAGTGTATTGAATGCAAGACATGCAGTGCATGTAGGATCCAAGGCAAAAATGCAGTAAGTTAGACTGTTGAGTGTTATCTGATTTTTTTCTTTGTTTGCTGTAGCTCTATACTTAGCACATGTGCAAATAGAAATCACTGATGTACAACTTCAAGCAATGCTGTATTAAGTCTTTTTTTCCTCTTCCTCTCCCCACTCCCCCCACCCTCGCCCCCCCTTCAGGATAACATGCTTTTTTGCGACTCCTGTGATAGAGGGTTCCACATGGAGTGCTGTGACCCACCACTTTCCCGAATGCCAAAAGGTGATAATAAAAATCCTTTCAATGAAAATACTTTCATTCACAGTCTCTTCTCATATTAAATGACCAAAAGCTCTTGAGCATGCTAATTATTTTTGCATTGGTAAACAGTATGATTTTGATCATGTCAAAGCCGATACTTTACTTTTCTTTACTTGAGACTTTTTTTCTCAGGGAAATAGTAGAGGTCTGTGGTCAGCTGACCAGATGAATTCACTGTGTATTGAGCTGTAGGCCAATTTATTGAAGGTGAAGTTTTACAAAGGCTGTTATAAAGTGTTTGGAGTATATATACTGACAAAGAAATTCTCAGAGCAGGTGAAAGAGCCTGCTTCTTCATGCCTTTTGTAAGAGTAGTTTAAAAAACAGACAAACAAACAAAACACCTGTGTCTTTAGGTTCTCTAATCTGTAGATTTCTGATATATAGCACCTCTCACTTCCGCTCTCATATCTTTATGGCTTTCCCTATCTAATCTTAAAGTTACACTAAAGACTTTTTCCAGCTTTTTTTTTCCCCCCCAAATCCTCAGGCTTACCTATAATACATAAGTGTTCAGACATGGTCATCTAATGTTAAAAGAATGCCAAATTCAAGTTGTTGTATATTAAACCAAGCATACCTAGGTGTGATCTGGTATTTTCTTTAACTCACTCTAGCCTAGACTGCTTTGTAACACACGCGTAAATTTTTTCCCCCCAAATCCTCAGGCTTACCTATAATACATAAGTGTTCAGACATGGTCATCTAATGTTAAAAGAATGCCAAATTCAAGTTGTTGTATATTAAACCAAGCATACCTAGGTGTGATCTGGTATTTTCTTTAACTCACTCTAGCCTAGACTGCTTTGTAACACACGCGTAAATTTTTTCCCCCCATCTTAATTGTGTCTGAAGAAAGATCTAGGTAGTATAAGGAGGGACAGACTAGAACAGAAATTCTTCTAAGAACCCATTTACTCACAATATTTTATGTGATCCTTGTTGCCTGTCTTTTTCCCCTTTCCATGAGCACTTTGCTTTCAAACATTTCAGAGTATGGGTAGAAGTGGATCGCTTTTCTCTGTCCGCTTCCCCTTCCCTGTGTCCTGTTCATAAGATAAATTGTTGACCTTGTGTACTTGGCATGTATCTTGATAGACACCTGCAGTACAAATTAAATAAACTGTGTACAATTAAACTTCTTTTCCTTTGTGTAGGGATGTGGATTTGCCAGGTCTGTAGACCAAAGAAGAAAGGGAGAAAGCTACTTCATGAGAAAGCTGCCCAAATAAGGCGACGATATGCAAAACCTATTGGACGACCGAAAAATAAACTAAAGCAACGAATGTTGTAGGTTTCTCTTAAATTTTTTTAATGTTTCTGAGAATGTAGTCAGATCAGAGTTGATGCAGGTTCATCTACAGTTTTTAACTGCGTTTCAAGTTGGGGAAAGTAGGAGATGAGTACTCTAGTACATGCCTTTCAGCCCAATGGCCAATAACTTCTTTATTATAGTGGATGCTTTTTGTGTCATGTCAGAAGGTGATGAAAAAACTTCCTGTAACTTACTTTTCTAGATCCCATAATTTTTAACAAAACTTGTACCTATAGTAGATGCAAATAAAAGTCTGTATGATAACATATGCCATATCTTTTAAGTGTAACTTCAAATAATTGAAGTACCTACAGAATCTATATGAAGTGGGTAATAGTGAGTTACTTATATCCAACTCCAGGAGACTGTTCTGCTCAAAGACCTGTTCAAAAGTTGTATAAAAATTACTTTAGTAGTTAGTATCAGCTCACAAAACCCATTCCAAAAAGCAAACTATGCAAGTACTACAGAAGTTCTGGTTTTGGTGGTACTCTGGAAAAAATTATTACTTGAATTCTGCTGTTAAGCTGCCACTGGTTACTAGGGAAAGAGGTTGCAATTCCTCTTGCTTCTCAGGAATGTGTTTATCTAAGACGAGAGAGCTGTAATTCTTTTGGCATCTGTCTTTCCAGGGAACACTGTAGTTGAACATCTTAAGGCTTGGTTGGAAGATTAAGTAGTGTTCAAATGCTGAGTTGACATTACACTGACCGTTAAAAGGAACAGATTCTGTGTTAACTCCAGTAGCATGTTGCCTTCCATCACATGTTCCTATCCACATACGCCTTTCTTCTTCTCTTATTTAACTATGTTTGGCCATGTCAACTCAGCAGCTGAAAAGCTTTCCAGCTCTATCTACTACTTGTTCTGTCATGTGGCTGTTACCCAACCATTTTTCTCTATAGTCTAAACACCTGTCTGGTATTCTTCAGAGTTGCACAGTAGCTGCTGTAAAACTTTGCATTTTGCAAAATGAGGATTTCTGGGGCCAGTGGAGCCAACATGTAAAAATAGAAGGAAAAAAAAAAAACCTCTCAGTACTAGAGTACAGTACACTAGTCAAGTTAATGTACTTGGTGTTGTGCAGCTTGCTATATTCTCTTTCCCCTCTTTCTCTGCCAGGATCTCTTGTCTTGCCTTTTTGGTCCTTGTCCTAAAGTTCAGTGTATGTTGCTCTAGGACAGCAGCACAAGGACAAGGATGAAGTGTGGCGCTACATGAAAGTAAAAGGTGTAGTTGTAGTGGCTCATGAGAGCATGCTGTTAAAGGAAGAGTGGTTGAAACATTCTTTTACTTCTCCGTTCTCTTCCTGACTACATAACTTAGGAATTTGAAGGTCATGGAAATAGCCATACAACTTTCAGTGTTTTAACTGAAATTCCTATATAACATTGTGTGTGCATAACAAAAATATTCCCTATATCTCTAGCTATACCTCTGGTCCTAGCTACACCTGTGGCTTTGCCCCTTTGAAAACTCCTACGCCTTCAACTGGAGGTTAGGGTTCTAATACAGTACAGCCATCTTACTTCTCTAAAAACATCCCTGATTTGGGTTCCCACAGTGGATTTAGCAGGAATATCTATCTGTCTGACACAGTAAGTCTGCTTTTCCTCCTTCCTCATACCTGTAAAAGAAAGGTTGGAAAGGTTGTGAGGGTTTTACTGTTACATTTTGCTCATGGGATTCTGAGCTATATTTTAAAATAAATGTCATGCTAAAGGATGCAGAAGTTCTCTTAGCTTTGGATGATGATGATGAATATTTTTATAAAGATCTTCTTCTTTGTAGCACATGAGCCACACAAGCATGTTAGAGTAGTACTTGGGGGGGGTTCTTTGTATAATAAGTATTTGCAATACTGTGGTCACATTTCTATTACTTCAATGTCTAATGTATATATATAAAACAAAGTAATCTTGTTTTGAAAAAATAGCGGTTAGGAGATGGGCTAAGAGAAGAGACTCTTCCTCACGGAAGCCTATTTAAAAGTGATTGTGGGGTACAGAAGATGACAGTGTCATACACAAAAGTGTGTGGTCACATGAAATACAGGAAGGTTAGCTAATGCCACTTAATTATTTTTGTGTAGTACAAAGAAAATCTGTCCAGTAGTACTGGAATAATTTTTTTGCCTGTTGACCATCTGTAGGAAGCCCTTCATGGGCAAATTACTGTGTAGGATTAACTAAAACCAGGTGTGTGTTGGCCTCTGGCACTGATGGTGATTACCACATCTGGTAGTGAGAATAGGTCTTGTGACGGACATAAGCTTATGGCACCAAAGGATCGAAAAGACTTAGTTTTTGGTTTTGTTGCCTCTTAGGAGCTAACCAAATTTAAGGATGTGTGAGTGGAAAAGGGGCTAGTTCTTAAACTGGTGGGCCATTGGAGTTCAGTAAACCAGATGGTAGCCGCAGGCTGTTCAATCTCTAATGAGAAGTAACCTGTTGGAATTAATTACTTTAGCATCTCAATTAAGAAGGCAAAAACTGTGGAAGAAAACTTTCCGCTGCAAAGTAAATAAGCTAACTTCAAAGAGCAGGATGGAAAAAGGAATGGAAGCATTTGATGTAACTATATAGCTTTGTTTGGATTTGCAATTTGATCATGCCTCCTGATACCTATTTCTTTTACTGCAAATATTTTTAAACATTCTGTTTCTATATACTTACAATATACTACTCTTCAGTGTATCCTTCAGTGTTGTTCCTCTCTTCAGTCATTACTGACCAACTAAACCCCTACTTCTGCTGTCACAAATGTTGGCTTTCAGCATGCCCTTTTTCTTCCTAGCATTTAAATAATGTTCACCACTCTTCCTTCTTAACACCTTCCATGTTAGGCCTGATTGGTTTATGGCTTTTCTACAAACACCGCTTGGTCTTAGAGTTTTGCTTTTTCCTTTCCTTTTACTATTTTTGGTTTTGCTATTGTTACAATTTCTAAAGAAAACAGAGTCTGTTTCTTTGGTTTCGTTGTAATGCTCTTCATAAACTACCTCATTTTGCTTTTAGGTCTTTGGTGGTAATTTTTACTACTAGTGTTGCCATACATAATCCAACGAGAGTGTGGAAAAAATAGCTGTTTCTTGAAAACTGGCTGTATTGCTTTAAAGGACTAATAGACTTTTTCTACAGTTTAAGCAAATGTAGTCAGAAGTTAAGCGTTTTGATATGCAGTAATTTATTGACACTGAACATGTGCATCTCCCTGTGTGTGTACAATAAACTCTATGGTGATGGAGCAGTTATTGTACTCCAGACACAGTGCATTGATGTTTTTCTCCAAAGAAGCACACTTTTGCCATGCCTAAAAGTAGATGGGGAGGCTGTATACTTGGGAGATCTTGCTATCCCAGCTGCTTCTGCTTACAAGGACTGTGAACTATCTTTTAAAGAAAAGGGCAGGGGGGTGGGAGGGGGACAAAAAGAAAAAGGGGAAAAAAAAAATAGTTGCATGTAATGTCATAGTGTGAAATATATTTCCAAAGTATATCTGTCTTTAAATTTCTTCAAAGATTAAGTACAGTAGCATAAGTATCTTCTATAAACTGTAGTACTATTTGGCAGTAGTTACAGATTCTTTTAATGCTGATTTTTATTTTCCAAATTTTTGCATAGGTCTGTAACCAGTGATGAAGGATCCGTGAATGCATTCACAGGAAGGGGGTCACCTGGTAGGGGTCAAAAGACTAAAGTCTGTACCACACCTTCATCTGGTCATGCTGCATCTGTGAAGGATTCAAGCAGCAGATTGCCTGTTACAGACCCCACTCGGCCTGGTGCCACCACCAAAATCACCACCACCTCCACCTACATATCTGCCTCTACACTTAAAGTTAACAAGAAAACCAAAGGGCTCATTGATGGCCTTACTAAGTTCTTTACACCATCACCTGATGGTCGCAGATCACGAGGTGAAATAATAGACTTTTCAAAGCACTATCGTCCAAGGAAAAAGGTCTCTCAGAAACAGTCATGCACTTCTCTTGTGTTGGCTACAGGTACCACACAAAAGCTAAAACCTCCACCTTCTTCACTTCTACCCCCAACCCCCATCTCTGGTCAGAGCCCCAGTTCGCAAAAATCCAGCACTTCCACTTCTTCTAACTCTCCTCAAAGTTCTTCCAGTCAGTCAAGCGTACCCTCCTTTAGTAGCCTTCCTAATAACAGTCAGCTAAAGGGACTCTTTGATGGACTTTCTCATATCTATACCACTCAGGGACAGTCTCGAAAAAAGGGACACCCAAGCTATGCACCACCCAAGCGTTTGCGTCGTAAACCAGAATTATCTTCCACATCAAAATCTAATAGCCATTTCTATGGAAAGAAAGAGGTTAGGAGTAGGTTTATTTCTCATGCCTGTACCTCTGGATGGGGTGTGTCTAGAGGATATGCTTTTAAAGCAATTGCTCACCTCAAGCGAACAACTTTCCTTAAAAAGCACAGGATTCTAGGCAGATTAAAGTATAAAGTGACCCCTCAGATGGGGACCCCCTCACCAGGGAAGGGGAGCTTGGCAGACGGAAGGATTAAACCTGATCAGGATGATGGTAAGCAAAGGTCAAAGCGCCAACCAAACCTGCGTCCCGTCCAAAACCAAAATTCTTATATTGTCACATAGGTCTTAGCTATTTCTCTTGTTCTTACTTCACTTTCATACAAAAGCAATGAAACTTTGACCTTTTATCTAATGCTGACTAAATCTCCAAAACGTTTTTTCTGACTAATACCACACCACCTTCTTATTTTTTGCATCTGTAGTGACACTAGGAGCCCCAAATGCCTTCATAATGTTGCTTATGGCTGTGTAGTACCGCATGAGTAGCCACTTTTCATGCTACTTCCTTGTTCTTCCCCTGCCCTTTCTCTGGCAGTAGTGCTGTCATCATGATTGTGTGCTGTCAGTGCTTATAACGGTGGGCATTTCAGTTCATTTCCCTCTGCTCCATTGCTTTTTCATGAACAGTTCCATCCTGCTACAGTCTCCACAACACTTGATCTGTACTGTTGTGAACTACCTTTTTTATAATTACTTTTATTTAAGAAAAAATATATTTATAATGTTTGAATGTAGACTTAGCTTAGCATTGGTCTCCAACTTTTAAGGGCAACTTTTTTCTCTTACTTTTATTTTTATCTTGTAGAGTATAGTAGAATTTATTAGGTGGCATAGTTCTAGTGATAGAATATACTCCATTTCATGAGGTTCAAAACTAATTTAGTTGAACTGGACTGTAAAGGCTTATACAGACAGACAAGCAAGTACCAAAAAGAGCTCATGCAACAGCAAACAACAAAACAAGAAGGGCGGGAAGGTTTCGTTTTGTTACCTAATAATCCCAAATTTAGTTAAAATGGGGAGTCATAACAGCCATAGTTGCTACAATCCTACTTAGGAGTATCACTTTGGCACGTGTAACCTTCATATCTGTGAATAAACTTTTTGCTGGTTTTAAATAACAGATACTGAAATCAAACTAAGCATCAAACAAGAAAATACGGATGTGTTTCTGGTGGGAAGCAAGGACACTGTTACACAGGAGGATTTGGAAGTATTTAAGCAGGCTCGAGAACTTTCCCTGGAGGTAAGAATCATGTTGCATAAAATGTAGTTATTGCTGTAAATAAAAACTCAGTTCATTTTCATATCTCTGTTCATCTTCATTTTTAATATATTCCTTTTGATCTAATGTGTCATGTTTGATGTGAATTTAATTTGGGAGACACCGTATATACAGTTACATTCTCCTGGATAGCAGACAAGGCATCACACCGGAATGGGTCAGATGATAAGTGACACTTGGGAGAGATTTTGAAAGATACACTTGAGCATTTTGGACACAAGACTACCACTGATTAAGCATAGAGATTAAGCACAGGTGACATCCTGGTCAGGACCGAGAGGATGTTGGTCTGTAAGAATGTGCCACGTGATTTTCCTCTGCGGATAAAGCAGCCACTGTGAAAAGTTAAGTCTGTCCCAGCAAATACTGTTTGGTAGGAAACTGGGTTTAGTGAGTTCATAACTTCATTTAACCCAATGATTTAACACACTTTGAGTTTAAATACCATAGACTTTTTCTAGCAGTGAAAATATTTGTGCTGAATCTGACTAAAACTGTTTGTATCAGCTGGCGTTAATGCTCCTCTTTAAGGCATGTAGTGGTAATCTAAGGCTTGTGGAGACTGAGGCTGGTGGGGTTTTTTTGTTGGTTTTGTGCCAAGGAAGCTGGATGTGACAGCTGAATCTTCCTATAACAAAACAGACTTTTACTTTTCTGTGTCTGTGAAATGCGCAACCAGTGTCTTTGAGAACCTGGGGCAGAAGGGAGGTGCATGTAATGTCTCAACTGCTGCTTTTTATAAAATTGCATCATTAATGAGTATGTCCTGTACTTTTTTCAGTAATGGAAGTCACTCAATGTTTTTTCAGGTTTAGTGTACAAGAGCTGCCGTTACCTGCTATGGGTCAATGCAGTGACCTTTTTATAGTCTTAATTCAGAGTGTGTTCACGAACAAACTCAAACCAAATTTAAAGATTCAGCTTCGTTATGCGTTTGTACTTCCATTTGCCTGTAGAAATGGTTCCCACCTCCTCCTTTCTTGTCTTTCATATGCAGTCCAGAAATGTTAGGTGGTAAGATTTCTAAAATCCGTGGCATTGAAATTACTGTTTTTCTTTTCCCCACCTTTCTTCCTTTTTTTATATTTTGCCAGCCCTTTAGAGCCTAGCGGTCATTTTCTGATCAGCTCAACTTTCAGTATGATAGCTAAGAGTAGTGTGTGTTAGTCTACTGTTGACTGTGACGAGGTAAATTCTGAGGACTCTAGAAAGGTTCTGCTGATGCCTTCTCCCTCATTGTTGTGATAAAAGGACAGCTCTGAGTTTGAACCAGAACTCTAGAGAAGTCCTCGAACTAGATGCTGCAGGAGAAGAGAACTGAGGCAGTTGTGCCCCTTTCTTTGGCTGGGCCATGCACCGTCCATTTGTATGTACTTACTTGTAAGCACTGCTCACCCAACTTCATGTTTGGTTGTTTGCCACCTTGAAAGAAATTTCACTGCTTATATTTGGCTGTTTGCAAACTCTGTCCTCTGTCTGTCCAGTTTGGAAGAACTTAAGCAACTGATTTGGATGCTACAGGTTTCTCACACCTTCACTGCGTGAAACTGATGAGATAAAGCTAACTTTCCTTTTACTTTTTCTATAACTAATATTTTGCTTTTATTGCACCTGACAGAAAATTGGATGTAAAAATACTGGTGAAACAAGTGGGCGGTACCCTTCAGTGATTGAGTTTGGAAAATATGAGATCCAGACCTGGTACTCTTCACCTTACCCACAGGAATATGCAAGGTAGTGAGTTGTCAAGATCGTCATACGTTGTTTCTTGCTTATCATTTACAAGTTTTAAAAGTAAATATGCTCTTGTAATTATAAGTGAGAACAAGGATTTGTCTTTTTTTAACTATTTCTAGTTAAGATGCGTTAAAAAGACTGATTTTCCTAGTCCTGCATAAACATAATCTTGCAGTGTGTATCGGCTTGGTTTGTTTGGGTTTTGTTGGTTGATTGGTTGTTTTGTTGTTTTGCCTTTTTTTTTTTTTTAATCATTGCAACCAGGGATGTCCAACTTCTGGCCATTTAGAGCAATTAATCTTGTTTGTCATCCAGAATTTGTTAACCTGCTTTTTCTAGGGACCAGGGAGAAGTTTGAACATGCTAGATAAATGAAGTCAGAGTGAGCAAGTTACGGCAACAGCGTCTCATTTCTGGCCGCCTTTGCCAGGGCACACCTGGGAGACAGGCAGAGAGCATGAACTAGTATGTGTGCTCAGCAGATCTGATTTTTGCATGTGCTGAAAATAAATGTTTTATGAATCCATTGGATCTACGGCACACATGGAGATTTTCAGAACTATATGTTTATCAAGCTCTACTACTATAGCAAGCAACCAAGTTACATGGTCTGTTCCAAAATGCCTTTGCATAGCGTTATTGTAAACTGCTTTTTCTCTCCATCCCTCTCATTCCTAGATCTTGTCATCTTTGTGTGGTGGAAATGAGGGATATATTGTGAATTGGTAATACAAAAATCAAGGGCTGAAAAAAGTGTAGAGAGCCTTTCTATTTCCTCTTATTACCACTGCTTTTATAGTGTTAATACTTAATCTCAGTTACATTTTTATTCCCTCAATTTATATAATATTGTGAAAGAGTTACCCGTTCCATCAAGTAAATTAATCCCAGATAGAGTCACAATGATGGATAATTATTAGTACGAGGCAACAGTGGGATGGCATCTGTAGGAGGCAGTGTGGTTCTCAGCTCAGAATGCAGTGGGATTACATCATGGAACAAACAATTTAAACTACTTTTTATGTTGTTGATAAACTTTCTTAGAACATTGGAGTAGCGTAAACCATGGTTATGACCCCAACATGCTCGCAGGATGTGGCAGTGGCTTCAGAGCTGACAAAGATTGTCCTCTGCTCTAAAACTTTGTAGACTAATTTCTGCAGCAGTCTTCCACTGCTTCAGTAATTTAAAAATGAAGGTAAATAGCCATAAATTTCACTGAAAGGAGCAGTTTCTGGTATGCAGAACACTTGTCAGCATTGGGCATACAGGGCATGTGGGTTACTTGTATGTGGTCTGAACTGGGTCCTTCCTGGAGGAGTACAGTCATCTATGTTGCCCGTATTGTGGAGGTGTGTGGAAGGCAGACTTTTTGCCTATATGCAAACTGTTTGGATGGACTTCTGTGTTCGAGTAAAGTGGTAGTTTAGGTGGAGGTGAGGGGGTACAATCCTACTACAGTTTGCTGTCCCACCCAAGTATTTGGAAGACAGTGGGAAAAAAAATCATCTCCTAGCCTTCTCACTTAGAAAATAAGGAAAATGAAAGGGTAGGAGATTCCCTGTGTTCTGCTGTGTGCCTCATTTGTCTTTATTGTAAGGAGAAGGGTGAAATTTGAGGTGTGACTCCAGTGTGCTGACTTTGATAGAGGCCCCAGCAAAAGCTTAGGTAGAATGTTGGAAAGGGGAAGTAACTGGGATCTACTGGAGGCTGGACCACAAAACAGCTGACCATGTTCAACTCTATTGAATTAGGTTCATTGTGATTGCTTGAATCTGATCTTTTCTTATCTCCCTTTTCTAATGGCTGATGTGTATGTTTAATCATTCACTTTTTTTTTTTTGATTGTTTGGGTTTTCGTTTGCTTTTTTGTTTTTAAACTTCAGCAGCATTCACTCATGGAACCTTATATTTAAATGGGGAGGGCCTTTCACTGTGTGGTAACTTTTTTGTTTACAGAATTTAACGATTTTTTTGTATAAAATATCTTTCTAATTTTCATACAGATTACCAAAGCTTTACCTGTGTGAATTCTGTCTTAAATACATGAAAAGTAAAAACATTTTGTTAAGGCACTCAAAGAAATGTGGCTGGTTTCATCCTCCAGCCAATGAAATCTACAGAAGAAATGACCTTTCAGTGTTTGAGGTAGGTATATCAAAACCTAAATCTCTGAAAGTAACCAGTTTGTAGATATTACAGACTGGTTCTAGAACTACTGAAAAGTTGAACATACTTAAATACTTCCTTGGAGATTCTTCTTATACAGCAAACACAAGTGCATCTTCCCTGTCCCGTTCCACCCTGCCATGTTCTCTCACAATCCTTCCTTTACTTGTACTTCACGCATTACCCAGCCTCTTAAGATACTTGTATAGCGTGCATCCTCAGATGGGGACTGCAGTGGAAGCTCTTTGACTGGATTGCCTTTCCCTTCTCAGCAAAAGTACCTTTTTGCACCCTTTCATTTCTGGCTATTTGAGTATCTTGGGCGTAGGGAGAATACTAATCATAATGTAGATGCTTCCAATGTATAAAAGCAAGCAGAACAGTTTCTTGTGTATTGTTCTAAAAATACAAATATAGAGCTACTAAGTGCTTTTGCCTTCCTTTTGGCTGTTTGAGAAACTTGCCCTGGAACATCCTGGTTCCGTGAGGAAGGTTCAGTCCAACTTTGGCCAGAACACGCTGCCTTTAATTTAGAGAGTCCAGAGTTGAGCATGTGGATATTTATTCTTGTATAATCTAAATTATTCTCTTCGGAGGTGACTTCTGTTAAAGTTTGAGGTTTTAAGGGTATCCTGGACAGTAGAAATCTGTGTTTCAAATAGCATGCCTGCAGTTACTAAAGCTGTGCATTAACCTCCACATTCCTATGTCTCAAGAGTTGTTACTGATTGCATTGTCAGAAAAGACTGGCAGGGTTACTAGGACTTCTTCTGAGGCTGTTTATCAACAGCAGTGTTTAGATGTGTGTATTGATAACTTCTTTTTAAGTGCAGTTATCATAGATTGTACTTGAAACTTGTGTTTTCGTATTGTATAGATGTCTGTCATGCTTGGTCATTGCCATTATCTGTTCAAACAATGGTAGATGCAGTCTTGAAATCCTTACTTAAATTAGAACAAGATCGTAATATTTGGTTCACTGTTTTGTTTTTGTGCCATTAAAAAAAAAAAGCTATCTGCATCAAGACTGCTTCCTTCCTGACTTAGGCAGTTTTTGTAAAGACTGTAGATCTGCCAGCAAAAGACTTAAGTTGTAAACAGACGTAACTCTCTTCCTATCAAGAAACAACATTGTCCTAGTCAGTCCAAAATAACTTCTATTTTCTCTGTTAGCAGGTGTTAAGAGCTGTGCAGCATACAATAGGCAAATCCTGCTTTCCAGTTTATTTTCATTAGCTACTGCCAACACATGAATAAAACTCCTTATAAAAATAAAGTAAAACACAGCTCTGAGAAAGGGGGTGGGAGGTGCATGGGGGATCGACACAAAAAACACGTGGAAAATGAGGTGCGTGTGTGAAAGCAATGTCCTGACTCTTTCTCCACTGCGTTTGTTCCCTTTCTCTATTTTAGGTGCTTCAATAAGCACTTAGGCTAAGACTTCTGAAACAAAGTGGGTTTTTTCTTTCTAAGGTTAATGTCAGTTGTTACTCTGATAACTGTAGAAACTTACTCATCAGTTGATGTCCCTCCTCACAGATACTTTCAGGAATTCTATGCACCCATTTTCTGTTTGACAGGATGAAGGGGTTGTAGTTTCCTTCATGCTTTCTGTTTTTGAGAGAAAGAGAAATGAGTTTGGCATTTAAGATTTATGTACCTCCGCCCATAGCATGACTTTGACACATTTGAGGGAAGACTGACATAGTTTACTGCTATGCTGTATGCAAGAAACTTTTGACATATGCTTGCTCTCGAAGTTGCAGTCCCTCTTCCTTTTTTTTTCTTTTTTCTTTTTTCCCCCTTGCATTTAAAACTGATGAACAAGCTGTGTTTGCCTGGAATGTAAGGAATTTTTTACATTTCTGTACAAATGTTCATACTGAAAAGATACCTTACATAATTTGGGTTTTCAGGCTTATGGCTTACCCAGTGATGATTTCTACGTGGTTAATGTATGCATTTAATTTTTGCACACTTGCCAATAAGTGTGAAAAGGAATAAAAAGCATCTGGACAAATGGAGAGAGTTGTATGAGACCTTAATGTATTTGATAGGTTCTTGAGTGCTGTATGCAAGTTTTATTCTGATGCCTTTAGGAGCAGTAGCTGTCATTATATATTTTTTCTCTAATCCAGATAATGCAACTGTACTACCGAAGTCACCTTGAAATCCCTAAATATATCCAAAAGGTTGGGTTTTACTCAGATTTGTAACTAGGATTCTTACTAAAAACAAATTAGAACAGAATCAGGCTTCTTTTTCTGCACAGTGTGCATGCTATTTGGCTGTCTCTGTGAATGAAATACAGCTAGTGACTTTATCGAAGAACATCAGTACAAGCAAACCTTTCCATTAAGAAGATTATTTCAAAAATGTTGTTGCCTTTGACTGAGCCCTCCCTTTCAGGGAGTAACTAATTGATCTAGGAAATTTGCATCTGTGTCTGGCTTTTCTGTAGCTGTCTGAGTCACAGCTTGACTCTTAACACTCGTAACATACCTAGACTAATTGTAGTACTTAGCCTGCAAATTTACTTCTCTTGCTCAATACCGTTTTAGTCTAGCATAGAAATTTTGTCTTGTCTAATTTATCTAAAACACTGCTGTGATTGATACATAATTGGCGACTCATTCATTGGCCTTACACCTTAAGGGTTCAACATAATACACTTCATTGGGGTTTTTTGGTCTTTTTTTTCAATTGTTGTACACCAGTGCCTTCTAGCAAACCACAGTTTAATGTAGTTTTAACTAGTACGTTTTTGTTGTCTGCCAGTCATTCATTTTCATTCCAGGAATGAAGTGAAAGAGGTAAGTCTCACATGAACAATTAAAAGGTGAAGTTACATTGTTTAATCAGTCTGGATCCTCGGAGGATACTTAACAATGCAAAGTAATTAGTACTAACTGGAGAATTCTTATTTAACAAGAAACTGGGGCATTTCTCTTCGGAACCTTAATCTGTTGGGTTTTTTTCCTTCTGTAACACCATCTTGTTCATGTTTCCTTCTAGGATGTGATTGATTCAAGAAGTTGTTTTGTCTGAACGTGGTGGTGGTGTTGGAAATAACTGCATCTGTCTTGCTTTCTAGGTTGATGGAAATGTGAGCAAAATTTATTGTCAGAATCTTTGTTTGTTAGCTAAGCTCTTTCTGGACCACAAAACCTTGTATTATGATGTTGAACCATTCCTCTTCTATGTCCTTACAAAAAATGATGAGAAAGGCTGCCATTTAGTTGGATATTTCTCTAAGGTAAAAAAAAAAAGTTGGTTTTTTTTTTAATGTTTGTAATGTCTCGCTCTCCTTAATACTTGTGCCAACAGTGAAGAAAAACAATTCAGAAGCTTGAAATCTTCTCTATAAATCTGAAATATAATGTGCATTGTCTCAAATACACATGTACTTTGTTGTCTCAAAGACTGATGCAAATTGAGAAATTGTATGTGCGTTTAGTCACATGCATTGGGGGTTTTTTTGTTGGTTTGGTTGTGGGTTGTTTTGTTTTTTACAGGATATGTTGTGGTTTCAGTTGAAAATTAAATCTTTTTCTTCCCCCTACCACTTTCATAATAGTACACCAAGTCTAACTTCTAAAAGTGCTAGGTGTTTGAAATGTGAATGTGTTTTCATGGTTTTACTGCTAGCAGTTCAAGTGGGCTATTTATACATAAAGGGCCAGCTGTGTTGATCTCTTGTGTACAGTCTGATCTAATAGAGTTCCTCATTGCACTGGGTGTAAGAATGCAGTGCCTGACTTTATGGTGGATGCCTTCTTTAGAGTGGATGTCTTTATTGGTTGTGGGTTTGCTTTGAATTTTAGTGATGACTGCTATAGACAAAAATAATACTGATGTGGACACAAACAACCAAAAATAATGGTGAGGTATAATTTAATGCATCTGCAACAGGAAAAGCCTCCATTAGTCAATTTGTCTGTAAGAAATGTGATGAATTGTTATAGTTACTCAGAAATTCAGTACTTCTTGCCCCTAGTATCACCACCTCCCTCAGTATATAATTTTCTTTCTTTAAGAAGTGATTTGTATGAAGATATTATTTTAAAGAAGTCTAAAAATCATGTCAGAGTACCTGCATGTTACAGTGATCTCTTGGGGTTCTGACCAGTTCTTCTGATCTTGCTGGGATTAAACTAACGGAGATGTATAGGCGCAATTTGCGCTTTCTCTTACGTCAGTCAGAAATTCTGGTGGCATACAAACATGTCAACTCCGATATAGGCAAGTATTTTCTAGTAGATTTATGTAAGGTCCTGCAGGTGTTAGGATCAGTCTCTCTCGATGTTCCTTCTTTCAGCAAGGATGCATTTTCTTTCCCTGCTTTGCCCCTGTTGCTTTTGGCCAGTTCGTTTGTCACATCTGATAATAACAAATGTTTTAGCTACCAAAACAGGAAAAAACCCTTCATCTCAAATTCCACTGAAGTACTGAAATTATTTACCCCTCCCCCCCTTTTTTTTAAACGTGTGTCTGTGTGTGCGCTCTTGCTGGCAGAAGTGCTCTGGCTTTTCTTCCCTGATTACAAACACATTGCCAGGTAGGTGATGTGAACTTTACACTAGCAGCAGTCTTGAGAGTTTGGGAAGCCGGTACTGAGAAAACACTTCACCATGCCACAGAAACTAAGAAACCTTGCGAAATATGACATAGGTATCTGCTCTCACAGCTGAAGAAATGTTTGGAAGCCAAAACATACTGGCACGTGATCCTGTCATCACTGGCCTGGTGTCATCTTATGCGTGGAGGCTGCAGTGATAGGTGGTGTCTTGCACTATCCGTGTGCTTGCCACACCTTCTTGTCAGTTATGCTGACCTGGATATTTTTGATTTATTTGGTTCCCTCAAAACTACCTGGTGCTGATTTTGCGGGGTTTGTTTTTGTGTGTAATCTTTTAAAAGTAACAAGGCTTCAAGGCTCTCTCTTTTTATCAATAAAGCTGAAAGAACCTATAACCTTACATTGTTAGAACAGCTTCCTATTTTAGATACTTCCTTCTGTTGCCGTAAACAATCAGTGTAATATTTGTCTCCATTGCCTGTACGTTATATGACTTCATTCTGTCTGAAAGAGCTCTGGCTTCTGAGCATTCTGCCTTGATTTGGATTCAGGTGAGAAGCATTCAGCTTTGGAAAAGTCGGTATGCTTCAAGTAAGACTTCTCAGTTCTATGGGTATGGGGTTCCTCCCCTCCACGCCAACCCCGCGTTCAGTCAGAGAGAGAAGACAAAATAAAGATGGAAACCAGCAGGCACTTAGTGTAGCAACTGCACAAAATACAACTTCACCATGTGTATGGATATTATTTCCACTTTTATATCCTTGACAGAATGGTCAGTGAAGCATGAAAATATTTCCCTCTTCCTCCCATCCTCCTCCTTCCTGCGCTTAAACTTCATTACGCTGTTTAGACAATGTATTTAATTTTTAAGATGCTGCGTAGTGAACTAATAAAAAATATTTTGAATGGTATGTTTGATCCTTTCTTCTTATAATTAAATATTAACGTGGAATTATTTGACTTTGGTACTGACCCCATGCATCTGTTCACCTTATTGGGATATTTTACAAGGACAGTGGCAGGTGCAGGCAATTGCCCACTTCAGCAGTGCTTTGACATACTTGATCTGTTTCTCCTTCCCACAGGAAAAGCTTTGCCAGCAGAAGTACAATGTCTCCTGCATAATGATCATGCCCCAGTACCAAAGGCAAGGATTTGGAAGGTTTCTCATTGATTTCAGTAAGTGAAGTGTTTTTATTTACACTTGTGATCCATGGAGCTGATGGCTGTTATAAGAAATTGTAACATATGAAACTTTATTTAACTTGCTTTGTTGTTTTTATCAATAGATAATGGGATTTCTGTTTATATTTACATAGGATGGAAAAGCTCCCTGAAGTGAAAAACTTACCGCTGCTCTGTTATTGTACTCGAGGAAATTGAGAATGAATCTCTCAGCAGTAATATTAGCTCACAAAGCTATTACGCTGAATGAATTGTCTAAATAACTTTCCGTTTTGCCTTGCTCATCAGTATAAGAAGAGGCAATTATTTGTGATTAAAGCTAAGAAGGTGTTAGTCCAAGGCATTCTCTACACGCTAGTATTTCTAACGTATATCTTCTTCTAGCTAAAGAACTGTTTTAGCTGAAGAATTGCTACATAGGATTGTATTTAGGTTTTTCTCTTAAAGTTTATCATCTCCTCAGTGGAAATTGTTACCAAAAAAAGCGTAGGTGCTCATGGCTGTATATGTACTTGCTGCTTTATTTTGCTGAGTTGTCTGACCTGTTAGAAAGCTTCAGGCACACTTGTTTAAATATAGATTTGTTATTCCCCAAATCTTTAAGCTGCCATGAAACTTCAAACAAAGTCGTCTAAGGAAACGTCTCGGCTAAGTGTCCTCAGTTCTACTGGATCCAACTCTCTATTGTAATTTAGAGGGAGGATGATAAGGAATTTGTGTGTAGTGTATATGGTTAGTTTTCATTATTACTTATGTTTTTTAAAGCATTGTAGAATTACATGACAATAGTGATAGTGAAGATAATAGGATTCTTGCCCTAAAGGTGTATGCAAGGGCATTAAAATGCAAATAAAAATACATTGCGGTATAACAGCAGGACAAAGACAATAATTTGTAACTGTAGTTTTCAAGTTCTGTGTCTTGTAGTGTTCTACCCAGCATGGCTACACTAGAGAGTTCATAAAAATACTTAGTATGTCTCGTCATTGTATGGCTTTATAAACAGTCTGCACTATACCCCTGTGAGTTAGGTAGGGATGGTTCTGGACCACTTAATCCACCATTGAAATGTAGCCATCACTGGAGTGGAACACAACAGCTGTTCCATTGTGTGCCTCCTGCAACCTTCCAGGAAAGGCAATGAGAAGTACCGCATATTTCTGGAACTGCAGAGTGAACTTTAAGCTTACTTAGGTAGAAATTGGCCCTGTTTTAGGTTTAGGATCTCTTCTTTCAAAAGGAGATGGGGAACGCTTACTGGGCACAACTGGTAAGTACTTCTAGGCTTTTTCTTTCGTTTTTACTCCGTGATGTCTTTGAAAAAAAAAACACTCTCAACAAACATTCTGGTTGAGTTTGTGATAGTTACGTCTACAAAACTGAGGGCACAGCTGTGAAACCTGTGGATTCCACGGAAGGTCTGGATATGGATATGCTGTGTCTCTCTGGATCTGTGCTCTGTCTGTTACTCTGCCACGTGCTACTTCATCTGGAAAAATCAGTAGGGTGTTCTGTCCCTCTTATCCTTCTGGAAGCACATTGGGTTGTTTGAATCATTAGGATTTCTGTGATGACTTGGAACATGACTTAATGGTGTCCTTAGCTTGAAGCTTATCTGCTGCTATTCTTACACCTTTCCTCTTTGCAGACGTGTTCATATCACAGGTATGGGCTGCAGCTGTATACATGCTGGGCATAGTCCAGAGACTAGCTTTAGCTTCTGCTGTAGCTAACAACAGACTGCTCACTTCGTGAGCACACAGTCAGTCTTTCAGTACCTTTCCACAGTTTTTTGCCCTTTGTTTTCTGGACAGAGGTTCCTGTAACCAACTGGGACTCAGACTGTCTCGGTTTCCAACAGAATGAGCCACCAAGAGGTGACTGAGAAAGTCTGGCTCTGTAGTGAGAGTGAGGTGCAAACTAAGTGAAAGGTAGTGAGAGAACTGCTTGTGGCTGTTTTTCCCTGGGTGTAGAAAGGAAAGTAAGACTTCAAGGCTTGTTTTCCTGGGTTATATTTATATCCTTTTGCAGGATGGAGGCTGAATGCCATTAAATGGGGCAGCCATAGCCTCACCTGGATTAGTGAGTCCAAAATCTGTCTTCACACACAAACCCTCTCAAAATCAACTTACTTTTTCCTTGGAATTTTATTTGTGTTTCTCCTACATTGCAGTTGACTGACTACCATCTTCTTTGTACTTTACCCTTTCTGTCCATTTGTGGTCTCCTGAGAATAAGTTGCTCCCTCTGGCCTAAGAAGATGGGATATAGCAAAACCCCAGTTATTATTTTAAACTTGAACAGAGCAAGCTTATAATAGTGTAAAACATTTTTTGCTGGTAACATTATCTAGATTGTCATGTTCTCATGAAGTTGTTGGAAGATAAATGTTAAGTCTTCATTTGTCATGGGTAACACATCTAACCTGCTCTATTTTGAAACCTGTGAAGCCGTCACTCGTACTTGTCTTTTTTTATACCAGTAACCAGAACAGTTTTTAGACTAAAATAATAAAAATGTAACTGAGCAAGTAATTTTCAGAAAGTGATAGTTACAAACCACAAAAGGGAAGGTCTCACGAACTGTGTGCAAGCAGTTGACTGCTCACATTACTTTGTATATATCTTGACACTTGACAGTTAGAAAGGCTGGAAAGAATGCAGCCTTAAGCCACTACACAACTTCTGCTTTGTCAGCAGTCTGGTGAAAATGTAGTCTGTGGTACAGAATTTGCTTCTTCTTTGGTAAGTGAAATGCATTTGTTCAGATTGTGATGCATTCTTTTGTCTTGAACTAATTTAATCTTTACAGATGAGTCTAAGTGGTCATCCTATAACTTGCAAGGGAAAAATTATTTTATTTTGCTAAAAGAAAAACAGGTATTTGTTGTCTGACCATAGATTTTTTGTTTGTTTGGTTTTTTTTTTTAACTTTTTGCTGACTACATTTAAACTTAGCTGTATTTCAAATAGAAACTGATAACACTGTTATTTCTTACTCTGTAGACACCAACAAAAAGCTTTGTGTAAGGTCTATCTGTCTTATCTCTTCAGGAATCTATAATCTCACATGTGGAAAAAAGTTTTTGGTGGTTGTTTTGGTGTTTTTTTTTTTTTTAGGAAGAATAACTTGTGAGAAGGAAGCATGCTGTAAAATGTTTGAGTTCTCTAGCTTGATCGTCTTCAGCAAAAATTTCATGTGTAGTTTTCTGTATGTCATTGGGCATTTAAATAGAAATGTTTTTTAAAACAATACATGCATCTGTATCTGTTCTGGTTTTTAAAGCCCAGTAAGACTGTTTTTTTGGGAGGTTTTGGGGGATTTTAGGTTTTGTGGTTTGTTTTTTTTTGGTAGGGAAGTTATGGGGTTTGACTGGGATAGAAACTTGTTGGGCTGTTAGAAATGGAAAAAAGTTTAATTCTGAATATTTATCAAATGGTGAAACTGTTGATTTTTAAAAATGCAGACTTGATACTGCTTCATTTTGCTTAATTCACTTTACTGTAAGATAAAATCAATTTAACCTGTTTTGTTTTTCTAGAAGCATGTCATACTGAAGACAAAATGGTTTACGTGAAGTCTTCATTTTGTTTACACTGAGCATGCCTTATTAAATATTATTTTGTAACAGTCTGATTTTTCATACGGTAAACCTAATTTTTACTTGGAGTGTATCTAAATGTACAAAAGCAGTTCCTGAAAATGAATACGGGTCTTCATTTCCTTGTTATATTTCTACTTTCCTGCCTGTTACAGGACTGATAACTCTTGCCAGACTTCTTGGGTTTGGGCTTTCTGTTTTGTTCTCATTTCCTTGTTGTTCTTGTATTCTGTGAGGTTGCCTGGATTGTGATTGCAGGATTGTACCTGAGGGAGGATAATTGACTCCTGCATGAATCTTTTGTATTTGCTGCAAATTAAATTTTGGGCAAGTGGAGTCCAGTTTAAGTTGATCCAGAAATAAACCAGAGAGCAGGCTTGTATTGTATAAGATCCCATTCCGGGTTTGCTTCACTTCAAGTCCATACATGAGTCCATTTGTGGTGACACACAGCTATCATTCCTGTCATGAGGACTATATATACTTGCATTTGGGCAAGTCTTTACATGTCCTCTGTCAGTTCAGCCTGCATTGCTGTTGTGGTTTTGACAGTGCAAGCACTGAAGCTACAGTGTTGAAGCTGCTCCTGTCCATGCAGTCCCATTCCTTTTATAAACTTGAGCAGCTTCTCTATAAAAGAAGCTTTTCTTTACTTTCTTGATTTGAGCTCTCAGAAAGCCTAGACTCTTAATATGCTTTCTGTTTCTATTCATTAAGCTGCAGTGCCAAAAGATACTAGTATTGCTTTATTTGGTATATCTAACACAAAATTCAACATTACTAGAATGGAATACTGCAGTATTTCGTATTTGTTTTCTGTGAGTTTAAAGCAGTCTTTTGCTTCACACTTCCTCACAAAGCTCAGCTCATCACAGTCCTGTATTTCTGCTTACTGGATTGCAAATTCCATGCTGGAGGCCCAGCAGCAGTGGGAGTTAAAAAAATGCATGTGACTATATTAGGATAAACCTTTCCAACTGTGCTGGCTAGTATGCTGATGGTTCATTTGCATCACGGTAACAACTGGGTTCAACGCTGAGGAGCAAAGTCCTTGATAGTCTTTTGTTCTTTACCTTGAGAGTGTTTCTGGTCCAACTGATTGTAGCAGTTTCTTCCTCCCCTTCAGAATTCCTTCTTTTCATTTGGTTTATCTGTTCATTGTGAAATGATTATTCTTGCCTGAGAGAGGAAACCTGTTTTAATGATGCTGGGTTTCTATTTGGGCTACATATGTTCTTTGTTTTGCTTTGGGTGTGTGGGGTTTTTTAGTTTCACTTGTCTGTATGTTCAGGACAGTTGGTGCTGACTTTTTGACCTTTTGTATCATCTATTGCATGCAACTTTTAATGGCTTTTTTTGCCATTAGCTTGAACTAACCCTTGATTCCCTTCTGGTATGTGTAGCTCAGTTTTTTGTGAGGAGGCCATGATAGGGAGACAATTTAAGCGTGGCAGTTGAAGAAACAAACAATTTCTATACTTGAGGAGTTGTATTGTGGTGTAGGAAAAGTGGCTCTGTTAAATGTCCTTGTTTGCTCATTTCCCTAAATCTGCTATCTGTTTCTTGGTCAAGTATTCTTGTTCCATTCAAAGAGGTGAGTAAATCTTCATGTCCTGATTTGCAGAAGCAGCAGAGTACCAGCAGTAGCAGCACTTGTGCAACAGCTAATGTATAACACCAGGGAAGGCAAGTTTCCCGGGAACGAGAGGAACAAAAAAAATTGGCTCTACAAGTAAAGGGAAAATAAACTGTTAATGAAAAGTTATGTCTTTCCTCCTAAATACTTCTTATGAGTAAGCATCAGAGCAATTGGTAAAGGAGGTCAGTACCATTACCGGTATTTATAAATTGGTAAATGAGAGAGAGATACCCACTTCTTTGCTCGAAGTCAGTTAGGTTAGTGGCAACATTCATTAGCCTACACTGCTGCTCAGTTGGAAATGGCCCAGCAAAGGCCTGTGAACAACATCTGGTGGGGTGGAGTGTTCATTTGCCATTTACAGCTTTGAAGAACTTAACTGAAGATCTGGAACTGCAGTCTGTTTCTTTGATCTTAGTTCTAGTCCTGTCTTCTCCTCTGCTGCAGATTCCTGCAATCACTTGTCCGCATGCAACTGTTTAGGGTCTTTCGTGTGCAAAACCTGAATCAGTGAAATATTCTGGGCTAAAAGTATGTAGGGGATAAGGACAGATGTCCTCGAAGGTGTTTGTTAAACCCAGATCACGTGATAATCCTGTATGCACTTTCATTTGAGAAGTAAGGGACGGTGATGGAACAGTGAATAGGTAAAAAAGGATGAATATCTTTGTAAAGACCATACTTGAATTCTTTCCAGTTTGCTCTTGTTTCAGAAGATCTGCATCTCTCTATGCAAATGTGGAAGATCTTAATTGCTTAGGGCTCAGTCATGCAGCAACCGTAAGATTTGTGGATTGAGTCCACAGAATTGCTTAAGGCACAAAAGCTGTCCCACAAGCATCGACACCTAACATAGACCTGTATTGACAGTGGATTTATTTCTCACTGCCAGCAGTTTTTGAGACAGTTTTGAAACAAGCTGAAAAAAACTGTATTGCATGAAACCTAGGATAGTCTTCAGGCACAATTTAAAGACATTATGAAGAGTATGAGATTTTCTTCTGGTCTTCAGTGCAATTTTGTTCACCCTACAAGTCTGGTAAAGAGGTGGTCTAGCCTGTAAAATCAATTTTACTGTGAAAGGGAGGAGGTTTGGTTTCTGCTAAGCTTGAAGAAAAACATTAATACAATTCAGAAATAAAACTGCTTATTTCTGATTGTGCTCAATTCAAACAGCATTTTCTTCTTCTAGGATCAACCAGTGACTTCAGACTTCCTCATGGCTCCAATACTTCAAAACCTCTGTCTTCTGATACAAGCAAAAGGTTATTCTTGACTGAAAATAAGAACTTCTTTTAGACAATTTTGGGCCTAGTTTTCTTACTCATGGCCATTACTATGTCTTGGGTTTTTGCAGTGTCTTCAGAAAGAGTCAGGGTTGAGCTTTCCATGGAGGTGTTGCTGTGCCAAAAGATTGATTTCATAACTCTCTTATCTCTGGTTTCTGCTATAGTGTTTCTAGGCTTTCTGCTTTAGCAGCAAATTAGGTTACTCCTCTGTGGAAACCTGAAAAGCAATGACTTTTAGTGAAGCACCAAGTTTGTGCAGTCATCTAAAAAAATCAAGCTGAACAAAATCTGAAACTAATAATGGACTAACGTGTGGCCTGTCAATTAGGGCAACATATGGCTGATGAATGATACTAGCATTTGAGAAAATTTTATCCCTGTTTTGAAGAAGAGTAACTTTTTTAAAATACAATAAATATGTTGGAATTAAGTGGTGGAATAGTGTAAAAATGCTGCCTGAGGTTTTTACAGTGGCTGTGAGAAAGTATTATGCCAGTAAAGGAGGAGCCTTGGAAAAGGTGACAAACTTTATTTACTTAAGGGCTTTCATTTTTTGGTAGGAAGTTGAAATGAGGCAAATGAGCAAAGCCATTACAGTATGGAAATGGTGTTGTTTCTTCTTTTAAAATTACTTGAACACAGAAGCAATGACAGACGATTAACAGAAGCACTAAAAGGGCAAAAGAGGGCAGAAGTAATGAAAAGATGTAGTTTTCTTCTTCATTGTGATGAATTCATGCAATTTCTTTGCTGTGTAGCCTTAGCGTGTGTTGTTTTAAGTAGCTACATAAGCTTGCCTTGTAACAGGTTGAGGGGGTGTAACTGATTTAAAACTCTGTATTCAGCTGGAAGCAAGACACAGACCTTGACCTGAGAAGACTTGTGTTCTTTATACTAATTCATAAATTGTGGAAAACAAAGCAGAGGGATTTAAAAGAAAAAGGTAAAGGTAAATGCTGTAATGGAGCAAATCTATTAGGAGCGATCAGAGGAAGTGTGTTCACATGTATGTCATGTAGGTTCTGGTATGCTTATGGAACTGCTGGGAAGGGAACCGCTTCTGATACCTGCCGGCTGTTTATAGCTAGACCCAAGTTGCAGTGGGCTGTAAGTGGTTGGATCTGCTTCTTTGGTATTTGTTTATATAGAATTGATAGTCTAAATCCCTTAATCTGGTCATGGGAGATAATGCGTTGGCCAGAAAGTAATATTTTGGAAAAACTACTTCAAGAAATGAGAAAGGAATGTTTTGTTACTATGTAATTACTTTAATCAAATATGGATATGAAGTAGAAATAACATTTAAAAAAAGAGGGTGCTGTGGAATGATGAACTCTTCCTGTAAACACCCTTACACTGTTCTTTTCCAAAGTCTGCTGTCAAGATGTTTTCCAGTTTGCTGTAACAAATACTGAAATACAGCAGAGATACAATCTAGGGATAAAGACACTTTTTTTTTTAAAGTTGTTTACAGTTAATACTTTGCTGTGCTCTGTAAACAGAATTGAGATGGAGATGAAGTGGGACCATATCTTTTTTTAAGATGAAATTTATTTTAACCAAGAGCATGTCAGCATTCCCTTTCTCACATCACAATCCCAAAAGAATTATTTCATTACTGGTGAGGGTGTGGCAAACAACAGAGGGTGAGAATGAGAGGCTGAGGGTGGAGGGGAACAGGGGTTTTTTAGGTAGGATTTACTGGAAAACTGTATTCTGAAACTGCGCTTATGAAGTCAACACCACAGATTTAAGGATCTGTATAAAACAGGCCTGTGTCATTTATTACTTGTGGTGGCCCATACTGAATCATCATAGGTTTTTTTTTACTGCTGATTGGCTTAATTGTGTACCCCAATACAGAGCACTGTGTCCATCTTCTGGTCACTTTTGTTGGTGTGTTTACAGATATATTGTGTCCTCATGAAAGGTTGAATTACCTGCCTTTTTTCCTCTTTTTCTTTAAGAGGGAGTTGAAAGTGTCTGTCTCTTGGAGCTGTGAATTTGTGAGGGAGCCTGAAAGCTGCTGCTTATTCTATGTTCTTTTCTTGATGATTGATTATGTTGCTGACCTGGAGGCATAGGTTTGGCCTCTCCTAAGTAACTAATAAGGAACATTCTGTCAAGCTGAGATTTAGATGAGGGGGGAATAAAGATGGATTTTGAATCAAGCTTTGTTGACTTAAGATTATTCCAAGAAAATCAGCCTCTTGGGATTTCTTGGCATCGCTTTTATATAGCTTCAAGACACTGTGCATTTATCAGAACTGCAAAAGAAATCAGGCATGTCACTTCAGATACAGAAGCTAGGACTGTTTTAACTGAAGAGCATCTTTATTTCAGATAGCATTGAAAACAGCTAAAAGGCAAAGCCAAACATGGTAACAATGAAAACAAATGTTTGTTGGACAAAGCTGTCTTTATAGGGCGTCAATGAACAGGAGAAGCCATCTGCCGAAGACTGGTGGCTGAAAACAGATTTTAATTACGTAGTGCTTCTTTAATGATGAGGAATTTCTACTTTTGACTGCAGAGTGTAGTTCTGTTGCAGCAAGTCAGTGGACAAAGTGGGTATCTTGTAGCCAGTCACCCTGTTTTTGAGGCACAGTGAGACGTCTCACCTCAGTGAGAGAAACTTGTGGCTTTCTTAATGGATGTCTTCTTGTAAAGAAATTTTTTTTTGCTTCTTTACTATTGTTTACTGCTGTAACAGTAGATAGTTAGCAGATTGCCATGTTTTGGGCTTAGCTTTTTGAAGTGTGCTGTAATAGATGGATTTTTGCGTTCAGTGGTTGGTAGGTAATGTGCGCTTTTTTTATCACACAGTTTCTGTATCTGCTGGCTAACTAGGTATCACCATATATTCCCTAATAACCTTCTTCATCTGTTGGTTCTTTCTTCTAAATCTTACTTGGTTAATTCCTTGTACAGCATGCTTTAGTGGAGCAAATGAACAGCAATGACATTTTGCTGCCCGTGTAAGACAAAAACACAGTTTGCATCTTCTGTTGTGTCTTATGAAGTATGTGTCGTGACCACTTACCTGAGCAAATACAGTAGTATTTGCAGTGATTTCCTAGATGTGCCTTTTGATACCTCAGTACTGACTCCCCATTTCACTTTTCATGTTCTTTAGTACTACTAGGCTATCTTCTGTAGATATGAATAAAACAATGATAGGAAACGCTCTTGGGCTCTAGAATTTGGTTATCTACTCTAAAACTGTTAAAACTATCCCTGATACAGTTTCGGTCCAGGGCATCTGTCACTTCCCAAGTGTGATAACAATTTTCCTGAGCCATGAATCTGGGAGAATTATGTTAACAGCCAGGTTAACACTCTAGCTGAGAGTTGGAGCTTAGTGGTATGGATGCCATCTGTCTGTGCTGGTTGGCCTCAGTGCCATGTCGAGGTTCTGGGCATATTCAGAACTTGTTTATTGTATTTTACAATACATGTTATGTTAGGCAGAGCCACCTAAGTCCATCTTCCTGTCTTCTTGACTGAGTCTTGTAGGAGAACGTAGAGCCTATAAGAAGGCAAACAGGTAGTATTTTCTAATGAGCACGTTCCATGTATTTTTAACAATGATATTCCTGTGCTGTCAACTTTAAACACCAGAAGGTAATGGCAGTTCTTAAAGGAAATTCATTCAACGGTTACAGTTGTGTAAACAATTTGCTGTTCAGGGTCACTTATTTAATAATTTAAAAAATGTAAAATTAAATAATAACTTAAAACATTGCTTATAAAATCAAGAACAATCCAGCCTTGTTAATAATCTTCTAAACTACTTAACCTACTGACAAATTTATTCATCCAATTGGTAGTCAGGGCAGATGCCCTGTGTACATGCAAGTCTTGCTTTTAAGGATACTTCAGTTCCTTTTCTCTTGCTTATGCTTTCACTCCACTTTTAAGTAGTCCACTTCATACACAGAACCTCCACTCAAGGGGTTTACTGGCAACTGGCACAGGTAAAATAAGCATTAGCCAATTAATTCACTCAAAGGGTGCCTTTTGTGGGTCTGACTGTAATGCAGTCATCTTTACCTTTCCTTCTCTTCATGAAGGGCATTTGTTTAGCCCTAACCTCTTCTGTGAAGCTTTCTGTAAAAGAACTAAAGGTTTTGGGCCCCCTGTGTTGAGTTTACTTGAGGATGTGGAGAGGAATGAGAGCTGGCATTATTTCTTGTAACAATAATGAAAGAATCTTTAGCTTACTCTGTTCATCAGGAAGAAAGCTTTTTCTTTAACCAGACAAAGAAGAAAAGAGAATGTAGCAGGTTGTTCACTGATCTAAGCATCTCAAGTTACAGCTAGTCTTTCTGTTTTTTTTTTTTTCATGTAGTGTTTGTGTGGATCTTGGCATTGGGGTCCTTTTGAAGCTGCCTCAAAAGTGCTTTCAAAGAGGGTACTAACACCTATTTAAGGTCTTCTATCTTTGACCTTCCTCCCATTGACATAGATAAGAACAGTTCAGAGACACACAGAATAGTTATTGGAAAAAATGGCAACATGAATTACAGTTTTAGGAATCTTAAGTTTTAATAAGCTCACACTTTCACCTTACCTATTTCTGCCTCCCACTCATGGTCATACCTCTGAACTTGGACTGCTGAGCTGACCTAACTGCATTGAGCTGTCTTGTCTGAATACTCAGCTGTTTTGATTTTTCCAGCTACCCTTTTGAACCTGTGTCTTCACAACTTGTTCATATAATTTGAAAACAAAGTATTTGATGTTTTATAAGGCAAAAGGAAGTCTCTTAGGATAACCTGAAATGCTGGTTTGACGGAAATCTTGGCTTTAGATATTTGTATATTATAAAAACAGTTACTAGCACTTGCTGTTCTTTCAGATCTCTGGTTTGATACAGAACATTGCATGAAAACCTACGAGTTCTTCCTTTCCATATTAAGGGACTGACTTTACTTGGTTGTGTTTCAAATAAAACAAAGTTTAATGGAAAAGTGTTTGATTCCATCTGTCCAAGTCTGGTAATTCATTTGGGGGGGCTGGCCTTTAAAGAGACTGAGAAGAACTCGGAACATGCGAGGGCAAATAGTTCACTGGTTGCTCCTTTTGTTCTGGATAGATTCTCGTGAATACATTTTCTTCTGGCACAAATATTGACAAAATATAAATAGGAGTTGAACAGTGCTGATGACCTAAGGGTGATCTTTTGAGTACAAACTATTGCTTACATCTTTCAGAAAGGCTCCATTTTATGACTAGGGGCCTCTGAGAAGTAGATCTCAAGCTGTTTCCAGCTTCTGGCAGTAGTTTCATTTTGTTGCGGCTCTCTTGTCTGCTCAGGGTTTTCAGCAGTGCATTGGCATCTTTAAACTGTGTATCTGGAAAGCTTTCATAAGTAACTTGATTCTGTCTTCTGTATGAGAGTTACTTCAGTGGTGTTGGGATACCTTTGTGTGTGGAAATGCGTGGAAATGTTTATATGTGTGATCGTGATGTGCATGCATAACCGTGAACCTGAGATTGACAAGTTTGAGTTATACGGTGCATGAGGAAAAGCTATTATCCTTATAAATCAGACTGAAGTCCAGTATGCTAGCGTAGCATTAATTTGTCATTTTGCTGATGTAGTGTGTGTGTTTCTAAATGGACTTCTGCTGTGAAGGCTACATTCAGTCTAAAATTGGGGAAGGGTCAGCAGACTAGAATCTGTTCTTATGATTCAACCAACCTGCTTCTATTTGACTGTCATTTTCATGACATCAGTACACTGTTCCTATCCCTTTGCTACCCTCCAGCAGCTCTGGTCGGTGGTGATGGTTTTGATCTGACTTCACCGGTAGATAGCCTAGATCAGTGGACTTTGTTGCTGACTGCTTAAGTGCATAACATGATGAGGTGAATAACCAATACAAATGCAGTGACCTTTGCTGTAAACTCAGTACACTGTAAAATATGATAGGATATTTGTATTAGTTTCTTGTACTGAGCAGTATTCATACTAAATGGTAGGAAATGGAGCAAGATACTGCATTTTAGAGCTGTGTGAGAGTGGTTAAGGAGAAAAGTTTGCATACAACTACTTTTGGTTCCTAATTCAGCATGAGCATTTTGGTGTACAGCATAGAAGGAGGGAGCATGTTGACAGCTCCTTAGTTCAGAGGGTAATGGAGGACCAAAAGAGGCAGCAGGTGAAGTTGCTTGTCAGGTAGGAAGTCTTGAAGTGAGATGGAGTAGACTTGTGTCCAGCTTCTTTAACAAGCACGTGGATAGCACCAATGACCGAGACGTGCAAACCTGGCAGTTTAATGGAACAGTTGGCCCAGAATGGTGTGTCCTGAGGGTCCAGAGAGCTGTTTGGAGTTGACACAAGCATGATGGTGATGTCGTCACAGGCACCAGTTGGAATGACCACACTGACACATCAGAAACTAATTTGGACAGAACTTCTAGGGGAATAAGTAGCCATCCAGGTCTAGGGCTTCTTGAAGAGTGGGGTTTGCAAGAGCAACATGATTGTGTTAGGCAGGGGAAGGGAGACCTCTCGCACTGCGTTTGACATCCCATTATTCAAATCTCCCAAGTCCTGAAGACAAAAAGGATGAAATAGAAGACTGTGCTCTGTCATAGAACTGTAACCTCACTGGGGTTACAGAGATGCAGTGGGATAGCTCAGAGGACTGGACTGCTGCAATAGATGGATAACAGTCTCTTCAGGAAGGACAGACAGGGAAGCCAAGGAGGAGGGGTTGTGCTCTACACGAAGGAATGACTTGGAAGCATGGAGCTTTGCTATGGGATAGGTGATAGGCCTGTCAAGTCTGTATGCCTCAGAATCAGAGGATAGGGCGGCAATCATTAATACTGTGGTAGGCATTTGCTATAGACAGCCCGAGCAAAAAAGGAAGAGGATGAACCTTCTAAGCAGCTGGATGACATCTGCTCGTGGAAGGCCCTTGTTCTCCAGGACTACTTGAAACACTCTGCTGGAAGGGTAGCACAGCAGGATACAAGCAATCCAGCAGATTTCTGCAGGGTGTTTGGGGCAATACTTTGACACAAATTTTGGAAGGACCAACTAGGGCAAATGCTTTGCTGGATCTGCTACTTGCAAGTAAGGAGGAATTGATCAGGGAAGTAATAGTCAGTGGCAACCCAGGCTGTAGTGGCCGTGAGATAGTAGGATTTCAGATTCTGAGGGAAGTGAGGAGGGCAACTAGCAGACTAAGGCCCAGAATTTTACTTTGTTTAGAGAACTAGTGAGTGGTGTCCTGTAAGAGGCTGCTGTGAAGGGCAAAGGAGCGCAGGACATGTTGATCTCTAGAGACAGTTTTCTCAAACTGCAAAAATGACTCATTCTAATGTTCATAAAAATAGCAGGCATGACAGCAAGCCTGCTAGACTGCAGGAAGAGCTCCTGACTTGAGCAAAAATGAAGTCCACAAAAGGTACTGGTATTGCTTACATGTGCAGGAATGGACTTAAGTCAAAGCTTGGTTGGAGTTGAAACTGAGGGATGCGGAGAGCAACAGGAGAGCTCTCACAAGTATGTGGGCAGCTGGAGGAAGAGTAAGCAGAACCTGGCCCTGCTGCTGAGTGGAGTAGGGTGACAACCTTGGGGTGCAGTGGGGATCTCAGAAGGGGTCTGAGTACTCAGTACTTTCTTTGCCTTGGCTTTCACTGACAGGGCCTGTTCTCAGGTGTGGCAGAATTTAAGGAGCAGAGAGAGATGCCATCCGTGGTAGAGGAAGATCAAGTTACAGAGTACTTAAGTAAAATGGACAAACACAGACTCATAGGAGCAGGTGAGATTCACCCAAGGGAACTGGCTGACACAAGTGTGAGACCTCTCTCTCCCTACCGTCTTGGACAAGTCATGGCAATTGGGGAACATCCTCAGAAACCGAAACGTGGAAAGTGTTGCATCTTCAAAAAAGACAAGAGTGGACAACTACAGCAATGGATGAAATAAATGGATTTGTATCATCATATTACAAAGATGATAGAGCATTTGACTTGGTATACGTCACGTAACAAATTCTAAGGTGCTTCTAGATCTGTATAAATTTTGTCTGCAGATAGTCCTATATATGTTGTCTTCTGAAACTTCTGCTCTAAGCATTAGATTAGCTCATGGTAGGAGAACTTACTTTGGAAGTAAACTTGAGGAATTTTGGGAGTAAAGTGCTGTCAACAGGCTGTCATTTAAGTGCTGTGTTGAATAGGTACATTTTGAACTGGACTTGATGTGGTACTTGACACTGGCAGCTTTCTTGAAGCCTATTTCTAGGATCAGTGATGTATTACTGTTGTTAGTATAGCTGAACAGGTTCAGAAAGATAAAATGGAGTTTGGTTGTGCATTGACAGCAATTCTGTGTAGCTGTTCACATTAATTTGATTGCGGTAGCCTTAGTGCACAGCTGGAGAGCAAGCATGTCCCTTAGAATGGCAGCAGTACTTCTGTCTTTGTTGTCTGTCTTGTCCTTGATTCACAGGCAGTTAAGCTGTTTACAACTCAGCTGCTGAATACCAGTACATATGGATGACATGTCTCGTAGGCAAACTGAAGCTGGTGACAGTTTACCTTATTATGACATGCTGTATGTTGTAGTAGCTCAGTAGCTGTTTCATGACTCTGTGAGAGCTGACAACCTGACAGTTGTTCTAAGCTATGTCATTCCTGTTTGTGAGTTCAAACCTGTTTTAAAATGGGCTTTCTATGCAGGTAAGGCTTGAGCAAGTTTGGAACGGTTTCAGTTTGCGTTTGTGTTTTCCTGTGTGGTGAATTATGGTGGCAGAAGAGACTTAATTTTGGAAGCCGAGGTTAATAGATTTGAATTTGTTTCTTCATATGGTTTATTTCCCCACCCTGATTCTCAGTCATTAACCATTACAAGAACAGTATCTGACTTTCTGGGTTTAAAAATGATTGGAAGATTATTCAGATGTAATAATGTAGTGTTGTCTGTTTTGTGGGTATTTTAATACAGAAGCAATAAATTCATGCTTTTGCAATTATCCTATTACATTTTGATCCTTTGTACTCTTAAAAGGTGGAGTGTCTTTTTCTTCCATTTAAAGGAAGTAAAGATTCACAATAGAAATCTTCCTCTTTGAAGCGAGGTACCGTGATGATGATCAAGCAATTTTACTAGGAAGCATGGAAGGTGATAGCCTAAAAAGCACGAAAGGAAGCTGTCTTGATGAAACCCTGCTGAATAGAATAAAGATTTCCTATTTGCCAAGTCCACTGCTGTTCAAAGTCCAATAGGTTATAGTGGCAGGGTTGCTGCTGAAAGGCTCTTAGGAGTTATTCTAACCTAGGAACCTCTGCTGCGTTGCATTTTCTGTACTGTTCTTGTACTCTGTAAGAGTTGCTCCTACTCGACAGCTTTGTGTTATGTTCATTAGTAATTCTGTGAATGTGGAGGGATGAAACAGGGTGTAAACATTTCTCTGTTGTGAGTGTTTGCAGTGAAGCAAAACTCTGCTTCTTTTCTTGCATTAAACTACCACCAGTGTGTTTCTGTTTTTGAAAGAAACACTGCATTTGACTGCAGCTTTTCTTTAAGGTAAAGGCCAATCTAACCTGCAGATGATTAAAAAAAAGTGATCTAAGTCTGAATTACAAAATTTGAGTGAAGAGTCGTGTTCTCTGGAACAGCTAGGATGATCCAAGGTAGGGACTCTGGAATACCCTGGTAGTACACATCCTAATTCTAAGATATTCGTCGTTTCGTTTTTTTGTAAAGTGAATTTCATCTCAGTTACAAGAAAATTACAGACTTTCTTCACTAGTGTTTGTAACTTTCTTATTCAGAGATTAATATGATTGATTTCCTAGAAAGTGATATTGAACATGACTTCTTAAATAAGATCAGAACTGTGTTTTATTCCAGTGAGTGATAAATAAAACTGTTTCCTAGATCACAGATTCTCAGATAAATTTCTTTTAATTTTATCAGTGTAAACTATTATTTCCAGCAAACAAAAAAAAATCTATCCTAGCTGAAAGGTAGGACTCGGGAATCCTTACCCTCGGGGTCAACTTGAAGAACTCTGTTTTAATTTTTAACCTGCTTAAGTGAAAAACAAATATGTGGATTTGTTGCTAGTAGCATAGGAGAAAGGAGCTGCAATTTGTAAGCACGTGTCCAGGTACAGAGTGAGATTCAGCACTCTCTTTGCCATTCAGGCATGTTGCTGCTGATTCTGTCTGTTTCTGCTGAAGACAATGCAGTGCATTGCAATGCGATGCAGTGAGGTGAAAGACATTTTCAGAACAATAGTTAAACATCGTCCATGATGTCCTCCCAAAAGTGAAGTGCCTCTCCTTGTGGCACTGTCCTTAGAGAACCTGCCTACCTGTAAGCCATGAAGTTCAAGGGGTGGAATTGTGTTAGACGAGCAGAGTGTCCATTGCATATGGCACAGTATCTGTTGCATGTGGTGAGGTTGGTCCCCGTTAAGGGAGCACGTGGATAGTAGAACACAGGAAATGATACTAGAGATTCAGCTGGTGGCATCTTCTGGAGTAGATTGCATTGAAACTGCCTCAGGATGCTCTGGGTGGGTTTTATTCTGGCTGTGTTGAATTTTCAATGAAATGTACAATTGTATTGCCCATTGGAGATTGCAAGAGTTGTTGTGATACTTTCATAAAAAGAGGACTAATATACTTTACAAGCCAAATACAGCCCTCTGTTTTACCTTCTTAGCACCTAGTCTGCTACAAGTATTTATTTTCCAAAGTGTGGATGCTAACCAACCAACTATTGCTTACACCTAAGCTAAACAAAGTAATCTTTGTATTTAATATAAAATACAGCATTTCTAGGATTGTTCCAGGATAGAAAGTTTTTTTGAAATAGAAATAGTAAATATAAGTACATCAAAAAGCTAATATGAAGGTTTTGAACAAGCACAAGTTCTCTTGCTTCTCAGGTGACTAGGAAACCACTAATGAAGTGTTCATTCAATCCTGTGCAATACACATACCACAGTTTATCTACTTCTGTGTGTAACTGAGCCACAGTGTGGCCATGCTCTCTTGCGTGCACACAAACAAGTTTAATTCAGGCACCTACATTCAGGTCGCAAATGGGCTGGAGGGAAGGGAGGACAAGACTGGTGTTTTTTGTTTTGTGGTTTGCTTGAATCAAGTTAAATTACTTGGCTTACTTGAAAACCTAATGGCTTTATAATGATTGTGGTCAGTCTTTAACGCGCTCAAAGAAATGGAACTTTTTTTAGCTAGATCTCTTTTCTTTGACCATTCACCAGAAATGAAGTGATAAATTGATTTGTTCGTTGCTGTAGAATATAAAGCATGTATAGAGAGCACACAGATTGCAGGAGAGTCCTTAAAGAATATCTTCATACTTCATTTGACTTCCTTCTGTCAATTTTAGTTTGTTCACTTGGTCTTGCTCAGTATACCGGTTCAATTGTTTAGTGTCCTTGTTTGCCACTTCTTCCTGTGCCACTGGCCTGTGTGTAATCTGCATGTCTGTCTTCTTACACCTTTGAGGGATAGCCTGCCTTTGCTACCATGTTAAAAGCAAAGGGACAAGTCTGTATTTCTTCAATAGATAATAAAATTCAGTTCAGCTGTTTCAAGCTAAATTGTATCCACCTTATTTAAAACTGGAGTGATTTATGCTTAATATTGGAAAGCTAAGGCAGTGAATTTTGGAAGTGTGTATGACAGGGAAAGAAGGATGTGTCTTGGGGATTTGGAGATAAAAGAGACTTTGTAATGAGATAGCTGCTTTACAGCAGTTTGTATCTTGAAGTATGCATAAAACTGCTTTTGTGCCATAGGACTGAAAGGGGGCTGATGTGATCTCTGTTTTTAGAAGATTTTTGGGAGAGGGCTAGGAAGATAGAAGTCAGTTCACCTCATGTCAGTACCAGGCATCTTAGTGGACATGACGATAAAGACTAGCACTAGTGACCACATAAGTAAATGCAGTGAGTGGAGGAGGAAGGTAGACTACGTGCCGCTTGCAAAAGACAGCGATACTTAACAGATCTTACCAAGTTCTTAGAAAATGCCAAAAAATGTGGGGATGATGCACATCTGGTGGGTTCCATTTGTTTCGGCAGAGCCAGACTAATTCTGTTTGCATGTGAGTTTCACAAGATGGTTGCCTGTTTTAGTCTGTCCCTTGGACTTTTCTGTTGGCCACTGTCCAAGCAGGGTACTGTCAAGCTGGACCTCTGATCTCATGCTGTTTAATCTGTTTTAAGAGACAGAACTGAGCATAACAAAACTACTAGTTAACTAACTGAAAGTTTCTGGAGACTTGACACAGATGTATTAAAGTTAATGTTTTCACGTAAGTGTGTTATGGACTCTGCTGTAGCTATTTTGGGGGAGTTACATACTAGGCACGCTGTAGATTGAAATTACAAGATACTGCTCGAGTTAATTTCTTTTAATGTGTGTTTTAATGTCTGATTATCTCCTAAATTTGTGTTGAAGGTGTAAAATACATGTATCTCACACTAACTTTCCCTTTCTCAGATTGTATTTCTTCTAATTGTTTAAATCTTGAATAAAATAAAACCTTAGTGGTTCCGGGGAGGATTGCATGACAAAAATCAAAGGCTGTAAATAGTATGTGGCATGTTGCTTCATTATGAAGGCTGGAGATAAGGCAAGAAATAAGTCATTAATGGTATTTTGGCTGTTTAGTTTTGTGATACTATCACTCATATGCCCAAAAGATAAGATAGTCAACTCTTTGTTCTTCTAGATTAGGTCTTATATTTTGTTGTGGGGTTTGTTTTGTGGTTTGGGTCTTGTTGGGTTTTTTTTGGTTTTGGTTTTTTTTGGGGTTTTTTGTTTGTTTGTTTGTTTGGGGTTGTTTTTTTTGTGTAACATACAGTCTGACTTGTTTACTCTTGGGGAGGGTGGGGAGGAGCTATATTTTGTCCTCTGAATGTTGGTGTTATTCGTAGTCTGCTATCAGGGGTTATAGTTTAAAGTTCTTTCAGGTTTCCATTTTGAGGCTATCCGTTATTAAGATTAGGTAGACACAATGACACTGGGGGTATCTGTTTAACAGGGGCATATTGTACTCATTTCAGATGCTTCAGGATAGATACACGAGCTACCAAGATCAGTGTTTTTTATTTACCTGCAACTTAAATCAATTATTTGGCGTCTCTTTGGTAAGTTTGATTTAATAGATGTCATTCAAATCACAGAATCTGTTAAAGAGAAACTTTCCATTCAGTGCTCACTACATGTAATGAGACTGTTATCTCTGATTTATGTTTTTGATCCTATAGAATATAAGTATCTTGGATAAGCATAGGCTTTATTGTAGAATGGTAGGAGAATAATGCTGGCAGATGTTACTGCCGTGCAGGTGAAGTTTCACTGCCTTTAATGTAGAGTAAAAATATGTGAAAATGACCACTAAGAACTAGTCTCAAAGTCCCCAGCCATTGGAAGCATCCAATGAGCAAGGGTATACCAGTAAAACTCTAAAGCTACTTGTGGTTGCCTAACTAATGATTCCAGACTCTTGACAGTGGTTTCTTATTAAGCCTCATAAGATGTTTACCAAGAAAGTATAGTTACAGCCCTGTTATGTATGAGGAAAATGGAAGTGGAGGAAGAAAGTTCTTGTCAAAGTAATTTTAAAGTATAGTGAAACACAAGAATGAAATCCGGGTCTTGCAAATGGCCTACAAACACTTTCTATTAGTGCCCAAGTTTTCTTGAATATGAGGTTGGTAGGTTAAACTGTAAAGTTGCTTGAAGCAACTCTGAGTTCTCCTCATGGATTTGTTTTCAAAATCTAGGTTGTTCTCCCTCTCTCTTCCTGTGTTAAGACTTCTATCAACTACTTGTACTGCTGCAGTTTTGCATGTTTTTCTATAGGCAATGACATCCTAGTATAACACTTGCCTTTATATGTTGTAAACAAGCTGGTCCAAAATTCTTTCTTGGTACAAGTGAAGCTTTGTCTAAAACTATGCAGAATAGGCTGTTTGCTGTAGGTCTCCTTTTGTGCAGCTGGAAGTAAAACAGCGATTCTTTACCTTCAGACTGTTCAGGATGCAATCTGGTTTTGAATGTGAAGTTTGGCTTTTCCTGTCAACAACAGTTATATGTAGTACTAAGATGTATTATCTAGTTATAAAAAAATGGAATATGCTGAAACTTCAAATGGTAAAACACCTTCCTTTTCTTCAGTCTTAAGGTCGTGTTTCTTCTGTAAAACAATAAATTTACTTGCTGAGTTTCCAGTGGTGCCACGTAGATGTAGGCAGGCTTTATGCAGGTGTCTGTGCTATGTAGGAGTAGGCAGATGTGGGATGGTATTCTTTCTGAAGCTCTGGCATTTTATCATAAATCATGCTAACAGATAGGAAGGGTACGCTGCTTACTTCAGTGTCTATGTTGTTACTGATCACTTGGAATGTAGTAGGATGTCTGCTCTTCTGTGTAAACATTTTAACGCAAACTGGAGGTTAGGGTGTGATGACCAGTGCATATGCATTTTACAAATTCTGTTGTGGACCTTTTGTATTGCCCTGGAAGAAGGGAATGCCATTGTTTCAGGCTGAGTAAATATACATGTATGTATGAGTGCATTTCATCTTTTGAGATATATTAAAAAATAGATGCGTGCATGTGCAGTTTGTGTATGGTAGAGCATACAGCAAAATAAGGAAACAGCCATTGCTTCACTCAAAGCTGGATGTTAATCATGTTTTTAATTTATAGCTACCTTGATGAGGAGAAACTTCATGAAGAAGTCAGGAGGATTTGTTTAGCAAATGTGACATGGCTGTATTAGATACGTTTTAAAGCAATCTTTGAAAAATAAAAGGAGGGATTCCAACTTTAAAAAAAAAAAGTATTTAAGAATATTGGAAAGCAAAAGAACCATATATGTTGGTGGATTCCAAATGACTTTGAGTAATGTAATTCCATAAGCATGATGATCATGCTTACGGTGAAATAAGTATTTTGTAAGCCTGGTGTTTAAGGCCCATGTTTTGGTAGTGTTTGTAAAGGCACAGTGCAGAATGTGTATCATGGAGGGATGAATTACTTTGAAAGGATATATTTTATTAATTGTGTTGTTTTTTTCTTTCTCTTGAATTAGTTTTAATGGTGGCAAATACCAGACTTCTTCTGTTATCTCCAAGCAGGTGTGTTCTACTTTAAATTGTAAAAGCTTCTTAAAGCTGAAGAGAGTTAAAAAGGACTTACAACATACATAGAATATAAAGTGAAGGTGGTGTGTTGTATATTAGCTGATCGGTTACTGTCTTGAAGGCTGCAAACTGGAATTATGTGAATGTTCTTAAACATGAATTGAGAGATTATTTTTTAATTATTTCTCCTAAGTAATTCTCCTAGTAATTCAACTTACGAGTTGTATGTCACCTCTGAAATACAACAACTAACTGTTTAATCAAAAACTTATGTCACCTGGGGCTTCTTGAAGAAAACTGACTTAACTGGTATTACCCATGACACTTCCTCTTGATGTTCTTCTGAAAATTCTTGGCTTCAGTGATGTAACTCAGGTGTAAAAGTTTCTCAAAAGGCCAGACAGTTGTAGTTTTAAATGAGATCATGTATGATGAGACCTGTTCTGAAATGTGTTGGCTTTTTCTTTCCTTCTTTCCTTATGATGAGAAGCGGGGTTGTGGTTAATGTTTGATTCTCATAACATAAGATCTGAGCCTCTTACAAGGATTTAATCATCTTCTATGTCACTATAATGATGAAAACCAATCTCTTTTGGGATAGGATTTCTTTAATTGCAAGAGTTACCAGTAATGTAATCAGTCATGCTGATTGTTCTATTAATGCCAGCTTTCTTAAGGGGTAGTTAAAATTCTTTAGTTTTGTTGTCTCAAAAAGGTATTCTGTTTCTTTTCCTTCCAGGCTATTTACTTTCTAGAAGAGAGGGTCAAGCAGGATCCCCTGAAAAGCCATTGTCTGATCTGGGTCGTCTCTCGTACTTGGCTTACTGGAAAAGTGTCATATTAGAATACCTTAACTGCCACCATGAGAAACAAATCAGCATCAAAGGAATGAGTCGAGCTACTGGAATGTGTCCACATGATATTGCCACAACCCTGCAGCAACATAGCATGATAGATAAGAGAGAAGATAGGTCAGTGAATCTTGTAAAAAATTTTAAAAATACTGAGACAAAACATTCAATTTCTCTACTTCCAAAACAGTTGATGTGAAAAATGTCTGTGTAAATTTTGACTTTAAAATCAATGATAACCATCTTACTGAAGAAGTCAGTACAGCCAGGTGTTGTTAATGGGGTCTTATATAAAGACTGTTTCTCCCTAAACAAATAGTGGGTTTTTGGATCTTCTTTCATGTTAGTGGTTATTAGACGGGTGTGGCCAGCTTGAAACATTTTCAGTGAAGAATTTTGTTTCGTTCAGTATCATCATCTTCTGTAAGTATAACCCTCAACTCTTGCTTTGCAAATATCTTGCTTTGAATACCAGTGAAGGAAAACTCTGGGTTTGTGGTGGGTGGCAGTCTCTTTCTCCACACCCCCTTTTTCAGTCATTACTGAATTCACACAAGCCATGGGAGCAGATCAGCCCTCCGTGAAGTCCTCCTGCCCACGGTACTGGGAATGCAAATGACTTCTTGGAAGTTCCTATTTAATGTTGCGATCAATGTTGAAAGCTAGTGCACTGGGAAGCTAAGTTCCTGTTTTGTGAATATCTTCTTTCTTAATGATCTTGATTGATATTTCAGATTTTAAGTGGGTTGTTTTTGTTGTTTGGGCTCTTTTCTTTATAAAATGCCTTAAATGACTTTCAATGGTATTTGTGTTTCTGAAGAGCTTCTTAATTCTTTCTGGGTGTTCCAATCATAGAAACTTTATAACTAAGCAAAACTGCCTTACAAACAGTGGATTGCCAAAAAATAAAATGAAGATCAGGAATAGCTCAGCCTCAGTAACTTTTATGTGCACCAGCACGAGTGTTCAAAACTAGTAAGTTTTGAACTAGTAAGAATACAAGTCTTCAAAAAGGAGCTTGGCTTACAGGATGGTGTTACGAGAGTAGTAAGAGGAGTGCTGTCATTGCATTAAAACCTTAACATTCTGGGGTGCTTATTTATGGACAACCTGGCAGGACAAATGCATTTTAATGGAGAATCAAATATGTATTCATTACTCATATGCAGCTTCTACCCTGGCACAAATTATTGTAGGCCCTGAATACTGACACCCAGTTAGAAAATAATGGTTTTTCATCGATAGAATTCAAAATACTTTATGAACAAGGTCAGTTAGTCTTTTTTCACAGGTAGTAAAGCTTAGACAGGGACATGAACTGACCTGGCTGAAGGTATCGAGAAGGTCAGTGGCTGAGCCAGGAAAGGAAATCATATCTTTGAAATTCCTGCCAGACACTTACCTTGGGAATTGGATATGGCTTCTTATGATTTCCTACATTTTTTTAAATTTTTCTTACATGTAGTGAAATAGAAGTTTGTCACAATTCTGTGAAAAGGGTTCACCTGGATCTGATTTTTTTTTAAAGCATTCTCTCAGTAAAAAGCAATGTTGTCACTTAACCTACCTGATTTTTATAGCAAAACCAAAAAAAAAAACCAACATGTTTTTTGTTGTTTAAAATTGTATAGTTCTTTGTAACGGGATTTTGGTGGGATATGCGCTAGTACATTAGCATACTGTGCTATTATGTTAGTCTTTACCTACTTTTGATATGCTGCTTCATTTCATAGTAATTAGAAAGTTGTTTTCCACTGCATCAGCATAGGACTAAGGTACATTTTTATACTTTGTTAGCAAAACTGTTTGTAACTTGCTTTCTTGTCCAGTTAGCTGCCATCTTCAGCTGTAATATTAATAACTTTCTCGCTCTTTACTTGATGATCCACAGTGTTTTCTATTTATGCTTGTATGTCAAATTAAAATTGGAAATTGTTCTGGCAGTGACTAAAGTGCCAACTCTAAACCTCTCACGTGGATTTAGAATAGTCAACTCTAAAACCTTTACTTTTCTCTCTGTTGCCCTAGTGATGTTTTAGTATTGAGCTTTCACTTCATAAACTGTTGTTTCCTCACTTCCCCTAAGTAAACAGTCACTGTAAGAGTGTTAGATCTATGTGTGTCAGCTGATATTTTTGGCTTGATCTATCCATTTATTTACCCATCTATTTTCACAGGTTATTGTGCAAAAAGATGTAAACTGTAGGAAGGTTGTTTTAAGTGATCACTTAAAAAAAATAAATTACTGTTTATTGGATTGTAGATTTGTAATTATTAGAAGAGAAAAGCTGATTTCAAGTCATATGGAGAAACTGAAAGCGAATCCACGTATCAATGAAGTAGATCCTGAAAGCTTGAGATGGACTCCTTTGTTAGTTTCTAATGCTGCAGTTTCTGAAGAAGAGAGAGAAGCAGAGAAGGAGGTAATAGCTGAAACTTCTTATTCTGCATTTCCCTTCCTTTGGATTTCATCACTCTGAATATTCAACATTAGGCTGTCTTAAATAGAGCAGTTTTAACTTTGACCACTGCTTAATGATAGGGGATACTGATATTATTGAAACGCACAGTTTTTGGAAGCTGTGCAGCAAGACATGGTAACTTTGGGGGGATGAATATGAAAACTTAAAACATGAATCCCTTGTCATAAAGCTGTATTTATCACTCTTGAGGTAGTCGAAGAGCATGTAATCAGATCAAATTTGGTGCAGAGCTCAGGGGGTGCAGTGTCAATCGATTCTTTGTGTTATGAACTTGCTCAAAGTGATCCATGTCAGTGGGCATGTAATGTAGTGCTAAAGGACTTAAATCAATTCGCTGCATCATTAATAGTGCTAAATATCCCATGAAATGCAATCTTCTTTGGTTTGTTATCCTAACTGTTGTAAAGGAGTTACTAGATGATTCAGCTGAAATGTTGTTGCTAGGTTAGCCAGCAGTGCTAATCAGGGTTGACTTATTGTAACTCTTTAGCTGAACGTAAAGGATACGGCTAAGTAAATGCTGTTTCAGTGACCCGTTATTTTAACCTCAACCCTTCAGGCTGAGCGTCTGATGGAACAAGCTAGCTGCTGGGAAAAGGAAGAGCAAGAAATATTCTCCACAAGAACTAATAGTAGGCAATCACCCGCAAAAGTACAATCTAAAAATAAATATTTGCGATCTCCAGAAAGTGTGGCAGTGGTGGGGGAGCGAGGGCAATCCACAGAGCAATCTAAGGAAAGCAGCGAGGAGGATGGCGGGGATGAGAATCAGCAAAGTTCACCTCCCCGGCTGACAAAGCCACAGTCGCTGGCCATAAAAAGAAAGGTGTGTTACTTCAATGGTTTGGTTTAAAGTCATTCCTCTCTTATTTCAATCAAATCGTTATCATAGAAATAACAATCTGGTTTTTTTACGAACATTTATTAGACTGCTTTAATCCTTTCTGTGTTGTTTGGACACTGAACATCTCCTGTCTTCTGTTTTTGCCTCTCCGTCCAACTTCTTATCGTTTGGATTTTTCACAGAACTGTAAAATACTAGTGACACAAAAAAATCAGAATTTCTTGTTAATTTTTAAACTAGTGATTGCCCTCTGCTGTTTGGCATTGGTATTGGTTCAATATTTTAATGGTTCTTCCTTGTTTCATTTTAAGATGGAGTCCAGCTTGTGGGGTTTCTTTTTATTGTTTTTAATATAGGAACTCTTTAAAGAGAAATACTGTTTTTCAAAAGCAAATGCTGTTAAAACAAAACAGTTTTTTACCTGTAATCTTCTAATTTCCAAGGATTTAAATGTTAAATTCTGGTTACTGCAGTGTTTATGTAATTCTTAATTTTGTTGAAAAATCAACTTTTTGAACTATTTAAATTAGTAAACTAAGCATCCCAAAATATTACAGCACTCACCTTTAGCATATGTATTTAGGTGTGTCTCTGGTGAGAATTAGGGAATTGGAGTGTCCCTTTGTTTATACTTCATATGAGCAAACTTGAAAGTAACTATAAATCTGTGAGAATGCATAATAATAGAAACAGAAACTGTTGTCCTCTCTAGCAGCCAACTGTAGGATTCTTCTGGTGTACTGTTGAGACCCATGTGGAGCTTGAGGGGTACTTCCTTTGCTGTTATCTATTTTTCTATATACATATTTCTAAAATAGCAGAAACCAGAAATGTAGAAGAATAAACTTTGATACTTGTGAAGGTTGTTGGGGAATTATAAATCTACAGAGGAAAAGTGTGTAAGTACAATTTATGTAATATTGCTGTGAATATTACTTGACAGAAGGAGGTAAAAGTCACTACAACATGAAGAAAATTCTAGTCTTAATTTTCACCTATATACCTATTTTAAATGTTTAGACATTTTACTTTTGGATTCTGTCTACATTTGATTTTGATGCAATGTAAGGGTTTTGGGGTGGTTGGGGGTTTTTTTGGTTTTTTTTTGTTGTTGTTGTTTTTTGTTTTTGAATGAGCAAACAGATTATTGTAAACTCACTTTACAAAAATGTGTTTGTTTATATCCAGAGTCAGCTAACAAACAGGAATGTAGAAAGAGTTACATTTGTGGAATTATTTTTCAGAGACCTTTCATACTGAAAAAGAAAAGGGGCCGTAAACGCAGAAGGATTAATAGCAGTGTTACAACAGAGACAATTTCGGAAACAACAGAGGTGTTGAATGAGCCATTTGATAACTCAGATGAAGAGCGTCCCATGCCGCAGCTGGAACCTACCTGTGAGATGGATGGGGAAGATGATGACTTGAAGCCTGTGATTAGAAAAGCTTTTGAGTATCAACCTGGGCAGCAGAAACAGGAGAAGGAGGAGGAGGAAGAGCAGAACAAGGAGGAGAAAGATATTTGTTGTTACAGGAGTGATGACAATTGTACAAGTAAGCTGAAAATGTTCTTACATCTTCACAAAATTAATTTGTCGGGTGTTTATTTATCAGAAGTGTTTATTTTTGCCATAAATCTGGAAACTTTTAATGAGATGTATTTAGCTATTTTGGTCTTAAAATCTTAGAATTTTAATAATGCTTTCTACTTCAAGGTGCTACTGGAGCCATTAATCTCACGTAGTTCATTAGAATTCAGCAGTGGCTTCAGATTTTTTTTGTTCTGTTTCTGTTGGGTTTAATTCTTGTGTTATTCGTGACCTATTAGTATTATCATCTGGTTTTTGTGTTCAGAAAAAAAATGTTTTCCAGTCTGAAGCACTGCAGTCCTTGTCATGTTGCCAAAAACAACTTTTATGTCCCTGCAACAGGGCATTTCATCCTCAACAGAGCAGAGGTATCACTGGAATTTTGTCTAACATTGTTTTTGTATCCTTGGTAAAGGGTACAAGCAAAAAGTAAGATTTGGTTTACACAAATATCTTTCTGTTCAGCATTGTTGGTAATTCAATGACATGTTTGTTGTTTCTGGGGCACGATATGTCCTCAGTACTGGAGTCCCTATTTTTTTCCCCACAAAAGACAGGGATAGTTTTAACTGTCTTCTTTCAAAGCTGCTTATCTAGTTTGATTTCAAGGATATTTCCTGGCAGAAAAGCTAATGGATGGATAGTGAAACTACTAACGAGCTATTCTGAACATACACTCATCCTGGCTCTCAAATTACGCTTGTAAGTTTTAATTCTAGAATGAATGACTGGATTCTCAGGTCTGTATATTTTCTCGAAGAAACCAGTGGGTACTATCTTAGCGTTCTCATAATTGCATGGGAAGTTTAATCTTTGCGTTCCTCAGTTGAGGGATCACGCACTGATTTCTGTTTTAAAGAGCTTTTGTGCGACTAGAGCAACCATGCTTACGAATGTTGGTGCTGTTACAAACCAGTGCACAGGTACATTAAAGTATTACTGCTTTTTCGTGCTTCTCAGCAGAAATGAATTAAACTAATAGTAGCAAATTCAGAGTGTTCCAGCTATGTCTCAGTGGTCAGGTTTGCGCTGCTTTAACTAGGCTGATACTGTGTATTTATTTGTCCATGGACCACATCATCACATTAATTGACTGTAGGAGTGTTATAACACCACAGTGAGAGGCAGAACTTGGCAAAAGAGTATCACTGAAGCCATTACACTCCCAGGTGCAGCATGTTATACACCAGAAAAAGGGAGAATTCTCAGGATGTAAGTGGTATCTGGGGAGAGAGGAGAGGAGAGAATGTGTTTGGGTAGTTTTTTACAGTCAATGGTTTAATTTAGTGTTCTGATGCACTCTGTGTTTAATTTCAATTACCATTTGGCTTTTATCATGTATTGTGAGCTGTGTCATGATATGCTGCCCGTGAGAGGATGCTAGAATGGACAACTTTTTTTTTTCTTTTTTTTTAGTGTTGGTACTAAAGCATGATTATATGCTTACTATGGCTTGTCCTCCAGATTGGTCAAACAGGAAACTCCAGACTCTCATGTTATTACTGTCCAAAAAGATGAATTAGATCAATGCATATATAATGTGATGGCATACCTCTATTCTAAAAACAAAGGTTGATAGTCAGATATTTGGACAATATTTTTGCTTTAGTTTACATGTCTTGTGATTTAAATCTCTGGGATTCTTATGGTATATAAATGGTGTTTCTGATGGTCACTGTTAAAAGCCCACCAAACAAGAACTTTACATATCTGTGTAAGTGTGTGTGAGCTGTAGATATTATGTCATTCTATTGTGGTCTGAAATCTGTTTATAACTCTTGTTCCAGAGTTTCTTAATACATTTTGAGTTTATAAATTACTTTTGGGATTATGTTTGAAAATATTGATTAGTTTGTGCAAGCTAAAGACTTTTCTTTTGTCTCTGTTGCCTCCCAAAGATAATACAGAGGATGTAGCTGTATTGGAAGAAAGCACTAAAGACAATCTTGAACCTTTAAAGAGTAAGCAGGGTTGGCCCAAAGGAGTTAAGCGCGGTCCGTCTAAATGGAGGCAAAGCAAAGAAAGAAAACCTGGCTTTAAGCTTAATTTATACACTCCACCTGAGACTCCTATGGAGCCTGACTATCAGGTGCTGGTGGAGGAGCAAAAGGAAGTAGCTGAAGACAAGCCCTGCTCAGTTCCTGCTGTTACAGAGGAAGCGATTAAAGAGCCTGTTGAAGTACTACCACCACCAGATGATGAGGTAAAAGAGGTAGAACCTGAATCTCTGCATCCACCCAGTGAACCCTTTGAAAAACAAGAAAATGAGATGATGAAAGCTGGGGAAGAAGAAAGGAATGTAGAAGAAGGTGGAATCGATTCAAAAGATCAAGAAAAAGACAAAGCAGAAGAGGTTTTTCTGCAAAAAGAGGAGTCTGCGCATTTGGATGATCAGGAGGAGGAGGAGGAGGATGATGAAGAACCTTCCCACAATGAGGATCATGATGCAGATGATGAGGACGATAGCCACATGGGTTCAACAGAAGTGGAGAAAGAGGAATTGCCTGGTGAAGCTTTCAAAGAAATGCTGGAAACACAGCAATCTTTTTTAGACGTAAATGTTCAAACTGGTAATTCAAATCAAGAGGACTTAATGGATTGTGGTGTTGACCTTGCAGCTGACGAGTGTGAAAGTGACCAGAAAGAACTTGCTACAGATTCAGACCCGGTGCCTGAATCTGATGATGATCACACAGATAACAACCAGGACCAAAAAGCTGGTGAAGAATTACATTCCGATTTCAAGGGAGACAGTACTGAGACCATGGAGATTGATTCAGAGACAGTTCAAGCAGTACAGTCTCTAACCCAAGAAGCGAATGAACAGGAGGATGCGTTTCAGGACTGTGCAGAGACTCAAGAGGCCTGTAGAAGTTTGCAAAACTATGCCCATAATGACCAAAGTCCCCAAATGACCACACTGGATGATTGTCAGCAGTCTGACCACAGTAGCCCAGTTTCGTCTGTGCACTCTCATCCCAGCCAGTCAGTTCGTTCTGTTAATAGTCCAAATGTTGCTCCTTTAGAGAACAGCTATGCTCAGATCAGCCCAGATCAAAGTGCCATTTCTGTGCCATCTCTACAGAACATGGAGACCAGCCCGATGATGGATGTTCCCTCAGTTTCTGATCATTCACAACAAGTTGTGGATAGTGGGTTTAGTGACTTAGGGAGCATTGAGAGCACAACCGAAAACTATGAAAACCCAAGCAGTTACGATTCTACAATGGGCAGCAGCATCTGTGGAAACAACTCTTCGCAAAACAGTTGCTCGTACAGTAGCCTTACATCTAGTAACCTAACACAGAGTAGCTGTGCAGTGACACAGCAGATGTCTAACATTAATGGAAGCTGCAGTATGATGCAACAAACAAACATCAATTCTCCTCCCACTTGTAATGTAAAATCTCCCCAAGGTTGTGTTGTTGAAAGGCCTCCAAGCAGCAACCAACAGTTATCCCAGTGCAGCATGGCCGCTAATTTTACACCACCTATGCAGTTAACTGAAATCCCCGAGACTGGCAATGCCAACATTGGATTATATGAAAGAATGGGGCAGACTGAATTCGGACCGGGGCATTACTCCCAGCCATCTGCCACCTTCAGCCTTGCCAAACTGCAACAGTTAACTAACACGCTTATGGATCATTCTTTGCCTTACAGCCATTCAGCTGCTGTAACTTCCTATGCAAACAGTGCCTCTTTGTCCACCCCCTTAAGTAATACAGGGCTTGTTCAGCTTTCTCAGTCTCCACATGCTGTTCCTGGAGGACCCCAAGCACAGGCTACCATGACCCCTCCCCCCAATCTTACTCCTCCTCCCATGAATTTGCCACCTCCCCTTTTGCAGCGTAATATGACTTCATCGAATATTGGAATATCCCACACCCAAAGACTGCAGACTCAGATGGCCAGCAAAGGTCATGTTTCTGTAAGAACCAAATCCACGCCTCTGCCACCTGCTGCTGCAGCCCATCAGCCACAAATCTATGGGCGTGCTTCACAGACTGTGGCCATGCAAGGGCCTGCGCGGACCTTAACAATGCAGCGTGGTATGAACATGAGTGTCAATTTGATGCCAGCCCCAGCTTATAATGTCAATTCAGTGAACATGAATATGAATACCCTTAATGCTATGAATGGTTATAGTATGTCCCAGCCGATGATGAATAGTGGATATCACAGTAATCATGGGTATATGAATCAAACACCCCAGTACCCTATGCAGATGCAGATGGGAATGATGGGAACTCAGCCATATGCACAGCAACCAATGCAGACAGCACCCCACAGTAACATGATGTACACTCCTCCGGGGCATCATGGCTACATGAACACAGGCATGTCTAAGCAGTCTCTTAATGGATCCTACATGAGAAGGTAGGCCCTTTGGAGAGACAGGCTACCAAACTGGCATATTGGATTGATCTGCACAAATATCTTTCGGAGAGTACGATTTCAAAACCAGCAATTGGTGTGAATGCAAAAACATTTGTTGGCACCATTTAAAAGCTGTATGCAGCAGAAAGCCTTATACAAGTTTTTCTTTTTACTTTATTTCTTATTTTGTTTGGGTTTTTTTTTTTTGTTTTGGTTTTGTTTTTTGTGGGTTTTTTGTTTTGTTTTTTTTTTTAACTTCATGGGTTTTAACTTCTCTTTTCTTTGGGGGGGGAATTAGGTGGTTTTCCATTTTTTGTTTATTTCATTGAGCTTGAAGTTCTCTGGAAAGGAAGAACTCTTTCTATGAACTGCAATTACACAGCAGCTGATGGTTCAGAGCCATTTTATGTGCCTGCTCCCATTAAAAATGTGGATAAATAGACTCCAAAACTATCAGACAGTACTGGATCGTGAGCTTTTTCTCTCTCCTTTCCCCACATGTAAATGCCTTTTAGCAGTTCTTTTATTGTATTATTTCGTTTCTGAAGGTGACACTTCCGCATGCCGCTAATGTCTTTGTTAGTGACAGTGCATTTTGTAGTACTGTACAAGTGTTGTGCTTAACAGTAAGCCATTTCTTAATTTTTTTGCCTTGATTAGGTTACCCTAGTTTGAGGGGTAAAAAAAAAAGAACTATATTTTTGTTAATTATAAAACTTGTAAAAAATAATAAAAAAAAGCTGCGAAAGCTATTCACATTTTGGTTAGTTCAAAGGGTTTTATTGCTGTATGTTTAGTGTAAAGTTGAGACTCTTTTCCATTTTTGTGACCAGTTTCTTTGGGGCTGGGGTAGGAAAAAAGGCAGCTTTCTGTTTTATAAATACTGTTATGTTTTTTGTTGATTGAAACATCTCAGTGTTTATTTGTCAAGTTTTGAAACATTTTCATATATGTCCAAATACTTGGCAGGATTTAAAAAAAAAAAAGTAGTGAATTTGGTGTAAAGTTGCTATTTTATGGAAATGCCTCTAACTTTACATTTTCATTCCATCTGTAGATTTTTCTATCTTTATAAAATATTGGAGTTATTTTTTAAGGGGAAAAAATAGAGCAGTAGCGTGTGAATAGCTCAAACTAAGCTTACAGATCGCATGTAAAAAGGCAAAAGTTATTTGTGTCTGTTTATATTGCTTCCTTTTTTTGTAGCCTTTGTACCTGTACAGAGTGACTGTAAGGGCCGAACAGAAGAGGCTTGATACATGTAAAAATAGGACCCAGTGACACTCTTGTATTTATCTGTTACCTTTTTAGTCAGTCACTTAAAAAGAAAAAGGAAAAAAAGAAAAAAAAAAAAACACAAAAAACACCACAAAAAACCCACCCAAGAAACAAAAATAAAAACTGCAAAAAAACAACACCCCCCCAAGCTGTACATTTTAACATAAAATAAATTATGATGAGCCATTTTTAGCCTCTTGTGTCTTGTCATAGTTTGATGTTGCATGGGAATTACCTCCTGAAACAGTGTTTGTTACAGTGCTCTCACATGCTTGATCTAAAGCCCATTAAAGTTGATGGGGTTTGGATTAGGCTGTTAGAGCCTAAGTGTAGGTTACTCATCATAATTGCATACACCTTGTGAAAATAAGAGTATCTAAGATTATTTTTTTTAATAATCTTAATAAAATATTGAATAAATATGTATTTAATACATTACAAGGTTGTCAATATTTAATGTATGAGATATCTTTCCTATAGAAAGTGTTAATATATATGTAAAAGGTATATGATAGTAACAGACATGCTGTTTGGACTGTATCTTAATGATAGAATTGTAATCTCTTCCTTCGTCATTATTGCTGGGTTACAAGATGATGCAAATCTTGTGTTGAACCTCTGAGTTCTGTGTATATGCATGTATACGTGCACACACAAACACACACACACATATGAACACTTCTAGTCTAGCAGTAGAAGGTCTGCAAAAATCAAGAACACCGTCTACACGCGGAGCTTGAGTGGACCAAGTTTAAACTGGGTACGTGTGAATCTGCACCAGAAAAAAATCCTTGTAAGGTTTTTTCAAAATGCTTCTAATGTGATTGTGGCCACTGCATCCCACGTCTAGCCCCCTGGCACTGCAGGAAGGTTGCTAGCTAAGGTAAAAGGATTGGTCATCTTGACTGAAAGCTCTGTATGTCCCTGTTCCAGTTATTTAAAGCAGCTTTATAGGTGATACTTTTTCTGCTTAAGAGTCAGAGAAATATGTATTTCTTTAAATAAAACCCTTGAAGTGTATGGTGTCGACAAATCAAGAAATTGATACTACAGATTTATGCGCATAACTTGTTCGATTTTAATATGATGGGGCAGCAGTCTAAAATAGTGGAGCTGAATGGGAGCTAAAATTGCTGGTCAAACGGTAATTAGGAGTAACTTGTATTTTAGGAGTTCAGAATGCTTGATAAGGAGAGCATAATACAACAAAGATTTTTGTTCATGCTCTTACACTGTCAAATTTGCTTTTTGAAGCAGAGAGTACTCATAGTGCTTAAACTATATGTGTGTTTGTCTTCACAAAGTCACTGTCACCTTTTTTTATGCTTACGAAAAGGGAAGGTGAATTCAATGCAGTTAATGTGCAGCCTTCAAGTGTGCATAACTAGGACCTTGTATCTTGCAATAACTGCATCTCAAAGTAGCACTATGTTTTGTGTTGGTTTTTTTTTTTTTTTTTTTTTTTTTTTGGTTTTACATTTGTACGTTTTTATGGTGAGTGAAAAAGGCACCTGGGGCTTTATCCACTGCTTTTTAGTTTCAGGTTTCCAAGCCTGTAACTTACAGGCAATTTGGACCTTCTTGCCATTTCAGTAAGTGCTAACCTGAAACAGAGCATCCCGACTCCAGCATATTGCTAAAATTCTGTATTTGCAATACATAAGTTGAAACTTGGGTGGAAAATGATGTACTGTGTGTGCACAACAGACAAGTTTCCAATATTATTTTTTTATTTCAGAACTGAATTCCTTTCAGGCGGATTAAATGGCTGTCCATAGTGACTATTCAGCTGTGAGTTGCATTACTGCACTAAAATTTCTGTTTTATAAGAAGGCTGTCTTTTCCTTGACAGATCTACATGTTCTGTAGGTTGCGTGCCCATTGCAGTGTCAGTTCTGACTGTGCTCTAGCGCTATCCCAGCTGAGAATTAGCTCACTCCTTTGGTATCTCAAAAGAATTCTTCACAGAGTTTGCAATAGATGATTATTGTGAAATTCAGGAGGTTTCCCTGCCCGTGCAATCTTGGTCTTTGGTTTGACAAATAGGATACCTCGTACCACTAGTGATTTGCAAGAAGGAAATAAACTTGCCTCATTGGATTGGTGCATTGGTTGCAGACCTGGCTTGTAGATGAAGTCAGTGTTGCTGAAACTTGTGAGTTAACTAGTTAGCAACTTGCAAGCGTTGCCTACTCTGTGGAAGCTAGGTGTTTCAGAGCGTTTGCTTTTTCTGATTTAGTCTAATTGATCCTGGGAGAATGGTAGGGAAAAAAGCTGGGAGGTGAATAAGAGGTATGTTCACTTCAGAATTGCTTAATTACCATAGCTGCACCAGCAGAGTGCTTCAGGCAAGACCTGGTTCTAGGGAAGATGCTTATCTTCAGAGCAGAACCTACTTCATCTGGAAGTTGCCAAATCACAGTACTCCTGAAAGCTGCACTCTAACCCTTCAGCGAAGACAGGAACGGTAAGTGTTGTCACACACCGGCTACCTGATCTCCTAGCAATGGACAAAATATAACCAATTTTTTACTAACTTTGTGAGAACATTTGTGACATAAGCAGAATCAGGGGACTTCAAAGTGTACAAAACTTTCATGTTAGATCACTGTCTATGTGTTTTAGTTTTATAAGCTGTTTAATTTGTCCGTCAGGCAGGCTGGTTGATGGAAACAAACTCCATTTATACACAGTGTGGTAAATAGAAAGAATGGGCCTAGCAATTATCTGTAGTGCTGAGGGTGATCCTATGACAGCCTGTTCTGGGGAGACTGGCACCTGTAGGAGCAAGCAAACGGACCCGTGGAGTGAAGACATGCGACTCTGTCTTTCTTCCTCTTCCCTTTACTTTTAATACTTCTCTGTATTAAAACTATGTGTTTCCAGCATTGTTTATGACCTGTGTAGTAACATAGGTCAGCTCTTCCATAGTGAAGCTCTGGGGAATGAATGCATTGATCAATTTGTTGGTTTGAGCTTTGTGGAGTAGGAAGGGAGTTTGTAAGAAGGTATAAGGTAGGATTACAGTTTTGGCTTTATCATAACTTTCGTTGAGTAATTTAAATTCTTGGTAGTGTTTTGCCCATCTAATAAATAAAGATAAATAAGCTTAATTAAGCCATGTTTAAGGCCTTCAAGTAGTATGTGTAGAAACACTGGAATATGGGGTTCTATAGATTTACTTCTTGAGAAACCAGTTTTGTGCTATTTTTCCTACCCATGCAAGAATAGCAGCTCCTAGTTTCTGAGGAGGTTGGAATCCTGCCCTTTGGAAATTGTCGATACATTCTTCTATTGCTATGTCAGTGTCACCGTGTGCCAATTTCCTAATCTACTACGCAGGGCAAAATGAGTGGGAACTACTTAAAGAGATCTAGTATTTTGCTTTCTTTCAGTAGTTGGGAGGCTGCTGTTTGAAAGCTTTGTCAGTCTCCATCAAAAGCAGCTGGGCCTCAGCAAACGAAAATTTTTCCTGTGTATTTGCACAAGTCTTGGACTACAAAAGAAACACCCATCTCCAGGCCCCAGAAAACCTTGTTCGAATACAGTTCTGCATGTGATTCAGCTATAAATCCTCTTCCAGTTACAGCAGTCACCAACCTATCGTGCATGGTACAAGACAGAAAATAACCTGTAACTTGACTGAGGGAAATTCTGGTAGATATTTGTTGTGTATTAGTGGAACACTTGGTACGGAATTCCTGTCTGTAAGGCTAATGCTGAGAAACACGCTGCTGCCGTAGAGGTGAGAGAGTTCAGCTCTCTCCGTCAGCGTAAATGAAAGACCAGGGCCATGTGTCTAAAAGGCAGGTTTGTCAGACACAAGGCTGGGAGAGCTGTGGCATGTCTGGGTTGTGAATTAAGTTGCAGGAGACAGGAAGGTGCTCTGAAAAGGTGCGTTTGAAGGTTCATGGAAGTAGATGGAAAGAGTTGAGGGAGCCCTTCCGAGAATTTCTTTTTTACTCTGTAAACCCACATTGTGACTGCTCATTTATTTTTGAAGTGTCAAGTGACTTCGAGTTCCCTTTTATTTCTCTTTTTTCTGGGGGGTTGGTTTGGTGTTTTTTTCTCTCTCTCTCTTATCCAGGTGTAGGGATACACAAACTGTGGGACTTACAGCAAATTAATTATCTCTGTCATTAATATTTTTCACATTATGATGTCTAATTTGTTTTTTAACAGTAGTCTGGTTGTGTTTATTGTGTTCTGCTGTGTCTGAGGATTTGATGATAAGGTCTGTATTACACAGAGAGATACAAATGAAGTCAAAAGCATTGCATTATGGGTGCCTGCAGCCTTGGCTGCAGTTACTGTTTGGAGATGAGTGATTTACTGGGCTTTGGGCCCCAAAAGGAAGTGAAGGAATAGGAAAGCCTTCACACTAGAGATGCTAAGCCTGTAAAGAGCTGTTAACATCTACAAAAAATGGTTTAAAGTTGAGCTCAACTCTGGTTTGTAGCGTATACTCGCAGTTCAGTGGCATATTTCTGCCCTGTGTTCTTCTTTTTAATGTGTCCGAGACCTCTGCAGTCCACAGGGCACCAAAGTTACAAAACTGTTGTCAGCTGCTAAAGACCAAGAGAACCCCCCTGTGCCCTCGGTGGCCAGGTCTAGGTCGTTCCTCAGGCACTGAGGCAGTAAATAGCTCTTACCTGCTACATTGAATTAGGCCAAATTCCAGAAGGGAGGTAATGACTTGACCTTTTTGCAGATGCAAAAAAGGTAAACATGGCTTAATTGTGATCCTCCTCTACAGTATATTTTGAGACTATCAAATACTGCTGAGGTGGCAAAACTCTTGTGTCAAAGCAGAGTTACTGATAATTTGTGTCAGAGTAAATTGAGTAAGTTTAGACAGAAAAGTAGATCCGGTGTCCCCATTTGTGTACTTGGGACTACTGTCAACAAATGCAATTATTAGCAACTGTATTGGAGCACAATAATGTATTGAGGTGACTAAAGCTGAGATAGGAGGAAACACTTGGTAGTGCTAAATACAAATGGTGTCTGGAGGCACAGCAGCAGCTTTCTCCTCATTAGTCAGGTCACTGAGGTATTTTTTAAAGGCTTCAACTGTGTCTCTTGCCTTCCTAATCAAAACTAAAACCTCATTAAAACTGGTTATAAGCCATGATTATTTAGGGGTTTGTTAGGGCTGCGCAAGTTCAGTGTTGAACTTCCCCTTAGCAATGTAAAGGACATCCTATTTTTCTAGCTGTTAGTTTTTCCAAGTGCAGGAAAACAAGTCACAACACATAATTTTCTTAGTCTTTTTTTTTTTGTGTGTGTGTGCACTCTAGTAAATTGACTTGGATACGTATGTATAGGACCTTTTAAAATTCAGGCAGTTGAAGCATTTAGGAAAAACAAGTTAAAACTGAAACTGCTAAAATGTCATATGTATGTGTCTGCTTGAATTGTCCGTTGTATCTGCTTACGCCTCTGACCTTCGTACGGGTCTCGCTTTGTTTCTAGTTTGCATGGTCTGCTGCAGAGTCCTTTGTGAAGACCGGGTAGTTGATCCTCATCTGGAGGCTTTCTAAACGCTGTGCTGCCCTAGATTATTACTGTGAAAGAAGAAATGGAGATGCCAGGAAACAGCCCAAAAAGGCAAACTCCTGTGAAATGCTTCAGGACTCTGGGACTAAACTTAACAATTCATCTGTGCTGTTACCATCTCGGTATTTTTGCTGCAAAATTTCGTCCGGAATGCCTAGCTCCACTCTTGAAGGCCACATGCTTGGGTTAGGATCAGGATTTTGGGGGTACTCAGCTAGAAGAGGGTTTTCTTTAAGTTGTGCCTGCTTTTGTGCGTAAAAGCTTTTTTACAGAGGATAAAATTTATTTGTTGATACCACAAAGAATTCTGCTAAAGCTGGAACATTCTAAGAAGATGGGGGTTAAATTTGGCTTCCCTTCTTTCTCATCTTGACAGCGTTCGAAATGACTTTGTTTTTCCTTCCAAATAACAAATGATCCTTGTGACTGTGTAATTAACTACACCTTCCCCTCCCCTCCTTTTATGGAGTTTCTTTCCCAGTAGCACAACCCTGCCAGGAACAACACTAGATCGTGGTGCTGTTCTCGTCATCATCGGGTGGTAGGCTGTTTTTGGTGTTCCTCCTCTGCAGCGCCAACGCTATGTCCAGTTCTCGCAGCTGCTTCAAGAAGCCCCGGTTTGGCAGGATGCATCGGTGTCTTGATACTTGCTCAATGGCATCCACCACTGTCATGTTCTTGTAAATCATCAGGTAAGCCAAGACCAATGTGGCAGACCGGCTGCGACCCATAGCACAGTGAACCAGAACCTTGTCTGCGGAAACAGAGAGAGATGGTGCAGAGGTGTGTCGCTGGGTAAATTCTTTTTTTTTACAGTGAAGGTTTGGCGGTTTGACTGCCCTTACCAGTGCTTTCTGTAAGTCTTACTGTAGTAACTGAACACCATCTACGTTAGCGATTACCTGTTTAATCCTAAACCAGGTATCTCCGAATTTGTGAACAAAGGCTGCAGAGAAGGCATGGGGGCTGCAGCCCTGCATTAAGTAACGTAGCAAGCCCCGCTGCAGTCTAATCTTGCATGCCTCACCAGCAGTGTGTATGCAATTCTGTGTTTGGGCATAATGGGTTTGGTATGCTACCGAAACATCCTTCCATGAGGATAAATGGGATGCACAGGCGTGCCTTTCTCAATTCTACCAGCTAGACACAAAAGCTAACTGAATTTGATTTCTGTTGTTCTGACAATAATGTCCTTCAAGATCTAGATCGCATCACTTCATGCCCAAATACTTCATTTGTAAAATGTAGCTAACAAGGTTTTTTTTTTAAGGCTCAGTGATTTTTTTGGCGGGACAGAGGAGAAGGGCCTTAGAAGTTAATAGTCATATAACCAGGGGGGTGGAAAGAAACCACCTCTTAAGCTGTAGAAAAGCTTCTTCAGAAATCTCTGGCTAGTCACCCCTACCCTGTCATGTTGAATGAAAGTACCGTTTCCCCCCACACCACCCCTCTGTTTCGTGTGATCATCTCCTTGCAGTAGTGGCCTGTCTCGTATACTGTGAATGCAGAGTCTCTGCTAATAGTTTCACTTCTGAATAAACGTGCCTCAAGATTTAGCTTTGTGACATTGCTTGGTTTAACTCTGGACTTCCAGAGGCAGAGAGTCCTTGGCTTCAGGTACCGGCAAGGGTGTAAGCCGAAGTGGAACGTTCCCCGTTCGCTGTCTGGGGGAGGTGGAGGAAGAGAACAGTAAGTGGGTTCAGGTCTGATTGGCAGGTTTTGAAACACTTCAGAAGATTTCCAAAAATGATTCAAAGCCCTTGAGGGGGTCTCACAAAGGGTTGAACTGCTGAAGGAAGTAGATTTGGAGCACTCTCTGCAACACCCTGCGAAGCTGAATTGCCACAGGAAAAAAAAAAAATAAAGTCCTATCAGGGCCAATAATAGTTTATCTCTGTTAGCTATGCCTAGTGAGAAGTGTTGGGTGCAAAGCCATGGCTCCTGCTGATTAACTCCTTTGCTTCCAGGCACAAGAGGATGGCTTGGCACAAGTAGCGTTGCTGTGTAACGGATGCATCAAGAACTGCCAACACGAGAGGATTAATGGTTACAGTCTGCATCCTAATCCCAGCAGATAGTCTTAGAGGCATCTTGGCAAAATTCCAGTCTCTCTGATAACTAAAAGTGCCTCTTCCTCTCCTGGAAAATGATAATCCCTTCTATTATTACTGCAAATATTTGAAACGGATGAAAACTCTCATTTGTTCAGCCCTTCATGCTTCACTTTAGAGCTTCCCACCTTGTAAATGGGTTGCTGTTGAGGTGATAAAATAAATGATAGGACAAGGAAGGCTTTGCTTTATGTGGGTGGCAAATGCAGGGGATCTAGGAGAAAAGATGCAGTTATTTTATTGTGTTAACAAAGGCAGAAAATGGCTGTACAATTTTCTGAAATGCCTCCTGGTTGTAGGAAAATGAAGTCTGTCCTTTCCTGTGTGTGAATATTCAAGATCTGAGTGCCTGTTACAGCAGAATGCAGGGCCGTGTCCCTGCTGTACTATTTTGTAGTCTCTTCAGTTCTGACGTAAGGACCAATGTGAACCCTCTTTCCCCAAGAGAGAGTCTGCTCTTGCAGTGTTTGATTCTGACCGCTTACATCCTTCAAGGTGTGGCTGAATGTGAAATGTGAGTGCACAGAGCCAGGGGTCTGCTGAGTGGTGACAGGTCCCTGAACTATTTTGGTCACTTGACTTGGGCTTGTGTTTCTTGAAAATCTGTCTAGATGCAGCACTCCCTTTCCAGAGTCAGATGGAATGATGAATGTTGAGGTGTCTTTGGCCAAGTGTCTTTGATCTTTGTATCAGTCTCGTGTTCTCACGTTGCTTTTATCATCTCAGTCTTTGGTGTATTTTTTCCCATGACATCTTCACATGAAAAGAAAATGCTGTTCCCCTCTACTTTACATTCTGAGGAACTAAGACACCAAGGGAGTGAGTACTGAATCTGTAGCATAGAAGGGAACTTAAAAACCTCTTAAAATAATGTCTTCCTTTCAGGTTAATCAGGCCTCGCTGGTATAAATTTTAAGCTGTCCTATGGTCTGAATTGCATGTTTTGGGAAGTCTTCATGCACAGCTGAATGATATGAATAATCGTGAACAGTTCAAGTCTGCCTCTAAAACTTACTTTTATAACTGAGCTGCTTTTACTGTTCTTAAGTCCATCTGCCCATGCTTAAAGCCTGCAAGTACTGCTCTGATCAGGGGGTTTCTTCACCGTCACAAAAATTTTGAAGGTTAAGTCAGAATTACTGCATTAGGACTCTGTTTTGGCAGCAACCAAATTGCCAAGCTTTCTGGCCTGTTGCAGAAAGAGAAGCTTCTTCATTTGGCTGACAAGTTGTTTCAACAACACTGATGACTGAGCAGCTTCCCAGCAAAAACATTGTATGAAGACATCCAATTCAATGAATTTGATCACTTGGCTGGCTGAAGGTCACACCCCAAACAGTGCAAATTCATTAATACATACATTCTGGTCACACAAGTTGAAACTTTTTTCTTTTCCCCCCTTTTCCCTGTCTTTGCGTTTGCTCAGTTCTAATGCAAAGTAGCAAATGAGTGTAATGGTGTTACTGATCAGGAGTGTTTGGCACCAGATGCTCAAGTCCCATGTTATACCACTGGAGGTAAGTACTTGGTTACTTACTATAAAATCCTGTTTAGGAATCCGGATGCTATTTGTCAGTCAGGAAGATGCACGCAAATAGTCCTTTCATTAGGCACTTGAAATACATAGCACCTTTCCATACTACATATGCATTCACAGATAATGCATTTATGTTGTTGGAGGAGAGCACTAGTTACTTGCCTCTAGTCTTTTCTCCTGTAACTGTAAGAGACATCAGTCTAGTCTAGTTTCTGGAGTCATTCTGTTCTGTAAATGTGTACTGGAAAGCTATTGTCGTGCATTCAACCTCAATCTCTTCGTGGGCCAAGCATATGTGCCTTTATGCATATCTTTGGCTGGGACAGGAGACGTACATTTAGTGTACTTTTCCCTCATGAGAAGGTTAAGAGCGTGCTCTTTTTCTTCATGGGTGTTGCAGTAATTCTTTTATTGGTCTCCGTCAGAAAAGGTCCTAGCTTTCTTGTGTAAAAACCATGGGAACGTGGCAGGCAGCACACAGCTACAGAAATGATTGCAGTTGATAGTATCTACTTAAGTGCAGATGTGTTTTTGTTCTGTAGAAGTTCATCCAATCCCTCTTTGATTTGATCCTGTGTTTCAGTGCTGGACTGGTGCTTGATACTGTCTCAGAACTTCCTGGACTTTGATGTGGTTTTGAAACAAAAAGGTTGATACTCCCCCCCTCCCATCCTTCCCTGCCTCAATATTTATTGGGATGCAAGTTTGTTTTCTAGCCTTTGCTGCTTCCCTTGGGCTTGATTCCTTACTTCCATGCAGCAGACAAAGGTGTTACAGGAACAGGAGGGTGATGGGAGTGCGAAGTCTGCATTTCTTATTTCAGCTACTCCAGTCTGATACTGACCTCTGGCCTCCAGCCATGGCTGGACACAGATGCGTGCTAGTTATCCACTCCTTCCCAAAGGCACTGCTTCAGACGTGCTTTTTTGAAATGCCAGGTACCTTTCTTCACAAGCAAGTAAGCTCCTGAAGCAGGTTCTCCTGCTATTAGGACTTTGATTTTTAAAACTGAACTGCTTTCAAGACTTTCTCCCGAACAAGGGAAGGAACTGTTGCTGTAGACTGTGCTTGCTGAAAGGGCAAAATTGTAAAGACCTGCCTGGCTACTGGGGGCAAGCCGGGTAGTAGTTGGCTACAGCTGAGCTAAACAGCCAAGAACAGAAGCTGACACGAGGCTGGAAACTTGATATGTGACTCTCTGATATTAAGGTCTTTGTAGGTTAGCAGGAAAGTCTTCTCAGCTGGTTTCTGGTAAAATATCCTGTAGAGATTTTAAAAAAAAAAAAAAGGCATGTGGGGGAAGGAGTAGGAGTAATATTGAAAGCCAGTATGAGGCCTAGGCTGTAGCACTTCACATCAGTGGAAAGCTTTCTGATAGAACACTGCTGGAGGTCAGCAAATAATGAATTGTAGTAATCAAGCTGAGAAATTACGAAGGCTTTAATTAAATGTTTCTAGATCTCTGCTGTCAGAGTTGTTTCTCTCCCCTGCTGCTTGGAATATGGCAGAGAGATAAATCTGTTACAGCTTGGGGTAGATCTGATGGCCAGGTAGGAAGGTGGTTTTTATATCCGCAGAGTGAATTGGATGCTGCAGAGCATGAAGTTGTGGAGTGACGGCACGGAACCTCTGCAGAGTGCTCGTGTTCCACTCTCACCGCTGTGCAACCAGTATTTATTAAACCTTTCTTAATAGGGACTAATTTGAGGAAAACACAGCTAATTCATGGAACCTATGCAATGTCTGGTTGTCTCTGATATGTTTATGAAGGAGTCAAAACAACAACAAAGAACCTCTATCAGACAGGAGACCTTAGTGCAAGCTGTGATGTGGACTTTGATCAAAGCGCTTGGTATGGGGCTTTTGTGTGGGTACTAGCTCTGCAGTGAGAAAGGTCCTAGTTACATCACTACCTTCTCTTAAACTAGTTCCCTGCTACTAGTTTTATATTATCTGTTAAACTGTATTGGACTTGGTTCATTCCCATAAAGTTGAATGCTGTGGAACTGTGCTTATAATCAGATGGAGTAAATACTCTACTGTTTTTAACCGTTTTCAGCATCCTCCTTACTTCTTTCATCCTGAAGTGCATTATCAATGAATTTAGAAGCTGAATAAAAGAACTGGCTGAGCTTGAAAGTGGGGAGATCATCTGCTTCTACTCCGTGGTACTCCACAGTCATGTCATGATAATACTCTGGTCCTGTGTCCACGTTCCGCTGACCGTGGGCCGCATTGAGGATGTGGGTGAAGCCTGCTTTCTCAAGGCTGTAGCGATCTAGCGCAGTTTTCCTGTTAAAACAAGAGCTGTCATGTAAGTGAAGAAGCTGCTTGCCCAGCAAGCCAGAAAAAAAAATTCTCTGATTTGGCACGTTCTAAATGTTAATGAAACTGATAATGCTTCAAAAGTGATCATTTACCATTGTAAAGATCTTAAGATAATGTCATTCAGAGTGAGTGATTTTTCCAGAGTTCATAACTATCTCTCCCAGGTCCTTAGAGCAACTTAAAAATTAATTTATTTTCCTGGCACCTTTGTAATGTAGGCAATACTGGCTTCTATCCATCCTGTGCAAGAAGAAACTTGAGAAACAGAAAGAAATAGAATGAATTATTTAAAGTCATAAAAGCAAATCAGTGGCAGAACTTGAAATAGGACCTATGAATGCTGCTTTCCCCTTCTGTCCCATCAATTGGTATTGCAGAACTAATAAAAAAGTCGGTGATATGTGAGTAGTAAGATAATCTGGGATTCAAAAAGAAGCTTTTCATCCCTAAAAGAAGTTACTGAGTTTTTTCTCCATTTGTATTTTAAAAAATAAAAATAATTTTAAAAATCACCCTTCTGTGGTCCCAACTCCCTATCAGGTTTCCCTGTACTGTCATGTTTGATTAAACCAGAGGTCTAAAGCAAAAAGAACTAGATATGGCAATTGGATATTAGCCTTCAGTGAAAGCTGAAAGTCATATATTTAGCCCAATATTCTAATTTGTTCTTGTTCTCTCTTCCTTTGGACAAGGGAAGTCAGATAAGAGAGGAAACCCTAGATTTTTGTGCGCCTGATACCCTCTCTAAGTGCTTGCCAGCAGCCTGAAGTTCCTCAAAGTGCAGAGTTTGAGGACAGGCATGTAAAAACTTTTTTGTTCCATTACAGAAGGCTTTTAATTTTGGAAAGTTTTGTTCTGGAAAAGCTGTCAAGTTTCATTAGTGCTTAGGAAGACTACTGAGTTTTTTAGAAAAAATTGCATAGGCTTTATTCATTCTGTTAATATATTTTCACATAACTACTGCCGCCATAAATGAATTAGTGCATGATGTGAAACAGCTTTTTCCAACCAAAAGTACCTCTCTGTGAATGTTGCCTGAACGTTTCAATGTGTAAATGCAGCTGCTGTCACACAGGACGTTGCGGTGGGCTACCTGTTGTGTTTCATAATTCTAGTGGTGACAGCTCAGAATGGCTTGAAGTTGACTCCACCTTCCCAGCCTCTGTCAAAGTAAAAATCCCCCTTCGTGCAGTCAAGAACCCAGTGATTAGAGCATTTAACTGGGATATGGATACTGAAGGTCTTACCTGTGCTCTTTCTGATTCAAATTAAACTCATGTTAACTGGCTGTTCTGCGTAGACCTTTCTCCCTGCAGAAATTCCGTTCTGGTCAGGAATGATAATGTCTTGACCTTACTGGCATTTTTGCTGTGACATAACGTCATAAGTCCCCTATGTGATGATTTAAAAAATAAATACAAACTCCGGTTAATGTGGTGATGCCTGTCTAAGCTCAGTAGACTCCGGAGGACAGAGAAGCAGCAGCTTCTTGCTGCTAGTGCTGTGACTTGCCACCTTCACCACAGGTTAAATAATGCTCATTCTTTCCCATTGTATTCTTGTTGCAGTGATTGACCTAGAAAGGTGTTTCTTTTTCTCCCTCCCTTTAGAAGACTCATGCTGTAGGATTCTGTTCAGGTGGATATGCTCTATACACTTTGCTAGCAAAGGCACTTCAGTTCTGGACTGTAAGGATGACCAGTACTTAAACAGATTAAATGTCCTGACTGAAGATTAAAGGTGCAGTGGTTGCAAAGAGCAAAACTCTTGGTTTTGATGTGCTTAAGGTGAATTACAGATTCTGCTTTCAAATTAAGTCTGTCTTTGTTTTGCCTCCCTGATGCTGAGATAGAGAAAATAGGTTTTCCATTCACCAGACTTGGCCCAAAGCATCTGTCCAACAAACCATGGAAGACTGATGGTTTCAGGTCAGAGATCTGTGCTCATCTAGAACCCCCGCAAGTGGAGACCTACGTGCTGAATAACTAGTAGGACCTCAGTGGAAAAACAAAGTTTTTGATGAACTGTAGATACTACCAAACCTTGGTTTCTGCAAGCACTGCTCAGGCTAATAAATAGCATTTGAAGTAAATGATGAAGTTGTTCCGAGCAAGGACAATGTCACGTAATAGGTCGTGTGACAGTCATTAACGTTTGACACTTACATTCATCTGAAATCCAATTTTCCTGTTTCCTTGATTAGGTTTTCAAGACATTGCCTTTTGACACAGTGGGTGCATCTAATGCATTTGTTTGATGGTCACACTTACAGTCTTGTTCTATGTCTTAGTATCTCATTTTTAAGTGTTCAGTGGCTCCAGTGTTTCAGTAGGTATTCTGAAAGAAGGGATACTGCCTTTCACTAACTGCATAAGCAGTCGGCTCAGTCTGGCCAAGCTCCTGGGAACTTCCCCCTCCACCTCCCAGTCTTGCCTGTAGCTGCATACTGAGAATTTCGGGCCCAGGATAAAATTAATCCTCCTCCTTTTTATTTAATTAATTAAAGGCAAGGCAGTTAGGTGTTCTTTCTGCATCACAATTTGCATTAGCGTTGTCTGGCCCTTAGCCTGTTGGAGTTTGGGAATATGCATACTGTTACTCTGTTAGCTCACTGTTTCCCATGGCTCGGGCTGGAAAGGGAATGAGAAGCAGCAATGGATCAACCTTGAATGCTGTTGCAAAAAGCCCACCATAAATGCTCAGATGTAACTAAATATTTTGTGAAATCTCTTATTTTTAAGGTCAATTATAAGTGTACCAAGGAGATACTTACAGGGTTATCTACTCCACTGTTTTGGGCACTGAAGAACTTGTACTGTTTTCCTCAGTGCTTGGAATAGGCTGATTTTAAAATGTTATCTGCTTTTTAATTACGCTTGATACATAAACTGATTCAGCAATATCCTTTTGGACTGAATGTAACCTTGCCCAATATAATCTTTTTCTTTGTAATATGGATGCACATTTTCTTCTTTCTACTGACGTTGCTGATTCAGACGACTTCCAGAAAGTGAATGCTCAGTGTTGAGCACTCAAATCTGTTAAGATCTCCACATCCTCACTGGAATAGATTCTCACACTGTGCTGTGTGTAGGTGTTTGTGGAACCTGTTAGTTGAACTGAGACCTAAAACATTTGCCCTGGCTAAGTGGAGCATGGTCAATGTAGGTCCTGTGGGTATGTGGCTTGTGCATCTGCAGGCTGAGTTATTGCATGTAATCTGTAAGGAGGATGTCGGGTACCTTTCTTCCAGCCGATACCCTGGACAATATTATCTGTGGAAAGCTTTTCCTGAGGTTTCTAATACATAATGTTGTGTAGAGATCTGAGGAAACAAGTATTGTGCAGTAGAAAAGAGGGCTCACTGGACTGCAAGAGGTACCTGCCTTGGCCTTTAGAATCTGCATCTTTTGAAGAAAGCTGAAGTGACACTTACTCTTTTTCAAGAGCAAGAGTGCTTCGTTTCAAACTTGATATGGAGATTAGGAATCACTTACACTCTTTCTCCTTTCTTTCCATCCCCCAGTCTTGCACTTGATAATTATGTTTTCATAAAAGGTATCTCTACTGTTCTTTAAAAATTTTCCTCATTTTTTTTTCTTATAAAACCTTTCCCCAGAAGCTAGGCAGACAGCCCAGTTGGACCACCACTTGTCATACTGACATGGGATTATCTGCCTTTTCACTCCCATCAGCTGTCTTTTTACCTTGCCCATTGATCATAACTGCTATTGGGGAGGGGTGGCCTGTGCTGAGACTCTGACACTGCCATAATACAGGCAGTTAAACTTGAGGTCATGCTGGGTCTGTGGCACGCTGATTGCCAGCTAACAGAGAGGAGAAACAGGCAGTTAAGCCCTCATCTTGGGGGACCCATATGCCTGTAAATGGAAATGTTACTGTGCCCCTTGACTCATTTGCTTGGACTGGCTTTAGCCATCAGTGAACTCCAACTTTGTGTGAAGGACTAGTTTGCTTTCCAACCTCAAGTGAATCTGTAGTGCAGATGCCGTTGTGGAAGCATCTCTCATTATCTGTTTACTTTAATCAGAGCCTAATTTTTTTGTGTTCCATCATGCATGATACTCCTGGTTACGTCCCAAGGGGGAATGCTTTTGGTTTTCCTTGCAGTTTTTACCATGCCTGAGGTATCAGTATTTTAGATGAAAGGAAGGAATAAATCAAGCATTAATACCTGCAAATATCCTATTGGTTGAGGTGACTAATAGCATAGGATCATTCAGGGGTATATTAATCATATACTTCACTGGAGGATTTATAACTCTTATTTCTCATTCACTTTCAGCTAGAAATGACACAGATTTTTTTCCCTTGCAATTGGCTCACTACTGGCATTTAATAGTCAAGCTAACAATATTCTTCTTTTTCTCTCCTATGAAGACAGGCTGAGAGAGTTGGGGTTGTTCAGCCTGGAGAAGAGAAGGCTCCAGGGAGACCTTACTGCAGCCTTCCAGTACCTGAAGGGGCCTACAAGAAAGCTGGAGAGGGACTTTTTACAAGGGCATGTAGGGATAGGACAAGGGGTAATGGCTTTAAACTGAGAGAGGGTAGATTTAGATTGGATATAAGGAAGAAATTCTGCACTACTAGGGTTGGTGAGGCACTGGCATAGGTTGCCCAGAGAAGTTGTAGATGCCCCATTCGTGGCAGTGTTCCAGGTCAGGTTTGATGGGGCTTTGAGCAACCTGGTCTAGTGGAAGGTGTCCCTGCCCATGGCAGGGGGGTTGGAACTAGATGATCTTTACGGTCCCTTCCAGCCCAAACCGTTCTATGATTCTGATATTTTAACTATTAAAAAACATGTACTTTAAGAAAAAGCTGAATACTTTGCTGAATCAGACCATGCATTTACTGAAGGACAGATAGACTCATAAACACGTTTTTAAAGTTCTGAGGCAAGAAGGGAGTACTCTGATATGGGAATGCCACCTAAATGGTGAAAATTGGAGATAAAATCACTTTCACATAGGGTTATATTGATAATAACAGACTATCATCAAGAGGGAGAACTGACCTAAACAAAAACATCATCCATGTTCAGATGGTTCCCAAAAGACTATTTGCATCTCTTGGGTTGCGCAAGGGCAAGTAAAGGGCTTGTCCAAGCTTTAACTGTGTCTGCTGTCAGTTTTAAAACTAAGATTCATGGGATTAAAAGCAAGTGCTGTAGCAAACTCTGCCTTCTTCTGGAAGCAGCAGTGTAAGTAGTCATAACATGAACGAAAATCCTTTCTTTCAAGTTGCTGTCTCCAGTGTACCAAATCCATGCTTTCTCTTTTCAAAAATACTGTCATAACAAGCTTTAGTGCCAGCTCCTTCCATCAGGAAGATGCCCAAACTAATGGAGTTGGAAGAGAGGGAAAAACAACTTGCAGGCACTGCAACCTGCACCTCCACATCAAGTATTAAGTATGTTAAAAGCAGCTAACAAAGGGAAGAGAAGGCAGCTCGTGATGACAACCCAAGTGCATATAAAGGAGGGGAAGTAATCCTCCAAAATGTCTTGTGAGGGTGTGGGCAGAGCAGCTCCCTCCACAGGTAAGTCAGCACCTTACCACTGGTACTGGCCAACCTGACAACTGGTATGCTTACAAGCTCTAAGTAGAGTCAAGTCTCTTAAGCTTCATGTGAAGGTTGAGCAATGCAAATGTGTTTCAGTATAGACTGTTAAAGCTACGGATTGATGCGACCCAGATTGACGAAACACAAGGAAATCTGAGGCAACATGTTACTAGAAGAGGAATCGTTGTCTCTCAAATTTTCCATTTTCTTAAACGCTGAAGGAAAGCTCGATGCAGGATGATAATTTACCAGATGGTCAGTGTCAGAAAGAAGCTTCCTGAACATAGGCAATACTGACACTTTCTTAAGAAAATCTGGCAGTTCTCCCTCCTGAGGAGAGATGTTGAGAATTTCCAATAATACTGACCCAATTTCCTTTGGTAACTCCAGCACGAGGGAATCTAGAGATACTTCAGCATTGTATCTCCTTTTCCTTCTGAGGTGTTGCTCCATTTCTGTGGATACCTCCTGTTCGCTGTGAATTAGAAGAATTTTTAGGTACCACTGAAAATACTGAACAGGATATTCATAATAAGTGGTAGAAAAAGATTTAGTAGTCCATTTTCCTCTAGCCCAAAACGGTGGATGTTGGTTTTGTAAGTGATACAACCTAAATACAGGAAATGCCTCTCTGCTTTCTATACAGCAAAGGCATCAAACACATGTGATGTAGTCAGTCAGTTCCTGGTCTTGACTTCAGCCACTCACCAAGTGTTGGAGATCACCTATAGGCAGATGATGTTGTGTGGGGAAGTCTTACTTGGCTTGGAAACCGTTGCTGCTTTAAGAGGTTTATGGTCCAGTGTTACAGATCTGATTTTCTGGGTTGTTAAACTGCTGTTACAATTGACAGATTCTCATACTAACAGAGTTGAAACTACATCCTCAAGAGTGTTGTTATAAACTAAATCTGCAGATGCTCCTATTTTTGTATGATTAACACTGGTGTAGATCCTAGGAGTTCATAATGCTAAACAGTGGGAGGTAACTATTTGCTACCCTAAGTGAGTCCCATCTGTTTTCTTCTAGATCGGTATAAATTGTCTTTTCTACTTAGTCACTTGGAAAAAGCCATCCTGTATTGTTTTTCTGGAGCAAGGGAAGAGGTGAGAATAAGTTTAGTTAGGTATATATCTGAAGTTTAGTTATAGATTTTAATTATCGTACACTCCAACCTAGGTTTGAGTTACTCATGTGTCTTGTTGAACCTTACCTGTGTTAGTTCTCAAGACCATGAGCCCTGGGGCTCTAGTGGGACAAACACAGACCATGGCTTTCTTGAAGTGCAAGCTCAGTTCAGCTGCTTATCCAGAAAAATATTTTTCATATTTAACCTGTAAGGAATTAGACTCCAAACTCCTTTTCCTCCCGGAGTAGTTTGAGAACATAGAAAGACCTGAAACTGTGATTAGGCCTTAAATCCTAATGAGAGCTAGAGGATGGTTAAGAGGAAAACAAAATCTTGGGAGGCCTTTGTCTTCAGCTAAAATATTCTTTGAAATTCAGAAACGTGGAACCATGAACATCATCTCAGGTAATAAAGCAATCACTGAAGAGCTGCAAGAAGAAACTACAAGCTGCATAACTGGCAGAGATTTTCCATGTGATTGCGGTGAACCAAACAGGCTTGGGATTAGCCAGTAAAACTGCCCATGCAAGTAACCTGGTGACCAGTGAAAGAAAGGAGCAAGACAAAGCTGCTTTCTATCCCTTTAGAAGGCTTCTGGATGTGAGGAGGATACATGCAAGCGCTAATCCTGGTAGCAGATGAATCAAAATCTTGGCAAAGCATGTTTTATTCCTATCACTGGGCTGTCTCCTACAAGTTCCAGTGTCTAGTCTTTAAAAGTCCTTGGAACTTGATGGAAGAAAATTTCAATTGGAGCAGAACACAGCATGTTATATTTTGAGGCTTTGATTATTCAGGGTCTGACAGGCTCCTGGAGATTTCATTGCCTCTGGGCAACATCTGCAGCAAAGCCTTGTAACAAAAGGATTGAGTGGCCTCACAGGGCTCCTTGATAGCCTGTATTGCATTAGAAAGAAGATGTGGTTACGTAGTCAGGGTAATTAATTAGCATTTCCATAAGCAGTCACAAGTCCTGTTAACCTTGTAAATGCAGGAGTCGGGAATCAAGCACAGATGTGAAGGCTCTGAAGATAAACTCTGCATGTGTGTGTTCGCTTGATTTTGTTGATGAGCTCCACTAAATTCTTTCAAGATCAACCTTAATTTAGCATGGCTAAGGATCCAAATACACCCAACATCTGTTCATGTCTCCATGGCAGCTCTTTGGCGACCAGTGCTACAGCAAGATCTTAAAATAAAACAATACAAAAACCCCTGCTACACTGAAGGGGGAAGCTGTTGGTCAGAAATAAGATGTGGAGCTGGCTGAGGAAAGATGCAGAGGTCCCTAGACTTTGCCTGCTTCAAATCAAATTTTAGTTCTGGTAGTGAAAGTTGCATCTTGCCTGCAGACCAGTTCTCATCCCAGATTTTCTGCTACTGGATGTCAAGTTTGCCCTTATCTGGCTGACAAGTCATTCTCTTGCAGGGAGCCTCGTTTTCTGGTGAAGTTTTACTTCTCTTGACCCCCCCACCTGCTCCCCACTTTTTTCCGTCTCTGTTGGCTTTCTTATTCTTTTGTCCTGGTCATGTGGGGGGCTTGTTTCCCCTTGAAGTACCATTGCTTTTCCTCCCGACTTAAGACCTGTCCCCTGCAGAAATAAAAAAACTGCCCAGTGTAAGTGGGTGTAGCTCCAAGTACCTCTCAAGAAGCTTGTTTTTCCGTTCCTCTGGTTAGGTTGTACAGGGTGCAGGTGTGTATTGTATTCAGAGTCGTGCCTCCTAGCATTTATTAAATACAAGATGTAACAAGTCACTGCTACAGGAATGATTACATGAAAGAGTCCGTGGCTGGTGTCCTGGGCTTAAAGACTGACTGTCCAAAGACCTGTTGTCTTTTTAGATCCCTTTGCTCAGAGGGCAGAGCTGTAGCTTCATCACAGAGTTAAGAGGGAAATCATTCTAATGGCTTCATTCAGAATAATTCTGCTGGTGATTTTGGACAAGCAAGTAGGAAATAAATGCCAGAAGAGGCTGTTCTTTATACTGAATCTTAAGTTAGACATATCTAAGAAGAAGGGCAGGGTAAGATGGGGAGAGGACAACTCAACCCCCTTTTCCTTTGTTCCCGGGTCATTTGGCCAGGCTCTTCCCATGGCTTAAAATAATTTCCCCCACCAAGTCTCTAAAAGTGGGAGCCCCAACTTGGTTAAAGCCCAGAACTCTGTGTGTCTTTCTCTTGCCTCTGGCGCCACAGAAGTAATTGGTCGATGATATTAGGAGCCTTGTAACTTTCAAGGCTGTATATCTTTCCTCTTTTATAAGCTGGCAACAGATGAATTTTAGGACCTTTTAAAAAAATTATTGAGAGCTTTGCAGCCAGTGGGACTCCTGCTTGTGCCTTATAGTGATGATGTAGAAGAAATGTCATGTTTAGTGCAGGGTGTAGAGGAAAGTGGGAAGGGGACCAATAATGCTGAAGGGGTAAGAAAAGCTCCCTTGCTCTGCTCAGGGGTTGGGTTGGGGGATTTTCCGATGGCATGTCTCCCTGCTGCAGCAGTCATCTCTGCTTGTCAGAATAGGCTGTTTCTAGCTTAGTCCTGTGCTCAGCAGAGCTAAGTCTGTTCTGTGGGGTTGGTTGTGGTTGGTTTTTTTTTTGTTGTTGGTGGTTTTTTTTGGTTGGTTTTTTTTTTTTTCCCCACAAATCACACTTGGTCTGATCACTGAGACACATCTCTGTAGCTTTGCCTTCCACAGGGTTCTGGTTTTTTTAATCTCTTGAGCAATTTGGAAATGCAGAGTACTCCTTGTACACAAGCACAGGCTTGGAAATGCAGAAATACTACTGAGGGTTGAGCTGTCTCTTCAGTCACCTTTCAAGAATTACGTTTCAGGCTTCAACCAACCTAAGCCGTTGTCCTACACATCTAGGCCGTGCTTTTCTGTCAGTGTAACTGTGGCAGGACTTTCACTCAGCGATAAATGACAAATTACTCCTTCAAATGAGACATTTAAAAATAGATCATGACTAGCTTCAACCTCTGCATCCTACACCGATGCCACAACTGCTCCGTTACTCAATCTTTAACAGTAGACCCTGCTGCACTTACCCAGCACTTGCTTGAAGCAGCAGCAACCAGCACTGTGTCCCTGTATCTGTAAGGGCCATGGCAGGCTCCGATTGCTCTATTGAACTCTGGCATCTGCCAGTAGCTCATCAAATCACATCATCACTGCTAAATACTAGTGAATGGGTAGGAGGAGGAGAGAAACACTCTGCTCTGCTGGTGAGCTGTACTTGGTACAGCTTAGTCATCTCCTATGTAGAAGAGATGTACTACATACACTTACTCATCTGCTATGTATAGGTACTATGTACACACTTACTCATCTCCTATGTAGAGGTTGGGCCAGACTTCGTTGACATGAGTGTACTTTGGGCATCCTTTCCAGAAGAGTCGCTCCAATTCAAATGCACCTGGGGTACAGTAATCCTCATCAGGATCTACTTTAATTGCTCTGTATGCATTTTTCTTCCCAGCGTTCAAACCTGCTGATGACATCTTGTCCATGGAATAGTGTGCTCAGGATGTGCAAGAAACTGGAATGCAACCAAAACAGAACGTTAAGCACAAAGCAAGCGAGTTCTGCTCCGGTTGTGGGACACTGGGAGCAGCACTGGCCAGGTGTGATTGGGCATGGTGGGAGATGGATGTACCTGCTCTGTGGCAGATGCAGATTCACACCTGGATTTCTGCCTCCCCTGAACTAGGTGAGGAATACTTTGTTGGATGAGCTCACCAGCAACGGGAACAAAAGCTAAAGGTTTGTGATCACCAAAGTTTGGTCTCCACTACGAATTTGTTTCCTAGAAAATCCACTGGTAAGAATTTGGCAGGTCTAGCAGCCTCATCCAAGGGATCTAGAGCACCTAGGGGAACTGGATGGGGGAAATTTAGGATGTTTCTTTATCATTAATTACGAATCTCCTAAAGTCTTCTCCTTTAAGTCATTTTCAGCAACTCAGGGAGATTAAAGGTGACCATTGAGGTGCTTGCTGGGTGTACCTGTTCTACTCTTTCAAGATCTTAATGCAGCCCTGCACGCTGAACCTCGTAGGCTGTTTCCAGGAATGGGAGTTTGCCTTTTAGCGGCACAATTGACTGACTGACAAAATATCTTTTTAGCCAGGGTGGCCTCAAGGACTTCCTTCTTTTCAGGTTCACTCTTTTTTTTTTTAACCTAGATGCGTACATGCCAAGTGGGTAGGAAGAAGCACTGATGAACATATAGTATAGAAGGGAGCAATGGAGCAATGTTATCCTGTAGCTAAAATCAGAGTATCATTAATGGTGCCAAAACCAACACCCTTTGCCTGGCCATGTTGTCAGAGCTGTGTTGCTCAGAACCGACACACTTTAGGTCCCGTGTGTTTGAGCTATCTGCTAGTATTGAAACCTTGGGCAACAGCTTTACACATCTGACGCTCCAGATTCGCTCCTGCTTGCTGTGATTTCCTCAGCTGCTGTCCTGATTTAGACTTTCCCCTGTAGAGTTTGCCTCCCTCAGCTGTGGAGTCAACAGTTACAGCCCAGTTAGGTGGTCTCCCTCCTCCCGCTGCTTCCCCAAGGCTGTGCCTTACTTAGGAGCTGGGCACTGACCCCACGAGCAGCGGGAGCTCAGAGGGCAGCCTAAAGTTTTCACAGAGCTGATGAGTGAAGTTAAAGGCCAGAGACTAACTTGAGTCTCAGCACCTCCCTCATCTGTTCCTTTATGAAGACTGCCTTAGGACATGGCGAGTAACTACGTTTGCAAGAATATTCTTGTCTCTTGGGTGGGTGGGTTTTTTGCATCCATGTTTAACTTTCCTAATCCCCTGCAGCTGAAGCATCTCAGGTAAAAGCCCAGTGAAATACGTGTGATACAGAAACCCTTGCACCAGCAGCAACCGTACCAGCTGCTGCAGGTGCAGTACAGCTGCAAGAGTGCAGCACACAGCTCAGGTGTGGCACTGCACTGCCCTGCCCTGTGGTATCCCTGTGCATACAGTGTTGAGTGTGTTTAGATCAAGGGGTTTTCAGATTATTTTTTATTTTAATTTTTTGATTACTTGAAGAAAATTTTGCAGGCGGAGAACTAAGGTACAGTACACCCGTGTATTCTCATTAAAGAAGAAACAAGGGAGTGATTGACAAGGGATAAAGGTGTACATGAGAGCTTTTCAGTCCAAATTAACAGCACTGGAAACTGCACACTACCAGACAAATACTCATGTCATAGATCCAGGCACAATGTTGGAGAAGGATTATTGTGAAGGACGTGGGTGTTGTAATGTCGTCTTTGGTTTTCTTCTGTGGATTGGCATGTTTCTGAAGGCAAAGCACGTTCCGTTCTGCAGGTTGTCAGCAGGAAGTTAAACTGCTCATGCAGCTGATCTTTACACTACAGCAAACCTCTAGGAACTAGAATTTGGGGGTGGCCACATGCCTGGGCTCCTATTGACCCTGTTGCCAGTTGCCACTTTACCATTTTTCTCTCTTGCCCTCTGAAAAACAAGTTTCCCTGTTTTCCATGTTGCCAGCCTCCTGCTGCAGGCATTCTTGTCTGCTCCATCTCCCTATTGGGTCTGTCTTGTTTCTCCTGCTGGACTGCCTGATGTCTCGGGGCAGTGGTTGCTCGGTTGCTCCTGTCTCATCCCCTTGAACGGAGAAGTTGAACCTTGCAGTTCTGTAGGAGACTTGTAATGAGAAGAGGTGGAGTTGGTCTTGATCTTATGAAGTGCCTGAGTACAGCCTGCCAAAAATCAACATTTCTTGCAGGCAACAAATCCTGTAGTGGCTCCCGCAATTTTTTGTGTTGGCCGCGGTGACGTTTGTGTCCTTTTAATTACAAAAACCTGGCTAGTGCCTTCATGCAGCTGTTGTAGAGCTCTCCTGCAAGCAGGACGACCATTTTTCACTGACATCCTGTGTACCCATGGGGTTTGTTTCCTCCGTTTGGGCTCTTTTGTGCCTGTCATGTACTGTTTCTCCGCAAATCTTGAACAAGCCAAATGATTCCTGTTTTCCTACTCCAAAGCTAGGCAAGATTGTGGAGTCGGTTTTTGTTTGGCTTGTGTACACCTTTGTTCAAAAATTGGCTTGCTTTCAATGGCAAGGGGATCTTTCAGCCAAGCTTCCTAAAACATTATGATGATGTTTAGCTAAGTGGTCCTCTGCTGAGATTTGTAAAGGGCTCTGAGAATTCCAGCTTCTAGCAAATTTACCTTGGGCTTGCGTGCCCCTGAGTAGCACCAAGTCCTGTCTCTGTGCCCCCAGAGCCATTCCCTAGGAGAGCCTTTTTCCCTCACGTGCCAGAGCTATGCTAATTCTACATGCAGACTCAACAGTGTAGATAATGTCAGACTGTCAGAGATACAAATCACTGTGGGAGTGAATAGGCTGTTATCTAGAACTTGATAAGAACTGCTATTTGTCTGGTAAGGAATTATCTTAACTGAGAGCCTGTTGCCTTGATGCTGGAGGATTGACTCTGCTTTTATTCACGGCTCCATAAAATGGGAGGGGAGGAAACAAAGGGAAGAAGAGAAAGCAATGTAATCAATAATCACAATAATCACGCTCAGTGGCCACAGCGCATTGATTTGTTACACCAATAGTCCTTCTCATAGACTGCAGACCTCAAAACAGGGCAATTACATCTGCAAATGATTGTTTGTGGTACTGTAACACCGTCTCAGTTTGAAGCTTGATTAGCACTCTGAAAGTTAGACCTCTGCTGAGAAATACTTGTTTCTGTCTGTCCTGGGAAGCCATATGCTCCCTGAACTTTCAAGTAAGCTATGTTCTTTTATGCCTTGCCAATGTTATCTGCTGCAGGGATTTTTAAATTGAATTAGAGCACAGGAAAGCATCAGTTGAAATTCCTCTAATAAAATATGTATTTCAGATTTTGCTCTAGACTAAGTAAGAAGTAGCAGAGTTTAACTAAGAGGAGGGGAATGGGAGGAAAAAGGGGCTGGTTTACTACTTGAGCTCTGGAATAAATTGCCATGAAGCATTTGGTTGCGGGGAGGAAGACGGAAAGGCTTGTGTCTTTCCAAGAACCAAAGGCATCTAACCTCACCTCTTATTGACTGTTATGTGTACACCAAACGGAGCTCAGGGAAGACCGTTCCCTAGGCCTGCCCTCTTAGATTAAAAAGTGAAAAGTGGATTGGTTTTGGGTTTTTTTTTTTTTGGTGGATGTTCTTAATGCTGTTGTGGATATAAGGATGACTGTCCAGTATGAGCCCAGGTAGGGAAAGCTCAGATTTCTTTTGCAGACCTCTGGGGAGGGGACACCGTCCCTTGCAGGGTGTTCACCTGGTGCAGTCGGATGGCAGACAGATTGCAGGGTTGCCCCTGCAAAGGCTTATCAGAGCAGTCTCCCAGCCCTTGCAGTGCTTCGTTTGGGCTAAAAGAGCCTTATAGACTAGTTAGTGCAGGCTGAATGAGGTGCCAGTGCAGCTTTCCTGTACCGCCTTGGCAGTCACTTCATGCACCGCACGGTGCTGGGGACAGCCAACCTTGGATGTGAAAGCTCTCTCGAGTAGGGATGGTCCTCATGCCTTTTGCATAAGGGACTCTGCACCCTGCTTGCTCCTGGAAGCGCTGCTCCAGCACAGGACAGCCTTTCTTATTTCATGGGGGAAGGGTGAAGAGGAGAGTCAGCTAGCAGGAACTGCCGTTGTCCCAGAGAGGTTCTCCTCGGCAGGAAGGTTTGAGCCCAACTTCAGGGCGCAGTCAGGAATGGAGCCCTGCCTCTGGGGCCGGGAGTTCCCTTCCAGCGAGGCAGGGCCATCTGCAGCTCGTCCCACTCTTGCCCCGCGCCCGGGCCACGGCTCCTCTCTCGCGCTCTGCTGCGCTACGCCGAGGCCAGGCCGTGCGAGCTGCTGAGACCTTGCCGTCCCCTCTCTGCGCCCACCCCGCACCTCCTCCATGGGACCAGGGCCCCCTGCTCAAGCCTGTGAGATTTTGCCTGCGAAGCCCGACACTCTGCGGGTTCCGCTTCTCGGTCCGGCGTGTGACTGTAACTCCTAACTGCCGGTGCTCACCAATTATGCTGTCATGGACTTAAGTCCTTATCAGAACAAGGGTGATAAAAATTCAGTCATCTGCATTTTTATACCCTAATCTTTCTCTTCATAAATAAGGCCAAACTGCACGTTATCTAATGAATTTTATTTGTTAATCACTTGGATGGCTGGAATATTTCTCCCCTTTGGGTTATACGTATATAAATGAAAATATTGTTAGTGATTTCACAAAATGGTAATTCAGAATAATGGAGAGTTAATCCTCTTTTCATTAGCGAGCCACTTCAGGACATACACTGTGGCAAATTACACTGCATTTTAAGTCGTTCTCGAGTGCTGTGCACTAGAAAAAAACATTAAACTATTTTTGCATTGATAGAAGTAATTGTGTGGCTAATTTGGATAAGCAGCATGCATTAGGCACAGTGAAGGAATCTCTTCTTTATGTTCGCTATCCTCTCCACAGCTGCCAAGTGGAATTTCTTATAGGGCTCTTTAGCTTTTTTAAATTTCATTTTTAACAAAACAGGGAGGGAGGAAAGAAAGTGTGAGGGGGAAAAAAAGGAAAATCTACTAAGTCTGTCTGCTGTTAATTCAGAGAGTGAACACAGTCTAGTGGCTGGAGCAGTGATATGGCAGTGAAAGACCTCCTTTTTTGCCCCTTGTTCTGTCCCTTCAGCTACTCAAATTAACCCAAAATTTCCAAGAAAGCCCTGGGAAGTCCCAGGACATAGTGGCCCATTTTCAAATTTGTTCAACTGGAGGGATGTGCCTTCCCCACCCCAAAATTTGTAGGGGGTTAGTTAATGCATTTTAGAAACATCGGTCATGAGCTCTACAGTTTGGTAGTCCCACAGATGGGGGGAAAAAACTGAGGTTCATATCTAGAGGTGAACGTCAGATCTTCGGCAGTGGTGTGTACATTTCTAATGCTGGTTTTCCAGATGTAGTGGAAGTTTCTGAGTACTTTGAGACTGAAAGCTATAAGTCATTATCTACATAACAAAATACTACGTTTCTTAATATTTTTGGCTCAACGTGCTGTGCAAGGCTTAGTGCTGTGTATAAAGATGCCAAACAACTTGGCAGGATTTATGCCTGGGAGTTAAGATCTAAGTCAGCTATAGAGATTTAAAAAAAAAAAAAAAAAAAAAAAAGAAAATAGAAAAAGGAAAAAGCAGACATGAACAGAAGAGGATTGCATTTGCCTTTGTCCTTTGCAAGGACCTATGCACCCTCTCCCATTCTCTTCTGCACCCCTCCCTGACCCAGAGGGGTTCCTCCGCCACTGCAGTTGCCCCAGGCGTATGTACTCTGGCTGCCAATCTGTAGCTGTGTTTGTGTGCCTGAAGCTATAGATCCTCAGTGAGGTCAGAGCCCGATGGTGTTGGTGTGCTCTACAAACATGCGACGAGAGAGGCTAGGCAAATAAGAGGTGGGAAGAAAAATGGAGACAGAAGACAATTTTTTTGGCTCCTTCCTTCAGAAGGAACAACTGTAATCCTGTTAGCTGCTCTGTCCTGCCTGACACAGGGCACTGGGCTTCCTTGCCTCGATGCCTGCTTCAGTCCATATTTATATAGCAGAATAGTTTAAATTCTTTACCACCCATGTTTCCTGCTCTTGGGAGTTCTCCCAGCCCATATGACATCAGTCACCTGTGCTAGTGAGGCTTTTGATGCTGGATTTATTAAATTTAATTTGGTATACACAAGTGTACCAGCTTTGCTTTTGTACTCAGAGTTGTCCAAAAGCTAATTCTCCCTGAAAATCCCAACCCATTGCAATTTCTTCTGGTCTGGCTGAGAATGAAAGGTTTCCAGCATCCAGCAAACACCTAAATATATAACCTATTTGTAAATGTGGAGGCAGATTTTGGTCTTATTCCTGTTTTGAGGCTTTCAGATTTTGCTTCCTACCTCTTTCCTCATGAGAGCTCAGAAGAAGGATTGGAGCTGTGATATCTTAAGTTTTTTTTCCGAGAAGCCAAGGGAGGGAAAGAAATTAACCAAAGCAGGCTATCTATCTGTCAACTCTGCGCCTTTCATGAGAAGTCTACAGAAGTAATGACATTTCCAGTAGACCTTATGCCCACACCAGTGCAGTAGGAGATAAACATGGTACCCTTGAAATTAGTTGGTGCTTTGACCCTCAAGCCCGGGGACTGAATTTGTCTACTGCCATGAACAGTAAATTTGAAAGAAGAACAATAAAGTGGGAAAAAAACCCTGTAATTATGATTAAGAAATAATTTTTGTGCATGAAGTGCTTGTTACTGAGAAATGATTCCCATTTTCTTTTCTGATGTTGTATGGAGAGTTGACTTATTTGAATGTTTTTATTTATCAGGTGGAATTCAATGTCACTGAAATCAGAGGACATTTATCTTCCCCAGGGTCCAAACCTGAGACCTTTTTAGCTTCCAGACAACTGCAAAAATAATACTTTTTGTTTTTATTTACTTCTTTCTGTTTAATAACTACCTTAGATAAGTCCTTTGTGGAGAAACAGCAACTGTAACAAGTGTGTACAAGTACCTGAGAGAAGGTAAGGATGGAGAATACCAATTCTCCTACACTTTCTAAAAACTGTGCAAAATGCTTGAATCCAGTTTAATAATCTGTCTCCAGGTAAGCACACTCTCATTGCTGAAGGGAGACAAAAATCAGATCTAATGACTGAGGGTCTTCCGAAATAGTGAGGGAGGATCTATTGAGCAAGTGCCTGAATTCTTAAGAAATGTTTTGTTCTTCCATTTCCAGCCAGCATGCCAGGTACATACCTCCCTTCAGGGTGAAAAAGTACTTATCCTTTTCGAGTATGACTAAGCAGAGGGCTGTTTTATAAACTGGAAAGTTCTCCTTGCAGAAGCCAAGGCACATGCTGTCTGGAGCGCAGTGTTTGCACTTGGGAGGAGGGTAAACAGTGCTTTGGTTTCTAAGTTTTTCATGACTCGAGGTACATCAGTTGAGCTGAGAGCTGGTTAGCTGCAGTAACAAAAGCTTGCTTTGTCGGATGATTTAACTAAGTGAATTTAAAATGGTGCTCCTTGACATGCCATCCCGGTGACATTTTGCTCAGACTCCAAATGCTGGCAACAGTCATAAAGAGCTGTATGCTTTCCTGTGTAACCTGGTGCTTGCTGCGCCCCAGGGTACTGCAGTGAAGTACGGTGCTGCAAAGGTTCCTTGGGTGGCTTTTCCCCCTAACACTAGACCAAAAAAATTAATTTTGTACAAATATGTCTTGGGGAGGGAGGAGGAGTAAGTCCTTCAAAAAACTGTTCTCTAAAAGAGCCCTAAATTAAGCAAAGTGTTGTACATCCAAAACTGGAAATCCCCGGGGTACCTGCAGTGTACTTAAGTGAAGAATAATACAACCCTGTGTTTCTTATTCCTGTCTTTGTTTTCACCGAAAACTGTCATTTACTTCAATTCCTTTATTTTACCCCTGCATTCTTATACTTGAAGTGTTGAGGGACTGTAAAATAGTTCATCCAATGCATTTGTCTTTAAACAGTTTAAAACCAGAAGTATCATAGCCTCTGTGCAATTATTTCCCAGACCCTCCTGCTGTGAATACTCAAAACTAACCAGCTATTTCAATGAATTTCTAAGCCACTGATGACTTTTTAAAAACTTATTTTTGCCCTCATTCTTTATTGTTGACTGAACTGGTTAATTTAAAACAGATTAAGCTGAGCTTTCATTAAATATTATGAAAGTGCCTGAAGAAATTTAAAACACAGCATCATCTGAGAGAATTTCTTCACTACGAGGGTTGGTGAGGCACTGGCATAGGTTGCCCAGAGAAGTTGTAGATGCCCCATTCGTGGCAGTGTTCCAGGTCAGGTTCGATGGGGCTTTGAGCAACCTGGTCTAGTGGAAGGTGTCCCTGCCCATGGCAGGGGGGTTGGAACTAGGTGATCTTTACGGTCTCTTCCAGCCCAAACCGTTCTATGATTCTGTGAATTGTAATTGAATTGGAAAAGTTAGGTTTGACTGGAGGGTGGAGCAATTATCAAAGAATAAGCAAAACATTATGAGAAGGATGTTACAAAAGCTTGAAAATTTGTGGTTTTATTCCTAACTTAAAAAATTTAAATTGAAGTCATCTCTAAGATAAATACAGCTTTGGCACCTCATTTCCTATTTTATAAAGTCATTTCTGTAACATGACCAATTTGTTTTTTAAAAAAAAATATAAATTATACTTTCAAAACCTCTTTGACTCTGTAATAGTTTTAAGCTTTTTTTTTTTCCCTCTACAGCAAGTTTATGAAGTTATCAGCTACCTTAGGAAGTTTGCCAGCTCTCAGTCCTTTCCCTGGTTTACTATACTCGGTTATAACAGGAAGAAAAGGAGCACAAGAAGTACAGCAGAAAATATATATTGCTTAGCCTTACCTGTAAGCTTAGGTGGGTGCTCTAGGTAGCTGGGTCCTGTGAAGTGCAGCAGAACGATAAAAGAAATCTTAACCACTTTGCAACTAGAGTCTATTTTTAGAGGAGGATTTGCTGACTCTGACCTTGAGTGCTACCCACTCCAAAGAACGATCTTTACATCTGCTGGTAAAACTATTCCCTGATGTGACCTGAAACATTAAACCTGGCAATTTAGCTACTTAGCCTCAGTATACTAAGATAGTGTGATGCCTGTGTGTCGACTATAATAAAAGATGATTTTTCTCTTTTTTTTATCTTCTTATCCCCTTGTCAAGCCCGATGCTATGTGGGTTAGGAGCATTGCACTGCTGCTTTCTGTCATGCTGTGCACAAGTGATTTGGCACTGGCACAACAGGCAATAGGAGAGGCGGCATCCTGGCAAGATCCTCATCTCTTGCATGTGCACCACCAGAAAGCCATCTTCCCCTAGCTACTGTCTTGGTTTTCTCCGGCGCTGCCACTCTCAGTATCCATCTGACTTCTGAAATGCCTTTTTCTGAGAAAGTGATGTGGTGTTCATCTCTGGTGACATGGGCACAGCTCACCAAAAAGAGGCGGAGGTATACTCTCCAACCTTTGAAAAACTCCCTACTTTCCTAAAAAGCTTTCCTGAAAAGTTCCATGCCTTCCTATTGGAGAAAGTCTAAAACTTTCTGTAGTAAACCATGGCTAGATTCATCAAAGATCAAATCTGGCTTCCCTGGTGTCAGAGCCACACCACTTCCACTCCAGCACTTTGTCCGCTGCAGGAGCGGTGACCTTCACCGCCCACAGGGCTGTCTGCTAGAGGGAACAGTGATCACGTGCATGGAGCTGGTACACAATATCCTCTCCCCAAGCATTTGTTCTGCAGCAAACCATTTGTCAGTGTTGCCAACTCGGACAACTTCATTAGGAGTAATGAGATTTCGGTGCTGCTGGAGCCAGGCTTGCAATGTCATAAGAAACTCCAGCTGTCACGTGAGTATTGATATTTCTCAGGGGAAATTCTTCAGATCCATTGCCTTCTGCCTGGGAGAGGGGGAAGGAGGCAAAGAGACCAATCAGGACAAGTGCATGATACTGGGAAGAAGCCCATTGGTCTCTGCACCTGCTTTTCGAGGCCTCCTGGCCCCTTCTGTTGAGATGACCATCTTGGAAATGATCTCTCTGAGCAGACCTGTATGCACTGCTTGCCTGTCTTTCTGGCTCACAGTGCTCTCTACTCTCACCCCAGTGCATGCCAAAAGCAGCCAGTTGTTGGTGTATACCCACTGTGGAACTTTTTTCATCCCTTGCAAGAACAGAAGTAGTCTTCTGTGACTGCATGTGCCTGTGCCTGACCAAAGTTTCAGGTTGCCCAAGTGTTTTTTCCAAAGTATCCAAGTCCCACAGTAGGTGCCATTAATTTTCAGGGGGACACAAGTTCCTGACTATGTCAGTTATTTTTAATGTTCAAATCCTTCCAACCACCTTTGTCAACCTTTGTCTGTTTAAAAGATAAAAGTTCATCCCAGAAGGTCCTGGACCAAACTTGGTCATGGCCCATGGCTAATACTGCAGTACAGATGTGAAGTAATAACAAACAGTTTCAGTTCAAGTGCTGGCCATTGGATCTGCTGCTCTTTCATGCTAACAGCATCACTCTGGCCAAGTTTCTGTATTACAGAGCAGCCAAGCTCCTCCCTGCCAATTATTCAGATAGTCGCTCTTAAAATGAGAAAGAGCTTAGATGTTAGAAACCTGCTGTGCCTTATAAGTTACCTTGGAAGGTTGTTGTGCAAATTAATTCTATACTGATAACAGCAAAACTTTGTGGAGGAGGAGATACAGACCCCATTTAACAGAAAGTAGCAGTGGTTGTTTTATTTTTATCCCTGCAGGCGACCCAGTATGGGGGAATATGGGTAAGACGATACAGCAGACGGGCAGTGCTGGTGAGAGGAGGCTATGTAAGGTGTGCGATGGAAGGTCTGTGCACCCCAAGTGGCACAGCGCAGGCATGGGCAGTGATCTGTTGCTTCTCTTGGGCTGTCATTCCCCAAGGTTGTCTTTCTGATGTCAGATCGATGGCACGACAATGTTTTGTGGTATTGTTTTTTTAGGCTGGCATTTTGAGCTCCGGGAATATTAAGCTGAAACAGAAGTATTTGTTTGTCTGCCTGGCTGTCAAAACAATATGAGCCCTTGTGCCCCTTTCTCTGTAGGGTCCCAAGAACATGTAGGGAGGGATCGTTCACCTCCTGGAAAAATGTTCTATTTTGGGGGCCAGTTGTGTGTGTTCCCATTAGTTTTGCTTTTGTTAAGTAAGAAATACTAGCTGCTGAGATGTTTTGAGAGTGGCCAATGATTTAGAGTGCTTTGGAGCCTGGACACATGGGAAACACAGCAGGAAGGCTCTTATTTTGGAAGAGGTAAGCACCTGTCCTCTGGAATAGTTGCCTTGGGCTTCTGAAAGCAGATGTTTGCCGTATTATTGGTCGTTTCTGAAAATCTTGGCTAAGCTGATGATGGTGCTTTGCACATGGAGATCACTCCCCCTTCCCGGAGCCCTGTATGCATTCAGCCTGCTCTTGTTGAGCCCACAGGTCCCTGCTGTCGGTGGTCGGCTCTTGCGTGCGGACACTCACCAGCCCCACGTGCCTGTCTTAGCAAAGCAACTGGCCCAGACCCAGAATATGACCCTGGGCCACATTCATTATCCCTTTATTTTTCACGTGTATTCTGAAAGTGTCAAAGGGCCAACCAAGAACAGCGCCGGGCACTGTTCAGATACATGATAAAAGGCAAACCCTAGCCTTGAGAGCTGCTGTTCTAGAGAGAAGAAACAAAGGCTTAGGTGGGAACAAGAATAATACCCAAGCAGAATGAACAAGACTGTGACCAAAAAAAATGCCACGGACCAACTTCGTAGGTGGGAGTTTCTGTGGCACATAGTATGGGAAGGGGGGGAAAAAACCCAAAAGCTCTTTTTTTTAAAAAAAAAAAAAAAACTTAGAAAGACTGAATTTCTTCCACAAACACTGGGTAAAGAAAAGGAGAAGGGAGAGAAATGATAGATTTCTGGCCAGACCACACTAGAGGTACAGCTGGAAAAATCTGACACTCTGTTTTCTAAGGCTTGAAATTTTTATGTTAGCTTAAAATAAAAGCTTTGAGTAAAGTTCTGCTTTGGAAGACTTCCCTCCCCCGTTCCAACCTGGTGGACTGGAAGGTTTCCTCTTTGCTACAAAATATGCTATTATTTGGAAAAGCTGGGGTTTTAACAATTGCATGGGAAGAATAAGTATATAATTATATAAGATTGTCCTAATGGACATTTGCAGCTGTACTGAGATGCTAACAGCATGCAGAAACCATTATGTTTCCAGTTGTTTGGCAGAAGTTAAGAAACCTTATATATATATTTTAAAGTTAACCATAAAGTAAATCCAGATGGTTCTCTCTTGCACAGACAAGCAGTCTTCAAACTAGACATATAGCTGTAGCCTGGCTATAACTTGTTTTGATTACTGCAGATAGAGAGAAATGTTTTAAATGACTGCGCACCCTCCTCACAAAATGCTGCATGCCCTTGATTCTTGCTGAAGTCAACTGGCATTTAAGCAGCACTACATAAAACTTGTTTGACAATACCTCGCGTGCATGAGTATCTAGCTGGGCATTACTTGTTTAATTTCTCTTTATACTGAAGTTATGCTTAACGGCCCCCATCAGGGGTTGGGGCTCTGCTGAGGTAGGCGTTGCAGACCCATAAAACAAAAAGGACAGTTGCTGCCCTATGTAACCTACCATTTGGGCTTGAGTTTGTTCTCTCTTCATCTCCTAGTTAAGGATTACCAGAAAATATTGGTGGCATGCTTATTTTTTGATTGGTGTATTCAGAGTTTTATCTGATTCTTTAATAAGCATTGTCTGTTGTGCTCATTACTGTATTTCAGCTAGATGTCGGTTGTGCTAGCTTCTATCAGCAGGGGAATCGGAATTATGTTGACTCGTGAGACCATTCTGCAAATCAAATCAAAGGGGCAGCTTTGCTTCACAGGGCAAGGATTTCAGTGTCTGAATGTTTTAAGTCAACACATTAGGAGCATTTCTGAAATTCTGAAAATAGGGGGAACTGAAAGGTCCACCAGAAATTATAGACTCGTGGTACACTACTTTCTATGTTGTTTTTCTTAGTCAATAGGCAACTGTTCTTGTAGATAACAGTTGATGTTGTTTGTCCAAGTAGTAAAATAGGTAGAAATACTGTTTTATGAGCTCTTTAGGCAGTATTGTCAGGAGGGTAAGTTGGATTTGATGTGGTAGGAGTCAAATTTTCTGGCTGGTGCATTTCTTGCTGTGTCTCTGACAGTGCTAACAGCCCAGCAGTAGTGGCTGTATTTATAAGACAGTACTTGAGGCTAGGGATGAAGCAAGAGCCTTGGGGCTAAGAAGGACCCCAGTCCTGAACGAGGTTCCCTGGCCTTCCTGTGCTTGTGGGAGGAGGCTGGGGCCGGGGCTCTGAAAGGAGTTTTGTTCACTGTTCTGTTTTTTCTCTCGCTGTCAGCAGAAAAAATGTTCTGGGAGATTTGTGTTCAAGTGGAGTATAGATCCCAAGGCACAGTAATGTGGAAAATATGGGATGAGGGCTTTCTTCGGTAAGGGGAGGTTACAAGAATGCTGGGAACAGGAAGGTCTGGGGCCCCAAACTGCTTACCCCCCTGTTTCTTGGTTGGTGCTGAGTGGAAGCCCTGCAAGAAGAGCACCTACCAGAGGACCTCTGCTGAGAGAGAGTGTTAACCAGTGAATACATCGTTCCATGCTGTGCAGGGCATCCCGACATGCTTCTGAGGTCCAAAAATCGGGCACCTCCAATCATTCATAGCATTTAAGCTGCCCTACAAGGAAAATGGATTGCCAAAATTCAAGGTGTTTTTGTCCCTAATGTACCACAGTATCACACACAGGACTGTACTTAAATTCTCTTGATGACAAGTTGGGAAAATGCCACAGTCTGTTTCTACTCTTATTGTTCATTGGGATAAGAAGGGGGTTTTTTTCCTTCTCTTTCTCTATATCCTTAATAACATGTTGCTGCAGAGATTCCAGAAATGTGTGGCCCAACCTATTCCCTAAGCATAGCGCATTTTTTAAAAATAAACAAAAATAATAGATGCTTGGTATGTAACTCTGATCAGAAAGTTTTGTCCAGACATGCTGAGAGCAGGTTTCAGGTCAGAGTAATCTCATGGTATACTGAGTGCCAAATCTAGGCTTAAATGGAGCTAAGAGCCAGAAATTGGATTGATGTTTGCTGTCTCTTGGTACAGGCTTCTGGCTCGCTGGCAGTGCAGATGGAGCAACACCAGAGTTGCCGTGCTGGTGCCATCAGTCCAGCGTCTGTACCGCTGACCGTGGTCAGTAACAAATGCCTTAAAGGAAAGTACATGAAATCTGTGCTCCCCACTTATAAGATAAATTTTCTGCCCCATAGAAAATCTGTTTAATCTCCCCACTCCACCTCCTTAGATAAAGCTTGGCTGGAAGCCTGAAGCATGAAGTTTTACAGCTTTTCCAAAACTATTTCTTTTCTTCCAATGTAAATTGTCTGTGGTGGTGGTTTTTCTTATTTATGTGACTAGCCGATATTCTTTTTAACTCTTCTATGCTCTTTGCCTCCAAGTGTTCTGATAATGAGTTCAACAGACTAAACGATGATAATAACTATAACTTACAACATTAACTGGTTTGAAATATGTCCCCTTTTCCTTTTTCCTGAGCCAGCTTGGAGGAAGTTTGCCCGACCACTGCTCAGGTGCAGCTGTTCGGCTGTACTCAGAACATCTGGTCCTGTGGTACCATATGGCTATGACCTACGGTCCTCCTAGAAGTAATCAAGTACACTTCATGTCATAAAACCCCACAACAGCAAAACAATGCCTCATAATCCACCAGGAATGCTCCATGCCACTTCAGGGCAAGTGCCTTTTTAATGGCTTTTTGCTCCGAGTTTGATCAGGTTCCAGACTCTCTTAAGCTGAGAACACCATAAATGTTGGAAATGAGGTACTCCATTTCGGGAAAAATACAAAAGCCAGACCAAGTAGTTCTGTGAAGTAGAAATAGAGTTGTTACACTATGAGAGAGAGCAAGACTGCCTTAATAGATGGCATTCAAGTGCAGCTGTTTATGGGTCTTAACTGGTGTTGGCCCACAAAATGCATACTTAGAAAGGAAATCAGGGAAAGCTAACACATGCCTGGGGGCTTTGAAGTTGTTATTATCATCCACATGCATAAGAACGAGATCCTCTCTAGTCCAGCAAGTACTGAGAAATGAATGAGTTTGGCTGGCTCGTACATCAAAGGTCTTCACTTGTAATTTGCTTAAGAGATTAAAAATGAAATATGAGGGAATTATTGAGGAAGAGCAAGCTGCGTTTTTTTTCCCCCCTTGCAGCAGGAAAGAAGAACAATTGAGCATCTATTCTGGCTGAAATTGATTACTGAAAAGCTTTCTGACAACCTTGAGCAAAACAGCAGTTGCATCGTAGTTTCACTGACATCAAATAAGCATTTGATTTACTGAGACCCAGTTGGACCTGTCCAGTGCCAAGTAGTGTCTTTGAGAAGCAGACAAACTTGATAAAGCTCTTTCTTTACAGAACCACAATCTCTAAAGCAATGCATTGCCAGACCATGAAATGTGCTCTGCATTTTAGCTACCAGAAATATTTTGCTTCAGAATAAACTAACAAAACCTAGTGACAAACACTTGAAGCTTGCTACTGTTCCCTTTCCTGTCAAACGTGATTTTTACTGAGGTTTTTTGAGAGCCTGAGTAACCACCAAGAAGGAGACAGTGTTGTCAAATCATTAAGCCATGGTTGGACTGAGAGATAGGAAGGCTTGATAACAACCCTAATCATCTGGGGCAAAACTGACTATGAATGCTTTTGAGGTGGAAGGAGGAGAGAAGCGGCTTCCTGGAGCAGCTTCCAGGAGGAATGCAATGTGGGAAACCCTTATTTTAGGGCTTTGAGGAAAAATAGTGATGAGTTTTTGAAAAGGATCCACAGATGTTGGCAGAAGTCTAGATCATGTAAGTCTTCCCATCCCATGTCCCTTGCTGTTGCCAAGTCAGAGATTTTGTGGAATGACTTGGAACTTCTGGATCAAGATCTGATACCTCAGAAAAGAGCCTGGCCTTTTTTGGGGCTGACACAGGAATTGATGGATGTTAGTCTACAACCTGTGTGACCCAAAATGGAAGATGCTGACTGCAGATAATTTCCGTGTTCACTTTCATAGTTTCTTTGATAGCGTAAAATTTGTAATATTTGCTGACTGTGTATCCAGCATGTGCTTTATCACCTTTTCTCCCCTTCACCACACAAACTGTTATTGAGTGTTCTTGGTGCACATCATCTCACTTAGGTTGGGATTTTACCTGCCCTTTTATGTTCCAGAATGAGTAGTCCTAAAAAAAATTCTGGCTGTAACTTCATTGTACGTAGAGCAGAAGATCATCGGTCCAGCTCATTTATTGTTCTATATCACTGAGGCACAAGGCAGGAGAGTAACAAATGAGTGCGTGTTTTCCAGTCAGAATTAATCAACTGTGTTTATGAGCATTGCTACTCTGAATTTTTATGCAGTGTTAAAATAGTCTCTTTTTGTGAAAGCAGCCAGCCTCTCCCACACCATTCAACCCATCCATATAAACACACTAGGACTGAGGATTTCAAGGAAAGCTTTTAGCTTGACCCATTGCTTTTCCATTAAGACTCCAAAGCACCTGCCTTTCTCCAAGAATCCATTCAACACACTCTATTCCAGCTGTTACAGATGCTGATTTCAGTATGAATTATAGATTCAATCCCCTGCATTTTCCTAATTTACAGACCGTGAAGTGACAGCCAATTGTTTGAAAAGAACATTCATGTAGAGGATTTTCATGTGAATGAAAAGCAACTCAGAGTCACAGCAGACCTGGGAAAACCACCCTGTGCCAGAGTGGAGCATGCAGAGAGGTGTCAGGAGATTCCCTGCCACCAGAAAGGGAGTGCCAGGGGACTGGACTGGCCATCAGGAACCCAGGCTTGAGGAGTAAAACCGTGGGAAAGCTGGATGGGTGGTCAGTGAGAGGATTTTTAAAAAATCTTTCCAGGAAAAGAGGACTTGGAGCTGAGATGCAGAACTGAAGTTTTTGAGAAAATTGAGCTATCAACAGGAGTTGCTGCCTTTCACAATTATAGCTCATTTACTATCAGAAAAGTAATATATATAAACAGTGCGTAAAATTACTGCTAAGCATATTTTTGAAATGTCTTGAATTTTTTAATGATATGACTAAGCCTGGTTTTAGAGAGAGAGGACTATGCTGCATGCCAGAGATAAGTAAGTACAGGTTTTACCTCTTGACTTATCTCTTTAAAAAGGGAGGGAGAGTGCTGGGGCAGGGGGGAAACCTAAAGGAAGAAAAACTTGGAAGTAGAATACATCAAATATTGTTTCCTTGGAAACAAAAAGGAAGGTTACATCACAGGGTTCAAGCCTATAAATAGAAGCCTAGCAGTGCAGATGCAGAAGAAACTCTTGTTCCTAGAGGGAGAATTTAGAAATTAAGATGACCTCCCTTTAGACACTGCTGTCACAATGCAGTCAGCACAACCTGATCTTGAGGACCAGCAGTAAATTTAGCTGATGGTGTATGGCAGTCTTCTCTCAATTAGCTGTAGCATTCAGCTCAGAGAACTTGTTCAGTTGGTGGGAAGAGGTACAATTTTCAGGCTGCTATAAATACTGTCTGTGTCTCCAGAGCCCTGCTATGCTGCTTTTACTAAAGTCTTCAGCCTGAACTCTAAACCCTTCAGGCAGCCATGACAGGACAGTGAAAACCTCGAGCCCATACTAATGTTCGTGAGAAACAACCTGTGTGAAGCATCACCACACTCTGGTGGGAGTTCGGGCCTCGGGACAAGGTGAGCTGCGGCTCACTGGGGTGACACAGTCGGGTGCCGGTTTTCCCACGGTCCCTGCTGTGTCCTGCCCTCTTCTCCTGTCTCTGCAGTCATGCAACTGTTGTGCTCAGGGCTGAAGCATCGCTTTGCCCCCGTGGGGGTGAGCAATTGCATCTGAGGAAGGTCTAAAGGCAAGCAGAGAGGGATGGTGGCTTGGCACACGCTGGGCTGCCTGCTCCAGCCTGCTGCCAGCTCGCGGTCCCAGCTGTGTCGTGGGGCCTGTCTCTTGCATCCTGCTAGTGTTAAGTGTGGCTTGCAAGTGTTTTTGGTTTCTGAGTTGTGTTTCTTGATGCTATGCTATTAGTTACTAAACCAAATAATGATGTTTTTCATTGTTACGTCTGGGTTCCTTTGGACTATGCAGTGGTTCATCTTATAACCTTTTACAGCCAAACCTCTGAGTATGTGTATACAACACTGCTAAAAGGATAGCTTCAAAATCGGACAATTCAAGCATCTTATGGGCTAATGTAGCTAAATCTTCCTTCGAAAGACTAAAGGCTTGTATAAATTGTGTTATTATATGATCTTTCCAGATGTTTAAAACAAAAACAAATAAGAAAATAAAAAAATTGATTGGTTATGGTTCCATTAGTAAATGATTCCTTTCAAACTGAGACACAGATTTGTTCCATCAGTTTGAATGTGATAACACAGGGCCTGGTCAAATTTCTACTTTCTGGTGGGAATAATCTCAGTTTGAGTAGTGATCTTAGTGTGACTGACAGCTCACAAAGGGCTGTTCCTTCCCAAAGCTGACACAGCAGGGCTTGGAGCTGCTGGTAAAGGAAGAGATTTGTTAAATGTCCAAATGTCACGGATGTTGATGATGCTGTAATATATATGTATGTATACATCCTTCCCTGGCACTGCTCGTTTTAAGGCATAGTCAAGTAAATGAAACAGCATGTGCTCCCAGCTGCTTTAGCCCTAGGACACGGCTGTGGTGGACCAGGTGGCAGTACTCTAGCTCTCGTAGCTTTTTCCATGTCTCATAACATGGTACGCGGTCCTAAATCTACCAGAGAATCTCAGCTTTCCTTGGCAGGGGAGAGGAGGAGGAATATAAGTTTATTGCTCTTGTCAAGAAAATCATGAAAACAATGAACCCTAAGACAAATAATAATAAAATCTCATGCTTTATAAAGACAGTCTCACAATGAGAAAGTTGGGGGATGTCATACAGGAGTTCTGAACATCTGGGGCTAGCAGAAACACAGTTCTTGCGTAGATAGATAAAGGGGTGATTTGTATATGTGTCTGAGTCTAGCTGTGACTCTGGATGCAAAGTTGTTATTACCATAATAACCTTTAAGATCCCAGGGCTGTAAGTGTCTAGTGCTAAGGGAAATCTAGATAAGATTTGAACCTTGTAGTTTGTGTCAATTTTCAGCTTAATCTTGTGTTTTAATCTGAAAGAATTGTAAGGGATTTGGCATACTACTTTTCATGGGAAAAGTGTTTGGGGTGGGGAGGGGATCCTGATATGGTGGTGCTTTCTTTGACTTGCTTAGGTTTGCTGCAAGCTGGCTCCTTTATTGGCAGGTGGGCATTTCTGAGCATTGGGATGACTGTTGTCAACTAGCCTTAGAAGGGTATATTAGTATTCATCTCTTGAAATGCTTTTGGATGACTGGCCAGACAGACTGCTATGGAACTGATACTTGACATCTGACCAAAAGGATCTGAGATGGCAGAGATGCAGATAAGGTGACATATGTCTGCAACAGGGTGGGTTAGAAACTGCAGGACTTTGTGGAGGTTATAGTGATAGTAAAATCAGAATGTAACCACACAGAGGCATAACCGAGTCTAAACTGGTTGGTTTTTTTAGTTTGGGGTTTTGGTTTTGGTTTTGTTTGGTTTTGGTGGTTCTTTTTTTTGTTGTTGGGGTTTTTTTGGGGTTTTGTTTGGTTGTGGGGTTGTTTTTTTTTTTCTTCCCTGAAAGATGACAGTGGGAAAAGACATCAGGTGAATTGAAGCACTCTGTGAATTGATGGAAAGCAACTTTGGTTGTAAAAAATCTAAATACTCCTTTCTGTTACTGCCTTCTCCCAAGCACTTCCTACCTCCCTAAAAAGCAACAGAGAGCTATTCTGCCTGATCAGATGAGCTGTTTAAATTAAAGCCACTCTGTAAGACTAATGTGTATGCCAGGACTATTTTCCTTGGTACAGTTTTCATTTCTTGTTATATGATGTCTCCTTGGATTAATTCAAATTTGTAGGAAATGAAAAAGATGGTCAGTCGGATTTTTAATCAGCTGTGTGTTCCAGTCAGTATCAGCTAATTACATACAGACAATTAACAGTTGCATCTGAGAAATATGTTGCTTAGCCTTCAAATGTGCAGAGTGTTCAAGGCTGGGATTTCCCTGGGAGAGCAGAGGAGGAGAGCAATCTCCCCTGGCCTGTGGCAGTATTTGGTCCCACCAGCCAGGAGCTGCTGCACAGCCTCTCCTGGCAGCCGAGCGCTGCCTGGCAGGGGATGGTGTTTCTTCACAAGTGGAGAGCTTTCTTCTGCAAAACTCTTGGCCAGGCAACGTCTTCGGGTTATTATTTCTTGAAATCATCTTGTCGTTGGCCATTATAGTCTGAACCCTTTAGAAATGTTCCCTGCGAGGGTGACCTGGTCAAATCAGGTGTACTCGTACCTCCAGGCATGGTCATAGCTACTAAAATTGTGCAGCTGATTGATAGTTATACATGCATGCACAGAGGATTAGAAATGCAAGTCAATGAATAGAGAGTAAAAAGTAAACTTGATTTTGCAAATGTCCTTAGTTTGAATAGTCTCTGATAAAATGCTCTTTTCCTCTTGTGAGAATGGCAAAGAAAAGTGTCTTTGAGTCCAGCCCTGGGATCCTGCTGTGTTCCTCTTGTGAATGAGTAATGAAAAGTGGCCATTCATTGCTGAATGATTATTTTTCCCCTTCAATGGAGTGTGGGGGGGAACCCTCCAAAATCCAAGTCTTCTGTGAGTCCAGCAAACTAAAAGCATCAGGAAACCTCTGGAGGGAGGTAAAAAGTTATGAATGGAGAATAAAATATTGGTGTGGAGCAAAAGGGCTGTTGTGTATAAAGAGCAGATGGGAAAATGTTGAGTTTGAAGTTTAAAAGACAAGGATCTGAATCTCATTCAGCTGAGCAGGGGGAAGTGGTTTGGGTTTCCTTTCCTTGGAGGTTGGCTCCATTTGATGAATTGTCGAGATGTGCTATAAATGTTTAAGATTTATAGGAGAGGCTCCAAGTAATACTAATGAGCAGCTAAAAATAGATATGATAGGAAAATATAAACTGACAAACAGATCATCCAGCATAACAATAACTTCACAATCACGCAACTGTTGCCAACTGAAGATGGGAGACATGGCATGAAAATGAGCTTTTGTTTTCCACATCTGAAAGTTAAAGGAGTCGGAGTGGAAACAGATGTTCTTCAAAACAATGTGTCAGAATAACTCTAGTAACAGCCAATTGTCACCAGTGCTGAGCAAATAATCCCTCACTCACTCTTTGCTGGCTGATGGTTTTCCAATGATGGGTGGGGTTTTTGTATAGAACTGATGTATTTATTTATTGTAAGCAACCTAAATGTTTTTAGTGGAAAAGTTGTCAGTGTCTCACTTTTTACTGTTCTGTGCTCCTCAGTTTTTCTGAATTTTTGTCTAAAAACTGTTGGTCCTCCAAAAGCAATCTTAAGGGCTTTGGCGAATCATTTTGATTGTAAATTTTTGTGACTATCTCATTGCTGATATTTAATATTAGATTAATTGATGAATTATAATTATTATTGAATTAGGAGGAATTAAATTAATTAGATATTTTGTCTTCATAGAAAGGGGCTTGGAGAGCAGCAACTGTCTTTCAGAAGAGTTTTACACTGGGAATAACCACACAGGTGGGTCTTGTCTACTACTAAGCAACAATGGCAGAGTTGTTGAGATTTGATTTTCAGGGTCTGTCTGCTGGACACCTACAGAAGAGAAACATTCGAGTCAATTGGTGCTATGTGGACAGCCTGAGGGATCAAAGGTCCTTCGTGCCACTACGAATCTTGACCTGCTGAATGCACTCACGATCTTTGTGATCATGAGGACTGTTGGCAACAAGCAGGACCTGACTGCACCACCTGGAAGCCCCTATCCCTTGACAAGTGGCATTTTGCGTGAGGGGAGGCTCTGCCCATGTCTTGGGCAACTGACAGATCAGAAGGGTGAGCTGAGTCCCAGACCTGCTTTTGAATTTTACCTGGTTTAATAACTGATGTTTTTGTCAGCTGGCTGGGTTTTTACCATGCAAATTTTCTGTTTGTACTACTATGAAAATATTTTTATTTGCACTGGTATTTCCATTGGGAGATGTTTTGTCTCCAGGGTGACTTCCCTGAGAGTGGTTTTAAAAACTAGTCTGTGGAAAGTACTGCATCTTGTTTTGCAGTCTTCAAATGCCCTTTTAGGCAGTAATAAAATACATTGTTATTTTTCTGATACTATTTTTGTCCCATCTTGGCACCTTCTTATTGTCTGAGAAGCGGGCAGAGCCATGTAGGTGTACTCAAGGGTTTGATAAAGACAGTGTGGCCTTCACTGTAACTTAGTGATCAAGTGAGAAAACACTAGATGGGACATGGCATGGCAAAATCATGGAAGGCGCTCTGTGACTGGGTGGCTAATGGCTGCTGGCAAAGGAGGAAGGAAAAGAACAATTTTTAGAGGGTGAGACAGGAGTAAGGTTGCTTGAACAGCTGGTGTTGTTGAGCATGGACATGATGGAAGGATGTTATGGAGGCAGAAGCAGGAGGAGGAGAGACCGAGCCAGATCCTCAGCTAACATCGCTGGGTATTTTTAGGAGTGCTTCCTGTATATAAACAGATGAGGTTCCAGGAGGCAGCGGTGAGGGGGAGCGGTATAACTCAATGATACTTGTACCACAAATAGTACATTGCAAAGAGCAAATTGTTTGACTTTATGAAGCTGCAGCCTGCTGCAACAGATCAAGGGTCTAGTTTCTAAGCAAAATAATTGTAGCCTAAAGAAAACTTAACTGTTGAAAGCCTTGCAGGCCCTAGATTCCTGTTTGACTTGGCTTCAGGAGCTGCATATGCTCTTTGAACCTCAGACTATGAAGTACATTTGCAAAGCACAAACTGTTTTGAAGCCCCTCTCCACAGTAACACATAGCTCAGCCTTGTTATCAGGAAAACACAAGACATGAAAAATAATGGGAGGAGGATAACACCTGGCAAGTGGACTTGACAGTGCTTTGCATTTCTGGAGGGGCTGGCAGGAGCTGGGCAGATCTGATCTAGACATCAGGGTTATGCAGAAGAAAGTCAGCTGGCCATGGTGGGCAGTGCCAAAGTTAAAGCAGAAGTGGGAGCCACTGGCTGAAGAGGAACAGGCCAGTGTAATGCAGAACTAGGAGATCTGCCTGTGAGACTGCCTGGCTCCATCCTTGCCTACAGGCGCTGTGTGTTACTTAGGGCACTGTACCCAAAGAGCAGTCACGTGTATGCTGAAGGCCATGATCAAAATGGTTACTCTGGAATGTGGTCAACTTAGGCTTGTCCAGTGGCTTGTTACTCAACCCTGACAAGTTAATCTTGGTCACCCTTAGTTTTTTAGCTTTGTAGCCTATTCTGGTCCCAATTCAGATTTTTTTTTTTTATGTAAGAGAAAAAGGGCAAAAGCTATGACTTAAGAAGGTCCCATAGGAGGGCCATCCTTGTTGCAGCAGTCCCAAAGCTACCTGTGCAAGGAGGCATGATTTAATGCACCTGCAAGAAAAAGGCTGACACTTACCTATCGCCACTACACATGCGCTGTACCTGGGCAATATTGTGGCTGGCATTTCTTTCCATGGGAAACCTGTCCTTGGCAGCATCTCCTTCCGTGCAGCTTGTTGAAAATTTCTGTCCTCTCTTCCCTTGGCTCTTTGTGGAGCAGATTTATGGTCCCACTTTTGTTTTACAAATAAAACCCTAAGTGCAAATCCAAAGGATAAATAACACAATGCAGACATGCTTGCAGCAATGTTCTCTGTATTTATCATTGCTGAAAGTCTGGGAGGAAAAGCTGGTGAAGGCAAGATATCTTATGTGAGAAAACTATTCTTATGCTTTCATGCCAATTCTGGAGGCTGGAAAGCAATCCCATTGTGCTTTTCCCCAAACATCCTGCTGCAGCTCAGGCAAACTCCAGGTGCCCTGTCTGTGAAAAGGGGCTAAGGCACCCATTCTCCCTTGCAGGCTTCTGTGTGGGACGTACACCAGCTCCACCACAGCGCTGGAGGTCGCTCCTTCGTAAGCACACAGAATGGATAGGTGTTTGTAAATAAACCTCAGCATTTGCTCTGTACTGGGTAGGAAGTAGGCATGGAAAAGATGGTAGCATCAACACTGCTCTGTCCGTTAATACGTCTGAATCTGCCATTTTGATCACTTCCACCCTGCCTGCAGTCTCAATTGACATTGCTTTTGGCAGGTGATATTTAGCTAGGGCACTGGGCAAGTGTGATTACAGCTGGCTCTGCAGAGGCAGTACACCTGCAGGGGAGTGAAAGGGGCTTCATTCTGCCTGACTCAGCAGCAGCAAAATTGCCAGCTGCTTGCCAGGACCCAAGCACCTTGTTGTTAGCAAGGATGGCTGTGGTGGAAAGAAGCTATTCCTTGTTGCTTGGGCTGAGCTGGTGCCTTGCAAAGAGCCAGCAACTCTGGATCTGGAAGTTGTGGCACAAGATATACCTAGAACCACCCCCAATATAATTTTCATTTTCTTTGTCTTGATTCCAGCTGTAGTTTTTAAGAGACTTTTGCTTAACTAAGCACAGGGGCAGTAAGCGACCTCAGTGTGCAACACGTGGGTCAGAGATTAGGACTGCTTCATTGTCATCAACTACTGAGCCTACACCTGTGCCCCTGCCAGGCCACCTCCATGATGCTGCAGCCCTTGCATAATTGAGAGAAGGTAATGGTGGGCTGAGGTACTGTCATCTGCTGGAGAGTGGAGAAACTGCAAGGGGATGCGGGGGACCTGCCTCCTACTGTCTGAACTTTGCAGCAATGCAAAGTGCTGGAACCAGCCCAGGATATTCTAGAAAGGGAACTTTATGTTCTGGGGTTCAATAGCTACTTTATTGTCTTTGGGTCAGTGATTTGACCTCTTGTTCTTCATTGGTTGGGGTGGTGTTTTGTTTTTTTTCCAGAGAGAAGAGAAAGTCTCCACTATACACCTGTAAGAGTGACATCCAGCCAGCAGCCCTGCTTTGCCAGTGCCCTGGCTTTCCTGGCAGGCTGCAGCTCCAGCAGGACTTGACTGTTCCCAGCTGCAAGTCACTCATGGCAGGGGAATCTATGGCTATCCCTGGCCAGCTGAAATAGTCCCACAATGGCTAGCAGGCCTCAGCTGGGGTAAATTTAGGCTCAGTCACTTAGAGAGGTTGTTCACTTAAAATTCCGCCCTGCAACCACAGATGTTTCCAGATGTGCAACTTGCTGGGAATTATGACCTGTCCTGACGGGCTCAATGCGCAGAGATTTTGGACCGTTATGTTTCATATGCCCTTGTGCTTTAATGTGGTGCCATTTGGCTTGGTATAGGCTGAGTTACAGAGACTTGGAGGGAGTGGTTAGCAAGGCAACCGAAAAGACTACTCACAAAACAGCTTCAGCATGGTCTGCAATAAAAAAGGATCCCCAGACAGCCTGAGGTGGAGGAGACCCAAGTGCCAGGAGTGGTTCAGCCACCATGCTCACTGAAATCTCATCTCCTTGCTGCAGCAGCCAGTAAGAGGTCTGTGAAAGCTATAACTTCACTGATTTTTCCATCATTAGCTATGACCTCCCTTCTGGCTGCTTACTCCAGTCTCAGAGGATGGGACTCTTTCTGAAGGGAAGACCCATCTCTCTGTTCCCTGAGAGGAAATTAGTCCGTAGCATCGCTTGTGTTTTACTTACTATGTTTATAAAAGTGGAAACACCACCTGAATTTCTCTATAGGCTCTGCAGGGAATTCATGTTTCCATATTGCATTATGAGAAATGCAGTGGAAGTGTGCTACGCTCAGTTAATTTTTTTTAATGGATGGTGGCAAAAGAAACTTCAGTTCAGAACGAGTATATGCTTCTCTCCTTCTATTCAACATCCATAGTGCTATAAATACAAATTGCAGGGTACTTTCAGAACTGCAAGCCTTTAAGACCTCTCAAGAGAAAACATCACACCAAATTAATCTGCCGTCAAGTGGAAATTCTATATTGTTTGCATTTGCCAATGTTCTGTATGTGGCTGTAATTGCACTGAAGCAAATATCTGCTTCGAGTTCTTTACAAGATTAAATGTGGCCAATTGGGCGTAAAAGAGTAATCGAAATGCAGAGCTGCTGCTTTGGATTTATTAGAGGCATTGCTCATTTTTGCTCTGACATGATGACACCAGGTTCTGCCTTTCCGTTAAAACAGGGAAATTTAGGGAATGTGATTTGGAGTGGTGGGCTGCAAGCCAAGAGGAGGACGTTTCCGTCTGGCACTGCTACCACCCCATGGTGCATCAGTGGGCAGTGTGCCCCTTGCCTTACGTGTGCAAGGGGACACCTTCCTTCCCTCTGACCAGCAGTGAGGCTGTTGATAGCCGTGCCCCAGTGCGCAGCGTCTGGCTGGGACCTCCCGCATCAGCTCCTGAGGATTGCATGGTCTTTTTAAGTTCTGAGTATTTGCCATCGATTTGAAGCTGAAAGGGTTTGTGAAGGTCCCAGCAAGAGCCTCCGTGGCCTGTAATAGAGAGGGTCTGAGTTGGATCCTGACAAGTGTCACCATGTCAGACTAAAGGAGCATGTCAGCTTGCAAAACCTGAAGTCTCACCCTATGCCAGCTGTATGTGAAATGTTAAAAACTTGCTTAAAAACCTCATGGTTTCTTTTTCTTTTTACTAGTTTAGCCATTTTCCCTCTTGCCATATAAATGCAATTATAAGCAAGTAAAAAGTCTTTTTTTTCAAGTTGACTGTGCTGCCTTTTAATTCTGCATGAAAACCCAACTGCTCCCTATGCCCTGCCCAACAGGTAGTTAAACAAACAGGTCCAGGTGGGCAGAACTGCCAGTTTGAATCCTTCTTTATTTCATTTTCTTTCAAATAGTGGGCTTATCCAAAAAATACATAGTGAACTCCTACCAGCTTGCTTATGCTTAGCCATTTCCCAAGGAGCTTCTCAGTGCAGCCACAGAGCAGTCCTGACAGCGTCCTTGCACTGTCTCCAGTGAGGGCAGCATCTCGTGGTCTGGTGCCAGGAGACATGCCCCCTTGGCACTAGCAGGCCTCTGCTCCTCTGCCTTTCCTTCTTCCTAACTGGAGATCCAACTCCCGAAGCTGCTTGAGGAAGCCGGAGTTGGGGCAGATCCCTCTGTGTGAGCGTACAGTCTGAATTGCATCAGCAAGGGACATACCTTCACAGATCATTAAGAAAGCGAGGACAAGAGTTGCAGATCGGCTGATTCCCATTGCACAGTGAACTAGTACTTTGCCTGGAAAAAAGGAGAGAGAAATGCAATTATGCCAGGAGGCCAAATGGTGAGGTTTATTGTGCTGGAGCAGAGATGGAAGTGGTGCTGATATCGGGGCTGAGCAAGCAGGTGTGCTCAGCCCTGCAGAGCAGACCTGGTGCAGTGCTGGTTGGGGAGCAATGGGGTTTTAATGGCTGGGGACAAAAATTACTAATTGTATTGCAGGATCCACGCTTGCGCTTGTTTGGGCTTAGCTGTCAGCCTGAAGGCATGTCCTTAGCCCTCCCGCCCAGCTTCTTGTCCCTGCTTGGTCACACGTGGTTTTGGGAGTGATGTACTTGCTGGCAAAGCTTCGAGCCTTCATACTTGAAGGCCATACTATGGGAAGCAGACGTGGTGCGTTGCTTACTACCAGAGGGCTTGGAAACTTGGGATTTCGAGTGTGTGATGCTCAGGAGTGCTCACTGTTATTACAAGATACAAAGAAGGCCCCTGGTTTTTCACAAGCTCTTTTTTCTTCTTTGCTTTAGGGCAGTAATGCTTTCCGAAGGTGCTGACTGCTGCTCAGACCTTGTTGGAAGTGTGTTGGAAAATGGGTATTACCGGTAAGAACAGCGGCCTGTTTGTACATGCTATTTGCACCAGCTTACTTATGCTCTTTTATTTCTATAGCCTACCCTGTACATCTGTAGTCACTGTTCTTCCCTAATGCCTTCGTCTTCCCTCTGTGTTGGGTGATCACTAGAAAAATGGTTTATAAATGCTTTGAGTTCCCTGGAGATTTCACTGTGAGGTGTGCATCTTCATTAAGAGCTCGTTAAGAGTAGTATTGTGAGTCCTTCCAAGTTGCTGTAAGCGAGCCTCAGGGAAGACCTTCAAGGGATCCAGGAGTGTAGCTCCCTCCTTCCCTCTGCTCTGCTTTCGGTTTCTCTGCTGTGATCGCTAATGGAAGCAGGCAGAGAAATGCAATTCTTTATCCTGACTGCTTCCCACATTTCTAATATGTGTCTTTCACCCATGCTGGAAGGAGATAAATGTTTGTTTGTTTTGTTTTAAATGGTCTTATGTGAAATTAAAGGAAATTTTGTCAAAAGGACTGCTTTCAGATGGAAAAGTTCAGGTGTGTAGACCTTTCCCTCTGGATTGGAGCAAAGAGCTCATTCTGGAATCTGAAAACCTATATCTTGTAAATATTGTAAAATGCTTCAACTTTCACAAAAAAAATTGTATGATTTGATGAGAAAATTTTAATCGGAGGAAAAAAAAGTTCTGTTGTTCTACTTAATTATAGCCGTGCCTGAAAATTTTCAAACTCTCTTGTCCTTTGCTGCAGTCAGATCCAGTCTTTTCACAGAGACTATGGCTCAGCAATCAGGCATTATTGAAGTAACCAGTGATAAGAATCAGATTTGAATTCCTGACCGCCTAATGGACAGCTCTGTCTCCCATTAAGGCAGATAAAAAGATGTTGTATTTTTAGCATGAAAATTTCAGAACACTTCTTCACTGGAAATCTTCATAAGGGGGGGTAGAAAGAACGGACAGCTTTTCAGAGCTAGTTCCTTGTTTTGTTTGTGCTTACAGCATCTTAATTTCTCTTTTACCAGGGAGCAAGACAAAAATATCCTTGTTGGATGATAAGCCTAGATCCAGCCAAAAACCTCAGACTGATTGCCCCCATCTCCCACGGTGTTAATTCTGGGTACTTTGTGCACAGCTTTTCATCTTAAATCCCATTTTGTTTGTGACAGAGTATTTATTTAGCAACTGTTCCAGTTCTGACTAATGATGATGGCATAGCCACATGCTCAGAGAGTGCGAGCATGTGTTGTAAAAACCTGCTCTGGCCAGCAGGTTGAGAGAAGTGTTGAATTCCACAATGTATGTGACACAGCCACCTTTCAATATCCTGGCATGAGAAATCTGAGCTCAGCTCTAAAGATAGTCGTGTCTTCAGTAGAAATAAAGGGACAAATATAGTCTCCAAGGAAGCAGCAAAAACAGCTCTGGTGACAGCAGACTTGGACTGGGCATTGAAACCTTTGGGGGAAAGAAGAGGTTTTTCCAATGTAATGTCGGTTTTGCAGAATTAGAAGATCGAGTGATTTCTATTTGTGGTTTCCCATTCAGATACATCTTCACAGAATTTATTGAGATACTGATGCCATTATTCAAGTTAAATTACATCTATGTGTCAATTCCATTAACTCCATGGGAATTCTTGGAAGTGAAGTCCTACTTTTTATGGGAATATGGAGAAATGCTTTGCACGCCTGCTGAAAGATAATGCTAATTTGAATTTTCACTAGACTTTTTTTTTTTTCAATGTGCTGCACTATCATTAGCCTTCACACCAACCTTGTGGGATATGTGTGCTGTATTATCTTCCCCGGAGGAGGCACTTCAGACCCAAGTAACCCAGGTCTGAGATTTTCCAGACGAATGTAAAGGAGTCAAGAGCATAACTTCCCTTTGAGAAATACTGCGAATAGGACTAAGTCCAAAAGGTCTTTGGAAAATCCATGCTTCAGTCGTTTGCAGTAGGCCTAACTGCAATGCAGTCGCAGGGACTGGGGAAATCCAGACACGTACCCCAATGCACGCCCTAGATAACAGAAGCCAGGGAAAAACATGTTCTGAAAAATTTTCTTGGAACCAGAACAGCTTCCTTTTTTTTTTTGTCTGAAAACCAAGCTACCAGCACTCTACAACTGAAAGAAAAAGAAATTATATTTATGGTTTGAACTAGGAGAAAAAAAAAAAACACCAAACAAAAAAAAAAAAAAAAAAAAAAAAGAGATGGCTTTGATGTTGGATTTGATTTTGAATCACTAAATATTTTGAAATTCAATCTAAATTTGGCCAGAAATTGGATGAGGGACAGGAGACTTGCTGTTCTGAACCTAATTTCTGTAAAATTGTTCTTGGGTCCATTTTTTTTTTCCACCCAGATAGAGCATTCTGCTTTGGAAAATGCCCAGCCCCACCTGCAGCCTGGAACAGAAGACCTAGCTGAGCAGAGGTATGGATGCTGCCATTAAATATTGCCCGATGTGTTTTTGTTGGGGGCACAGAAAGCAGAACAAATTCCAGCCTCCTGCTTGTGCAGGCTGGCGCTCTACCATTTTATAACTAACTCTGTCTGAGAGGAGGAGGTGATGAGTAAGAGCACACTGAATTTTCTTCCCTGCTACTCTGGTTTATCTGCACTTCAGAAGATTCCTCCTAGATCAGCAACTAGCTCTAGAAGGTGTCTCAGCAAGAATCTGGACAAGCCCCAACTATTGACCTTGGACCTAATCTGCATGGCTCTCTAATACACTTGTTCCCTTGAGGGTACAGGTGTATTATGTCTTTTACATGTGCAATATCTATTCCACGTTGTTAGCCTTTGTTTCAGCATGCACAGAGGTTATGATAAATGCTGGAACACTGACAATAAAATGACTGTCTGTTTGCAGATAAATCAGTCATGTGAAATGATTTAATTAACGTAAAATTGCTCTAATGAAAGCAGATTTGAATTTACTATGTGATTATTTGTATCAAACAAATTAAATGTTAAACTTGAGTCAGGAAACAAAAACTGTGTTGCTATTTGGTTCTGTTTCCAGGCTCAGACCCTTCTTAGCAGTAGCTGTAAGTGGGTTAAGTGACACTCTGAACCCACCATGGTATACTGCATTTGAATAGCACCTGAAGCATGTCTGCACCGTGTGGGCTGACTGCAGTGGTCTTGATAACGGCGTGATGCATCAGCCTCTCGTGGGAGGCAGCTGAGATGCAATGTCCCTGCACGGAGGCTTGGGTTCCCAGGTGGCTGCTGGACCACAGCCTGGGAAAGCAGCGTTCACAGAGGCAGTTGTGTTGCATGCCCCTGTCGTGGGGTGGGCAAGGAGGTTATAACCAGATCTTCTGTACCCCAGAATCCATGCCACAAGCCGACATCCTCCAAATCTGCCTTCCCCACCCCCATTTGTTTTAACATACAGTGCAAAAAGAAGTTGGACTGATCCCACATTAGAAGGCCATGTTGCAACCTTCTCTCTGAGCGTGTAACAGGATCCCTGAGGAATAATGAGATTAATTGAGGAGAAGTGGGGGCACTTAGCTTCTGGCATTATTAAATCTTGCAATCCTTATTTGAAATGTTGCACTGCACATCTCCAGCTACTTTTTGCAGAGGCAGACAATAACTGTCATCTGGCTGGGATTTGTGCAGAACAATAACACTTGGTTTTTAACAACGGATTATGGATATTATATCCAGCTCATGCCTGCTGTAACTCTACTGACATCAAAGGGTTTGCACTAGGGATAAAGTTTGCACATTCAACTTTGTTGGCCAAGTTCAAGTTGGGAAATTCAATGTTGTTGAACAAATTAGTCATTAAAACACATAATATCTTATTGTCCTTTTGCTACTCATCATTAACTGAGCTAAATGTCCTGAACTAGCCCTTGCTTTCTTGCAGGATGGATTTAATTTGGCTTAAGACCAGGCTCCAGACCGTCACCCGGAGTGAACGCCCCAGCTGCCCTCGCTCCATTGAATCCAGCAGAATTTTGCTGCTCACCAGGAGAGCTCAGCTGGGCTAGTGGGCCCCAGGGGCTCTTCCCACTCCACTGTGGTTTTCTCATCTCCTGTTACGTTTCAGCCACCATCCTGTAGCCAGGTACAGAATCAATTGTCTGTTTCTTGATTAATCGAGTGTCTATTTTGTCACAGCTGAAAATAGCAAGAAGCCTACAAAGAGCTTTAAATGGTGGCATGTCCCTTCTTCCCATGCCTCCTGGAACAGGTAAGGGCTGTCATCTGCTGGAGAGTGGGAGGTGAAACTGATGTACGTAATGCACCTACGGCAGAGTCAAGAGAGGACCCTTTTCTCCTAAGGTAAGCTTCTTTCATAACCACCACCAACAAGAAGAAGGCAGGAGAGGGAGCCTAGCTTCTCATTTGCTCCAGTGAAGTGGAAGAAGGGAAATGCCTTTCAGAGGGTTTGCCATTTCAGGAAGTTAATAAGTAATTTTAACCTGTCTGTTTTAAACATGTTTGGAGGTCAATAAAAGGAGAAGCTCTCTACTTGGAAATATTTCTCTCTGCACGGTGTTAATTTAATAGTTTTCATGGCATGCTTTCATCTGTTCAAGTTCTCTTTCCCTCCCTCTTCTGCTAGACTTTACCAAACCCTGTTGATTTATGCTTAGGTTTAGCTGTACTCCAGAAAAATGCGAATTGTACAGATGGCCATGCAAAGGGGCAAGATTGATATTCAAGGTGTTGCCCCTCGAGCATGAGCATGAGGGAGAAGGCCAGTACTTCCCTGACACCATGTTCTTCCTTGCGGAGAAGGGGCAGATTGTGAATCTGCTTGCTCTTGGCTAAGCTTTCCCAAACAGCTCTGTTACATGGGCAAAGGAACAGCAGGGCTGTGCTGAAGGAAAGGCAGCCAAGGAAGCAGAGTTCATTAAATGATGTGTATATGGCATGGCTACAATAGTAGCACCTGTATTTCTTAATCTGTACGACAAAGATGATGAAGGAAGTCATTCAGGGTGGGAAGCAGCCATTGACCACTGTGACAGGAATAGCTCCCAATTAGGAGTATGTGAGTGCACGCTCTCCTGCTTCCTTTTGCTTATGCTCTGGCATCCGCATTTGAAGAAACTGCCTTAAAAATAAATTCGTTACATCACCAAAGACATATTCCGTTCAGCTAAGGTAGAAATCTGGAATAAATCTGACCATGTTGTTTTCTGGACTAATCGCGTAAAGCATCAGAATTTTTCTTCAAGCATGATGGGAGTAACGGTTCTTACTTAATGAGTATTTGATTCATAGTTTTAAATATGTTTGTGCCTCATATAGTCTTAACTTTGACTTATCCTCCCAGGTGAAAAAGATTATTTAATTCCATTAAAAAAAAAAATTCTGTTGAATTTGCTTGTAATATTTAAGCAGCAGTCTTAAATGACTTCTCAATCAAACAGAAGTACCTTGTTACATCCTGAGTTTAATATGAACAGGCCTCTTATCACCTGGTATAATTTTTTATTCAGCACCACTGCTTATAATAAATGCCGTTTTTTTCTCTTCTTCTAAATGATGTGAGTAACAATCCCCTCCCTGTCTCATCCCTGCTCAGGTTATGGGTATTTAGCTGCTAAATTTCTGTACCTCAGGAAATTATGCTTCCAGAACATCTTGTTTATATATTTTCTAAACTGTTGCACTTTCCTTAAAATGATGAATGTCAGCAACAGCTGGACTGTATGTGATTGAATTTCGCCTTGTCTCCATTCCCAGGACCCTGCTTCCATATGGAGTTCAGTAAAGCAATATCTAAAAGCAAGGGATAAATATGTGCTCTAGACATGATGGGTTCATTGTGTTTGCCTTGGGCCCTAACTTGTTCTGCATGCATAACTTCCAGTATTTCGGCATGCATCTTGCAAAGCACTGGTTTTGTTTGCTTTTGTGGCCGCCACGATTCATCTGTTGTTTTCTGTCTTTTGTCAATTGATTTGGAACTTTTTTGTTTTTACATACGCCTAAAAAGATTTTGGATCTTACCTTTGTCTGGAGCACCACCAGTAATGACTCCAACTGCAGATAGCGCATGCTGTGATAGAAATGGGTGCAGATCCAAATTCCCCAAATATGTTAGCGGTTTTGAAACCCAAATGCAGCCCTCAGTTTCACAGAGGCAAATACTTTCTAACGGGATGGATCAAGCCCTCCAAACAGCAGTAAACACTGAGCTACCTAGCATGGAGGAGCACTGTTTTCAGTTACTGTGTCTCCCTTTCCTAGATTGTACGGGGTATATCAGACCTACTAGCTGCATGTGATTAAGCTGGGTAGTTAGTATTTTAGGGCCCTCATTGATATTAAAGCTCACCATGACGCAAGCAAAACAGTTTGCCAAGTGTATAACCATTCTCTTAATAAATCACTCACTTTCGAGTGGGTATCTGTACAGTTTTGTGGAACAGTGGGGACTTGCTTTTGTGAAGGTTTGTCCTTAACAGTAACGATCCCCCACTAGCCTCAGACCTCTGGCATTGGACCTAGCCTATGTTTAGTGCGTCCAAGGATTTTGCCAGTTATCTTCCTATTCCAAGGTTATACTCCTAGCAACAGCATAGCATTATCTCCCAGCTGGTGGTGTTGCTTATGTTCTCTTCTACAGAATTGCTTCCCTATCCCGTGTTTGTAGGACTTGCACAGATTGTAGCATTATAGTTGATTCTTCTTACGCAAATATGATGCTTGTCCTTGTCCTTTTACCCCATCCCAGCTTTTGTTTTAAACACCATCACTAATTTGAAAAGATCAAGTGTTTGTGCCTCCTCCCAGGTCAGTGTGTCCCTATAGGTAATAAGGGATACTTGCTATTTTGTCTTTTGCTAATGAATAGCACTAGGCATAGGAAAAACCCCTTTGGAAGTCTGTTCAGTGCATCCTTCCCTGTTTCAGGGGAACACAGGAACTCCCACTCACTGTGGGAGTTCAGGAGGCAGGCATGATGCGACTTGGTTTGGGTATCTCCATTCTTACCCACACCTGCGGGTGGTTGGTTTATGCCAAATACTATTTGACAACATGCCCTACTTGGCTCCTATGCAGAAGGTATGCAACATGCACAGATGGTCTAGTTACCTCTTGGGGAATTCAGTGCTGCTCTTATGTATCGAGCAACTGGGTAGAAGTAAATGCTGAGATCAAAGTTTGGGTTGTCCTCCGCTTCTATTCCGTAGTAATCCACAGGCAGGTCTTTGTAGAACTTGGGTCCAGTGTCAATGTGAAATCGCCCGGCAGCGGCATTCACAACGTGGGAGATGCCCATTCGGCTCAGCTGCGCTTTGTCACGAGCGACATACCTGGAAGAAGGATGGGGGGTTATATTCGCCTGCTGCGCGACAATGCAGGGTAGAACATGCTGCTGATGGTGCAGTTTGTTAAAACTGCATGAAGTTTTAACACTGTTAAAATAGCAGTATTATTTTATAGTATAAATAGTATTTATACTACTATAATATTTATATAATAAAATAATACTAATAAATAGTATTTATACTTATAGTATAAGCATATATAATATAAAAGTACTAGTATATATAGTAGTATAAATAATATAAAAGTAAAAATATAGAAAATATATTTATATATTAAATATATATTAAAACTATAAATAACAGTATAAAATAACCAGTAGTGGCTATTCTCTGACAGGTTGATCAGGTATAAAGTGTCTGCCAAAGTGCTTCAAAACAGAAGTGGCTCATTAAGAACTGACTTTTACGTTTCCTGCATTTTTTTTTCCCCAAACATCAGTTTAGGTGGTTCTTCTCAACTGACAAAAAATAAAAGGTGGTGATGATGATATTTCTGCACAAGCCAAGAGTTTCCTGGTTTGCTTTCTCACCAAGTCACCTCTGCTGAGCATCCGTCAGTTCAGGGGACTGGTGCCGTCTGGCAATGTGAGCAGATCACGAGGTTGATCCTGCCTTACCTAGCTCTGGCGTGATCGCCTGCAGTACCAATGCCATGGCCCCACCAGGCTGCTGTAGCGTGGGACTCCTGTACGAATGCAGGAGGAGAAATCAGGAGGGGGGAATATTCTTTTTGGATACTTAGGATGCCTTTTCTCTCTGCTTACAGCATCCTAAGCACAGTTCAGCCTTGCTCAACACTTAGACTTACTGTGAGGCACCACATTAGTGCCTAGCTCTCTTTCTAAAAAAAGAGTAGTTGATTTCAGGGGGAATAGGGTGGGGGCTAAGAGTTGTATTAACACCTCCAACCCTTCCCTCTCTTACAGGTCTCCCACGTAAAGGTTTGGCCAGACTTCATCCACGTGCCCCGTGGGGTGTGTGCGTGTCCAGAGCAGGCGCCGCAGCTCCTCCAGGGATGGTGTTTCTGCACTGCTCTGGCTGCCAGCCGTCCGGCTTGAGGCACTTCTTATCTTGGGGCGCAGTAAGTCTCTGCTGCACAGTGAGTCCCAGGCCATCCTGAAAGATGGAGGGCAGACATTGACCACCAGCCAGAGACATTTCTTGAGGGCTCCCTCTCTTATTCTCACCCTCCCCTACCCCCTCACAAAGCTTGCCCACAGTTACAGTAGTAAGCATTCTGGGGCAGAGAATGTCTTTTCTCATGTGTTTATACACTTTTCACAGCAGAGGCCATGACTCAGAATACCATTGCAATCTAAACAACAGTCCAGTGGCTCCCGTAGTCCCATGTTGTGGTTCAGACAATGAATTTGAAGCATGTGCTTCTTAAATAAAGTTTTGTATTATAGCAAATTGGAAGCTAAAGGTTTTTCCAACTACTAGGCTCAGAACCTCATCAGGCTTATTTTGACCTGACTACTCAACTCTTCTTTCTAGGTATGGCAAACAGTCAATTAAAACTTCATTATTATAATTTTAAAGGTTTTTTCACAGTAGTATGAACTTTCCAACTTCCTATTTGGAATTCTAAACACTATTACTACCACAGTGAAACAGACAAGTCCTCAATATGCCGGCACGAGAGTTCTGCTTTCGAATGGAAAGAGGTAATGCTACAGAAAATGTATAGTGTAAATGTAGCTACGCAGTGGGTAGAAACAAGTTACTAATTTCATAGGTTGAGCCTTTCCTTTAACCATGTAACTAGGACTTGCTTATGTATACTTTATCTGATTTGTCTTCTATAATTTGCTCAACAAACTGAGCTGAGCTGAATAGAATTGGTCATGCAAAATCTTATTCACTGGTTAACTCTTGATTTTCAGCTTCAACAGGGGAAACTCTTTAAAGATTGTTTTGGTTCTTTCCAATGGCAGCTGCCAGCCATACTTGCTGTCCAAATGAAAGATGTTTATGGTAGAAACAATCTGCATGAGTAAGTTATAGTGATTCCATCTGCCATTCATATGAGCATTAATATATTTTTAATAGGTTGTTTCATTTGCATTTCTCTCCTCTCTGCCCCCTCCAAGAACTGTCCCATTTCTAATCCTGAAGTAAGAACTTTAATTACAAGGAGAAACAGGTTTTTTAGGCATCAGTTTATCTCTGGGATTACTCTGTTCCCATCTAATACATTTCTTTTGAAATAGTGGTTCCTTGCATTACCTATAGATTTGAACTGCTGTGGGGAGTTTTGAAGAGGAGAACAGAAACTCTATTTTTACCAGAATTATGTTTCAAGAAATTATAAAAAAAAAAAAAGTCTGTGTTATAAAAATTAGTCAAGTATCTGCACTACAGAGATATTGGGAACTCTGTCAACTCAGGCAGCTTTAGAACAGAAGCATCTGTGTAGGACATGGATGAAGTTGTAGTCAATCAGTCAAAGTCTTGCTCTGCCACTGACTGCTGAATGTCTTTTGCATGAATGATAAGAGGGGTGATTTGGGGTAGAACAGTCCAGGATGGAAACCCTGAAATCTTACATCTTTCTACTGAACAGCTCTGCCATTTACAAATAGGTTGTATTCATGTTCAAGCACCTCCATTGACAATTTCTTTCCAAACGCTAACTGTGGTGAAAGGTTTTCCTAGTTTCCCATCAAGGTACTTCCACCAGCCCTAAGTTCCTGTTTTGGTGTATTTTTGTTTAAAAACTCTTGTCTTTGCATGCACAAAGACAGAGAGCGAGTCTGAAGACTAGCCTGCTTTGGGAGCTCATTGCACCTTTATATTAATCCATTGTTTTGCTGAAGGAGAAATGGAGCAACTGAGTCCCTGAAATGTCCACAGAAATGAAGGAGGGAAGTAGTGACTGTTGTGTCAGTGTTAGGCCACTGAACGTTGACTAGAAGCCTCCCTTCTGCTGTGCACTTGAGTGATTTGCCTTGCCACCCAGCTGCCAAGAGGGGCCCTTTCTTCTGCCAATACACCTTCTTCTGCCACCTTCACAGGCAGCCTTGTCCTCTTGAATACAATAAGTTTTCACCAAATAGTGATGTTCCCAGGATGGTCCCTTATTGTTTGTATTACAAAGAGCTCCACTGTGGAATGTGCTCCCCTCCCAAATGTGCATATCTCCTCCAGTGTCAGCTTTTACTGTGAAAACAAAAGCAGATGTTCTTGCCCATTTTGGATGGCTTTATGCAAGAGGAAGCATGGAGAAATTCCTGTACTGGAACAGATATCCCCATTGATGTTGATAGCTTCTTTGATGCTTGCCACCCCAGTGCCCACTGTGCCAGGTCTGCCTGGCTCCCACTGGTGATCTCAGACACCAGCGTGACTTTTCTGATCCCACGCCAGAAGGTCTGCAGAAGAAATGGGACTTGCATTTCCTGTGTCCTGACCACAGGGCCATCTGCCAGTTCATTAAATACTTTCAAGAATAACAGCCTCCTCCAATCCTTCCCACCTCATAATATCTGCAGCAAATGTTCCCCTTTTTTGATGTATCTCATTCCTTGCAGTGTGGCTAATGACCACTCTAGGGCACTTCTCACTCCCTATAAAGTTGCTTTCAACTCTTTTGTTTTTTTTTTTTTATTTACTACTGCCTCTTATCCCTTCCCCTCGCCCTCTCCATTGTATAAATACTTTGATTTTCATGTTAGCTAGCCTCAGAATTCTGAAGGCTGCTGTCAGCCTTGCTTTGCTAAGCCTCACAGGAGAGGAGAATTACAGTGCACTGCCCAAAAGTCCTGGTACCGTTGCGATGTTCCAACTGGCATTAAGATGGGGAGGGACAGGTGTTCTGTGCTTTCCAGGTCCATAACTCCATCCCTGTCACAGCTGGGTGGACAACCCTGAAGTATAGCACACCTTAGGAAAAGTGGTCTTTCAGAGATTTTTTTTTTTTTTTTTAATAAGTTGTCTTTCTAGAAGGGAACATAACCGCATAGGCTTGGCAAAAGAAGGTAGTGTTGCTACGTGGATATCGAAAGTTGTGGAATAATGGTCTTTATAAGATGGGTGTGCTTCTTCAGAATTATCCTAATATGACTTTCAGCTTGTGCTCACATTGATCTTGTATTATAGCTAAGGAATTTACTCCTGTTGAAACACAGACATGAACTGCTAATGCTGCATACAAAACTTATTCCATCTGCATTCTGGTCACATTTGTTCAACTGGAGAACAGCATCAGTTCGTGTAAACTCTATGTCCAATAAAAATGAAGGACTGGGGTTCAAATTTCAAATATGAAATAATTGGAACTAACAGGCTGTGAATGATTCAAAAGCAGAGAAGTCTCTGCAGGACTGTTCAACTAATATGTTGGATAATGAATACACTGAAAAAAATAATAGCTTTCCATAGAAAATTTACAGACAGGAAAACAAGGCAATTTTTTTTCTGAATAAATGACTGCTCAGTTCTAGCATCAGTCTAACATTTTAACTTACTAAATTTATACACGCAAGTGTCATTTACTGAAATGCACATATTTAAAGAAAACAATGCTATGATTAAAATTTTGTGTAATGTTTTATAAGGAGCATGAATAGATTAAAACAAATTAGTGTGAAACGAAAATGATTATATGTAATAATGTGGTGGTTCTTCATTTTAAAAATATGTATTTAATGATTCTCAGCTCAATTCCTTTATATTTGCTTTTCGTAGTGGATCCGTTTCTGTGATGTTGTATGAATGAGCAGTACAATTCTAAAATGCTGGTTTTGGAATGATAGTCATATAAAATGTTCCTGATCTTTGCCCTACTGGAGTTGTATTGCAGTAATTATTCAATCACGTAGGAGAAATGTTACCATTGTATTTAGATTAATTTTGAATTGGTTTGTACTACCACTGTAATCGTATCTGAACTGTGTAATAGAATTTCCTTAATTATGACTAGCAGAAGAATTGCAATCAAAGAGGCCTATCGCAGAGCAGAAGGTCATTCTGATCATCTAGAGTGACCTAGAGCATGACACAGGCCATACGTGTCACCATGCCAGGACTGCATGTGTAGCCCCCTTTCTGGAAACCCATTAGTGGCTTTGCTGCAGTTGGGCTACAAGAGTGGCCAGGTCAATGGTTCCTTATATATGGAATATCCCAGGATGAGAGGAAAGTGGTCCTGTGAGAGCTCATGGAGAGTATCTCCTTCCTGAATGTTCAGTCTTCCTCTCTTCCCAGCAGTGAAATGCCCCTGTGGACTGTGTATGCTGTGGATGCTTTGGTTGTTTTTCCGTTAATTCAGTGACTACAGCTTTATCTGTAACGTAATTAGTGCTGTTCAGTGCCATGCTGAGGAGAGGGCCTTTAGAGACAGATATCCCTTGACAGGCGTCTCAGCCCTTAGAAACATGTGCCACCTTTCATCCAATTTCTCCAACACCATAGTGTTTAATTAAATAAGAACAAACTCAAAAGTCAGTATAATTTGACAATTTGGCATTACATTGGTACAAGATCAAGCTGAGAGGATTGGTGTGAAGGCTAAGATGGGGTGTCACAAAACCCTGCAGCATGATGCTGTGGAAACTCAGGAAGAAAAACCAACTCTTGTGTCTAGGATATTTAGCAGAAAGCCTTTATATCCCCTGCTTTTCCCTGCATTTTCCAATGGCAAGATAAAGGAGGGATTTGTGTATAATATAAGGATGCCAATGCTCTCATCTCAGTGATGTAATGAATATTTTTATCATCCCAGGCATTGTATTGGCTTTTGTGTATGGGTAGAACATAGCCATTTTCCTCTGGCTTCAGTAAAAATATTTCTGAATTTTTAAATCATGAGAACAAAGTGCTCTACATCCTGGTTTTTCTCAAGCTGGTATGCGCTGTAACCTTGTCATCTCAGTGAAGATATCAGTCTGACTGCACTTCAAATAGACTGTTTGATTTGTGGTGGTAAAGGACCAGGCTGAAGCCCAGGGCTTGGCCAAAGTAGGTCGTGTCAAGTTCATGCCTATCATGTATTCAAAAGTCATAAACATTTCTCAGAAAGCCTATCCCTTGGAAAGATTCCTCCAAGATAACATATGTTTGAGAGAGGGTTTTGTGTTGCTACATCGCCACACAAATGACAAGTATTACTATCATCATTCTTTCTTCCTTGGAGTTTAACCCGATAGTCTCACTGGAGCCATAATTTATCAATTGCTAGGAGCGCTACAGGATATAGATGGTATGAATCAAATACAGTGATGACTGAGGTAGGGCTGGCTGGACTTGAAAGCTGAGACAGAGGCGGTTTGCAGGGAGGCACGAGGTATTTGAGTAGCCAACTGTTTGTAAGAAAATCTCTCCAGCAGCTGGAGGATGTAATCTGAACAGCACTTCCAAATTTAGTAGAGGCTTCCAGACCCACAACTTTAACCCAGCTATATGTTTAGGGTAAGGCACCCACTTGGTGTGACTTGGCAAAATCCATTTAGATGGCTTTGCTCACAACAGACCACGCAGAGCCTATGTTGAGGAGCAGACCAGTTAACTAATCTCTGTATTGGACAGCTTTGAGCAGCACAAGGAAGAGTAAAACATCTGATTGGGTTTTTTCCCCTCAGTATTGCGTTGGTACCAAATTTTCTGTCCTAACTAGAGAGGGATCGTGACACCTCTCCTCTGTCCAAGTAGAACTTTCCTCCATGTGACATCCAGGGAAATCAGCAGCGACATTTCTGATGCAAAGCACTACTCAAATGTAAGGAAGAAATTAATCAACCCATCCTGGTTCTCAAATATGCTGAATTTACCACAGCTTCCACTCATGTTATGGGCTGCCAGGCCGCAGAAGCCTCAAAAATGTCTACTTTTTTTTTCATAGCAAGTCTGTGGGCCAGCCAGCAGGGCTCAGACCTGATGGTCTTGACTGTTTCAGGATGTACATCAGCATGCAGGCCCTGAGGCAGGGTGGCCTCGTTTTTGTCTGTAACTGTAGTATAAAATACTCTCTCGTCATCAGCCGGTTAGTACACTTGTATTTACCAACCATGTGTGTGGTTCCTGATGGTGGCTAGACAGAAGCAGCCATCCTTTCATGTGCAGCAATGTTGTACCAAATGTGCAAAACCTTCTGATTTTGCTAATTTTTCTGGGTCTTGCATATGTATTTATGTTATTCTTTAGTCACGGGAAATCATCTCCGTAGAGATATTGCCCACGCTGCAGCTTTGACTGGATAAAAGAGACATGAAAAATATGGGCAGCTAAATGGATTTTCCCTTACCCACCCCTTCCTCATGGAATGTGAAACCAAGGGTTCGCTGGACAGAGTTGCATTTTTGTAATATAAATGGGATCCCAACTGTGTTTCTGAGTGAGGGCAGAGGCAGGGGCAGAGTCTGCACCAGGCAGGGGTGGGCACGTGGAGGTTGCTTTACGGAAACCATGGCTGGTAGGTAGCACCACCAGAAGGACTGCAGAGATAGGAGGAGATAGCTCATCCACCCCAAGCTTTTCTGTGGCTTCTTCACCACTGAAGCTTGGGTATATTTTGTTGCTGAATTGGACCTTTTATTTACTAGTTAAAAATTTTACATGCCATTTTAATAGTGTGCATTGTAACTATTTAAAGCTGTGCATTAAACAGGCCCAGACACTGTTAACAAGCTGCATGTTATGATATTTTTTTTGTAACTGCTTGTTATAGCATCAGCTACTAAGAATTTATTACTAGTGCATTTTAGGTGGTGCTTTACAGTCATTTAATTACAGCCATCTAGCAATCATTACATAAATACGCATCGAGAGCAAGAACCCCAATGTAAGGTGACCCGAAAGGCTTTTACCTGCCAAGACCAGAGTTCAGGCCCTCAGGTGGCAATGATGTCATCGGCATATGCAAGGAAACACAAACATTTAAAGCTGTGCAGGGAGCTGTGTTCCTCCCGACGCTAGGTGTTCATGAAGTCATCAGCTGGAGCGAGAGCAGCGTAGAGCTCTAAGGACCTGAACTTGGCTCTTGGCAAGCAAGCAAAGGAAAGTCAGTTCCCCTCCAGCCCTAGTCCCAGCAAAGATTCAGGGCTTTTGGCTGTGAGCACAGAAGTTCAGCTGCAGAATTGGGCCCTCTGGAGCCCCTCGGTACTCCTGTGCTCTCGGCTGCCAAGTGCATCCTTATATCCATTAACCCAACCTGATCTGGTAGAGAATCAGGCACACTGCATATGATCCAAAGACACTAGCTGGTCCAAAATGCATCTACCACATCTCCGTGCTATTTGTCACTGCAACAGCATGCCCATATTTGAGTCTCTCTAGCTCCCTGCTAGACTACTCCTCCTACATCAAACATCATTGCTAGTTTCTTCTGCAGTGGACTTCAGCCATCAAACTTGACCAATGATCGGTTCTGACAGTCTGTAACTCCTTCCTCCATTCAGTACTGGTATTTTTCACTCTCTCTTGAGAGAGTAAAAATCCCAGTCTATAGTACTGTGGCACTAAACAGCTCTTGGACGTGCTACATTCATGAGACGCTCTTGCTATCCCTATGCTCCCACTTGAAGACAAGCTGGCCTAAAACTCCATTCTTCCTGTGTAAGGCTGGCTCTTCTCCTGTGCACAAGGGTTGTTACATCACTTTATCTCTATTGCCTCCAGGAATGACCTGTCTGAGGCGAAAGCTGGTATACTCTGAATGGGTAAACTCTGGTTTTTCTTCTGGAAGCACCCTCAGAAGATTACTGAAAAACTCAAAGGATGAAACATTTCTGAAAGACAGGCTGGCAAGTTGATGCAGGTTGCTGTAAATCAGGAGTAATGTGTGCCACTCTGATTTCCTCTTGGAGCTGCCAGGAATCAGCTGGGTTGTCTGGCTGACACTGGTGTTTTGGTACAACCACTCCAAAGCCTTCACCCTCCCTGAACAACACAAGTCCTAGTTGCTTTTTCATGACTTTTAGTAATGCTCTACCAATATTTGCAGCCTGCAGTTGCAGAGAGCGTGTGGTGCTCTCATTACTGGATGATGTTAGTACAGCATGACCCTGCAGAGAGGAACAAGCTTGGGTTTAATCACATATTGCCTGAAATGTGCTGAGTCTACTTCTCTGAAGCAGATCCAGTGGACTGGAGGCTCACATTTGCAGTGATGCATTTCAACCTCAGCACCATCACTGTGTGGGAGGCAGAGCCTGTTAGTGCTGCACACTGCAGGGTATGTTCTCTGCTCCCTCTCTGTGGCTCTGGGGTGAAACTGTGACTGCCAAGCAGCCTGACTACTCTTTTACATACTGTCTACTTTGTAAGGGGTGTCGATCCGGACACCTCACTTCTAACTGAACACAACACGAGAAAGCCACAGATGGGTTGCTGGGCACACTGCATCTACCTTAATGAAAGAAAGATGAAGTGTCACTTGGGTGTTGTTTCCAGTCTTTCAGCCATGGTTTTACTCTTCAGGCTTACTCTGTGTTGCGTACTCTCAATGTAGCCTGATCTAATTTTCCCAGGTCACCTCCAAAATGATCTGAGGCAGAAGTTCTTTTTTTTTTTTTTTTTCTTGCTTCAGCAATAACTGTTCAGAGGCCAAGGATGTCCTGTGCTGTGCCTTGCACAGAACCCCAGTTGTAATGCAGTCACTTAGGTCAGTGTCCTGTGTCCCCACCAGAGTTTAGCAGGCCACATCTGAAGGTGAATGAGGCTGCTTTAACAATAACTAATATAGCAGTGTCCTCCAGCCCTGCGCTGGAAACATCAGGCTTCAGAATTCAAAGAATCCCACTACAAATGAATGGTTTCTGCTCCAAGGATTTAACCAAAAGGATGGCACAATGCAAAGCCCTTCTCCCCTGTGACTAGCTCTGGTATGTTCTTCTATCTTAAAAACAATATATTGCTCTTTTTTGGGTCTGTTCTGTTTGGGGGCATTGACAGCTTCACTGCTCTTTGTTCTTGCCCTGTGGTCTCTGCCAGCACCACGAAGATAGCTCTATGCTACCCAATTTACAGGAGACAGCAGACACGTATCCCTATGCCAGCATAGCAGGAGGGCTGAGGAACCTGCTAGGAAGGAAGATGGGAAACAGCAGGAGGTAGGCAGCTGTTTCCCTAGCGTTTCTTGAGCACTGGAATGCATCTTTAGTTGTTATCACAGTGAGCCTGTAAGGAAGACACTGCTGTTCCTACTGCACAGGTGGAGATGGTAAAGTTAAGTTGGATGATTTTTCTACTTCTCTCCACATGTCTGAGCTGGGAAGCAACTGAGGGGCAGAGTGCTGCCAAACACTTGTAGTGATAGCTGAACCAGGGTAAAGAGCCACCCTCGGGTTTAATTTGGGTCAAAAGCCAAATTCACAATTTGACTTGCCTCTAGTGAGTCAAAGGCAGCTTGCATTATGAGGTGGAAGCCATGGTCAAGTTTGAACTTCCATGCCGGGGGACGAGGTTTCCTAAGAATGCTTCGGCAGATTTTGCCTCCGGTGCTCAAAATAGGATTCAGAACATGCAAAATCAAACCAAGGACACAGAAACCCTATGTCACCATGCTGTGCTCCTGATACCCTTCTTTTTGTGCTTGCAAAGTCCTTCTTTAGAGATACCCTAAAAAAAATAGCATGATCCCTTATTAAATGCAGGGACATTATGGCTTAAGAACTACTCTGTTGTCTTTCTAAGTGTTTTTTCATCTTTCTTTCTCTCACCCCAGCCTCTCTGATCTGAGACTTTCTAGCAATGTGATAGCCATGGCAGGACTCAGAGAGGTTTGGAAGGCTAGTTCCAGTAGCCTGTATTTCTCACCAGTATCTTCTGGCAGAAAGATAAACCACAGATCTGATAGCAAGCTCCTGTTGCCCAGGTTTCTGGCTACAGAGCTAGGAAGGATAAACACCTCCTTAAGCTCTGTAAGATAGAACAAGAGAAAGGAGTGGAAATCCTCTCATAATGCAATGGCTAGAAGCAATCCAGCTGTTTTCTTTTATTCCCACCATGAGAACTACAGTCAGTCCCAGTGCACGCTTGGCCATCTGTCAAATCAGGTTTGTGAACTAAAGCTTATTGGAATTTGACACGCTTTTGTCTTGGAGCACACTGGTATGGATCAATACAGACGACTCCTATAGCAGTGACACAACACGTATGCTACCCATGCAGGCCCAGATGCCCCTCATAAATCATTAAAATACCGGCCAGTTCTAATCAGACCCTTTGGGGTATAACGTAATATACTATTCGAGAACTAAGAACAATATATCAAGTTAGTACAGAGGTCAGGCTGAGACTGAACAGAACTGAGACTTGCTTGCTGATGTGTGTATAGTCTAAGAGATGCAATGGAAGGAGATGAAATCCCAAGTCAGCTAAGCAAATTGTTTTCTTCTCATTGTAAAATCTCACTACTAAGTCTGCTGAAGGGGAAAAAAAAATAGGAACTCATCGTATTCTGTAGCACAGCTGATCTGAGGTCTAGAATTTCCCAGCGTTTGTGCTAGCTCTTGGGATTACAGGTATTTCTAATCATTTAGGTTAACTCTTACCATATTTCTAAAACAAACTAGCAGTTAAAAACATGTGCCCCCAAATGTCGTAGATCACCTGGTACAGAAAGAACAGAACTAATTTTCTTCTAGAGCTGAAAACCAATTAACCACTAGCAAAAAATAATTCAGATCCCATCAGAAGGCAGCTGCTGTGGTTGCACTCTTCGGTCTTGCCTGGGACAAAACAGGCAGCTTTGCAGAGGGGAGGTTGCCTTGCAGTGCCCAGGTGCTGGGAACCAGTAACAGCCTGCGTGCCGAGGTGCTCCTGCATAAACCCATAAATAATCCATGCCTTCTCTTTGATACAGGAAAGGTTGCGTCCCATCCATGTTTTTCAAGTGTTGCCTGACTCTGAGGACAACATGGTATGGGGTAAAGCCAATCTCCATGGCCAACATGTAGTTTGGCCACCATAAATGTTATCTGGCACAGAATGATACTAAAGGCTAACGCCCTCATTCATGGTGTATCTGCATGTACCTTTTGTTTCTTACCTTGTATTCAGAAGAGAAATAGCTAATAATAAGGCAAGGACAGACTGCGGCAGAAGATCCTGCGCTGCATGTACACTGCAGCTGCTAAAGCTATATCACTCTCAGTACTGCTGTTTAATTCCCCTTCCTTTCCTTGCACTTCTTCCTCAAACTTTTCTCTGTTTGGTCTAAATTAGGCAGAGTGTTTTTAAAGCCCATACAGCAGAGTAGCTTGGCACCTGAGTGTTACCTGTGGATCTGTATTTCTAGTATTAGCCTGAGGGGAGGGCTGTCAGAGGCTCCAGTTGTGGTAACGTCCCCTCAGTCATGAATATCAGTAAAGGGCTTTGCTCTAGTCCTGTGAAAGCTGCTGTTATGGCAAGCACAGGCTTTACTGTGGGGAGGTGCAAGTCGTATGAACTCTTGGGGTTCATACTGGTGGCTCTTGAGCTGAAAGGTCTGGAGAGCAGTACCAGGAACTGATCTCAGACCTTGTGTCTGGTAATGCAAGCCACTAATCCAGAAAGTCACCATAAAACAATGAACAAAGTCTCTGTGAGACACTGGCAGTAAATAAAAGAGCTAGCGAAAACCAGGGCAGTAAATAACTGGTGGTGAAGAGGGTGGAACCTGAACGATGCACCAGTAGCACCTCCAAACTAGGTGCATGCGTGGGGCAAGGTGGATTAATATTGTGTTTTTATTTCCAATTAGACCTAAAGCAAGTCTGAATTTCTTTTAAGCCTGGTGGAGAAATAGTTGAAACACAGATGGAGACACAATAATCAGTTTCATCGGAGGTGCAGCACAGCTTGGTGTGGGAAATTAATGAAGATTTGTTGGTCAACAACAGTCTCCCAACCCACTTAATGTGCTCTCCATTTAATTTGCTCTGCTATTGTAGTAAATTTGAAGCCCCCAGGTCAGACTCAGCTTTCGTGGCTCTTGTAGTCTCTGCAGTGTCAGCAGGAAGCATGAACTGAAGACTTAGAGCCTGGACTTGAGCAATGTGTATTTCTCCTAATGAAACCCAAAGCCAGGTGAAACTTTTGGGAGAGGGGAAACAGGATATGGAGTCCCTTTGAGGGGTAGGGGGTGTTCATAACGTTCAGAAACTTGGCCCGCGTTCCTGGTCTTCGCCCTTTCTACTCCACAAAGGGCTTGTAGCATTTTTAGACAAACTTGGATCCACCGTATGTTGTGAGAGAACCTGCTGGGAAATTTGGTGATTCCTGCACTCCAGGGCAGAGGAAACGTGTGTGTTTGCTTTGTGTTTTTAGGGAAGTATGAAGATGAAATTCAAAATAAAACACAGCAGATGGGAATCTCACAGAGACAGACACTGGGAAATGTTTAGACAAGCTTTGTACCCAGTCCCTGAGCTCAGGATTTAGCAACTAAACTGTAGAGAGACTTCAGAAAGACAATGAAATGCATTTTGGCTTCAAATACAGTTCCTTCAGAATCCAATGCACGTGAATCTGAAGGCAGAATATAGCCAGCAGTATGGGGAATAGATGTAATGTGAGAAACTCTCATGCTATATTATTATAGTCTGAACTGTTTCCATCATTTTGGGTTAAGTAATTCCCCACTATCCATCTCTAAAGTGCAAACAGTACAGCCTTGATGTGCCCCAGGGAAAGGAAGCAAACCAGCCTTTGAATCTTTACCCAACCTTACTGCTCATATTTTGCTTTCAGTGAATAACTGTTCAAATCCTTTAATATTTCATTCCCATAAAAATATATTTACCAGGGGTTTTTGTGGCAGCAGTGAGGCTGTGTTTATTATTTTAGGAACACCACACGACTGGCTTTAGAGAAAAGACAAGGCAGGAGCACAGAGTGCTGCAAATCTATCAGAGAACAGCATGTTTTCCACCTGTTGAGGAAGCAACCACAATAACAGATGCACATAATAATTACCTGCACCTCAAAGGCAGCACCAAGTCCTGCCCCTTCTGCTCCCCACCTAGCAGACAGCTTGATAAGGGAAGTACAAAAGAGAAGCACCGAGAGAGTAGAGTAGGTAGTGCTTTGTGAAGAACAAAAAAGCAGCTCTTATTAAAGAGAAACTGGAAGGTGGAAGATGAGAAGGAAAGATCTGAGGCACCATGATGCTAAAAGAGAAGTGGAGCTAAGGAACTCCAGGAGCCTGCCTTATTTTTGGAGTGGTGGTCAGGTTTTTGCTAATACCTTCTCCGAGGCTGATCTCATTTGTACTCTTAATATCAGAGAGAATTTCTGCTGATAAATAGGTGCCCCACACACCTACTGGGAGCCCACTCCTTCCCAGAGATGGATGGCTCTGCAGTGGCAAGAGGGGCACATCCCCCTGCAGGGGAAGGGCCTCATCTCAGTAAGTGACACCATGAGTGACTGTGACCGGGTGCCAGGACCCTGTTCCTCTTCCCCTCCCTGCCGCCTGGTGCTGGGAGCGTGCTGGAGCTACGCAAGTGCCCCAGAGCATCTGGTGTAAGGAGGAGGGTTGGGATAGCATGGGGAGCAGGGATGCAGAGCAGGTGAAATGCCTTTGGTCTTTCTGCTGAAGTGCTGAGGCTTGTGAGGCTCTCTTTCTCCCCTTCCTCTGACTACCAAGAGGAGAGAGGTGACATGTGGCTGGGTGATGACTCGCAGAGCCCACACCATACAAGCTCTGGAGTGGTTTGTACCATGGTAGTTCCTTACCTGCAGAAAGGAACAGATCCTTCCTAGCAGGGATTTGCAGGGGAAGGGAGTGATCTCAGCCCCGATTTAATCTTGACAGAAGCAGATGATGAGAAGACTGTGTGCTGAGTTGGAGTTTTCCTTTGAATTCCTACGGTGTTGAAGGCAGTGCTATAAATAGACACAGTATCCTTTTTACCCTGGTACAATTCTGTCTCCAGCTCCCCATATAGACAGCAAGTCTGCTGGTAGGTATTTAGCAGGAATTAATTTAACCCAGTCTTCTCTTTCTGTACTCTTTCACTCCAAGCATCCCGATGGCTTCCACAGCCATACAAACATATTTCCTCAATAAAAATATTCTGAGGAAGGCTGCTGATATTAAAAATCCAATTTCTGTCTGAAAATTCTATCCTAGTTATAAATAATCCATAGAAGCCCCAAACTATAAAGAGTTAGTATTAAAAAATAAAGGACACCCCCCCCCCCCCCCCCAAACTTCTTAATCTTCCTTTTCTCCTCCCCCGGGTTTTGTGTTTGAACTGCACAGCAATTTATTCATAGTCTGTTTCACATTTTCTCCAGTGGAACTGGCTGGCCAGTTTCTCCCTTCCCAGGAACGACTCTTGTGAACATCAGCTGAGAAGGAAACCCAGATACAGTGTTTCACGGCTATTAGCTTAATGATAGATCTGTAAGAAATTTAAATACAAGCTGGATTGGTATTTAAAAAAACAAACCCCTCAAAGCATCTTTTTCAGTGAGAGATCCTCAGCCTGGGAATCCAGCTGGAAAGCAAACTAGAATTTCACAAATATTAGAGTTTCTGAGTACAAAGGCAGAGACGATAATCTGGCCTAGCCCTGCAGTTGTCTCACTGCTTGCGGAGCTGGCTGTGGTTAAGTTCATGCTGCTCAGTGCATGTATTGAGTTCACTGGGGGTTGGTTTGTAAACAAGCTTAAAAGTACTTGCCTGGTAGTCGAAGCTCCCGCGCTGCGGTGTGTTGGATTACCTTTGTTTGAATAATACCACTTAGTTTCCTCCTAACATGCCAGTTGCACAACAGATTTCTAGCCTCTCTGTGTTCAGCTTATTCAAAGTCTATTTTTAATTGTGTTAATTATAAACCGTAATCCTCTACCCTCTTTGGACCTGCGAGCATCAGCCAGAGCGAGGCAACTGGAGGGCAGCAGCCGTGGGAGGCTGAGTTTTGACGGAGGCCGACCGTCAGGTGGTGCAAGCAGATGTGACCCGGCCAGCCTTGCTAGGGCTGCGCTCGCTTAGACCGGGCCTGGCGGCGGTATTAGGCTTTGCAGCAGAGCGGCGGGTGCTGGTGGGGTGGCTGGGGTTTGCTTCTTGGCGGGGCGGTTGTGTTTTACCCCAGGTGCGGGCGGTTGGCGGGGGTGGCTGGGCTTGCCCGCCCGCCCGCGTTAGTGGGCGGTTGGGGTTCTTGCTGCGGGCGTCAGTGCGGTGGTCGTGACCGCGTGCACCAGCGGCGGGCGTGGGTGCCCCCCCCCCCCCTCGGCACAACCCCCCCGCCCCCGGACCGGCCGCTCCGTTCCCTCGGGTTTTGACCCGAAATGGGAACAAAAGGGGCCAACGCGGGGTCGCGCCCCCCGCCCCGCGCGCGCGCCCCCCGCCCCGCGCGCGCGCCCCCCGCCCCGCGCGCGCGCCCCCCCGCCCCGCGCGCGCGCCCCCCGCCCCGCGCGCGCCCTGCCGGCCGGGCCGATGGCGCCCCCTGGCGGCGCAGGCCGGTGCCGCGGTGGGGGGGGGGCGGCGGCGCGGGGGGACTCCCGCACCCGGCCGTGCAAACCGCGGCGTGGGAAACCGCGCTCCCGGCGGGCTCTGCAGCGTCCTGCAGCCGGCGCGGTAGCTGTCGCCAGGGCGAGGGGCAGGTTCCCCCTTACACCAACCGGCGTTTTTTCAAAAGTGGTAAGTTTTTTTCGGTGTGAAACGCGTTTAATTTGCAGGTGCTCTCGTACCCCAGCGAGCGCGTCTGCCCGGCAGCCGCAAACGGCTGGCTGGCCTCAGGCCTGTGGCTGCTGAAGGCGAGGAGAGGCTTCCCATAGGTGGGAAACAAGGAAATGTGGTTCTTGTGCTTGGGGCTGGGGGCGTCTCTGTAGCCAGAGCCACTGGGGTCTTCTCCCCGCGTGGTCTGTGAGTTGAAATCAGTTTGAGATGTGAATATTAATTTTTTATTTGGGTCCGAAACATACTTTTAAGCTGACTGTTCCTACTTGCAGTGTTTTTGTTGACCTTGCCGAGCAAGGAGCTCCTGAGCAGGTTTCCTTACGCAGGGAACTAAAGCAAAGAAGCACCCCAGAACTGCTCTCCTGCCGCTCAGGGATGTCCAGTCCACAGGGTTAGTCCAAAGCAAAATCCCCTAAGATGCCCTCGGCGTGAGGGTCGGGTCCTCAGTGCCAAATACCCTGCTTTGTGGTCTCGCTCCTATAGCCTTGGCCCACATGGCAGATGCAGGTATCACCAAAGAGCATATAAAAGGTGCTGAGTTGTCTGTCCTGAAGGCAGAAATCTGCCTTGTAGACAGCACTGGGAATGGCAAGGAGTGTTTTCCCTTGTTGCTGCGCTGTTCTTGAGCAGCCAGCTCACATGGTGGGGAGTATTCATGCCTTTGCATTCCTGAGTTTGGTACTAGGAATGCAAACAACTGCCATCCCCAAGCTGGCTTTGTGCTGCGAATGCTTGTCCGCTGGGAACCAAGAGCCAGATGTGCTTCACATAGTTTCCAGGCAGCACTGATCCATCAGATGACAGTAGCTATTGAGTGCTCTTATGGTGGCCCAGAGACACAAAGATGAAAGCCTGATGTCTGTCAGCACCTCCCTTGCCATTCCTGTGTCCCTTCAGTTTTCACTTGAGTCCCCTCACAAAAGCAAATGCCACAGAACACAGTGTTGCAATGTTAATGACCTTTATTTTTGAGAAAGAAAAATCCCAAGTTTTATAATGCTGAGCTGTCAGACAAATTTGGGATACGCTGAACTTTGTTGTCAAATGCTTCCCTGCACCCGCTCCCACTGCCCACGCAACTGTTTGGAGCCTCACCTGGGAACCCACCTTCCTCTTCAGAAGCATTTTTCCACAGCATCTCCTGGATTAATTTTACTAGGGACGATGAACAATATTGAGTGCCCTCTCAAACAAAGGTATTTTCATGGAAGAAAAAAAAAAATCTAATGAACAGTCAAAGGGAAAACACTATAGAGAGACCTGGAATAATTTCTTAAAGAGTGGCTCGTGGTGCTTCCCAGCTGCTCTGTCTTTAAACAGCCCCTTACCCCCAACTCAGGGGCTCCACCAATTGTAAAAGCAAGAACTAACCAGTGCCAGATTCAAGTCTCAAAATACAAACCATTTTAGATATGGGGAGCAAACGGGTGGGGGGCTGGTTCATAAGAAAACTTCTAAGCATTATTGTAGCATAAATAATATGGCATCTTTCACCTCAAATAGCCTAACACTTCATAAAGTGATATGAGCTTCACTAGCTGCTGAAACACAGCTATTTCTGAAGTGGAACCCGATATCTTTTTTTTTTTTTTTTTAACCAGCAGAGAGCAACGTTTTAAGGGGGAGAGCGAAGGATACAATACACAACCAATCGTAAGTGTAATCTAGGAGGGCTTTGCAAAATGGAAAGATCAAGTAAAATCTACTTTTAGTACTATTATGCATTCTGGTGTATTGTAAGCTTGCATCTTTAGTTTACAAATGCGATTTATTTAAAAGAGATGCAGAAAACTCAAATAACATTTTGTTCTCTCTTTCAGCAATACTCTCAGAGCTGTTTGGTAGCAGATGCTCTGGTTCCTTTCCTCTCTTCATTTAGTTTAATGTCCAAGTCCCGGAGCTGGCTGAGGAACCCTGAATTTGGGCAAATGTCTCTGCGAGCACTCACTGTTTTCAGAGCATCCACGAGTGTCATGTTTTCATGGATCATTAAAAAGGCAAGCACTAAAGACGCAGAGCGGCTCACCCCCATGGCACAATGAACAAACACCTTACCTGCAGAAAAAAAGAAGCACAGCAAGGTGAGTGTGCTTTAGCACTTCTAAAGGGACAAAGACACAGGGAGGACAAAAACTATTAGAAACAAGTTGGGAAAACAAGGGTGACAATTAGCGGATACTTGGTTTTCAGGGGTAGTTAGCATAAGATCATACCATACATCTCAGGCAAGGTGGTATTTCATACTGACTTCATGCATCTAACTTAGGCCTCAGATTAAAATAGCTGAAATTTGCTGTGGAAGGAGAAGCTTTCTGTGACTAAACTTGTTAGTAGTTTTCTGTGGAAAAAAAAACAAACCAGTTTTGGCAGAAAATTTTGGCCCAGCCCTGACTGTGATCACTGACAAGTCCCATAAACTCTGTAGGATAGTCTGCCTGTAAAAAATGGACTCATAATTTACTGTATCTCAGCAGCCCAGTGTGAGCTATAACTGGGGATTTAATAAAGCACTCCAGTGAAAGCAGCAGATCTTGCAGCCAGTCAGAGTCGGAGCAAACTCTGGAACAAATGGAAATTATGATAACTAGGCCATAATCCAAACTCTGCTGACAAAAATTCAGCAGGCTGTGGGTCAGGCTCGTAGTTTTTGACTTAGTTCATTAACTTCTGCTGCTTCTCTAGCTTAATAGACAGTCTGAATAAAGCTCCAATTCCGTGAAGCACTTAAGCATGTGAAGCATTTAAGCCTGTGCTGAAGTGCCGCTGCCTCCAGCTGAGTGCACTGGGAGCGGGAGCAGGGCTGCGGTCGGCGGGGCAGGATCGCCAGGCTGGAGCCTGTGCCGGGGTGCGAGGGGTGCGAGGTGCATGTGGAGGCAATTCCTGCAGGATGGACCGGTGGGGGAGCACCCGCAGTGCCACAACCTCTGCCCTTCCCTCTCGCTCTGCTCCCGGAGTTGGTCCTCCCTCTCGCCACGCTGGGCTTGGGGCAGCCAGCCTTCCCCAGCTCCCGGGGAGCCGGCCACAGCCACCTTCCCTGCAGGGCATGGCACAGGCGCCCTTCTCCCATCCTCTGCGCGGTGGTTCTGCATGTGCCTTCTTGAACCATATGCTGAATCTGAGCTTTGCTGGCTGCCTGTTACTGCAAGGAGAAGCCGTTTGGCTCATGTTGAAACTTGCTCCCGAAGCTTCTCTTTGCCTCCCTCTTACCTCCTGAAGTGTTTAAGGCTTTGCCTATGAAATTGGCAGCGTCGTAGAAGAAGATGCTTAAATCAAAGGAAGGATCATCAAATGCTTCTACTCCGTAGTACTCTATTTGCAGATCTTCGTAATATTTGGCTCCTGTGTTGATGCTATATGGCCCATCTGCTGCATTAAGGATATGAGTAATGTTGAGGCTTTGAAGAGTAGTTTTGCTCCTAGCAGCCCACCTGTTGAAAGACATGAAGGGCTCATTGGCAACACTCCTAGCATTCTGCTAAAATAGTATGGTTTAAAGTTAGTGCCTGCTCCCGCTAGGGCAGGATGCAGGAACTGCAGCTTGCTTGCAGAGTAGCAAATTTCGAGAAGCCCGTTGTGCTTTGCACATGAAAAATGTGATAGAGTGTTGGAGAGAGCAGCAAGAGCACAGACTTGCCGGTGGGACACTGCTAGTGAAGCAAATGCCTCCCAGCAGTTAATCCCTGGGAACGTGGCTTGCTGTACAGAGTGGTCAAGATTTTCCTTTATAGAGTTGTTTAGCAAGTTGTAGAGCTAATCTCTCATTCATAGTGTGCATGGGTCGCAAGGGCAAGAACCCACACAGATGCAGCAGCACCTCATTCCTGGTTCGGACATGAAGCAGCTGCATCATGCTCACCGGCCAGGTTCTCCCCGCTTCCCACCACAAACGGGGACTGAAGTTATTCCACAAAACTGTGATCCTTAACTGATGTATTCATGAGGAGGAGGAGTTGGGAAAAATGAGCTGATGATCTATGTAATCTGCAGAAATCCAAACAGAAGGAAATGGCAATAAATAGAAGTGGTCACAAGAATAAGGTATGTACGTGAAAACTCCTGTTTGATACTTTCAGTTTTACCATCTTTGAAAGAAAGTTTGGATTTGGACTGGCAAAATCGCTATTGTATAATTCACTTGGGTCCTCCTCCATCTGGCTCTTGATCCTGCTACTCCTATTTGACTGTGAGGGCTACTGTGCTCTTGTCTGCTGCCTTAGGGCACAGTTTCCAGGACAGATAATGCATCTCAGAGTTGACGCCAGTATGGGATGGGTTCCTTAAGGACTTTTGTCTAGAATACAATTAATTCTTACGCTGCCAAATCCGTCTGGTTCACAGACTATAGAAAACCCAACTCAGACACACTATAGTAAGTCACCGTTTTGTATGTCATGTTTTTCATGACATCCAAATTCTTTATCAGTTTTGGAAGCCTGTATTGCAAAAAGATGCCTGCAAACCCAAAAGCTGCTCCCCAGTATACCACATCCCTTCCTCCTCATCCCAGGGACCGATAACAGCTTAATGATAAGACTATATGTTCTTACGCATCTCCCAGGTAAATATTTGGCCAGACTTGGTCCACATGATTATCAGACCCTCCTCTGAACCAAAAGAGCCGCTGGAGGTCTGATAGCGCTGGTGTCTCATAGGAAGCTCCTCTCCCTGCACTGCTAGTCGGAGATGAAGAGTCTCTGGTGTGAGGCATCTTGCTCCTCTCTTGCATGCACTCGAGCTATATCAGAGACAGCTTTTCTGAAATGAATTAAGAGGAAATTTTCATACAGAAACAATATTCCCTAGAAAGTAGTCCTGTTCATTACCCTCCAAATAGCATTACATTATTATAACTGGTGTGTGCAGCAGGGCCTGCAGGTGTTGCTAAAAGCATCCAGAGAGCAGGACTGACTCTGTGGTAGGACTCTACAGGCATGTAATTCATCCCCTGAGAAAGCAGCAGCATAAGACGATATGATTTAATTTCTTGTCGAGTAACACTGTTGAAAAAGAACATCCTGTGCCACCCGAATGCAGCAGTGACTGAACCTCGTAGGTGCAGGTATTATTTCTGTTACTATAGCGCTGATGAGTGTATGCAGGAAAGCTCCAGTACTTTATGTTGGAGAGCTACCGAAGTGTTTGTGCACACTTGATTCTGGTTAGTTAAAACTGGAAGTTTCTGAAAGAATGAATCATTGGACTGACTTATACTTACAAAGCTTCTAGGGACAAGATGGAAATCTTAGGGTGTGTATGTAAGACATATATTCATACCGTGTATGTGTATACATGTATAAAATGTATGTGTGTACAATTTTCTTTCATTTACAGGGATGTAATTAAATATATGTATACACATACATATATACAGATGTATACATGTGAATGGATTTTTTACATGCGTATATACATATCTATATATATGTAGGTATATAAAGAGAAATGGAGAGAATTTGAACTAGTTTTTTCTCTCTCTCTCAGGTGAATACCCCTGAATGCTCAGCTATACTGGTATACTTGCGTCTGTCTGTCTCAGTCTCTCCTCTGGGAGCTGTTCCACTTTATATAAATAATGTGATAGCTATTTGCCTCCAGAGAGAGGCTGTTTCTCTCGTCTGAGCGGTAGGGTACTTACCTGGGACATAAGAAAAAAGAGCATCTGAATTTTGGGAAATTGTAGAGGTGAAAGTTCTGGCTTTATTGCCCTGTTGAGAATCCCATCTAGGACTGTTTTGCTCCCTCACAGATCATGCAGTGGAATATGGGCATCCCTTTTGCAACGTTTGCTGGTGTAGACCCAGGAAGCTCAGGCCAGCCGGTCCAGCCTGAAGCAGAGCTCAGTCGAGAGCAAGAGTTCAAAGACAGCCAGGCAGTCTCTCCTCTTAGACTTCAGGAGCATTTCTCCTGCCAGGATCTCATTATCCTGAATTGCTGTTCTTGCCCCCAGAGAATATTGATGAGCTTTGTTTGATTGCTTGTTGGTATTAAAGCCATAATCAACATGGGAGCCACACTAGAACTCTTCCCGAAGTGGGGTGGCTGGTGTTTATTCTGATGGGGCATCAGCTTTCACTCTAATGCCGGAATGCCTAAACCTAGAGTTTGTGTTTATTTTCTCAGCAATTCTAGAAAATAAGCACAGATGGGACCTTTGGAAGTCATCTAGTCTGTCCCCTGCCCCACAGCAGCAGCCACCAGATGGATGTTGCTCCTAAAACAACAACTTTGTCCAAACATCCAGGTACGTTATTTTCAACAGTGTAGGCTGATTTGGGGAATAAGCAGAAAGCAAGGGAGAACATCTTGTTGCTTATGGAAAAAGAAGTAGAGACGATGCAAGGCATATTCTTGAACACACCACACATATTTCTGTGATCTCAGCCTAAATTTGCTTCTCCTGCCCCCTTCTTCCTCCTCTCCTCAAATGTTAAGAGCAGTTATAGCTTTCTGTATGTTCCAATGAAAAGGAAGTCTCCCTAGGGCAACTACTTAATAAGCAAAATATGAAAAGCACAATAAAAATGATGGGAGACCTGGGAAAAAAGCTGACTGGTTTTACTTTTAATGATGGAGGAAAAGAACTGCAGGGAAGTAAAGAGGAACATAGGGATAAAAGCCTACGAATTTTTCAGGGCAGATAACGTAACACCAAGAGCTTTGGTAAAGGAGTATGTTGTGCAATCCCAGCACAGATTAGCATGAAGAATAGCATGGGAAAAGATATTGTGCATTGCCCTACAAGTTTTACTGCCTTGCGAAAGTCATGCACTGTGCTCAAGAGCTACTGCCAGCATTGTCATGATGACCTGTTTGTACTTTCACCGACACAGAACGTTAAGCTGAAGCAGTAAAAGGAAATCAAGAAAAAGATAATACAGCTTCTACATCAGGAGATTCATAAGACCACAGGCTCATTTTCAAGGAGCATGGCTGACTCCCGATCACTGCAGATGTTCAAAGGCTGAAGTTGTGGAGGTAAGCAGATGGATACTAAACTTTAAGTTCTCGTAGCCCCCACTGTTTTAAACTTTCCTTGTAGCCTGTCAGCTAGTTACAGTAATGGAGATGATTAGCAGAGAGAGGGAAAGAGATGATTAGCAGAGAGAATTACATTGTGAGGCCTCTTATTCAAGACCTGACTTTGAGGAGGTTCTCCAAGAACTGAGTCGTTTTGGTGCTGGTGAAACTTAACAGGCGACTCCAGCCTTTCCAGCCAGGGAGGTGCTTTGCAACAGAGCTCCCTTTCATACAGCAATCCTCTTTCCAAAAAGTGCGTCAACATCATTTACTTCACATGACTAATGCCAGACAAGCGAGCTCCTCGCGTCAACACGAAGCATAGCTCCTCCCAAGCACACCGCTCTGTCCTGCGCTGCTCTGGCCTTGAAATTGAATTGCTCTGCAGGGCCTTCAGGGTAAGCTTGAAAATAGCTATACCAGATGATTGGACTAATGAGGAAGGTAATATGAATTTTTTAATTGAAGACCAGGGACTTTGCTGAGGGTTCCCCCCACCCCCTTCTACTTTAAGATACTGCAAAGCTAGCAAAAGTGCTGCCACTGATTACATTTATCTAAGCTTCTCCCTCTGGGTGGCTCCCAGAAGCTGCTTTAGCTGGAAACAGCCAGTGGCTGCAGGAGGGCAGGAGCCCCTGTGACTGGGAAAACAAACATTTCTGTCTTACAAGGTCACTAACGTTTTCTGCAGAGATCTAGACCATGCAAGTTGGATAGGATTACTTTTCTTTTAAATTGTAGCCTGGAAGTACCTAAAGACTATCTCATTAGATTCTTTCTTTCTACCTTTCTTTCCCTTCCTTTTCTTTTTCCTGGTTAAAACCGAAACAACAGCAACAAAAAAAGCCTTCTACCTATAGGAGACATTTGGGACTGGATAGAGATTTTAAGGGCAATCCAGATGTATTAACCTCCCTACTTCCCTGGGAGAATACAGGGTAGCACAAGCTTTAAGACCGTTCTGTAATTAAGCATCAGTTCCCGGACACCCGGAGCGCTGGGGCGCACCGCAAATGGCCGGGGCCTGCTTGGCTCCACGTCTGAGCGGTGGAGCCTGAGTCACCTCTCTGGGTGTCACGGAGGCTTGGGTTTCCCCGGCGGGCACGAGAGCCACCCCGGCGGCACAGGCTGCAGGTGGCTGCGGGGCCAGCATCGCCGGGCGCGCCGGGAAGGGCTGCGGGCGACTTCGCACGCTCTGTGTGCAGCTCCCGAGGGACTCGGCCATTCCAGGACCTCGTCTACAACAACCTAGCTGAGCTTGGTATCTCCCTGATATTAGCCAGCCGGTTGAGTAACTACAGTCTGCAAGGGTTTGGTTTTGTTTTGGTTTGGTTTTGTTTTTTTTTTTTTCTTTTTCTGCACTGGAAACAATTGCCGTCTTCTACTGAGGATTTTTCTGGCAAAGAAAAGAAAAAAAAAATGCACAACCCCCACTGACTTGAATTGGCTAAAGCATTTAACAGATTTGTGTTGCATTTGCACATTCCAGTCAAAGAACTCAGTAAAGTTCTGGAAAAAACGCAAACACTCCAATATTGTAGATTTGAAATAGTTTGGTTTGTTATTTAAGACAAAATTACCATGTCTATTTTTCTATTCAAAGTTACTTTTGTTTTGGAATTTTACTTTAGCATTGCATAAAATCCTTTAAAATATTAAAACAAGATGAAGCGGCTTGTTCCTGGTTGAGAAAAACATGTTTTGTTTAACTAAAAATGAACACAAACTAACCGAGCAGCCACTTATTCACCTAGCCCTCATTTTCACTTCTGCAGCAGGGGGAAAGCCTCTTGCCGTTTTGCCATGGTTATTACCTTGTCTCCTAAAGACCGAACTGAGCTGTAGAGAGATCAAATGACTGTCTGAAGTCCCAGGAGGAGTCTGTGGCAGGGCATTAGTTGCGCCCCAAGTCATCTGTCCTCTCTCCCTTTTGCTAGCGCCTTCCTAGCTGGCACAGCTCTGCTTGTGGTTGTGATGGTAGCCCGGATGGGGACAGGTGTCTTTCAATAACAAGGTCTTACATGAGATTATTGATAGCCTCAGGCACAGCAGGGCGATTTTGACTGGACCTGTGGTTACTACAATAACACAAACACTAGATAACAATAACATGATACAGAAAACTCCTGCAGCCAAATATCCTAAATTCCCTGAATCAAAACCTGACAAGCTAAATGGTTCAAAATACCAAAGCATGAGATCAGAATATAATTCACATGAAAAAAAAACACAAAAGGCCTCTCGATGCAATTGCTCTCTACTCTGTTTTTTCTTCTTTTCTCTCAGCAAGCATCTCTGCACTCATCTTTTACACCCCTTGCTCTTTTCTCTCAGGTAGTGCTTAACACTACAGCTCTTTGTCCTCCTGATGGAAAAATCCAGATGGAAAGAAGTGTGGTTCACAGGGAAACGATCATGTAAGTGGAATTAATCTTTCAGATACTGTAATGTGAAATCTGATCTTCCTTTTTGTTAAGAAGACCCAATTTGTGTCTCTACATTTTGGCCAGAATCTGATGCTAAGAGAACCCAGGAGTCTCTTGAGGTAGAGCTGAAAGCCTCGTGTGCAGAAACAGGCACATTTAAAAGCAATAGCAAAGTTAAAACAGCCAGATGGGAACCTAGCAGGCAACCGAGAGGGGAACTCTCTGTTTTCCTTGCAAGCCTACAGGGGCTTGTTTGCAGGAATTAGAATCTCTCACCAGCAGTTCACTGCAGCTCTAATACCAAGTGGTATTGAAAATGAGAAGCAGGTTATGGCTGATGGTTTAAATGAGGCACCTTTGGGAATTTAGAAATGAGATCCTGGACTCGTCTCGGTGTAGACCGTGCACATGGCAGAGCAATATTGCTTTCTTGGCTGACTGCATCATATATTATGGCCTTTTATTTTGCCCACACTCAAACAGCAGGGAACAGTAGAAGTTCATTGCTCCTGCTCGCTGTTTAAACCCTGGTCTGCCTCACCAGACGCAGTGCCCCCAAATAATGGAAAGCAGAATCGGTCCCTCGGCCTCAGTGCGGGTACGTGTTCAATGCAGCACTGTATTAATGCCATTGCCATTATTCCGGAGTGAAGAGAAAAGCAGAATGTACAATTAAAGCTCTGTTTGGTTCAGTTTTTAAGAGAATTTACTACCCGGGAAAGATGCCAGATCGAGGGCTCTGGAAAACACAGCGCTCTCTTTAACCACAGTGTCGGGAAGGAGCGGGAGCAGCCCTGCAAGCCTCCTCCACGGCTACCCCCTCGGCTCAGCACGGCTCGCAGATGCCCCTCGCTCTACGCCGGCAGCCGCGTTTTACCGGGTGGCAGAAAAGCTGAGCCTTCACACCTCTTCACCGCCTGGTCTCACTCCTGACACCTCCGTTCACAGCCGTGACGGTGCCTCGGTGCATTTGTGAGGGTGCCCTCTGACTCCTCCAAACCGAGCGGGAAGGTACCAACTGCTGCTCGCGAGGAGCCTGAGCCGGGCTGGAGAGCAAAAGGCTGCTTCCCCCGCGAGCCCTGCCGTCCCTGCACAGGGCTGCCCACGGGGCTGGAGGGGCTGCTGCAGGCAGGCAGCCCACCGCTGCCCCACGGCAGCTGCGAGCGCCAGGGGACGGCGCGGACACGCGAGGCTGTTTCGGGGGGCAGCGCAGGCGAGGGTAAGCAGCCTCGGCCAGGCGTTGGGATAGCCAGGAGAGCCCGCCGTGGTGAGGCGGGTCCCAGGTGAAGCGGGAGGACAAGGGGGTGCCTGGCCGCCGCGGGCAGAGCTGCGAGGCAGCGCAGGTGGGGATGAAGCCCGAGTGTCTCAGCTCAGATGGGCTCCTGAGTGAGGAGCTCACACAGCTCCTTCCAGCAGCCCTATGGCAGGTCATGCAGCCACCCTTGGCCTTGGACAGGGCAAGCCCCGGGAGGGGCTGAGCTTGCCGAGCCAGGCTCATTCAGCAGGATTCAGGCTTGTGGGGGGAGCTTCACCTGTGCCCTGCTGGTTTTTGGGGAGAGGATGTTATTGCTAGCTCATGGAAGCGCTCCTGGAGAGCGTTTCCTTTCCCTTGTGGTGTAACTGATCTGCACGTGTTTTCCCAAGACCGTATCTTTCCAAGGGGGAAGAACCTCCATGCTGCCTCCAGCCCCCCAGCCCCAGCCTGCCTCCCCCACGCCTCCTGTTTAAGAGCCACGCAGCCGAGGAAGAGGCACCTGCCCACTCGCGGGCCTAACGCCACAGGAAAGGATGCTTGGAGAATGGGGGAGCGGGTGGAAAAACGGGGAGTCCTGCTCACAGTGACAGGCCATAGCTGTGGCAGGATGACAGCTTTTACATCTGCAGCTTTCAGACTCTAAGGAGCTAAAAAAAGAAGTATTACCTTAGCAGCTGGCATCTCTGAGCTATTCGATGCACCATCCCCAGCAAGACAGCGCTGCCCTCCACAGGCTCCTACCATAATTTCCGACTCGGCTGTGGATATCTGTCAAGCCTAGGGTGATGCTTTCCCCTTTAATTCTCTTCTGGGGCACTCCTGTTCTGGGTACTATTGCTAGGAATTAAACACACCCCCCCCAAACTACTGTTTTTCTTGACACATCTTGACTACACTCATGCTTCTCCCTGAATTAAAATAGCTGTAGTTTTAAGTCCTGCTGCCAGCAGCCATAACTGTGCTATATGCTATAATCAGGAGAGTGCACACAGTCACCATGCAGCTAACTGCTTCTAATAGTAGAAACTTCACTCTAATCTTATATAACACCAGTAATGGAGCAGAGAGGCTGTGGCTTGTGAGGAGCTTAGACAGAAAGCTTCCTTGGGCAGCCCATGCCCTGAGGGCAGAGGAGCTCCAGCGAGAGCAGGAAAAACAAAGTGACCTTGATACTGATAACAGTCCAGTGAGTGCTCACAGCCAGCGCTGCGCCGAGATTTCATCGGTGTCACAGGCTGTCGATAGGTGTAAGTTATGGGCAGCTCTGACACAAATGATGTTGAAGAGACCAGACGCTGAAGGGCGGTGGGGGGGAATGCCTTGCAAGCTTCAGGAAAGACAAACAAGGATGTTAATATATTACTATTAAAAGGGGCTCCAAAGCACTTGCCCTTCTGTAGGCAGTATGGATTTGTGTGACTGTGGATTAAAGGGGTTTTTTTTTCTTCTCCTTGATTTACTCCTCAAATGATTTTTCTCTGACTGCCGCTGTCAATACAAAATTGACAATGCTGTCAAGCTTGCAAGATTTCAGGATATTTGAAGGCACGAGTAAAGGGGTTTTGATATTCCTCGGTCGTTTGGCAGTGGTATCTTTGAGCTGTCTACCTCTCCCTGCACTTTTAACGTAAGCAGTGAAGTGCTCGCCTTGCCTCACCTTGCTTGAAAGGGTACATATGAGAAAGGCACCTTTTTCTGAGCTTGACAAAGCTGTACAAACTCTTTGCAGTGGAATCAAGAGCAAAAATACTTCAAAACTCTTCAGAGGAAGATCTATTTTGGCACTTAAGCTTTTTCAGGCAAATCGCAGAGCTTTCAAGGAATGCTCAACTTTGTTGGGGCAGAGCAGAGTATTTTTTCTTTAGATTTTTTAATTGCTGACTTTAAAATCCTAATTTCTTTTATTAAGTCATCTTTTAAGTAGGGTGATAGTTTGTATCAAAGGAATTGACTGACGAGGTGTATGAGAACAGCCAAGAGGAGATTCTAAGACCTAGAACTGGGGTTTACTTTCTTGCAAGCTTTTGATTATGTGTCTGATGAATATTTGCTCCTAATTTCTTATCTTGAATTTGAAGAAATAAAACTGGGGGTGGTTTTCCTCTTGCTCCTTCCTGGTATTGGGGTACCAGGTAAAGCAGAATGCAAGCACCCAGGGAGCTGCCTAGTCAGGGGCTCTGGGTAAAGCGGCACGTGCAGCCGCTCTCTGGGCCAAGGGCGGGGGGGACACGCTTGGTGCTCTGTGAGATGTCCAGTCCCAGGGTCACTGGGAGAGCTTGTCCTGCCCTGTGCTGGCTGGTGGGAAGGAGTTTCCCTGCCAGGCCCTACCGCTGCGCTGTCTCTGCGAGGAGCCGGTGGTGCAGGGCTGCCCTACTCCCCAGATACCCTGCTGATGCCACCCGAGTCGTGCAGTTAGGCAGGCAGGGCAGCAGCAAGGGTTGTTATGTGCCAGCAAGTTTTTGGAGCATGTTTTTCACCTTTATCTTGTCAGGTTTTATGCTGTTGTTTTTCTGATGCTGTTTCTTGCTGAGGCTCAGTGTGGACTGTAGATCGATGCCAAGGCCGGTAGGGTGATGGAGGGAGGAAGAGCCTCCAGCAAAGCAGCAGCCTCATGGCTCCCAAGAGGGTGAGTCAAGCACAGGTAGCAGGGAGGGGGTGCAGCCTTGCTGGAGGTTGTGCTCGCTGGAGGCGGTTTATAATAGACAGTTTGAGAACAGGCTGCAAATATAACAGTCCGTTTCCCAAAGCAAACCCCAGTGCCTCCAGCACAGCCCTGGGAAGGCTGTCCTCTGCTTGAGAAAGTTGCTGTGAGCAGGAATACATTAAGGACTGTGAGCTTCTCAGGTACAATGGTAATGGGAGCCATCCGTGAGTTATAAATAGCATTAACATCCTTTCTCTCCAATGCCTGGCATCCCAAGCAGTCATTTTTGCTGGTGCTAGTGAAACAAAGCATTGAACAGCTTTTATTTATGTTCTCTTTGCAGGCTGGAATTTTGTGAGTAGTTTTTCTCACTGGCTTTGAATTTTGAGTTTATTTTAAGGGAAAATATTGGCATTTTCTCCTTTTGGATTTTTCCTTTTTTAATTATCATACGTTACTTTCATATTTTTAGCAAAAGGATGTGGGAAAAGCTAATGTGACAGGAGAGTGGGGATCACAAGCAGTCATTTACAAAGAACCTCTGTGTGACTGAAGGAAAAGGGGGGAAAAAAACCCAAACCCTAGAAACCATAATTTAAACTTATCTAAATCTTACACAGATTTTTAACAAAATACTGAAAATGTTTTGGTTTAAGATTAAGCAAATGATGCAAGGTGGTTTGGCATGATTTGTGGTGTTTACACTGACAGATCAGAAAGAAATAGTTGTTGCCATAGAAGGAAAATCTTTACATGCCTATCGGACAAGGTCTTCCTGTGGTTTGGTAGGAAACAAAGACGTCTTTTGCCAAGGAGCTATGAAGAGCCAAGAGAAAAACTGGCAAAAAGAACTCTCTTCAAAATATTTAGGGTACACTCGATGAAGTCCTGTTATAAAACGATAAATCCTTACACGTTATGCAACTCTCCTTTGCTGTTACAGACATTCAAGAAACACAGGGTCTACAGAACAGACATTTTTGCCCTGGGATAACCCCCAAGCCACTGCTGCTAGATCAGCTGGTAGAGCTGGAAGAATTAGGCAAGCTTTCAAATAAGCAAGAAGGGCTATATTTTTTTCCAATTATGCCAACTGATCTAATTATACACTGTCTTTACTGATAACCCTTGCCTTAGACCAGCACAGCAACACTGCGTTACTGAAACGCTGTGATTTTTCATATTGCCAGAAGATGGCAGAAGAAAGCAATGTTGAATGATTAAAAAAATACACGGCATACTCATGACTGGCTTTTAGAGGGAGCTGTTACTGATATACGAGAAACTGCACTGGTTGGATGGATGAAAAATGTGAAATGTACTGTAAGAATGAAATTCGTATTGACCTGAATGTATAAATCAAATTATCTACAATAATCAGGCAGGTCGGGGGCTTTGAGTTAACCGAAGGCTTTACTCCTCCTCCCCATCCAGAGTGATGCTTCCCTTGTATCCTTCTTAAAAATAAAAGAAAACCAAAGAAAACCTGCAAAGGTTATTGGGCATCAGTGACAATTATCAGGCACTTATTAGCCTGTAGGAGCTATTTCTGAACAGCAGCACTGCGCAGGCCCTGGGGGTCCCGGCGAGGGCACAACATGAGGTGGAGCCTGCTGCCGACTTGCTTGTAGCTCATGTCAGAATGAGGCATCAAGGAAATTTATCAGTAGCCTTTGGGCTTCATCTGACGAGGGGACAAAGCCTCATGGCCACGGAAGCTGTGCTGGAAACCTGTGGCAGCGGGCATGCCCCAGAGCCCCCCTCCAGCGCCGGCTTTCTCACCTATCCTTCATCCTTCTGCTTCTCTTTTTTCCCCAGAGCCTGAGCTAACCTCCCTGGAGCTGATGGAGGCAAAGTGCTCGTTGAGAGTGGTGAGGGGGTGGGCAATTAGGGAGTTTTTTACTAGGACCAGACCTTCTGTCTGGTCTGCAGTAATTAAAGCAGGTTTAGGAAGTAGCTAATCTATTGAATGCCAAAAGCTGGAAGATATGCAGGGGAAGAATAACTCTAAAGTTGCCCTGTTTCTTACGCCGTCTTCCCCTAGACTCTGCTCTGGGCTGATGGAGAATGATTGACTAGCCAGACCTTCAGGTCTAACCTGCTGTGGCACCTCTTCCGCCTGTATTATGACCAAGGTGTGCACAGTATCCATTACTAAATATTGAATAAAACATGGGCACCAAACGTCCAGCATCTGCTTCCCAAGCTGGGAATACATTTGTCACTATGACCCAAGATTCATTTCACAGTGGCAGCAAGGAGGAGGATGACAAGGGATCGGGAGTGAAGAAGCAGAAGAAATATATTTAAAACAACTTTCAACTGTTGTGACAATGAGGAAAAACAACTGATGATTTGGATGCCAGTCACCTGGGCAGGAACACCCTTGCCCCATGAGATGATGCTAACACAGACCCCAGTGCCGTCACACTTTCCTCCTCAGGATTCTGATCCTACTTGGCTTTTTAAGGTTTTTTTTTCCTTATATTGCTTCTTATGGTAAAATGACTTTGTTCCCAGCTTGGTTCTGCAGTTAGCAGCAGGAATCAGCTTCACCTTATAAGGAGAGTGAGTGATAGAAGCTCTGTGGCTGCTGGCAACACCACAAGAGCACCGCCAGCAACCAGAAGCTTTCTTTTGCCCTTTGGCTGCCCACCTCTGAGTTATGGGGTCCCACCTGCTATTCAGAAGTAGATTAAGCCTTCTTGAAAATGAATAGGTTTAACAGAGAACAAAATTACTTTGAATCTGCCTCGTCCAGGACATCCTACAACCTGGGTCCTTCTGCCAGGCTTCCAGCAACTGATCATCTAGGTCAAAGCACCTCCAGGGTATGCTTAATCCTGCTCTGGACATGAGGTGAGCAAACACATACCCTTTACACGTTGAAGTTTCAGTAGGTATGTTTAGGGGAAACAACACTCTGTAGACATCTGTTCCCCTTCCGTGCTTGAAAGGAAAATCTTCCCCTTTCAGCACTGAAGCATTAACTCCAAATGTTAATTTGCCATCTTTTTTAGTGAAGACAATAGCGCAAAACAGTTCAGAACAGGTAGTTTATCCCCAAAACAAAGACAGATCAGGGCTGTCCAGGAATTTGAAAGCTCTGGGTGGAAAGGATTTTGTGGAGTTTTCCGTTTCTGTTCTACTGAGTGAGGTGTATATACCTGAGAGGGGAAAAGCATATGCGCAGGTGAGCTCAGAAGTGAGGAAGCTCGTGCACAGCTGAGACAATCGCAGCTGTTGTGCTGGATCAGGTCTTGAGAGGGCTACACTGAACTCTGCTCTTCTCCTGCTGCTTACTCTTGACCATTGCCACAAGTAAGGGCTGACACTGGGTGGATCAGTCCTAACCCGAAAGATCAGATCTGGTCTGAAATGCAGGAGCCTGGAGCTAGGTCAGCTCAGCTGGGCCCTTTTCCTCTATTTCTGGGGCTGCCAGACATAGGAAGGTGCTTACTGTCTTGTCGACTATGGCAACAGAAAAACGCGCCACAGAGCTGAGGTGCCTTCCTAGGGTCATTTGTGATCTGCAAATTGCAATTGTGATCTGCAGATAACTCCATCTCGCCCCCCTGTAAGCTTAAGCATCCTGTTGATGAATCACAAACTGGGTGACAACAGGCAAGACCTCTCTGGTTAAAAATTCAGATTCCCTCTGCTAGCAGAGATGCTGGCATGGTGGTGAGGCTCTCTTCACATGCATGCAGCCTGCCTTCTGGCCAGTTACATCTCCTCCATGCAGGATGCTGCATCTTCACTTTACAACTCCTCTACGGGGCTACACGTGCTTTCACAGCGGGATCTATTAGCACCAAGCAGCCCCTACCTTGCAGAGATCTGAAAGTATGCCACCTTTTGGCACAGGAATGCAGCCTGCTACCTCCAGAGGAAATAAAGACAAGATCCTGACCAAAGAGGGAATCATGAGAACAGAGCTAAGGTTATGACTTTCTAAATCTTTATCTTCAGTCTGTATTTGATGTCTGGATAACAAGGTGACCGGTCCCTTAGAGAAACCTAAGGTAGGTTAAACATCACAGAGGAAAACGGTGGTTTTCCTGAGCTGCAGGACAGAGGATGTGCAGGACCTCACCATTCCCCACTCACAACCTCTGTGGCTGAGGATTTCATGCAGTGTCTCTTCCTAAGCCCTTCAGATCTGAGCTTTAAGTATGGTCAATACTGCTGCACTTCTTTTTTATTTCTAAAAAGAATGGCTTCCCCTTTGTACTGTTTGCATTGTGTCATGCGGCTTTGGCTCACTCACTGTTTTTCTGAGTTTAGTAAAGAAGCTGTCTGTGAAAACAAGAACAAAAAAAAAAGAAAATTATCCAACACTTTATTTTTTATATATGGTGGAGAGATTTTTCAAAGGCAGAAAGGGGAGTCTATCAGGTTATGCACCTAAGTACTATTTATGCCCTTGAAAATCTTTTGCTTACAGTGGTTAATTGGTCTGTGCAAATCCATTGCCAGGAGAGGTAATTGACCATTTTTATAGAAGGATCAGTAACAAAAACACTCCGGGCTATTGTTCTAGAAATTTAAAAAAAATTAGGAATTATGAAAAGAATATGTTTCAGGGCATCAGCCAGCCTCTCCTGAAACTGCACAAATTCACTTGGTGAAAACAACAGCAGACACAATGAAATGAGTTGTATATAAAGAACTGAGATCTCAAATGTGATATTATGCAGAAGGTAAAGAGTCTGTGCTAGATAAGTAACAGCTCAATGTGTTATCAAGGGTGCACTTTGATTTTGATGAATGTTAAAAGAACCTTTAGCCTTGAAAATAAAGAGGATAATTTCTCTCTAGGCAATGGCTGCTCATGAAAGTCGTAAAATAAGAGCACTGGAGTCCTAATTTTATAGTGCTTTTTAAATGATTTTCAAATGGTCCAGCTGCTTTGTGCCACAATAACACAAGGCAGAGATATTTACGCCAGCGATAACAAGCATGCATCAGCCTGCCTGAGCTGCTCTCCGCAGGCAGCCTGCGTTAGGCGAAACACACATGGAAAGCTGATACTTGCCAGTGCGGATTGATCACAATTACACCGTGGCTAGACCGATCCTGGGAAGCCGCTTTTTCCACCAGACAACTTGATTGTTTTTCTTGTCTGTGTCTTGCCTGCGAAGCACGGGATGTACGTGGCTGGCAATGCTGGTTCTATTTTGACACTTGAGACCCTGCCAGCTCCGTATGCCTCTTAGGCCATACCGTCCTTGGCAGACTTCTCTGTTCAGAAATAGAAGGACGAATTCAGCCCTGGGTTGCACCACTGGTTTTTGGTGGGAGTTTCCCCAGGGATTAATTTGGCCCCAGTGTTGGTGTTCCGATGTTGTGCTGATACCATGCACAGAAATGCATGCACGTGGTGAATGAACTCTGGGCAAACGCCGCGTAGTTCTGCTGAGATGCCAGAATTGCCACCAGCATCTTTCCCCAGGTATTTTACTTCTGCATGTCTAGGCCTTAAGTCTAAAACTACGATTTGTTTTCCAGGACTGCTCTAAGTTGAGAACTACCCAAGGGCGGTTTAGCTTAGCTTGTCATTTTGGGTAGTCATTTCAAAAGCCTGATTAGGATTCTATCTTTGCAGTCCCCTTGCCTTTGTGAGACATTGACAGAAGACAGGGTACTGGGAGAAGCCTGTCTTCTGAGCAAGCAGAGTAGGGTTGAAAGACCAGTTCCTTTATGAAATATTCCTATGAAATTAAAGAACTTGGCTCTTTCTGTGTTCAGTAGCGCTGGAGACACAGCACTGTTTGTGTAAAGAGAATTTTACATGGTGGGAATGGGGAATTCTGAGCATGAAAAGAAAGCTAATTTATGGCTGAAAATGTATTACATTTGCTGTAAATCTCAGGTTCATAAAGCTAAGACAGAGCTGGAGAGAGGGCATCGTGGGATGAAGGTACCTCTGGAAGTTCCCGGCCATTGAGCATCTATTGTCATCAGGGTGAGAAAATTCTGTCCCCCATCTCCGGGGGGTGACTTCTTGTACATGTTGGACTACAACATTTTCCCCCCTTTTCATTTGCTGATCCCAATGCAGCAAATCAGGTTAGCATCTTTTTATATCCGTGGCTACCCTTCAGAGCTTTAACTTTAAATAGGGGCCTATTTTCTCCTGGAGTTGAGTTTTATGAGTTTTAATGAGCAGAATGGACTACAAACCAGGAATGTATCCTAGAGGGGTATCTAGCACATTTGTTGCCTCCATTTAACCAAATGACTGAGGAGTGACTGGAGTATACGACATTCAGAAACCCTCTACCCCCTAAACAGAAAGATGGGTTTGATGCCGAAGCTTTAGGTATGTTCCTTTCATCTTTATCTCAAATTCAGATTGTCTGTCTGACATTTCTCCCTGTCACTTTGATCTTTTTTTATTTCATAAGAGTTTACATACTCTGTGTATACTGTATCTCAGTTCAATATCTAAACCCTGCAGCTTGATGAAATTGCTCACTACTGGGTAACTCTTTGGGTAGCATTGCCTAGAGGAAAGTGACGGAAGATCATACGGTAAGCCAGCACAAGGGAAGTAGATCTGCTTTTTCTAATAATACAGTGAACCAAGATTTCCCTTCAAAATAAAAATGAATACATGTAGCGGTGTTCCAGGCTGCACGGAATAGTGCCATGGTCACAGATTGCGTGAGTTCGTACTTCTGCTTCAGTCGCATCTCATCTCATCTCTGAGAGATCCAATTTACAGCAGCTGAGATAAAGTAGCCTCCAGGGTATTACATTCATCCCTTTCATAAATCAAGAACCACTTTTTGTTACTAGAGATCTGAGTCCAGAAAGACAGGAAAACACATGGCATTAGGCTTTGTAAATGGCCAATTGGCATGCCTCTACGATAGCTCTTTGCAGCTTTTGGCTGTTTCTCAAACCAGAAAGTAACAATTTTTGTGTTGTGTGTTCTGATGAATCAATACAGAAAAACTTAAAAAATCTGTGGTTTCCAACTGAGAACTCAGAACTTTCTCCCCACTCACTGAAATACAGCATCATTCCCTTTTATAATTGCTTTTTTTTTCGTCTCCTGCTACAGAAGATACATTCTGATGATTACCAGTAGACCACGTATGATCCTTGCCACTGATGCGGACATTGTTTTGTTGGTTACTCCTAATCTTTCAGGATCCTGCTGTCCTGCCACCTGCCAATGGAGACAATGTCTGTAAGTGGATAATTAGGCTTACCCAAGTGGTTGAGTGAGGTTTAGTTAATGCTGCTAAAGTAATTTGTGATCGCTTAATGAAAGCACTGTGTGAGAACAGCGGCTTACCACCAGGAGAGGGACTCACCATTTGGTCTTGTGAATGTACTCAGAGGCGGTACAGAAATGTGCACCAAAGTGAAAGTCGACCAATTTCTCTGCAGCTATTCCATAATAATGCATTTCCTGGCCACAGACAGTTTGGTCTCCTTTGCTTCCCCATGCAAAATGTGCTGCGTTCAGTGCATGGGTGACAGCAAGCCTCTTCAAGTCTTCCTTGTTACAGGCTACAGAGCTGTGGAGAACCATGTATGAAAGCTCACGACAAAAAGCGGCTCAAAGTATCTTGTTGCCTTGTAATGTATTGCTGTCTGTAGAGCCCAGTGCCCACCGCGCTTTGAGACATGTTGTATAAGAAAGAGTAATATAGTAAAAGAAAGGTAAAAGGTTGTGATTTCTGAATACATTCAAAATATATGTGGAAAATGCAGAATTCCAAGTTATTTCACTTCTGCAAAGACAGTTTCCTGCCTATAACTTCCTGTAAATTTTGCAAGTGTTACAGGCTCCATTTGGCTACAAAGGCATTGGGAATGACTGGCCCAAGCACCTTAGAAAAATGCACTTCTTGAGGTAGCTCAGGTCCCCCTATAATTGGACTTGAAATGCGTATGTTGAAAGAGCACACTCAGGTTTTAGCATAGCCTGTAACCATTTTGCCTCAGCCTGTAATTGTACGAAGTTTCTTTGCTGGAGTGGTATTAACCTTTCCAGTTGAGAAGCCCGCCTGCTTAAAACTCAACATGAAGTTTGATTTCTGCAAGATATTTTACATCTTGTGCCCTCAGCTGCTTATTATGTAGGACTTTTACCAATATTTTACCTTTCAACCCCAAGGGTTTTGGCCTCGGCCTAGAGTACCAGCAATGGCTGATAGCCAGACAAATATTTAATAATCAGTTTGTTGACCATTTCAAAGTCCTCCAGGATGAAAGACATCATGTAAAGTCAGCCATCCCTACTTTATTTTACTAGAGATATTTAGCTTGTTTAAAGAGGCTGATCATCAAATTTCTGATAAAGTCATAAGGAGAAATATTTCTTATGAAATACAGCATCAGTTCTGGATTGATCTTTAAGTAACTCCTCAAAAACTGCACATAACTGGCTCCACAGAAACAAGCAGTGACAATTTATAATACTGCTTCGGGTTATTTTAGCTATAGCACAAGTCCCGATGCTGGCATGGGTTTGCTCAGTAACAGAAAATCCCCTGTTCATTGCCTTCACGGAGCATTGGGTTGGGCCCTGAATGCAAATCCTCTCCGTATTCCCCATTTCCACCTCAGAAAGAAGCCACGAAACCTTGTTCTCAGGTTTCTTCATATTTGTGTTATTGATGTTGGCAGAATAAAGAACTTTCCATCTATAGCACTTGATAAACTTCCAGTTTCACTGATTGCATCGGTAACTCTCTGTATTTAACCTCAATATTAGCAATCAGCTGTTGCATTAGCAAACAAACCTGTTTACATTTTTATTCCTGTTAGCTGAATGTTCTCCAAATTCATCTTTTCCTTACTACACGTACACACTGTTGTTATCTATACGTGTTTTTCCCCACCATTTTTTTTTTTCAGGAGATAGAATGCAGTTGAAAATAAACATGCAGGAACAATTTGGAACATATATTCTCACTCGTTTTAAAAGGAGGTCTTAAAACTGTACTTAGAAGAATGTCTAAAAGCAAATGATGGTGTTAAGACAATACGATTTCAGTGATTTTTATGGAGTCTCAAATCTTTGCTTTTACTACCTGTTGGGCTCAAACCTGCAAATCCTTATTTCTCCAAATGGTTCTAATAAAGTAAAAAAGTTGATTTCCAAGTATAGTTACGAGGTTTAACTGTGAAGGCAAATGTTGGTTTCCCGCTCTTGTCACCAAAGCAGTTCAGTGCAGTACTGCATGTTGTGCTGGCTTCTGCCTTTCCCCACGCAGGGCCCGACCAGCACAACCATGTTTCTGGCTGCCCACCAGTGCTGACCGGTGGGCAGCCGCCCGCTGTGCACAGGCCTCATCTGCAGGGTGGCACGCTCCCGGTCAGAAATGCGGTGAGATTAGGAAGCAGGCTGCAATCTGTAATCTGTGTTTACAAAATCTGGGTTTATTTCCCCAATGTCATCTAACTCATTTTTAGGCTTTCCTTTTTTGTAGCTGAAAGAATGTCCACTTTTAGCTGTAATCATTGGGCAGTTAGCCAAAGGATCGTTAGCACCTCCTTCTCTCATTTAGGAATTATTGTAATTGTACTTTCCAGATATCTCAACAAGTTTGCAACCTGCTGGTGGTGGAAGGAACTTGTTTTGGTATAACATTGGGCAGTAGGCATGCTGAGCGCAGATGACTGCGTGATTTCTCTGTGCCCCAGAGTGAAGCAACCATCCGCACAAGTTTGAGAAATAAACAGTGAAGTCTGCTGTCATTCAGAATATCCATATTTTTTGTCACAAATTTCAACTGCAAAACAAGTTGTCATACAAACAGCAAAAATCAGAATACTTTTTTTGTAATGTGAACGTTTCCATTCTAGTTACAGTTAAACTGAGAAACGTAAAAACCAATCGTAGTTCAATTTTAAGGCTACTCAGGATCATGAGCCTGTCTTGTGCTTTATATGGTAAATGTTGCAGCATTTACAAAATCTATATGTTGAATAATTATAAAATAATGCAAAGCAATAAAGAGAGCCTTGTTCTCTTTCTAATTAATTTTATTCTGTTCTGTAGGTTCTTTCTTTAATGGACAGTCCTTTTGCTTTCCTCTGTGCTAATCTTAAGTCTATTTTAAGGCAACGAAGTTTAACAACGCTAACTAAATAAAGTAGTTGGACAGCATATGTTAACAAGTACTGTATTCCCCAGCCCTTCAGAACAGCTCAGCCTCAAATAACACTTACATATTGCCTACGTAGGGATTAGGCCACTCTTCACCCACGTGATTTGATTCCACCTTGCAGCTGTCCAAAATATCTGGCAGTTCCTGGGCAGAGGCAGTGCCAGGCTCAGAGCATTCCAGGGCTGACGGGGTCTGACCGTCTTCAGGCGCTGACCCCTTTGGTGGCCACACGTAGATATAGGCAGGGGAGAGCCAGCTGGGTGCTGCTGCTGCAGAATCCACAGGGGAGTTTTTTTCTGAAGCGTGCTCTTTGCTGCCGCTTGATGTTCCCAAGCAGGTGGCTGTCTCTAAATATGGCACGCGCCTTGATGCCTCCCTGGATTAGCTCAGCGCTACATCCCTGATGGAATGGGGAACAGCCACAAAAATGAAAAGTCTGCATTAAGCGAACCTTATGCAAAAACCTGCTACTCCCCTCCCCACGTAAGCTATATTGCTGTGCCTGCCGGCACAGAGCTTTCCCCGTGAAAGGAATGTCGGTCAACGCAACCGAGACACAGTCCCAAATGCCTCATGTGACCCAGTTCTAATAATAAGCTACCAGGAAAGAGGGGACAGCTCACACTAGGAGTGAGTTCAAAATAAAGACCATGAGAGCAGCTGTCCTGGGCTTCACCAAAGGTCCGTCGAGCCCACTATCCTGCACCTGACTGTGGCTGTAAGTGGATGCCTACAGAAAATAAGACCACACAAGCATGAATTGTATCGCTTTCTAACACTCTCCCAGCTGGCTGCAGCTCATGAGCTTCCAGCTCTGGATGGAGTTTCTAAGTATTTGTAACCCTGAATGGATTTCTGTTCCACAAAGTTTTCCAGTTACCCCTTGAACATTTACAGGCTTTTACCCTCTGCAGCATCCTGTGGCAAGGCGTCACACAAGCTCCCCTAAACGCCCTCCTCTTGTTTCAGACCTGGCTTCTACAGACTTCATCTGATGCCCTCAGTTCTTGTACTAGAAAATAAAATTAAGGGAAGTTTCCACTGGAATTTTACATGGCACCCTTCAGGTGACACTGCAGTTTTGTGATTGCTTTAAGCAGATTTAAGTCTGCCACAGCTGTAGCTGGGACAGTTCCTTTCACTGTGCTCTCTGCTGACAGACACATACTTGCAGCCTCTGCTGAGCTGGCACTAACCCTCATGACCCACTTGGTAAGGTGGCTCAAAGAACAAAAAATTGGTTTTCAGATTCTCTTTAGGGGAGGTCTAACTCTTCTTTCTGGCATAGTCCTTTCCCACAGGAGGAGCTTGTTCCTGAACCGTATGCACTCTGCTGTGGGCTTTGTCAGATGCATTCTTCAGCTGAACACTAAAAAAAAAAAGTTGAAAAGGGATAAAGGAATTAAGAATAGATTGAGGAGAGACTCCCTGATATGATAAGGCAAGCCTGGGGCAGGAAGGGCAGGAAGTGTGCCTGTTTGTCTCAGAGGAGATGGAAGGTAATCGGCTCCTCATGGGGCTGACAGTTCCCGCGGGCTCCTGGGAGGGTACGCAGGCACCGCTGCATGAGCCTGGGTGCTCTGGCCAGCTTACCTTTAGGTACTTAAATGTCTTTCAAACTGGGACCCTCCCTCAGTTAGCAGTTAACATTCAGTGCCTTTAGTCTCCCAGGTTGGGTAGACCCTCTTGACAGATGTGAACAAAGTGCCACTGGTGAGGCAGTATTTTTCTTTTGTTTCGGTTCCTTAGTCTAACTTGCCAAACCAATATTTGAAATACAAGTTTTCCTGCTGATAGTGGAAAACAGTGAAGCACTAATGTCGTGTCACATCATGACCTGAACTATGGATAGTGTAAGTGACAAGTAAGAGGCCTCTTTTCCTTCTAGCACAGCACAGCAGACAGTCTTTTCTGTCTTATGAAGTTATAGGACTAATTCTATCCCTTTTGCTTGTGCTGACTGGAATCTTCTACCCTGAGCAGACCTGGAGCCAAAGTTAAGCTGTATATAAGGAAGGGAGCAATACAGGCAGGCAGGAAATACAGGCAACACTAACTCTGCAGATTTAAAACACTTCTGTGATTTGCCAGTGCCCTTGAAAAGAGTTTCTAACTAATTCATTCCCTCCACTGGGGTAAGTCAGTCTTGCTGTACGAGATCACTACCATCTCATTGGTGGCACGGATGCCATACTGACTCAGCGTCGCTCTGTACTCTTCTCTTCTCTACCCTGGTGAAACAATACTCTCCCAGGATGAGCAGTATCTCCGAGAGCAGGTACTAATTTACAACAGGAGCAGCTTTCACAGCTGTGGCTTTGTGGGACAGATGTTCAGGGGCATGCAAAGCATTATCCTGATGGGAGGTTCCATTAATCTTGCTCACATGTGTCTAATTTTTCCCAGCCTAAAGCCATTAAGATGCATTATTTCACTCACATGAATTTCAGATTTTTCAATGCCATGTCTTCAAAAGGTTTCCAGACTAAAATCTATTGCAATGTGAATGAAGTATAAATTATAATGAAATATTAACTCATATAAATCCCTATTAATTCTAATGGCGAACTTCAAAGCAAACCCAGCTCCTCCTCCAGCACTCTGCTGCTTTGTGAGGTATAAAGATTGTCCTAGCATTGTTGGATTTTAAATGTGATTTTCTATTTGATCTTTTTACGCTACAGTGTCTTCTGTTTCTCTCTTCAGTAGAGCTCTTTGGCAAGATTTTGGAAAATGTGAACAGACAGTTGCATAGACCTCTGAAAGGATCTTAAATATGCTTATTTTGCGAAGCATTTGTGTACACTGAAATAGGGAGGGATTTCTACATTCCCATAAGTGCTAGGCAGAATCAGCATTCATGTCATAACCTCTCCAAGAATTACAGAGGGTAGGGGGGTCTGGGAAGGAAGCAGTTCAACCCACAAGTCACCACTATTTAAATCTTCTAATAACCTTGCAAGTTTCTTCCAGCAGAGAAGAAAATGATCAGATCTGGTGCTTCAAATGCAAACAAACAAGCAGAAATGCATTTACTTCATCTGGCAGGGAAGGTTTATAAGGTCAGCTAATCAATAAATCAAACCAGTAGCACAGGGCAAAAATAGATTTGATTATCGCTTCATGGTTCACCGCAAGGTAACAAGCTAATTTTCAGGCAGAGTGGTAGCATGAATTTCAAATGCTGTTGCTGTAATAAAAATCATATTGGTGTAAGTACCGATTAACTGGTGATAGGAGAAGTGACACCCTCAAAACAGCTTAAAACTAATTTGTATCAATTAAGCTTAGCCATTGATGTAAGCTAACTAAGTTCCTACCTAATGTTAAACCAGGCATGATTCAAAGCCACTTACACAGAACTGATTTGGGATAATTTGGAGGGAGAGTGAACCGATGAATTCAAGCTTACAAAATACTTTGAAGATCGGGCATCTTTTCTTTAATGTCCTCAATATACTACATAATATACGTTATCTTGCTGAAAACATATATACACTAGAAAAGGTTTGTGGGTTTGCAGACCCAGAGACTGCAGAGAGCTGCACAGAAGTTTATTCTGCCAGGGTGGGCCTTCAGGCTGTCACAGCTTTCCGTAGCACTGCAGTATTTAGCAGACCAGTGAAAGAGGAATGTTTCTGTAGCGGTGCCTGGGCTCTTAAGAAACTGCCCTCGCCACATCACCAGCCCTAAAACACAAAAAGCTTTTCTTATGAGAACATGCACAAGAGAACTGTAACCGAACCGAGGAAGATGGTTATGTTACACTCCCAAGTAAAGGGGACGCAAACATACTGTACAGCTAGGTGCAATTATTGAACTTGCCTCTAGCATTAGCACAAACCAGGAACAAACTCGGTCCATCTTAACCAATGGAGTCATCTGGTAGCACCACGCTAGGCGCAGCAGCTCTGCAGCAGACAGTGCTTACGGTGCTGATGTTGACTGTGCTGGTCTTGGAGAAACTGAGCTATCAGAATTAATCCATTTGCAGTTTTGTTGACGTTGATGCATAATTTTCTTCATTTTTTCAACATGCGTTGATCATAGGAAGCTATATATGCACAATGGTTATGAAGGACAAAACTCAGAAATGTGAATGTAAATGGGTTTGCCCTTTCAGCAGTCCTTTTTTTGCCGTAGCTGAACATCCAAATTTCGCAGGTGTTTCAGAAAGCCACGATTGGGTGAAATCCATCGATGTTGCTTCACTGTTTTGATGGCTTCAACCAACGAGAGGTGGTGATTTATCATGAGATATGCTAGGACTAGGGAAGCTGACCTGCTTACTCCAACTGCACAATGTACCAAAATTTTAGCTGATTAAAAAAAATTAAAAAAAATGTTATAACCACAGAAGAGAAGCAGTACAGTGGATGAAGTTTAATTCAACGGGAAGGCAAACCCCTTCTGCCTTCTCCAGCTTGGTCAGAGTAACGCTGAAACATGATGTATTTCTCACCCTTCTGACAGATGACTTGAACTGCTAACAATTAAGTCTAATTTGCAATTGTTACACTCACTCGTATGAGAAGTGCCATGAGATCCCAACCTGATGTCAGAAACACTGGTAAATCAAAGAAAACCCTGTAATGAGGGAAAGTAATGAAGTTGTTCTGTTGTGAGCAAGAGGAAAATCAGACCCATTGGTTTCAGAGGGGCTTACTTAGGTGAAGAATGCTAGAATCTGGCCTGAAAGGATGGCATGAACACATTAGCCACCAAGAAAAATGACTGGCCTAGTACCATTGCATAATAAGGCAATTTGCTGCGACTGTAATTCTCTTGTGAAGGCAGAACTTGGGATACAGATTGAGACAGCTCCATTAATGCCAGTTTACTCATGCTAAGAAATGGTCTTTCATGTAATACAGGTTAATTAGTATTTTATTGCACCAGTGCCAAGAAGCTCAGTCTCTTGTTCACCATGCTATAAATCTCCTTGGGGGCACAGTCCTGCAGGCCCTGCTCACACAAGAAGCTCATCTGCAATATATGAGCCTCTCCATGCAGTTGGTGGCTGTAGAAATCAGGACTTTTGTCTCTTTATTCATTTGTTCTTAAAAATGAAGTTGCCATAAGAGGGTCTCAAGAGAGGGTGTGCATTTTAAATGTATGGGTTTCCTTCTCCCTTTTTGAACCAGGTATTTTTCTCTCTACTCTGTCTCCTCTCCTCTCTGCCCTGGTCTCTCTCCTGCACAGTTCATCCTTTTTCTCATATCAGCTTTCTGGGACCTAGTCAGAGCTACACACACGCACCCAGCGCTCCCTCCTCCCGCCACCCACCGTGCAGGTGGCCAGCGGCTGGCAGGAGACCATGGATTGACTTGTCCACCCCTGAGCTTGTGGAGCCGACCTGTTACGAGAAGCTGCCAACTCACATAAAAATGTGACCACCGATAATTTCGTACCTCCTGGCGTGTTCAAGGCGCTGTGGATAAATTGTGCTGCAGGGAAAAAGAACTGGCTTATATCAAAGCTTGGGAGGTCATGGGCTGGTACACCATAGTAATGAATGGTCGCTCCGTAAAAGTCCTGGCCTCCGTGGCTGTACGCTGTGCCGTGGGCGGCATTTAAAACATGGGTCACACCCATCTTCCACAGAATAAATCTGTTGTGAGCTGTTACTCTAAGGAAAAGACGGAGACAAACAAATTGAGATGGGTGCGGAGATGTTCATGGGGCAGGAGAAACTCTGCGATTGCATCTCCCAAGCCATTTGCTGGAGCCTCAGCCCGTGCATTTCTTCTAAGGGCTAACTGAGAAGCAAGTACCAGCTTAGTCATAATTTTATCTCAGAAACTGTGCTGCCTGCAGTGTAAAAGGCATCAATTAGCAAAGCTGTGACCTGTTTAAAGCCGCACCTATAAGGCATGCTAACAGACAGAATGTATGGCAGAGGTGTGTCCATAAAGCTGTACTTACAGGTCTCCTAAGAAGAGATTAGGCCATACTTCATCAACGTGGTTGCAAGAGGGCCGCCCAGTGTTCAGGAGCTGCTCGATTTCTTTAAGGGAGGGGACATCTCCCGTGTGTGCCCCAGCGTCTGCGGGTTGCCGGGGGCCCAGTGCCTCCGCCCCGGCCATGCCGAGAGCCAGGGAGGGACCCCGCTCCCAGGGGCCGGAGGCACGGCGCTGTGTGCTGGGGTGCTGCCAGCCCCCGGGGCAGTCACGGGGGAGGCGGGAGATGGGCCGGGGCAGGTGCTGGGCAGCCGCCGAGCCACGCCGCCCCCCACGCCGCGGCCTCCCCCGAACTCCTGCCCAGGGCTGGCCGCTCGCCTCTGCCTTGCCCTGACAGACACAGCCAGTTGACAAAGATGCGTGTACCGAACCAGGCCTTACTGGTTCCAGTCGGCTCCCCAGAGCCCGTCCCCAGAGCCACACTGCTCTGCCGCACAGCAGCCTCGGCGCTGGGGCCATCAGCCGCATGTGGCAGCAGCCCCCTGCCCGCAGGACACCCGCCAAGAGACGGCCGTGACCACCCTCAGCAGCGTCCTCGACGCGGCAGCAGCAGTCAGCGATGTCTGGTCGTTCATCACGAGCGCTTAAAGCCCGATAAAGGGAAAATAGAAACCTGTCCGGTGCAAGAGGAATGGCAACCATCTCCCATAACAACTGTCTCCCAGTTACTTTGAGGTGCTCAAAAACAGAGCCGCGGAAGGGTCAGAAATGCACCAGCAGGTCCTACCAACATGGTCACCTGGAGGTTAAACACCAAGTGGATGATGATGATTACCTATCACCAATAATCTAGAGGAGTGTATTTCTTGAAGCTTCTGTTTTTTCACCAAGTAAAATTATCTGAGCCTAACTGTATGTTACACATTTAATCTTCTATATTGCAGTCACTGCTTTCACCAATGCGTTAATAAAATACACCTGCCACATACTGTATGATACCTCCTGCTGTTGAAACAAGAACAAAGAATGTGAGTGTAATGGTTGTCAGGTGAAACTTGTAAGCTACTGAGTGAGTTTATATAGGAAGGTCTGGTGAGCCACATGTTGGAGAGCCATCATGTCAAACTGTGTATTAGTGGTTCTTTCAAGTACAGCAGTGCCTGTGCTCCTGGTCTGCAGAATGTGTGACTCCTGGCAGGGGGCTGCGAAGCTGTCAGTGGTGGAGCAACAGGGCAAAACACATGAAATGCTGATGCTCTTTGTAAGCCTGGAAGCTGACATGCAGAGCACAGTTCCTCTACCAAAGGAGTCCAGAAGAGAAAGTGACCCCAGAGGAGAAGCTTGCTGCTGCTATCATGCCTTGTAGAAAAAGGGTGATGAATGGAAAGAATCCTTGGTCAGGTCTGAACCACCTTTATTCCACATGCACTCATTTATTATGATGGAGAGAGGGTTTGCTTTATTTCATTTTATGAAGAGATATATCATGGAGAGCTGTTTGAAACCATGTATTAAAGTCTGGGCTAATTAGCTATGTGTAGGAGTACTCAGGGTGAGAGATCACCCTAATACAAGGCAATAGTTTCCAGCATCAGAGGGCAGACGTTGTATGCAAGGAAAAAAAATATGTGACTTTGTTTAGAGTCTTTCACGAAACAGAAATTGTTAAAATTCTGTGGATTTTGACAAGAAACTGTTTAAGAGCCTCCTGGACACAAAGAGACTGTTAGTTCTCATTGCCATATATGTTCTGGCCTAAAAGGTGAAATAAGAGCAACTGCAAGCAACAGTGCCGCAGTGCTTATTTGGAGGGGGCAGTGGGACACGCAGCCAGGCTCTGCTGTGAGGCAGGCAACCAGCTGGCCAGATCCAGCAGAGGAGAGAGCTGCAAAAATGGGTAAAGTTATACTGCAAGCACTACATATATGTCCTTAATTTGTTACTTTTATTTCTGTTTTGTTCTTTTTTTCCTTTGGTAAACTAGTGCTTTTTAAGCTGACTGATTTGTGCTCATGAATGAGGAAAACTGACTGAGCAGGTGAACTTATTTAATTTAGTTTACTTTTCTCACGTTTCTGGATGGAGGCTTAAGCTGAGGCTTTTCTAGCAGGTTTTTTTAAATGTAAACCCAGTCCTTTTGTTGCCAATCAAGTTCTGTCAGAAATGTGACACTCATGGTTAATTCTGGCCCTTTTCAGCTGTAAAACTTTTATTGGCCTCTACCTCAAACGCACTGACTGAGAATTCAGAGTTCATCTGCAACATGAAAGCTTTTGAGCAGAAAAACCTGAACTCCAGAAGAATGATCTCCAAGCCCTGTGTGCCTCCAACATTTGTATGGCATACATCCATTTGCTTCGAAACTCTGACCTTCCACACCTAGCATCTTCTAAACGTTTAATAGTCTGTAAACATGACTTTGGTAAAGCTGTGTTACTGACTTTTTTTTGCCAGGAGCTGTCTTTGAAAGAGACAGGAGGCAGAAATCTGGCTTTCAGACCAGCTCTGTTACGCATTAGCCCACAGGATGTAACCTCGCTAGAGAGAATAAGACCATCTCTTCCCGCTCGGTGCTCTCCCTTGCCTGCCATTCTGCCCACGGCACTGGGCTTGGATGTCTTGGTATATACCTCTCCTTCCATGTGTTTATGCAGGATTTAGCCATCAGGTCTGTGGGTCGACCCAGGACAGTCAGGCTCTCCTCTACTGAGATGTACCTTGACATGAAACTCCCAGGAAGCTGGAGATCCTTCTTGGCAGAAGTGCTAACTCCCCTCAGTGAAGCTGAAGGCTTTGTTCTATCATCCCCTTGCTCCTGGAGCACCTTATTTTGTCCTTGTGTTAACATTCAGGGAAAGGCCATGATTCTCCGACTTTGTGAAGAATTGTTGTATTTTAGTTTGTATAAAAGTAGCCTGAATGCAAATGCTAAAAAAACTATGGAAAGCATGAACTTAGCTTTGTCCTCAAATCTGGCAGGACATTCCTTCCAGGTGTAACCTTTTGCCCAGATGGGTTTGGCTCTCTGCAGCTTTGCTTCTTTCCTGGCCCTTTTGAAGCTACTAAGGATGGATGTAAAAAGCAACAAACTGACATACGGTCACACTGAATAGCGGCAAAATCAGCTGTCTGTGCAATAGGGACTTTTTGAGATTCCAAGAAATTTGGACATTGTCCTGAATGTTGGGATGGTGGGCAGCTCTCAGCCAAACATCTGTGTGCAATTATATATGATCTTAAAATAGCTGCTGTTTCAGTTGAAATTAATGCATGATTAATTTTGGAACACCCAACAGAAGGCATCCTTTTAATCAGTGGACTATGCCTTTGTGATTACTTTGTAGGTAGTACTTGGTGCAATAGTCTAAATCAAACATTCCCTGGCTAACCTATGAGGTGGCAACAGCGTAAACTGCCATGGAGTGCTCTAGTGGCACGCAACGTGCCATTACCAGGAAAACATGCAGCGGTCAAAACCAGGACATTCATGGAGGCTCTTCTATTGAAAATATTGCTACCAGTACTGACGCTGTGTCTGTGACATCGTTCCATCTCTCTAGTGAAAACCGGGCCAAAATTAAACTCCTTTCACATATCCTGAAGGAAGACAGTTTTTATGGTGGAAACAGCATGGAAGTTCAGCTAGCTATGATTCTATAGATACAGTCATCTCCAGCTGCAAAAGATCTACTCATGTCACTCATCAGCCTGTTTTTGGGATGTGATTTTTGGGGTAGTTAGCTACTGAAGTAGAATTGAACTAATTGAACTCTGGTACGTTTAGGTCAATACTAAGTGAGACAGAGTTTTCTGGTGTTCTACAACATTAATGTATTTTTAACATATGAGCACATGGGGTTCTTTCCTCCTTTCCTCCTTTCCTCCTTTCCTTCTTTCTTTTTTTTCCCCGTCTAATAAGCTCATTTTCTGCCTTGAAAAAATAATTGTTTCACTAATTTGATTAGTTCTTAGGCATTCAGTCCCTTTTTCTTCCATTACGGGAGTAAGACATTTGATGATAAAATAGATGCTTGAAAGTGAACGCGACTGATCTAAGTATGCTTCAACTGAAGTACAGAGATTACAAAGCAATTGTAAGGCAGGACCTGACGAGTAACATGAGGTTACCAAAAAAACCCACCCCAAAACCCAGAAAAAGAAAAAAAGCATGATTTAGATCAATTAGCACTTCTAGTGAAAGATCCCCCCCCTTCCCTTTGCTGGAAGAGAATTTTCATAAGCAATTCATTCTCCATTCAGCTGAGGCCTTTCTCTTTTGCATACGGTCTCGAGATTTATTTGAGACAGATTGATTATTTCAAATTATTATTAAATGCTAACAGCATTACTTAATGATGGAGTGTTAAAAAAAAAAACATTACATTAACACATCTCATTTTCCTTTGCTATGTAATATATTGTAACTAGAGCTAGTTGGGAAATTTTAATATAAATTTCCTTTCTTTTTTTCTGATTAAGTGTCAGCCTGAACATTGACTCTTTATAACTATGTGAATTGAATAAATTGTTTTCAATCTAAAGATGCACCCAGTGTAATTACACATTTTCAAGACTTTTTTTCATGGCAATTTGCAGTAGTTTTAAAAATATCTGTAACATATTATTTGTCATAACTTCTCAGACTGACATGTCAGCATTGGCACTGCCTGTCAAACTGACATCAATGCGTTCATGTCACACGGCATGAAGTGACATAACTCAAAGTGACGGAATGAGGTTTATTGGAAATTTGTGTTAATAAAGCACAAACTATTTACATAATTCACCCTTTTAAAGAACATAAAATGTTAGGAGGGAGAAGTAGTTTTCAGCTTGGAAGTGCAGTGGCTAAGCAGCTATTACATGTCTACTTTGATTTAAGAGTTACAAGTTTTAAATTGTGCTCTTTATCACTTTTCTGTGCAAGGTAATTTGATCATTTTCAAAATATTTGTTAGGTGATGAAACTAGACAGAGCAGAAAAATGCCATTAGCAGTTATAACTTCAGATAGAAACCAACCAGTCGAGGCTTTCTCCAGCGCTGAGGTTGCCAAAACACGGCTGCAAACCAGCCCGGCAGCCCCCGTAGCCAGGCACAGGGCCACCTCCAACGGCGCATGGCCAGGCTCTGTCTTCTCCACTGCTACTGCGGATGCGACTCTGGGCCAGGGGTTCACTGCACGGAAATCTATTGCTGGTACAACATACCGTAGGGCCTGTAAACTTCAGATAGTCCTGGATTCACGTTTATATAATTATGGCTCATTTTCCAACCTGGACTTCTGAAGTCTGGAGACTGAATTTGTGAAGTCGTTTGTAGGTGGATCACTGGTCTTGCTGTAAACAGTGTAGGGAAAGAGGATGAGGAAACTTCCGCTTTCGTTTTTGCTTCCTTCCTGCAATCTGGTGAGCTGGTGGACTCCAGTGCATGTTTATGTTAAAAACCCACACAACAAAGCCACAGCACTCTGAATGAGGCAGCACTTCCCTGGCACCTCCCATGAAAAGGCTACGAGATCCCGAAAGACGAGTTAGCTTAGGACTGTGCTTAGACGCTGACATGGTGACCTCTTCTGTGACAAGACAGCTCTGTAGCCTGCTACAGTTATTTCTGCAGCCATTTTTAATTTCAGTTTTTACTTATTTTTACCTTTTTAGCTCAAACCAGTTTTTCAGATGCAAGCAAATGCAGCAATGTATTGTAAACTGTACCAACCTGGCACCTAGAAGTGCGCAGAAAGTTGTCACTGACTGGCAGTTGGTGAAGAAAAATACATGGCAGGAAAAAGCGAAGAATGCACATAGTAGAGAGGCATGAAGTCTTGTTTAACTAAATTGCCTGGCTCTCCTATAATTTTGTTTTCCTTGTCAGATAACTGCTGGTTATTTTGAATATGAATACGTGGACCCTGGAGTAAGCAAAATTACCTCAACCTTCAACCAGCTTTATTAACAGATCCATTATGAACAGGAAGACAATGTCCATTTGATTTTTTTTTTTCTTCAGATTCATATGTATGTGTGCTACAGTTTGTCACTGGTGAATTTAGACTTGTCAGTTTTTCATCTAGTTCATGTAAAGGTAAAAAGGGGAACATTGCGAGGACTGAAATTGTGCTTAATTCCCACACTTTGCAGAGGCTGCTAAACCGGCAAAGAAAGTGGAACATTCCCTCCAACTTCAGCAACTCCTCTGGGAAACTATGCATCATTTGGTGTAAAAAAATAAAAGCAGGATGGAATAGACTGCTTAGAGATAAGCATCTTTGAACCAGTACCAGGGCATGTGGCAATGAGCAGAAGTTCTTACAGCTTGTTTCTGATCTGAATATCCAGTATTTGATCTATTTAACATGTATATAGCCCATTACAACTGAGATTGTACAATCGTGGACATTTGCATTAGATTGCGTGATGACTTGATGACTTAGCTTTGAAGCATTTTGAAATGCAAAATTTCCTCCTTTTGCTGTAGCTGCACATGCCTAAGGATTGCAAAAGATCCTTTTTTGTCCCTCTGTGAAGAAAGAATACAAGGCCAACTTCTCTGAGAAGGCCGGTGTCATTAACTTACTGGAGCTACACTGGCACCTGCTTTTTACTTCAACTGACGCGACAGCTCAGACTTGTCTTGGCCCTCATAGTAATGACATCATCAACAAAGCAAACGCCACATGTTCTTCAGACTGCATTATGCTGCTGTAAAGGGCTGGCTGCTACCACAGCCAGCTGATACACAAAATAAATTTATTTCTGGAGTCATTTGTTTCTAATTCATCTGTCTCCTATCCCCTCCGTTTGTATTATTTATAGGTTATGGAGCATCTGAAGTTACGGTGCCTTGTTGAGGCTTTCATAAGTCATCCGTGCTGTTCACATCTGTGCTTTGGATCACCGTGGGTAAACGACTGACTGAGTGCTGTCGGCCAGCTGCCAGTTTTCAGATTTATTTCCTCCATAGACATCAGAAAGAATAACAGTGCAAAAAATGGTGCATCCAAAGAGAAACATTTTGTAGCAATTGCTTGGTATCAAAACTGACAATATGAGGGCCCCGCAAGTTTTCCCCGCTATTTCCTCCTGATGTACGCCTTTAGATGAAGGACGCAGATATTTTCACGACAACACTAGTGGGTTTTTAAATGATGGCAGGTCACTCTATGTGTTTATTAATTTCTCGTAAAAAACCAATGACAATTCTATTTAGTGCGGTTAGAAACTTCCACCTCTTTCTCACGTCCGGGCTGTACTGAGGTACTTCCCAGCGATGGAGAGGAGGATCACACTGGAAAAAAATACACTACGGTATCTTCCGGGAGAAGAGTTTTATAGCCTTACCCTGGTTTAAGCACGTTCTGTTCTTTATGTGGGAACCTATTCAGTACGTTTTAACGCATTAAGTAAGAACACGTTAGCGGATACGTAACATGTATGTATAACATACATACGAGTAAGTAATTTAACGTATTAACACATTAAGAACGTACTAACATGGCAAGAACCGCGTCAAGCACGTTCTTTGTGCGAGCGTGTTCTGAGGGAAGCGAGGCAGGCCCGCGCCCGCTGCAGCCCACCTCTGCCGGGGCTGCGGGGGGTCTGGGCGCGCCCTGCCCTGCCCTACGACCCCCGAGAGCAGGCTGCGGGGGCCGCGCCCCCGAGGCCTGTCAGCAGGGCCCGCCGCCGCGGCCGGGCCCGCCGCCGCCATCCCGCTGCCGCCGCCATCCCGCTGCCGCCGCCGCCATCCCGCTGCCGCCGCCGCGGCCGGGCCCGCCGCCGCCATCCCGCTCCCGCCGCCGCCATCCCGCTCCCGCCGCCGCCATCCCGCTCCCGCCGCCGCCCCCCTTGGCCGCCGCCCGCCGCCGCCCCCGCCCCTTCCGCCGCCCGCCGCTTCCGGCCGGGTGATGGGGTGGCGGCGGTGGCCGCCGCCGCACGGAGGGCGCGCAGGAGCCGCCGCCGCCCCGGGGCCGGCACCGGTTCACCGGCGCTCAGCGCTGCCGCCGCGGCGGCTGGGCACGGCAGGCCAGGCCAGGCCAGGCGAGGTGAGGCGAGGCGAGGCGGGGCCGGGCCGGGCCGGGGGTGCGCTCCCCTCCTCCCGCCGGGGCCGGGGCCGGGGCCGGGGGCCGGCGGGCTCGGCGGGCCTCGGCGGGGAAAAGGCCGCCCCGCCCCGGCGGCCGCGCTGAGGCCGAGGCGCCGGGCCCGCCGCAGGAACGGGGCGGAGGCCGCCGGTGCCGCGGCGGGGCGGCGGCCGGTGAGCGGGCAGTGCGTGAGCGGCCGCGGCGGGGCCGGGCGGGAGGGAGGGAAGCGCCGCCGTGCCGAGCCCCCGGCAGCGGGCGGGCCCGGCGGGGGCGGGGGCGGCCCCGCGGGGGGCGATGCGGGGCTGCCCCGCTTTGCGTCGGCGCTGCCGCGGTCGGTGTCAGGGCGGCCGTAGCGGGTCGGAGCAGGTCGCTCAGCTCTCGGAGCGCTTTCTCCGGGGGAAGCGGGTGGGTTTTCTGGGGGCGAAGTACCCGGTTTTGAGCGGAGAAGGTTTTGAGCAGGTAGGGTTTGATAACGAAGAGCGCGTTACCGGTTGCGCGGAGGAGCCGGCCTGCGTGGGACGGGCCTGGCGTGAGCTGAAGGCCTGCGCGGGCTCAGAAAGCTGGAGCTCTGCAGGAACTGTTATCCGCTCAGCCTCTCGGGCTGCATCGCAAATGCACTAGGTGGCCTCTCACACTCTTCACTTAATGACTGCTGATTGCTATTTTTTAAAAATAACGCTTCAAGAGGGTAGGTTTTTTCAGCTCTGTAAGGTAAGGGAAGAAGAGGCAAAGCAGAGGCAGTTTTAACGTTCACGTGCGTATTGGTCTGTAACTGGGGTTGAATTGGTCTCGTGGTCTTGTATTTGATGTTTCAGTTTGCAGAATTCCTTTAATAAGAACCCAACGCGCGCGGTGCGTTGGAAGATGACTTGGCGGAAGAGCCCACCTGCGCTAAGCACGCTGCGCCTCCGCAGAGCTCCCAGCTGCAGCCGGGCACCTGCACGGGTGGCCGTGCCACCTCCACAGAGCAGCCGCTCGCGCCGTGCTCGGGAGTGGCAAGAGCTCAGCCAGACGTCTCCTGGTGTTTAATTGCCCCTCGGGTTTGGTAGGGGTGCCTCTTGTTGGATATCGGAGGTAAGGAAATGCCCGTGGTCTTGTTCTTTCTTTTGCTTTCTGCGATATAGAAAAAAGGTAGAATTAACTCGCAGGATTGGGGCGAAGTGATTTTTATACCCAGTGGAAAGAAGTTCTTTCGGATCAGAAACCTGTGAAACTTCCCAAAGAGCTGCTTAGATGTGAAGGAAATATTCTGTAGATTTGTAAAGAGCAAGAATTTTAAATTATGTTGTTCGCTATTCTGTGTGATCTTCTTTTTGCTGGCTGGCTGGGGGGTTTTTTTTTGGTAGTATACAATTAAAAATACAGGTTGGCCTTGGAGTTGCAATCTTTCAGGCTCCACGCTATCGCTTTTCTTTGTACAGAGCTCGGTTTTGCAGCCTGGTAGAGATCCATAAACCATATTACATTATAAATGTTTATTTGATTATCACATAACTTCTTAGAAGTTTTTTATTTCTTATTTAAAATGAGGAAGGCTCCTAGATTTTCATTAGACCAGAAAGATCAGGTTGTAAATGGTTGTGGAGAGTAAGAACAAACACAGTTTCACTTCAGTCATTGTTCTGGTATTAATTCGTATGGAGAGGCTGTTCATGTCTTCCCCTAGTTCCGTCCAGAGATGAGGGTGCGGGAAGAAACCGAAGAAATAAAAGGGGAAAAGCAAACCTAAATTGTTTTACTGCTAAGGTGTATAAGGATAAAGAGCAGCAAATATTCTGTTACGAGATGGATATACTATTTCTTGAAGTTGGAGGAAAAAATACTTGACACTTGACATTTAGCATGTGAAATGTTCAAGATCTTGTGCAAATATTAATGAAATACTGTGACTTACATCCTGACATCAGTGGAGTACTTGATCAGTTGTTTAAAAATCACTTGTGTGTGCCTTGAATTAGGGTGGTAGGATAAAAAATGTTTTGTTAGCTCGTTAGTAGATGAGGAGCTGAGCCACTCTTAGTGTTCACTTGAGTATAGTACAACCCATTTGGTTTAATGAGGTGTAGAAGTCAGGGAGCAGTATGTATTCTGTTCAGCCTGCTGTAATATGTCGCTGCACTTAGCAGTTCTTAAGAATGTCTAGCTTTCAGGACTTTCTGTAGTAGCTGCTGTCAGTTTTGCGTGGAGGCGTTCCAACAGAGAGACTCTTCTGAGCGTATGGAGCTAATCTTTGATTTCACAGTATCAGCTCTGTATTTTTGACAATGCAGCGCTCCAGTGAATGATACTTGAAAAGCACATCTTCCTTGATGGTTTAAAACCTAAGCCATACAGTAAATGAAACAAGTGTTACTTTATGAGATTTCTTACCTTACCTTCATAAATAGCACTAAGACCTTTGAATATGGTTAAAATACTGCTGATAATCTCACTTACTAGAAATGTTTACAAAACAACTCTGATAGCAAAGTCACTAAGCAAAACGGAATGCAAGTTTCTCAGGAATATTTCTGCATTTGAAGTTATTGTATGCTTGCTTCAGGAAAATACTTACCCAGTTTTTCGGTCTGACGGTGGGCATTTTGCTGTGTTTGATCGGTTTTATATACAGCATGGTAGATATTGTATTAAAAGACCCTTGAAAAAACATGTATTGTTTTTGCAAGTGTTCTTTTTCTCCTTTTGTTTACAAGTTACAGTACTATATATGGTGGCATTTAGAAGGTATGGATTAAGTCACTGTATACTATATGGCAATGAAACTTTGGTGCTATTTGCTTTAAATAAGCACTGAGGAATGTAGAGTTTTCAGGAAGAGCAAGTGACAAGCTTCTGGTGCAAGTCAGCAGAGTACCTGAGACTTGTGATGCACAACAAGGCAGTGTTTTGTAAGCGAGCTTGTTTGTGCTGGGGAGCCAAGGCCTCAAACCTGGGTCTTGTCCACCTTGTGACCCAGCAGCCTTTGTACAGAAAAGCTTTCTCCCCTGAGGTGTGAGATGTCGTGCTCCTAGGCCAGCGAGGGAGGGGCTGAGGCGGACTTGCCTCTGTTCAAACTTCAGCTTGAAACCTTCCACAAAGAAACCTGAGTTAAATCACCTGAGATCTGATCATTCTTCAGTGTCCTTCCTAAAATTCCTCTCACGGATGGTGCGAATTGAACCTACCTGGAGAAAACAAATCAAGAGGCATGTTGGCAAGGAGAGGCACAGGCTCTCCCAGGCACATGAGGGTGGGTGGCGAAGCAGTTACGGCACTGGTAGAGTTTTGCATGTGTGTCTGGAATAAACACACCCCGTCAGCATTCTGCTGGCTGCCACAAGCATAACTAGGATCTTATTTAACGCTTCAGCTATGATTCTGGAGTAATCGAGTTTTGTTTCTGGAACAAGATTGCAGCCTAATGTTAGTGTGATATTAATGCTACTTTTCCTTGGCTAGAGTAGTGATAATCATATTCAACTTTCCACATTTTTACCTCAATATATTGACTCGGAGCCTGCATGCTGGGAAAGTTAGGGACTTCGTGGTTGACCAGGGGTAATTCAGTAGAGGAAAGCATGATAGAATTGTGGATAATCACTTTGAGATAGATTAGTTTTCCATATTTAAATATACATTTAGGAAAAATACTGTGCTAAGGGTATACTCAGCCTCTCAGAGGCATCTCATTTTTTGAAATGCCCTAACAAAATTGTAGAAATGTTCATGGCTCATAAAGTAACATTTTTCTTTAAAAAAAATACTTATACACATAGGCTTGAAGTTCATATTCAGTTGTGTTCATGCTGTTAATTGAAGGACTGGAGGAGGAAAAAGGGAAGCGGGACACATGATACGTACTGCTGATGACTTGACTAAATATAAAGTCACAGTAGCAGGAAAGTAATCGAATAGCTAGCTACAGACGCTGATGTCAGGCGAAAAGGATATTTTGCCCTCTGACACTCACGTCTGTGCTTGCTCTGTGTTACTCATGCATGTTGTTCATCATTAAATAATGTTATCCATTATTTGCTTTCAGCAATAAAACCAGTGATGTAGAAGGCAAAGCAGTTACCAGTGCTGTTTCCTTTCAGAAGACAAGTACAGTTAGCTAGGTGACTTGGTCTCTTCTGCTACACTAGTCAGTCTTGCCTTGCCGGCTGGTAGTGTTGGAAATGTTGCGTAGCGTTCGTAAGCTTCAAAAATGGACGGGAGCAGTTGGGCACAGAGATCTGTATTGTATTCCAGGTGGTAAGATTATTAGGGAAATTGTTTTTTACCCTTTAAACTACAAAAGTGGCACTATATGAATAGTCTGAAGGAGAAGGCAGCTTCCAAGTTTAAAGAAACTGCCTTGTCATCAAAACTGAGCTTAACTGTTGTGATGAAATTATCTGCCAGCTGTGTGGAATGGTTTAAGTTTGTGTTTTGTGTAAGTGCTGGTTTCTTTTGTTGATTTCTTTGTCTTTTCTGGTTGGTTAGATGTCTTGTCTTTGACAGCATTTAAACACAGGAGCGAGTGCTGTCAGGTGCATCTTAAGGTTAATGTAGACTTTCTCCCAGGTCCAGCCCATTCAGTAGTGACCTTTGATGGGTATGCTTATTCAGTGTTGTAAGGTCACTTTTATTGCACGTATTTTTATTCCTGCAGTGCCAGATGAAGAAACACTAGGCTGCTGACGTTAGGCTACTTGACTTGCGACAAACAGAACAGAATTCTCCTAGGTTAGGGAGAGTTTCCTGCCTTTGTCTCCAGAAGTTGCTTTGGCTAGAAGACAAATCAGTAAGTTCAGTGTATTTTTGGTGAGTCTAAATTAACTGGTTTTAGAAAACTTGTGATGACTACAGTGTTACAAGAAACATTATGATTAACAAATTTTTTTTTTCAGTATTTCATCTGTAGTTCTGAGTAAGGAAAGCTGGAAGTCCAGATAAGCAACTCAAGTTTGGTTTTTTTACTGGAGTAAGATAAAAATATGTAGTACAAGAAAGGTCAATTAACTGATCATTAATTACAAATTAAATGTAATAATTTATTTTGTTAATAGCTGTGTGAGCAAAGTAGTTACAGTTGTTTTGAGCAAGACTTTCAAAAATAGTAAGATGACAGAAATGAGCAAATACCCTTTTGTATGGAGAAGGAAGAGTAGAGTAAATGCAGAGATTCTAGTAGTGGTTTATGGATGTATTGACAACTGCTTAAATGAAGGTGTTAAAGCTTATATACATATTGAGTGTATATGGAGTTTTGAGAAGTTAAAACTATGCATTAAGTACATGTTGTTAATATACAATCAATTCCAGAGAGAATAGCTTCAGAATTACCATTCTCTTAATTCTTTCAGAAGGGCAACTTTGATTTGTGCGCTCATTTTTCTTCTAAACTATCTCTTTTGCACTGCTGGGGAATCTCATTGGATAAATTTAATCTCCCCTGTTGTAGAATAATGTGTGGTCCTATTAGATGTAATCTGGAAGAAAAAGTTGCATCCAATTATGATAAGAGCTACTCTTAATAATCGGTACAGTACCTCTTTAAAAAGAGAAGTGAGAAGGAAAGAGCTTGTGGAAGAGCTGTGCCCCTCAAAACGATGTAAAACTCTGTGTTGAATATTCATGATGGGTTTGAGGAGCTGTTTATTGTATACAGACGCTAAATAATAGATTAAATACACTGCTTCCTTGCTTTCAGTCTGAAAACCCTGAATGATGTATGTGGCGCTAGTGTATTGTACTGTCTTGTATTTTCTGAGATCTGGCTGGCATGATTGAAGCGTTCTGGTTAATTAGAACTAGGCTGTTTTTTAGAGTACAAAAGAGCTGTGAAATGGTAGCTGTTTCTTAGACTGTAGCTGTACATAAGCCACCAAATATAAATTATGCACAAATCCATTCTGTACTGCTGTGGGTCTTAAATATTGGATAAGCTTTTTATTACTTTTATATCACTGGTAGCCTTTTAGAGTTTTCTCATGTACTCCACATAACATTCTGTGGTTAATTTTTTTCTGGTGGTTGTTCTAAGCTGGTGACTTGTCACCTCCATGTGACAAAAATGTTGCCGAGACGTCTTGCCTTCTTTCAAACAATATTCTTGAGTCAAGAAAACAATTATTGAGAAATCTGTATGAAGAGAATACATCTTTTCTGGTTTTGTTGTGTTATGTTATCTATTACCGCATCACTTTTGAAGATGCTTTGGAATTAAAGCTAATGCGTAATTTCTAGTAATGTTATTTTGAAAGCTGAATATTTTAAAGGATTTCCCATATAATAAGCATCTATCTCATTTCTGTCTTTGATCTCAGTAATTATGATGGCTGCACCGTCAACATACAACTAAGATGCCTCAGGTCAATATTGTTGTAGTTTTAGGTTTACTGGGGAGGGTGGGGGGGAAATGTCATGCCACCAAAGCTTCGGTATATATTTTAACAGTGGAATGTATGGGACCTGTAATGTATTATTTTAGCTTTAATTCAGTTTTACATGGTTGCTGGCTATACTTTCTTGTTTAGTTTATGAACTGCAAACTGTGAAAAAGACTAGTGATTAAGCTGGTGTTTAAACAGAGTAATCTCTGGTTTTCACTGCCTAGTGTAATGAACAAACTCGGATTTACTTTTTTTTTAACAAAAGAACAAAAGTAGGCTGGGTACATCTAGGAAATATTCTGCTTCATAGTAGCTTTAAATTTCTGTTTAGGAACAAGTGAGATAATCTTAATTTCGTTTTGCTTGAATAAAAAATGTTTTAAAAAGCATTTTTATATTACTTACCTAATAAATTATATGTCTGTTTTTTAGCTGGCTCTTATATAAAATGCCTTTGGTTACTTAAGCATCTAAAATCACACAAAATACACTGGCATTTCAGGAATCTTCATTAAACATTCAGGACTTGTCTCTCCAATATGTAACAGGTCTATTTTATTGGCGGATAAAGAAGGATGATGGCAGGCAATAACCAGCTTTGCATTCGACGTTGGACTACCAAGAACGTGGCCAAGTGGCTGAAGGAAGAAGGCTTCTGTGAATATGTGGATGTTTTGTGCAATAGACACAGGCTAGATGGAATTACGCTGCTGACACTTACCGAGTATGATTTACGATCCCCTCCTTTGGAAATCAAAGTCCTGGGGGATATCAAAAGGCTAATGTTGTCCATACGCAAACTACAGAAGCAACATATTGATGTCCTGGAGGAGCTGGGTTACAACAGCGATAGCCATGTTGGCACAGCGGGCCTGAGTGTTGGTTCGCTACAGGGTACAGATTGGTTTTGTAATGGTGAAGTACCACGGGACTGTGATGGACCAATTACTGACTTGAATGGTGATCAGTACCAATATGCAAATGGAAAAAACAAACACTCCACCCGAAGACTGGACCCAGAGTATTGGAAGACAGTTTTAAGTTGTGTGTATGTCTTCATAGTGTTTGGCTTTACATCATTCGTTATGGTTATAGTACACGAGCGAGTACCTGACATGCAAACATATCCACCTCTGCCAGACATATTTCTAGATAGGTAAGAAATTTTCTTTTCAAACAAAACAGTAACTTGATGGTTAAGGTAGAGGCTGTTTTTTTCTTCATTCTCTAAGTTTCATATGCTCTTGAAGATGCTTCTGCAAAATAATAGAGTGCAGTAAACCCCTTTGCTAAGATTGGAAGGCATGTCAGTTAGATGCAGAGATTTAAGTCTTCTTGGGAAAATAAATAGAGCTGTTCTACTCACTTTGTATTTAATTCTACATTTTTAGCTATTCACAACACAGGAATTAATTTGTCCAGCCTCTCATTCTAGTAAAAAGGGTGATGGTCAGCTGGCACAGATAAGCAACCATATGCATTTTCTGAAATCCAGATGCTGCTATGAAGTTTAATATGTCTTGGTACAGAAAAAATTTTGATGAAGAAATTTTTGGTCTGCCAGTGAGCAAGGAAATTGAAGGGGAATAGCACTGATACTGTATTTATTATCATACAGCATGTATGATGCTGGCTCCCCACTGTCAACTTGCTGAAGATGGTTTGGGGAAACTCTGAAGTAGACTGAATAGACCCGTACCTTTTTCAGCCGTAGAGTATCTGTGTACTAAAACACTGTTGTAACTTACACAGTACCTGCTCATTTTTTAAAGGAAATATTCCACTTCAGGCAGAAAAGAGACACAATAGAAAAGGTGACGTTCTAGCCATGGACTACAGATTTAACCGGGGATAAGTGCTCCCTGTGAGCAAGCGTACTTGCACCATAGAGAACTTGCTGCCTAGAGAGTTTTAAAAGACAAGATAAACTGTTCGAGACTTCAGCCTTTGGTCTCCTTATTCCTGCCAGTAATTTCCATTTTTATTAATTGTTTTTGTGAAGTCAGTGGTAGTCTAATCTTTTGCATAAGTTAGCAGAATCCCCCATAAATTTAGATAAAACTCAGCAAGGATGGACCACATCCAGCAGAGTGGAAGAGAGGAGAGAGGATGGGAGCTATGGCACTACTGGGTTTTGTTCCCAGGGCACTACCACGGTGTTCAGTGGGCAGGAGGATGCGGGAAGTCAGAAAGCAGCAGCTCACGAAACGATGCGAGGGGATTACTACACAGCTAGCATTTGAGCAGCGCTTTGCTACCCCTTTGTATCAAGGGGAACACAAAACTAAGAGGAGCAGCCTCTCCTGAAATCTGCCAATTTGTATTCTGGTGAAATAGCAGAGTGGAAATTGTTACGGGAGCCACGTGTGCAAGAAAGGCTGAAATTTTTTGACAAGCAAGGCTAAAAGGTTCACATATAGTTATTGTCAGTGAAATCTAACTTTGAAAACAAATTTTATTTTTCCTAATGCTTTTCTGTGCAGTTCTGCTTCATCACAAGTATTTAGGATTTTAGACTTCACAGCATTTCATTAACTGTGTTGACATGACATTCTTACAAGCATAAGCAGCATAATTGACATGATGCAAGGTTGTGTCAGAATGAAGAAGGTTGTTGGGAAACAATGGTAGAGGAACACATCCTGTTAGTAAATCACATGTGTAAATTAAGAGAGCATACTAGAGATCTTCTTTGACATAGTGAATTCTGTGTAAACGTCTGCCGAAAATACATTATTAGAAAGGAGATAATGTAATTAAAAATTAGTTCAAATTTTGTTTAATTCAGTCTAACAAAATAATTTTTGGTTGTAGTTTAAACTGTTGTCAGATTAATGCAAGTTAGTTTTGTAATTAGAACTTTATATGCCTTTGTTCTAAATACTGAGGCTAGAAAGAAAAATTAAGCCTTTGTATTGTAAGTTAACTTTCTTCCTTCATGTTTTTTTTTTTTTTTGTTTTTAGCGTCCCTAGGATACCATGGGCTTTTGCTATGACTGAAGTATGTGGTGTAATTCTTTGCTACATTTGGCTGTTGGTTCTTCTGCTTCACAAACACAGGTGCAGTATATAAAATTCAAATTAACTGGTACTTTGATTCAGAGAAAGGACTGTGACAAGAATTTATGATGATTGTTTAAGGTTTTCCATTTAGTAAAATACTTGTAAGCTTCTAATATGTCCCTGTTAAAATGGATTAGGGAGGATTTTGTCAAGAATGGTGACTTGTGAATCTTACAAAGGAGTAATCTGAATTTACTTTTCTACCAGTTTTACGTGTAATTTCCTGCAGAACATACACTGACAACTCTCTGAAATAAATACACTCTTCATACTGTAACAACTTTGTGTATAAATAATAAAATCCTCTGAGAATGAAATTCCACAGGATGACTGCGCCAGCCTAGCAGCTTGCTGTCACTGAAGGGTAGAAAACCCTTTCATGTGCATGAGTATTTTTACCACCTTGCTGATTTTTATCAGTCTGCCAACAGAAGGCATGAGTGCCAAAGCTAGTACAAGTGTAGATGCAGAGGAGTGGGGCTGTACCTTCTGGTGACGGTGAGCTTGCTAGTGTCTCGCCCTGTCATTTGGAACTGTACCTTTACTGCACTACTTAAAAATAAATAATTTTTTTTTTACTGTGAAACTTGCAGCAATGATGAAGGGACTTCATGGGGTTAAGTTGGATGGGGGGAAATGTTTTTGTCGTAACTTTCCTCATTTAAAAATACAACATATTAGGATTCTTGCAATCAGTTCCTATGTACTTTTCCCAGATCTATACTTCTGCGAAGGTTGTGCAGCCTCATGGGGACAGTATTCTTACTACGTTGCGTTACAATGTTTGTTACCTCACTCTCTGTGCCAGGCCAGCACTTGCAGTGTACTGGAAAGGTAAAAACTTAAAATGCTTTAACTTATTTTTCTTGTTTCCTTTTTTGTTGCCTTTTTTTTAAATTTCATTTAAGATATGATTTAAGATTGTTGTGACCATAATGTTAGATGTGTGGTGGTGTTATTTCACTCCTTCTAATAAGGGATATTCCACAGAACATGGGATTTCACGGTTTTATCCTAACTTTAGTTAGAAGAGGTTTGAGCTGAGTTGGAAGCTTGACAGTGACACATTGGGAGGTTGAATACATTAAAAAAACAAAAAGGTGGCAGTCTCTGCGTGTAAATCATTTGCAACAAAATACTTGCCCTAAATTCCAGTGTTCATCAGAGGCATGATGAATACAATTAATAATTGTAGTTACTAAAATGTGCTTCACTGCCTCAATAAAATACAACGATGTGCTGACCTGCATTTCAATGAAAGACCCGACATGGTAAGTGGTGCTGAACATACATAGCACTGTACAGCTAACTCTAAGGACATACTGTTCAGGTGGTGGGGTTGGAACTTACTAAAGGTTAATGTCACTTCTTTTAGTTGTATGGCAATGTCTGGGCAAAACTCCAGCGGGCATTTGCAATATGGAGCGGCTTTGGAATGACTCTGACTGGTGTACATACGTGCGGAGACTACATGTTCAGTGGCCACACTGTCGTCCTGACCATGCTCAACTTCTTTGTCACAGAATGTAAGTATAGACTGTCAATACTTGAATGTCCTTAAGTGCTAAGAATACGTACTGCTCGCTGGCAGCCAAGGGGGCGAGAGCGTAAACACTTGAATGGTGTTGAGTATTAAGAATATCTGCTGCTTGACCTCCTCAAAAAGTTCAGAGTGTAGCGTTAAAGCAAACAAATATAAATTCAGATTGCTCTGCTCTTTCTCAGTTTTGTGGCAGTTCACCTGCACACAGGAAAGGAGCAGCACCACCCAGATTAATGGAAGGATGAATAGGGCACATTTGAAAGAACGTGTGAGCTGAGAAAATTAGAAATGCGTCTAGTTTGCTACTGGGAGAATACTAGGGAAGATATTGATGATTGTCTGTTCCCGTACACTTCCCTAGGTATCTGCCAGTCAACCCTCTCGGGCAAAATACAAGGCTAGGTGGGTGTACATTTAGGATAATCCATAAAGCCAAAATACCAACCCTCATAATGAGTAAGACTATATGAAACAATAGCAGTCTTCTGTAAATAAAAGTGCGATTTGATACATTATATAGCAAGCTAAGATAATTAATTTGAGTTCACCTATGATGGAATGACTGCAATAAGAGAACAATATATGCTTTATGACATCTTTCCCCTTATTACATGCAAAAGGCATGATTTTCATTAGAAGAAGTTAGTTGAATAAAGAATTCTGCTTTGCATGGTCCTAAACTATTTTAGGATGCTCTGTTAGCCCAGAAATGCATGATCGCTGTATCTGTAAGTGAAGTCATGAAGTGATAGACATCTATAACTTGTGTGTTGTTTTTTCATTGGATTTATTGGACCTGTAGATGTAGACAAAATTTCCAGGTGAAGGCAGTAACTTCATCACATTTTTGGATGAAAAATCTGTGTGAAACCTTGCCGTGTCTAGGCCTGGATCTTGTAATGACCCAGATTTTTGCAACATCCAAGGTTAGTCACTTTCTGTTTTCTCCTAGATACGCCAAGGAGCTGGAACTTCTTGCATACCTTATCCTGGGTCCTGAATCTCTTTGGAATTTTCTTCATTTTGGCTGCACATGAACATTATTCTATAGACGTCTTCATTGCCTTTTACATCACTACAAGACTCTTTTTGTATTACCACACGTTGGCTAATACTAGAGCATATCAACAGAGTAGGAGAGCAAGGATCTGGTTTCCGATGTTTTCTTTTTTTGAATGCAATGTTAATGGTACCGTTCCCAATGAGTATTGCTGGCCTTTTTCAAAACCTGCTATACTGAAAAGATTGATTGGCTGAAGAGTGCGTGGGTCAGCTCAGAGTTTTCTGAAGCATTGTGACTAAGGTCCTGCAAGGCTAGCGGGGGGGTGGGGTGGCGGATATTAAGTAAGATTTTTCAGTCTGTGATTGCCTCCTCCTTGTCTTGTTTCTTAGATCCTTAGCCATAAAATGAGGTTCCCACATCACAGGGATGTCTTTTCATTTTCTTGTTGTTAAAATACAAAACAACGCAGGGACCGGTTAAGGCTATCAGTGAACCACGAATATGAACCAGAATCCTATTACCCTTAGTAAGGTTCTACGTGAAGGTTTAAGTAACTTTAACCTCAAATATGTGCTTGTACTGAATATAATGTACCCTTTAGAGGTCCAAATAATCTCCCTTACCTGACATGTCAGCCTTTACATATACTGACTAAAAAATTAGACCTTTATGAAGATTTTCTTTTAAAACAGTCATAAATATAATTTTCAAAACGATCTCTGTGTATGCTTAAAGATTGAGGAGTACTGTGTCATAATGAGGAAAGCAGCATAGTTCCTTGCTGAAAGGGTCTCTTAACTGTTAAATAACAAGTCTTAAAGTATAATTGACAGTATAAATGGTCTGCATACAGGTTGCCAAAAATGAAAGTCTGCCTTGTGGCTATGCAGTGATGATGTTTTTTTAATGAGAGCTTATTTAGTCTAGTCTATAAGTTGTCTATATGGTTGTTCTAGCACTTGGAAGTTTTCCCTTTTGTGTTTAAATAAATGAGTTAAAGTAAATGCTGCATCCACAGAAAGTAAATTTAGCGTTAGTGAGTTTAAAGCCACAAAATAACTTTTGTGTGGTTTTAATTGCTTTATACCCAAACCTGTGCATGCTTTTTAGGAGCAGCTCTTTAACATTGGAAAAACAGAACAGTTATCTTCATATATCTTACTGTCCCATAAATGGGTGGGGAAAATGCATGTAGTAACTCTTTCAGGAAAAGTAATAATAGTGAGTATTGGAAATAGTGCTCATATTGATGTATGTTTTAGCACTCTGGTGTCAACAATATGGTGAATATCTCTGGATCTATATACACGGTATATTTGTTTATATATATATAAATACACACAGTATATGTTGTTCTAACAGGTATGAAAGGCGGCTAGGGTTTAATTTAAGTTGTTCATTTACTACGCTGAAAGATAAAAGTACCATAAGCAGTTGAGTTTTGGTTGTTTTTAAAAACAAACCAAAAAAACCCAAAACCCCAACAAAACACACCCCAAAACCCCAAACCAACGCTCGAGTCCCTGGTGTGTGTAAGCAGGGGTCACACGGTTGGTGATCCCTTATGTGGTGGTTTGTAAGGGGACAATGCTAATGTTGGCTGTAGAGACTTGAAATTAGATTTATGCTAAATGCAAACTGATAGGTAAAAGGTGCAAATCAGAAAAATGGTATAGACTTTTAAATTTGGTTATTGCAATTTCAGAATAGGTCGTGTGTATAAAAGGTAGTGTAAGTCAGCCTCGGAAAGTTACACGACGCGTTTCCAGCTTGGTACAAGCTGACTTAATGGCCACAATGTACTTTTTTGCTTGGAAAAGAATGCCTTTGGAATTTTGCAAGACGGTTTTGTGCTTGGAGGCTTGTAACCTACTGTGGGCTCCTCCTCGCTGTATTGTGTTCCTTTTATATACCTGGATTGTACTAACTTGACTATCCTCTGCTCTTCATAGTATATTACTTTTCTAACTTAATTTAGCTCCGGTTCCACAGAGGAATTGTGCGTCTTAGAGTATTTCTGCCAACGGTATTGAGCACATATACATTGTACTATTCTGCAGGCTTTTAGGTTTGTAACGTTCCAATTTTTTAGCAAAATTGCAGGTATAATACTATATTGTTCAATCTGCCATAGCCTAATGGCTCTTTCCATCCAAATTGGAGGAGTATGCTTACACTTAAGAGAAAGGAAAAAAAAAAAAAAAGGAGAAAATATTCTGAAAGATTTAAAGACTTTTCATTTGCTGTTCTTACCTTTCTGATTCCAGAAAGGAAGTTGAACATTCCTCTTGAGACCTTATAATCAAAGAGCTCTCTTTGTTAATTTATATTTGCCTTTACAATACACACAGAATTATGAATGCTATTTTTTTAAACTCTAGGAAACGTCTGTTCTCAGGATGTGCAGGATTGGACTCGAGTTATAATGTGTCTAAACTGGAAAATTATTTTGCAACTTAGACATGCAGGAGAATTTTCAAGCACAGACCAGTGTAACAATGTTTACATAAAGTAAAGCTATCATTTCAATACTACTTTTTTTAAAAATGAAGTTCATATACTTTGAAACATAAGGCTTCTCTCTTTGTTCTAATTTAATTTTTCAAATTCTGTTAAGTAAATCCATGTTTTAAATCAGCATTGCCTATCAGTGTTTTTTAAAGGAAACTTGTTCTTTTTTGCTAAATACTTGAGTCCAAGATAAGAAATATAGAGAGGTTGGTTTTCTGAGCATTGAAGCGGGTTAAAACATAGTCAGGATAATAGTCCTCTTCTGTTTTGGAAGTTACTTTGTTTGTCTTTAAACATGCAAGAGGAAGGCTTGAGACTGACAGAAGGCAGAAAAATCTGATTTTACATGCAAAAGAGCATGGTCAGTCTGTAAAGTTGGTAATGTAAGCTTTATTGTTAATTAGATGGAAACAAGTTGCAAGTAACTGACAGGCTTAAAATTCTGTACTTCCTTTTTAAAGAGTTAGTGTTTTAAAAGCTATTTGCTGCTTCTCTGCTGCTGACAAGCACTTTCAAGTAAAGGCAGTAGAGCATCGTTGGGCCTGGGATTTAATGCTAAATACGTTCAGGGTTGTCCTTCTCTCATGTTCATGCACCGGTCTTTGCTGTCCTTTAACTTGCTGCACCTGTTTTGTGCTAAGTCATCTTCTGTGGTCTGTGGGAGCACACACATAATCTGAATTCAGAGTAATAAATAAATTATTGTGTTATGTCAGCAAGTGCACATGTCTAACAATGTTAGTACTACAAAGTGCACGAACTAATCAAGTAGAAAAGCCTAACTTGGTAACTGGATACACAAAAGAAGGGGTGGGTCATGGGGTTTGGTAGCTTAGCAAATCTAGTAATATTTGAGACTTGACAATAGTCTTGAGCTCTTCCTTATTATCAGTTTGGGGATATGTATGCACTTACCTGAAAGTGATAGACAAATGGGCACTCCGCCCTCCTTTTATTTTTTTCATTGTACCTTATGACACAGCTTCTTATAATAGCTTTCCTAAACTTTTTGCCTTTAGTTTTTCCTTTTTGGAAGATCCCTTAAACTAGTGGGTTTATGCCATTACACCTGCATACAGAAATTAGACTTTCATAGATGTGGGATTTTTAGCAAATTCTGATTACACTGGCAAAAGCTAATGGGAGGATCTTTAGGTGTGATTCCTCCAGCTGTTCTTGAGTAACGATATAGAAAGATTCCATATATGTTAGTTATCTTCATGTCCTCTGGCAAACAAGAAAACATTTGCACAAAGTGTTGGTTCAGAAATGTAGATAGGCATGAAGTATTTAAATGTCCAAGACTAGCAAGAGTTGGATCCTGTAAGTATACTGCTTGTGATGAAGCAAGTGATGTGCTTAACTGTAAGCACATCACTAAATACTCTGGCTTCAGTGAGGGTTACCATTTTAGTTTAAGCATTTTCTTGGATAAGGCCAAGTGCATGCTGTGTGTGGTATACTGCTGCAGTAATGGGAATGGGTAATGTCACTTTCTTTTTGTTTTCCCTGATTTCCCCTCCCACCATCTGCTATGGAAGAAAACATTCCACTGCAGTTTCAAAAAAAATTGCTGTTTAACTGGGTTCTGAGAGAATAAATCTGCTTTGTTTTTTTTTAAAAAGGCATCAAAATAAAACCTTGATATTCTTGATAGCTGCTTTAAGAAGGAGGAGTCAGTTAAATGATTTGAAAAAGTTCTTTTTTGATGCAAGCATGTTAAATAAGGTTATTTAGAAGTATTGAAACCCTTCAGTGAGAATAAAAGCACAGGTTTCTATAATCTTTACTTTTGGCTGTGTCTCGGGTAGTGCCAAAAAGAGTATTGAAGGGAAAGAGGGAAGGGTTGAACTCGGACATCAGTACAAGTCTTGTGCAACAGTTAATATCTCTTTGGGTTTTTTAAGCAGTGCTTGCATACTTTAGTGTTACACTTGTTCATTACTATTTAGCTAGTTTTTTGATGTACGAAAGTCCACTAGGTTTTCAAGCACCAAAACTATTGTGGAGCTGAGTCTTAATCATTAAATATGCATTTGAAGAAATAGCAGATGCCGTTAGAGAAAGGAAAAAAAAAAAAGTAGGTTTTGTGGACCTGGAGTATAGCAAAGGAAAAGTAACCTATAATGGCTATGGTAGCTTTTACTGAAGGGTTGGGGAGAATTTGCAGTAATCTACAGACAATATTGATTTTTCTGTTTGTTTTTTTTTTTTTTAATAATCTAGGATACTTTTACAGAAACTTGACCAGTAGCTACAAAAACCATCATAGTCTTGTCAGGATGGAAGTATATTTGGCAGAAGTCCTAGCAGTGAGCCACCTTACCCTCTGAATTGTTTTGCACATGTAGACTTTATCAATCAAGGGTTAATTGGTAGACCACTGATCATTCATACAGGTTACTGTTTCTGATATATCTTTGATGCTGGCACTATTCTAATTGAAACAGTATTTCTGGGAAGAAAAAGTCCTTTGGAGTGAACCTGCTGATGGTTTGTTCGTTATAGGAAGAAAAACACCCAAAAACCCCTCACAACCCTGTAAACACTATTGTAAACACTATAGTACTGTGAACACTGAATTTTCCGTATAGCAGTATCCTGCATACTTACCATTTATATCTTAAGAAATTTGCAGTAAGTATTATGTACATAATTCAGTGACATGCACATTTTTAAAGCCAGTTTATAATAGGTATGTAAGGACTTAAGGTGATAAATGTGGAGCACAGTAACCCGACCTGTTAGCGCAGTGACTGCGTAGTTAGAAAGACTAACTGTAACTTAATTTTCCTCTTTCAATTCAGTTTTGTCAAATATGAGAAATTTGTCAAAGGTGAGAAACCACGAGTTGCATTGTACATGGTACTTAACATAAGTAGAAACCTGACTTTTCACACTGAACACGTTGTTAACTTCAGTTTTGTTCCGACAGAGGAAATAGTATTACCTAATGGCTGGAAGGTATGCCAGGGGAGTTTAAAGTGAGTACTGTAAATAAGTAAATACTGTTTTGATTCTAAACTCAGATTGAATTAATATATTGTTTTATATCTTTGTTGTATTAAAACATATTTAAAAGAACCAAAATAAAATATTTGAAAGATGACAAATGTTTTATTTACTTTATATGTAAAATGATGGTTCGTTATCTCTGTTAGCATTGCGATCGTAAAAGTATACCTGAGTAATCTGGGTTTTAGAGTTGGTTTTTCCCAAAGCTCTGTTTCAGTGGTGTGAAAATGCATGCTGCATGTATCAGCGTGCCTGATGTTTTTGCCAGTTGTAAATTGTTCTGGCAAATCACTGAAATATTTTTGTTATTAAAAAGTTAGAAAACATATTCCCTCTTGTAAGATCTCGGTTAAGTATGATGAGAGGGCTTTCAGAGACTCTCTTCAGCTGAAGTAACTTTAATGTCTGTAGGTATAGTGGTGAATAGCGTTACGGTAAGTCAACAGTCAGTATAAAAACTGTTGGAAAAACTGTGAAAGAGGAAAGTTAACTTCCGAAAACTTACTTACTCTTCTAATGGGTTTGTACGTTAGGCCTGTTATTATTTTCAGTCATGGATTTCAGTCATCTGGTCTGTGAAAGGAGGTCCAGTCATTCCTATGGAGAACCTTAAACAGTGTACCAGATATGCTGTGTGCCCTGGAGCTGCATCTTCATATTTGTAAATGGCAATTTTGAAATGTATTTTGTGATCTTAATCCAGCTAAAACATTCTCCAATTAGTGTGAGCCAGGTAAACTTAACGTACTGACCCGTTAGGAAGCCTTTTATTTACTTCCCTCTGAATTATAAAATCGTGATCAATCTGGTAATTTAGAGAAAGAATACTGAATATGAAACCTTTCCTTAGTGTGCTATTTTTTTTTTCTTTAAATCAGTTGTTAAAGACCAGATTCAAAAAGGAAAATGGATATGACCATGCACCTTTTTCAGAAAATAAAAAAAATTACAAGGAGGAAGGGGAAGCAAAAGCAATAAGATTCCGCGTACCGGTTGCAGAGTACCTACTGTGGCCTTTGGTTTAATATTCTGGGAAGCAGTAGGTTGTGTTCTGAGCAACTTTAAACAAGTATGTGCTTTGTGCATTGTAAACACAGATTGGGAAAACTTCCAGGGAAAATAACCATCTGCTTCCCAGAATATGTTACAGTACTGCTTAGGGATGTGAACTTTGAATAAAAAAATCTTTCCCCTCCACAGTAACTTGCTCTTCTCCATGTTGTTCCTACAACCAGGGCTAGAAAGAGAAATAGTTGCTGCTATCTGTAATGAGAAGAAATAAGCCCATCTGCATGGATTCTGGTTTAAGTTTGGTGTTAAAATGGAGGTGAAATACTCCCCGCTAGCCTACGCTCTTATTTGATAGAATTTGAGGAGACTCAATTTCAGATTGTCCTTCTCAGACCATTTTGTTCAGATTCATTTTTCAAAACTCTCATAAGGAAATTAGGTACAGAACAGAAACTACTCTCCTGATTAAAATACCTTTAGCATCTGCAAACTGTTTAACTCTGTAATTGCATCCTATCTCTTTCTTCAGTGAACTTGTTGACTGCAAGGAAGTAGTTTATTCTTATTTATTGAATGTGCAGGTGCCAATCTCATTTACTGATCATCTTTCAAAATATATATTGGGTTGTTAATCCTGGCCTTTCATAGAGCTATCAAAGTAGTTCACAAAGACTGGGCATATTTTCACAACTAACTTCAGACTAACTAAAACTGATTTCTTCAAGCATAGGTGTGAGAATAAGATTGGTGTTATGAGCTCTTCCTCCAGTATGGAAATTAGTAATGCTGACACAACGTAGTTGGCACATAAGTGAATCTGTCCTAAGTACGTGCATATACTTCAGACTATTTCTGGAGAAATAACTGTTCTGGGTGCTGTAGTAACTAAAGGTTACAGCTATGGTCTTAAGTCTGCTGCTATCTATGACTGGTTTGCTTTTTATTTTGGCACTGATCTGTGACATTCTGGCGAAATTACTGGTTCTCTCTGGATTGCCAAAGAGCTGCCAAATACTAAAATAATTACTGTTGCTGTCGAAAATGTACTGAAGTCTGATACTAGGATAGGTACTCACTGGACTGTTCATAGTAGTCATCTGACGTGCAAAATATTGACGGCCAATTTGGTAACGGGTTTTTTTCTAACAGTGTCATTAGTTTCTCAAAAGGATCTTCTCAAGCTCTAGTCTCTAGCATACCCCAGCAAGCAAGATCAGTTTGAAAGGAGGTAGGGAATACTTATTTTCAAAGAAGCACCGTTCAATTTAAAATTAAAAAGCAATTAACTTTTTCCCCCCTCCTGCTGCTAGATGAAGTCCTCAAAACTGAATCTGTCTCTTGATCACTGGTAGATTCTCAAATACTCTAATTGGAGGCAATAGCCCTAAAAAGAAAGGGGCAGAGAGGAAGAGAAGGCTGCAGCAGGCAATGAGTTTGCTATTTGTACTGTAGCACTGAAGAAGGGCCTTCAGTAAATGTAGGGGAAAGCAATTCATTTCACAAACACTGTGAAGGAGAGTGGAGAATGAAGCTCGGGGGATTACAAAAAAATATTCAAGAGGTAACTGTGTCCGCTAAGGAGCGTCTCTGGTGTATGAGTGGAAGCACTGAAAGGGGCTGAACAAACTGTAACCTGCAATTTTGCTGGCTTTTGTAACTTCTTTACAAGTCCCATCACAAAGCCCCTCTCCAGCGCTTAAGTTTTTGGATTCAAATTATTTCGTGATGTTAGGGTTTTGTGGGTTGTTTCTTTTTTTTTTTTTTTTTAGCAAAGCTAAGAAGTTAAGACTTACGTATCCTAACGGCACTTTTTAAAAGATTCCTTGGTTGTCTTTTTAATATTTGGGGGGAGGCTTGTAATACTATGTACAGAACAATAACCTGATATGGCTATTGTTTGTACATGCATAAAAACTGTTACACGTCACAAAAACTATTTTGTGCATGCTTCTGCCAGAAATAAGGTGAGTGGTGTTCTCCTCATCCTCCTGTGCTCCAAGGGAAGCACAAGCTGTGTTTTGTGTTACGGCGGGAAGCAAGGAAGAGCGGGTCTGGCCTGGGAGCAGGGTCATGGTGGCACTGTGCTCCAAGAGGCCTTCGGGGGCACGCTTGAATTGCTTAGACAAAGTGACAGTTTGACCTAGAAACAAGAGCCAAAGTTATGGAGAGAGAAGGCAATAAAAACATAAAGCTCCAGCTTCTGTAAAACCGCAGATGTTATTTTGCACCAGATCAGGCTCCAGCCAAGCTAAATTGTAGTCGATGCCCAAATGAGGCCCGGATTCTTGCAGCCCTTATTTTGCTTCTCGGTAGGTTTCAGTGTATCTTAGCAAGCTCTGCCTTTTCTTGCGAGGTACTAACTTGAGCAGGGGACGTCACCTCAGTTAAGAGCGCCCTGATGAGCAACTGCGCGGTGTGCCCTCCTGCCCCCCGCCCCGGGGTCAGACAGGGACCCCGGTGCGTTACAGGGGCGGCTGCTTGCTGATGCCCGTGTTGCTGAAGAGGAAAGCGGACGGTTTGTTAGCCAAATGCTTTCATGAGAGTGCCAAAAAGTGACTCAATCTGTGAGTAACGGAGGGTTGTGGCGTACTCGGCCGAAGGCTCTACCTCCGTTTCTGTCCTGCCTCCTAAAAATAGTCCCCCTGGCTAACGCCGAGGGGCGTAGCAGCCCCTCGTGTGACAACCGCAAGCCATCAGTCATGAGACTGGGAGTACCTCGAAGAGCATTTGCTGTACTGCAGGCTGCATTAAATAAGCCAGAGGAGACAGCAGAGGAAGAGGGAGAGCGGTTTGCAAGGGGCTCTGCTAAACGTGGGCCCTGCTGAAGGCCTCTGGCCGTTCCTGAGGTGACTCGTCTTCCTTTCACGAAGGTGGCCTTCTGTTTAGTTGTTCTGGTTTCCTCTGAATCGAGCCGTTTCTCCAAGCTGCGGGTTGCAGTAATCGAAAACGAGAGCTTTAGCAGAAGGCTGGTGTCTGCTTCTGGCCAGCCGGCAACACGGAGGACGGCTCGGGTGCCACCTCCGTCCCAGTGCTGCGTCGGGCTCGGGCTGTTAAAGCGGGGACGGGCTGGTGCGACGGCGGAACCGAGTCACGGCAGCGCTGCTCCCCGACGCCGTGCGCACGCCGACCGGGGGTCGGTTGGGGTTTATGTGCCACGAGTAACTTATTTTATTCCAGGAATAGCTGCCTGCAAGACAGAGTTACACCAGTAGCTAAATCCGTAGTCAGGGTCCTGCTCGGGCGTTCTCTTTACTATGTCCAAATGTACCTGAGTTAAATTCAGACCTGCGCTAACTGGCGTGGTTGGTGGATGGTTCACAACTTGTGTCGCTTTCACCTTGGCTTTTCAGTGGGGATGTAGACTATATCATCTGATGGCTATTGATTTGCCCTTGATTTCCCACATACTATTTATGTGCTCAAATCCTCCTTCCACTTCTCCTACGGCGTCGGGGAACTGGCAAGGAGTGAGAGCACAAAAGGAATTCACAGGATCTTCCCTACCAGCACGTGGTGTGGTGAGCACATTATCCATGAGAAGACAGTAGCCTGAGCTTACCTTTGGCTACCTGGCGTATGTATTCACAGACTAAATGTGTATATATATTTTTCAATATCGTTCTTTGTTTCAGCTCTTAAGAGGGAGCTCTTGTCCTCAGTCTCCAGATGTGTAAGATATGGGAATTTAAACCCAGTTGGATCCTGGGGCAGTAGGTGGTTGGGATGCAGATCCCTGGTATCCCAAACTCCAATCTAACAGTGGAAGAACTGTGAGAATTCATCCTGAGACAGGTAAGAAAGGTGCTGGCTGAGGAAGGAGGCTTTCATACCTCCCTTGGTAAGAAATGAGGGAGCTTAATGAGAGTGTGCTGACAGGCAAATAAACTCCTCAGGGTTTCTGAGGGCATTTATCAGAAGCAGAATAAAGGTAGTTTGGGATCCTTAATCAAGTGCGCTGACTTTCTTAAACATTTAATCTTAATGTTGAGTGAAATGTAGTGTTCTTGAAAAGCTTTCTCCTTTTTAGGTCACTAAGAGGAATTTAGTTTTTGTCTAAGGATTTCTGTACTTTCATGTTCCTAAGTGCAAGGAAGAAAGGGCTGAAGTTGACTTGGATTCACATCCATATTTTCTTGATTCCTTTTCTTCCTTTTTTCCCCTCAATCACAGAAGTCTTAAAAAGCTTGTATTGCATTATCCGTCTTCTAATCATCACCCTTGTGATACTGTCTTGCCAGATCTCTACTAGTCATGAACTAACTTGTCAGCTAGCTACAAACACAGGCAGGGTAACCGAAGACTAACACCCTATTTAGATAGAGAAACCAAAGATGTGGTGTGGCTGACAAGACTGCTGAGTCTTCCAGGATGGATCTGTAGGGAATCTCATGGCAAAAAAACCCCTCAGAATTATGCTCTCTGTTAGGCTGAAGAACCCTTCTGGCATAAGCCTTATATGCTGCAACATCCTTTTTGCTGCTTGAGTATAGGCCAGAGGTGAAAGATTTTTGGAAGGCCTTTTCTTCTGCCAGAAGTGATTAATGGAAAGCAGCCGGTCAGCAGATCAGAGTAACAGCTGGAGTGCCAGGATCCTGCCAAAAGAAGTATGCTTGTGCATTAAGATTACTAAGCGCTGGCTTTTGTCACATGAACATCTGTGTCATGGTTTAACCCCAGCCGGCAACTGAGCACCACGCAGCTGCTCGCTCACTTCCCCCCTCAGTGGGATGGGGGAGAAGCGGAAGAGTAAAAGTGAGAAAACTCGTGGGTTGAGATAAGAACAATTTAATAACTGAAATAAAATAAAATAGTAAAAAAAGAATATACAAAGCAAGTGATGCACAATGCAATTGCTTGCTACCCGCCGACTGATGCCCAGCCAGTCACGGAGCAGCGGCCCTCCAGCCAGCTTTCCCCCGTTTTATAGACAGAGCATGCCACCCCATGGTGTGGAACGTCCCTTTGGCCAGTTTGGGTCAGCTGTCCCGGCTGTGCCCCCTCCCAGCTTCTTGCACATCTCCAGCCTTCTCAGTCGGCAGAGCATGGGAAGCTGAAAAGGCATTGACTTAGTGTGAGCACTACTTGTGACAACTAAAACATCAGTGTGTTATCAGTGTTATTCTCATACTAAATCCAAAAAACCAGCTAATAGGAAGAAAATTAATTCTATCCCAGTCAAAACCAGGACAATCTCTATCCTGCTCAGAGGATTTCAAAGCACATTTGAAATTCATCCTCCTGGAAAATGAAAGCACGGAAGTAGTCCCTGGTATGCCAAAGATTGCAATGGGCTTAATCAGACAAACCTATTATACTCCATCTGGCTTCTCAGAGAGCTTATTTAAAACAGCTGAAGTATCTTCAAATCATAGTCTCCTATATATAAATTCTCTAAGCAGTAAGAAATCAGAACTGCAGTCAAAGAAAATAAACACACTGCTAGTAAAACTGCCTGTTTGTGCCTGCAATGAACAGCTGAGCAAAACTACAGAAAAAAAAAAAGATAAAAGCAACGTGTACACAATTGTTCTTGGATCCACGCAACTAACAGTCTACATAAGCCAGCTCACAAAAAACTTAAGAGCTGCTGGCAGTGCCAGTTGCAGAAGCACAGAGGCGGCAAGGCTGTATACTGATTGGCGTGGTGTATACCGCAGAGGAAAGGCAGGGAGGCAGATGCGTCAGAAAGCATCCAGAGCGTCACTTTACACTACGAACTGCAGCCTGCGTCAGAAGAAAGCTGGCGAGTATATTGAAAATGGTGCTGGAAGCATGAAAGCCTGGAGACAGAACGTGTCCTTCATGGGAAGGACCACAGCTCGGCTGAGATCTCCCAGGACGGGGTGAAGTTGTACACAAGATGATCCATGCCATATTTGGCACTTAGTGCAGTTAATCTTGTGCTGAACAAATGTTAACAGCCATATAATAGCACAAAGTTCAGAAGTCCATTGTATCACTAAATCAGTCGTCCTGGACTGTGTTGGTGGGTATACAGTCTGAAACTGCAGGTTTATTAACGCAAGGGTTGTTTTTATTTTAGGATTTTTGTTTTGGGTTTTGTTACTGCTTTTTCCAAACCTGAGATACTATCCAAAAGCTTGGATTTCACAGGGTTTGGTTTTCCAAAGGTACATTATTCTGCCCTTCCTGGCTTAAAAGTTTGAAAAAAACCCACTAACTTCTTGTTAGATGGAGTTCACATTTCCAAAGTTGTTTCCGTTTACTGGTGCTGGGTGAATTTGCAGTGATGGCATAACCCTGGATGATGATGACGTTATCAGGCTGAGGCATGTTGGCCTGCTGCTTGATGGACCGATTTCCTGAGGCCAAACAGAAGAGATCTCCATGTATGAGCATCTTACATTCTTTGTCATTCTGTAACTTCTTTTTTAGTGTAGTGTATAATAAATCTCACATGATTACCTCCTGATCTCCTTACAGCTTTTGCCTATGAATATCTAATTTTGGTGGATGAACCTAACTTATTGAAGGATGACTTTTAGGTACCTACTGATTTAATACTACTGGAAGCACAGGATTGCAAACACCAACCATGAGACTACCTGCATAGCTAAATCTCTATTACTGCTGTTATTTGCAGACTTGGTACAGCATAATATTTCTTTTTTAATCTCTAAAGGAATGAATATATCCCATTTGTAGCCATATATCTAGGTTATTCTAATAAGCCGCTTTCTATTTCATTCACAAAAAACTTTAAATTTTACCCATTACCAGGGGAAATAGAGAGAGAGAGACTGTACTGATAAAGCAAGAACCACAGTTCAAGCTTGACTCAGAACTATAATTATTCTGGCTTGGTTGAATCTCCAAGGCTGCCTTCAAGAAGAATGGAAGTGTTGAAGTAAAGTAAGAAATTTTTTTTGATTAATCCTTTCTGCAGGGATACCTGGGGTGGGGTAATTTAAAGGAGTTTGGCACATGGGACTGGAAACAGAAGACACATGAGAAGCCAGGTTTAGTGCAAACAGAAAGGAAAGCTTCTGTTTTTGTAAACTTCTGAAAGGCACTACGCCCGATATCTAGTAACTGAAGCATCAAAAACATTTCTACTTCTCAGTTTCATGGTTCCTGTCAGACAACAGCGTGTGGCGTCACACAAGGAGAACCCTGGACGTAGTGGAGGACTGTGATACTCCAACCTCAGTGTCACTTAGGAAGCATTACGAAGCTGTTGATGTTCACCTTGATAATACATTTGTAGACAACCAGTATAAAACAATATGGTTTAAAATATGTTCCAATAATGTTCTAGAGTGTGGGAAGTTATTTCAGTAAAAATATTCAACTTGTTTCAAGGCAAATTTTTTTACTGCATGCATAAAATTAAAATACGTAGCGTGTACCTAAGTTTTAATCAAAATGCAGCTGGAAATGTGGAGTTTAAATGTCTATTAAAATATATTTAATTGGATTATAGTTCTATATTACATTCTGTTTCTTAAGGTTATATATTCTACTTGAATCATGTGAGTTACGTGGAAGACTGGAGTCTTTCCTCCCAGGTCTGAAAACATCCTTCTAGAAAACTTATCTCTACGTGACAAAAGAGGAGCAAAGGCTCGCTTCTCTCTCTGAAAGGCCTTTTTCCTTGTGATCACTCCTGATGATCAATGAACCATGTGCTATTTCTCTATATATGTCCTAGCCAGCCTCTTAATGTTTATGACTTCCTTAATCTGTTGCTGGGTTAATTGAACTGTTGGCCTGTGTCCTGCTGTGAATACCCATCCAGTGACAGAGGTCTCTTTGGTTGCCAGTCATCGGTGATGCTATTTTTAAGAAATACATATTTTGTGGGTCATTACTTGCAGGTCTTTGTTCTAAAGATTTATCTTTGGTTCCGGTTATAACTGGCACCGATGAAGCGAGTGACATTGAATTTTTCCACAACCTGCACCTGTGAGCCCAGCTGCAAACACATACCATCCATTTTCCCCAACAGGCTTTTCAGGTCTCCACATCACAATGTATCTGAAAGCCAATCATTTTTAGCAAAGACTGCTCATACTTAGTTTTATGTCAGATGTGATGTATCTAGCAATGCAAGATAACTTTTTTAAACAAAGTGAATGCCCATTTAGCCTTCTAGGTCACATAGACAGTAATGGTGTGGTTGTTAGAATAGTTCTTGATATTTTTGCCTAGGTCGATGCATATTCTCTAGGCTACTTTTGAAAACATATTTATATACAGACACCCTGTCCTGGTTTTGGCTGGGATAGAGTTACTTTTCTTCGTAGTAGCTAGTATGGGGCTGTGTTTTGGATTTGTGCTGAAAACAGTGTTGATAATACGGAGATGTTTTAGTTGTTGCTGAGCAGCGCTTACACTAGTCAGGGACTTTTTCAGCTCCCCATGCTCTGCTGGGTGCACAAGGAGCTGGGAGGGGACACGGCCGGGACAGCTGACCCCAACTGACCCCAGGGATGTCCCACACCACATGGTGTCATGCTCAGCACATAGAGCTGGGGGAAGAAGAAGGAAGGGGGGACGTTGGGAGTGATGGCGTTTGTCTTCCCAAGTCACCTTTACGCGTGATGGAGCCCTGCTTTCCTGGGGATGGCTGAACACCTGCCTGCCCGTGGGAAGGGGTGAAGGGATTCCTTGTTTTGCTTTGCTTGCGTGCACGGCTTTTGCTTTCCCTATTAAATTGTCTTTATCTCAGCCCAGGAGTTTTCTCACTTTTACTCTTCTGATTCTCTCTCCCACCCCACCAGCGGGGGGTGGGGGGAGTGTGGGAGTGGCTGGGTGGGGCTTGGTTGCTGACTGGGGCTAAACCACGACAGTCCTTTTTGGTGCCCAATGTGGGGTTCGGAGGGTTTGAGATAACGACAGATTTGATTGGAATGCACTAGATCAAATTTATAGCTGTTATTGCTGTTTAGCTATTAATTGGCTTCTGTGCTTGCCATGGGGCTTGCTTGCCTCACTGTATATTAGAGTCTAGTGCTCGTTAGTGGCTGCTTTTTGCTTTCGCTGCTCGCTGTACTGCTGTACTGCTTATCGCCTTACTCTGCTGTGCCTGGGACCACTTTGATAACAGCAATGGCCATGCACCTGGGCTGGCAGGTGGCCAGGGCTTCACAGCTCTTCCCGTGCTGCTGCACTGGGCAGGCTGGAACTCTGGTGTGAACTTGAATCAAAGGGACTGTGACCTGTGGATGAGTCCACGTGGGAGCAGGACACCCCAAAGCGTCTGTGGCCGTGGATAAGTCCACACCAGAGCAGGTATATCTCGAAGTGTCTGGGGCCATGGTTTTGTCTGTGCCACAGCAGATATACCTCTGAGGGAGTTGTGGCCCACAGATAGGTCCATGCTGGAGAAGGTACACCTTGAAGCATCAGTGGCTGTGCATGAGGTCACGCTGGAGCACCTCAAAGTGCGTGGCCATGGATAAGCCCATGACAGAGCAGGTTCACTTCTCGGGGGACTGCAGCCATGGGCGAGGCCATGCTGGAGCAGGTTCACTTCCGGAGGGACTGTGGCTGTGGGTAGGGCCACGCTGGAGCAGGTACATCTCTGAAGGCATTGTGGACCATGGAGAAGGCCACGCTGGAACAGGCACACCTCAAAGCGACTGTGGCTGTGGATAAGTCTATGCTGCAGCAGGTAACACCCCTGGAGAGACTGTGGCTCATAGGTAAGGCTCCACTTGGAGCAGGTACTCCCCTAAGGGACTGCAGTCTGTGGCTAAGTCCAAGCCAGAGCAGGGGCAAGGGGAGGAGTTCATTGCAATGTTAAACCCAATGGTCTGGTCCAAAGGGGCCAGGGTGGAGAGTGTGGTGGAAATACCTTTAATTTGTTGTAACCTGGATTGGAGTTACATGTTACGGGAATTACTATGGCAGAAACCCCTTGTTGCTAGCCAGGCTGGGAGCAAGGCGGGGAGTTCATTGCAATGTTAAAACCTATAACCTGGCCCAGAGAGGCCTGGGGTGGAGATTGTAATGGTTCTACCTTTAAAGTGTTGTAACCTGTGATTTGAATTGCATGTTATAGGAATTACTGTAGCAGGAACCACCAGAACCAATGGAGGACAAGCCTTACAAGAAGCAGTGCAAGTGCAACAGTGACCTGACCTGAGCTGGCTTTGGTGCCCAGTAACTCCACGCAACACACCACCTCTCCTGTCCTGAGTGACCCCCACAACAGATGGAGCCGCAAGTCATGGCCTAAATGAACTCAGTGGACATTTTGTGGACATTTGTGGACATTTTAAAGATATTTTACAGGGGTGGTCCGTAGACTAAGGGAATGATATCTGTGTATTATATCAAAGGATGGGAAGGGGGGTGGTGATTAATGAGGTTGTATTGGATAGCGTGGGACCTGAGCATGACGTAAATGGTATGGAATAAGGGGTGGACACTGTCCTGGTTTTGGCTGGGATAGAGTTACTTTTCTTCGTAGTAGCTAGTATGGGGCTGTGTTTTGGATTTGTGCTGAAAACAGTGTTGATAATGTGGAGATGTTTTAGTTGTTGCTGAGCAGCGCTTACACTAGTCAGGGACTTTTTCAGCTCCCCATGCTCTGCCGGGTGCACAAGGAGCTGGGAGGGGACACGGCCGGGACAGCTGACCCCAACTGACCCCAGGGATGTCCCACACCACATGGTGTCATGCTCAGCACATAGAGCTGGGGGAAGAAGAAGGAAGGGGGGACGTTGGGAGTGATGGCGTTTGTCTTCCCAAGTCACCTTTACGCGTGATGGAGCCCTGCTTTCCTGGGGATGGCTGAACACCTGCCTGCCCGTGGGAAGGGGTGAAGGAATGCCTTGTTTTGCTTTGCTTTGCTTCCTGTGCCGCTTTTGCTTTCCCTATTAAACCATCTTTATCTCAGCCCAGGAGTTTTCTCACTTTTACTCTTCTGATTCTCTCTCCCACCCCACCGGCGGGGGGGGGTGGGGGGAGTGAGGGAGCAGCTGGGTGGGGCTTGGTTGCTGGCTGGGGCTAAACCACAACACACCCATATAAAAAGTATTTCTTCTTGTTCCTCCATGAAAATACAAATTTGCAAAATTTGCCCTTTTTTAATCTTACAATGTACTAAGCTTTTGCTCTTTGATCATAGCCACTTATACAATAAAACTGCTTTTTCTGGGTGCTTGGGCAAAGCCTACATGCACCATATGCTGAGTAAATGTCAATTTTCACTTTATGCTTGTGAATATTTAACCCAAAGTAGTCATGTGCATATTTAAACCAAAGCATAAGGTGTAAAAGATGGGGTCCTCTATTTTGGTAAAAACTTTTAAGATGTTACCCTTGGTTTATTTATTGTTTTACTATAATGGAATCTGCAGTGAAAATGAGGAGGGACAGTGACAGAATCCAAGGATCAGCCTTCATGTGGCACGTGCTTATGAATATCCAGTTTATCCATGTTAGCTTACCACCACAGGAACACCACCATTTCTCTCTACTCCTAGCTCAGAGAGATGGAGCTCTTCGTGCCTCTAATGAAGCAGCATGTCTGTATGTTCTTCCTCTGCTATGCTTGAACTCTTGGATGATCTGAACTTCATCTTAACACTTCAGGATTCTAGAAATTGCTCAGCATTTGCGTTATAAACACTGGGAATATGTTTTAAAACAAAAGTGCATCAGTGCCAGTCAAGTGTCTCTCCAAAACATAGTGTGGGAGAAATTTTTTAAATGCCTGAATTCTAAGAATGTGGTGAATGTGTTCTCGGGGTATGAAATAGGTATGCCTAGACACATCTTCCTTCCAAACAGAAAGAAAAGGGGACAGCTAAGAAGTTGTTTAGTTTTATTTAGAATGGTACACGACTTCTCCCGGTGGTTTGGTTGTATACAGACAGTATTGCCTCTTTAGACTGTGATAGGCCACATTTATTGTACCTATCTCGTCACTTTGCATGTTGAGGATTTTTGTCTGTGTAGATTTTTAAGCAATATCTTATCTGTCTTTCTGTTACGTGCTCTGTTAGTTTTACACCTGGGTGTGCAAGTTTTTCTATGTGACGTTTGAAAAAAAAAAAAAAAACACGTCGTGGTTATGTAACGGTTGGAAAGCAGGACAATTTTTTTTTCAACCTTCACTTTGTGCTGGGCTCTACAAAACAGGTCAATATCATTACTCCCTTTTTGTAGAAGGGCAAAGAGTCTTCAAGAGAAGTGAAATTAATTGCTGCAGGTAAATCTGCAGTAAAGCCCCGATTTTTACCTTCTTGTCGACAGACACCTTTGCCCTTGCTCCTGCCACAGTTCATTATCCCATCATGGTAGTACTTACTCATGCTTCTGCCTGTCTTGCCTTTTGTTTTTATACCCTTTTCTGTTCTTTTCTCCTCAGTATAGGAGGCGTTTGGGGCATTCTTATGCTCCTGACTGGTTACCTGTAGGGCCCCCCCCGTTCTGCTCAGAATCACAGTCAGGTTTACAATGCAGAGTTAAAATCATATAAGAAATCTCATCCCACTTCTTCAGCTGTGGAATGAAGTAGGCACAGTTGCTTCTGGGAGATGGCTTAGACCAATTACATTAAGTGCAGAAATGAAGCATGTGCCATCAATAAACCCTCTGGAGAAATCCGTTGCCAAATCGTACCATGGGAGATCCTGCTGAAGTTTACAGATTAAATGGGTGAGTTTTACTAGACAGGAAAAGGGCAGTCCTTCCATGTGGTGTCTGAAATACCTGTTTCAACAGGAAAAGCACAGAGCCTTCTCAATTCAACCATTATAAGAACTATTTCAATTGGGTAAGCAGCATTTTTCCCTTATAAAGCACTGAATGTTTTAATCAAAACTTTTGAAAAAACATTCAGGCTGACACAAATTTCTGGACTAGAACCTCCTCTCTGAGTAAATAAAAAGGAGTCAATGAAATAAGGTATTACTAAAATATGTCATTTTACTGGGGGTTGTTAGGCAAACCTAATTATAAAAATCACTATCATCACCTCTGCTGCACTGAGACCTGCACTAAGCACCTGGCAACTAACCAGAACGTGACCATACACATACATAGTCAAATTTCTGTGAAAGAGGAAAAATCTGCCATAGAGTACATTACCCCACAGGTCGGGGTTTTTTTTTTGTGTGTGTGTGCTCTGATATCTTATATTCAGATGAAAATGCAAACCCTTGAAGGACTAGAGACCTCACAGATGTTGGCAAAGGTTGCTCACTTCGCACATGCCCACGCCACGTGAGGGTGTGCTCTGCACGGTTTTCCGAGGAAATCACGGAGGCAGAAAAGGCAAGTCATTCACTACTTTCGTATTCCTTAGCATGAGAGCTGTCAAACTAGATCTGTTGATAAATCACTTCTTGTAGGTTTTATAACAGGTTTGTCCTATCAAGATAAGCGCCTCCTCCCAGATAACCAGCTGTCTCAGGTTGCTGTGCTGAAACTCGAGCTGTTCACAGATCAGTCGGTTGTAGGTCAACCCCGCCTATGCTGTCTGTTTTCCCGTGGGATGTGCTGCCGGGTGATGCAGGAGCTACCGACAAGCGCTCAGTGTAATACAGGGTGTCAGTTTGCTTTTACAAACGTGGCAGAAACAGTCGTCCCCCCGTCCCCCCCCCCCCCCCCCCCCGGCCTTTTGTGAAACTCTGGGCTCTGTCTCAGCATCTATAGCTCAGTTTGCCTCCTACAACCGAGCTGGCTGTGCTCAGCCAGCCGGGAAAGCCTGCCCTCCACTGCCTGTGCCCCTGAAAGGCAGCAGCCAGGGAATTAACCGTTCGGCAAAGCGTCCTGACTGCTGGGGCTGAAGAACGGAGCGGACATGTACAGCAGGCACTTTATTCCTGTGGGCCTACGGGATAAAACTGAGGCCACCCCACAGTCTGTAAGGGTGGGTGATGGCTGGTCCTGAGCTCGCTCAGGGGTCACTGGCAACGCGTCCGCCCCCCGCAGCAGAACGGTGCACCCAGGACCAAAAAGCCGCCGCCGCAGCACGGCGCGGGGCCCTGCTGAGCAGCTCAGCACCACCGACCTACCCCAACACCTCTGCTTCCAGAAATCTGCTGTTTTCCACTTGCTCAAAGACCCATGTCCCACAGTGTGGCCCTACCCCGAGTCAGCCTGCCTCGCCTACCCAGAGGGGACGGCCTCGTGGAGCCAAGGCACGCACCGGCCTCAGACCTCAGCCGGCCTGTCCCTGGCTGCAGCTTCCTCGAAGTCCGAGGCCGTTTGGGGCAGAAGCTCAGGTTACAGCAGCCTGAAACCCCTGCAGCTTGACTTTTGCACATGGCCTCCCATCACTTGCTGTGTTTGTAGAGCCTGCTGCAAACAGGCACCCTAGACAGAGAGGTGACCTTAAGAAAGGCTATCTTCAGGGAGAAGCTGACTGAAGTGCAGGCTGGGATGACAGCAAATATTATTAAGATTTTTACATTGTTTATTTGTTGAAGAAGAGAACTTAGTCCGTCAAAAATCAAATGGCCAACAACATGTGCTGTTACTATAGAGATGCTTTCAGGCTTGGAGCTGTGCATCCAGAGCAGTTTACAGTAACGACCATCATCAGAATACTCTGAGCATAATAAGGACACACTATACATAATGTAAATTATTTTGTTATTATTATGTTAAATATGTTAATATTTAAATTATTATGTGAAGCCAGGGAAGCACATTTTTTTCTCAGGGAAGGATTTGCATGGGGGCAAACTGTTGTCCATTCCTCCTCCTCAAGCCCCGTTAGCACTTCTGAACACAGTACATAACTTGCAACGGCTTGGGCACAGCCCACCAGCTGTTGCTGTTGCTCCTGCTCCTCCGCCGGACCTCAGCTTTGCTTTGTTCCCCACCACTTTCACAGTGTTATTTATAGAATTTAGGCTTAACCCTGGAGTGGCTTCAGTGAGAGACGTGGCCATAAAAACATTGTTCAGTACCTTGTGCACCCGTGTCCCTCACCGGGTCAAGCTTTACAACCAGAAAAGCAATCAGTTTTGTGGAAACAACCAAATGGTTTTCAGCTAGGTGAGTAAAGTCTTGGAGACCTGTTGCTCTGCGACATAATTTCTTTGGTGTAAAATGCACCGAATCTTCTGAGCCATGTAATCCTCATTCAACTTCTTATGAAAAACTTGAGATGACTGAAAAAGTTGTAACCTCTAAAACTAAGTGCCTTGCATCCATCTGACACAGTAACTGCTACAGGCTGCACCATGAGCCGAAATGTCAACAATACAGCAGAAATGAGTAGTCCTTCTTGTATTTACTTCAGGTGAGAATCATTGCCCCAATCACTCAAACCCATTGCTCTATGTCAGTGATTTAGGAACACTGGGCAGATCTCTGAGTTTCTCAGTGAGTTTTGCATGAATGGTTGTGTTTTGCTTGCAAGTCAGCATTTGATTGCTTGATTGCCCATCCCTTTCCAGAAGGTATCTCCTCCAAGGAGTGAAGCCTACTAATTTACTTATTTCAGGGCGTCAGGAAACCTGATGGTTTGCAGGTCAGGTAGTAGTTAGCTTTGTTAAAGAAGTTGCTTATTTCTTGAGCTACTGAGGGTAAAAAAAAATCCTGAGGCAATGGAAACTGCAACAGAAAGAAAAATGAAGGAAAAGAATTTACAATCAACCAAAGACAAACTCAGAAGAAGGAATAAGTACAGGCTCTCCTGCGTGGGTTGGTTTTCATTTCAGTTTCTCCTTGCTCTTTAACAGAACTTTTTCCACATCCCCCTTACTGTTCACTTGGGAAGAGGGTGCTTTAACATTGACAGTGTACTAGCAGAGCACGCAGTGTCTCCACAGGCCATAATGAAAAGGATTGGATTTTTAGTTTGCTTTGGCTGTAGAGCTATGGGCAATCCGCTTTTGTTAGCTATGTAGCTGTAAGGTGATCTGTGTCTCAGTCAGTCTTAGCAGGGCCTGCAAACAAATTGGTTCCCTTGTTGGCTTTCTCAAATTTGCTTTCTGTTTGCCTTCTCAGCTCTAGAATCACAGGCTAAAATTCGCTGGTGTTCCTCTGAGCTAAGGGATTATCTGCATATGTATCTGTATCAGATAATTTAAATGTGTTGGCTTTTGTATGGACCTGTTGTTTTAAGTGTATCTTAGAATCCTATTTAAGTTAAACTTCCACATAATTGTTTAAGCTAAACTGAAAAAAGGCTACTTAAAACTGCTTGGGGAAAAAAATTAAAAGGCATTAAGTCTGCCAGATTAAAGAATCCTGGCAGTACGTGCTTTTTCTGGTTGCACTCTTAGGGCTTTCCAGATGCCTGGTCTGCGTAAGGGCGGTTGTATGGTATCAAACAAAAGGGGTAGCTACCCTAATATTCCTGCCTCTGAGACGATGAGTTAAGCAATGATTTAGGCAGCGCATGCCTAAAAAGAGTGTAAGAACAGGGTAAGCTTAAATGATACCTCTGTTTGCAGCTTGGGGATTTTCTGACTTCAAAGAGGCCATACAGCCGTATGTAATGGTTGAATGGATTAGTAATTAGTAATCCTCCCTGGATTTCTCTTCCACAAACCTGTCTAGTTTCCCCTGGAGCCCCTATAAACATTTAGCTTCACGTGGCAGGTAATTCCACTGAAGGGCACTCCTTTGGTGGAAAAAAACCTTTGCTTTGCTTGTCCTCAACTTGTTCCTGCTAGCTTCAACTATTTTCCGCTTTTTCCCTGCTGGTTATACTTTCATAATCTCTGCTATATCCCTTAGGTCAACTTGTTTCAGAATGAGGAGTCCTAATTTACTTAGCTGTTCATTGCGAGACTTTCGCTAAGGTTTCTTCTCCACCGAATCTTCAACTTGAAGGCCTGCATCTGGAGGGGAGAGCAGGTGATGACTTCAGGCTCGTTTGAGAAGTGAACATAAACTTACCTGAGCTGTTTGACGGACACTGATGTGCGCTGTAGCCACTTGCTCTCTTCTTGTTGCTCACATACGTTGCTTAAGTAATTGTGATTACAATGTACGGAGAGAGAAACAGAGTTTCCGTTCACGTTCTTGTAGTAAACTTACGTAGTGATGTATGGGTTTTTGTGGTTTTTTTCCCATGTGGCACCGTATGACTCTCTGATGTCAGGTACACATACGCACGGCTGTATTGATACAAAGCGGTAATAGTTAAACTGCAAGTGGCACAAAACCCAAGAGCTGCTTAGTTTCAACGGAAATCCGGCCCGTTTAGAGCAAGTGCACCTGGACGGAGGTGTGTGCGCTGAATGGTATGAGGAGAGCGCTAAGAAGAAAGGTCCAGAATAATTTAAATGTCTTGCTATTGCAGGCCTGAAGGCGTGCCTTTCTTGGCGCTCTGAGATTTAGCAGATGTGCTGTGAGAAATAAGGCATGGTTGTGAGTGAGAGAGAGTGAAAAACACTGGCAGGCAGAGGCTGGCGCTACAGAAGCCTGGAACGTTCATGCAGAGGAGTTTGTGTGCTGTTGTCTGTCTCGGATTATGTCTGTGCTTTGTCTCACAAAGCAAGTGATTCATTGCACTTTTTTGCTCCGGGTGGGGCAGTGATTACTTTCCTGGATTGCTAAAAATAAAGTTGAACTGTGACTAAAATATTAATCTTTAAAAGAATAAAAAAAAGGAAAAAGCTGATGTCTTATGTAAGTAACTGAACTCTTATTCAGAATGGATTTATACTATGGGTATGAATAATAAATGCCTGTCTTTAAATAATGAACAACGTATGCCACAATCTATTTTTACTTAATCAGACCTCTATTTATTCCTAATGTACATTCCCGTGCATAATAAGATACACCAATTTTCTTTTCCTACTCCTATTTTTTCTCTCAGCATGTGGTTTTCTTTCTTGATTCATCAATACATATCCCTCTGTGGAATGCCAAGCTGTCTTATTAAAAAAATATCAAAATGAAACGTACCAACCTGTTGGGTCTTCTGATGTGAAAGTATTGGACTTGCACTAAAAAAAAAAAACAAACAAAAAATCTGTCACTTATCTTTTGATATAACTAGCAGGTGCTGACTGGCATTATGTCGGGCCTTGCTGCTCATCTGCTCTCTTTTCAATAACCCGGAAAATTACTGTTTTACTATGTTAAATTGGTAGTGTTGGATGATAACATGTATTTTTCATACCATGCAAATACAATTTGTATTTGTAAATTATTTTTACTTTCTTGAGGAATTTTGATCGTGTCATAATCCAAGGAAGCAGGGGAGAGCTATGAATTTCGGAAATGCCTACCCCGCGGTTCCTTGGCCTAGCACTGGCCGGCACTGGTGACTCAGTGATTCCTGCTGCAGAGCTGTGCAGCGACTGCTGCAGCACCGTCCTTTGACTCTGTTCTCCAAGAGATTTTTGTCCCGATTTATGATGAGGACAGCACTAGCTAAGAAAGCTTTCCGGGGGCTGTTGCTTCTCTTGACCCCGAGATACGCCGTCTTCTGTAGCAGGGTGCGGGGGCCCTGCTGGTGGGAGGTGACTGGAAGGTAAAAATGGAGCTTAGGCAATGGGAGAGGCTGTGGCACTTGTCTGAAAGAGGCAGCAAACCTCCCGAAGTGGAGTACGAGCCATCAGATCGGCGGTGGGACAGCCGCGCTACTGGACTGCGGCCGTGTCCGTGGGCTTTGGGGTAGCGACCGGAGAGCACGCTAGGTGTAACGTGTTCGGCGCTTCAGAGAGTTGCGGGAAGCGGTAGAGCGAAGGCGAGCGTCCCTGTGGCGGGAGGCCGGGCGGTGCCTCGTCGCCCCAGCGCTCCCCAAGGGCTGCCCGTCGTGGGTCTGGGGGCTCCGAGGAGCGAGGGCTGCCTCCGCCAGCCTCGGCTGGCTGCGGGGCTCGGCGTGCCCAGGGCCGCCCCCGGGCCCGGCGTGCCCAGGCGGGAGGCGGGCGGGCCCTCAAAGCAACACGGGCAGTGCCCGCCGAAGGGCAGCGGCCCCGGGCACGGATCCCCCCGCGTGCCCGTTCACCTCAGGAGAGCCGCTCCCTGGGTGTGGCCGCCACAGGCCCGCCGAGGAGCCGGTACCGGGCGGCGCCGGGCTCCCCCGGCCCCCGCTGTGGCTCCCAGCTCCCTCCCCCCGAGGCGCGGCGCTCCGGGCCCCGCCGCCTCAGCGGCCGCCGCCCTCGCCCTCTCCGTCGGGCGGCCCCGCCCGCCCGCAGGACCCCTCTCCGCCGCCGGGGCTGCCCGGCCGAGCGCCTGCCGGCCCGCCGCGCACCGCCCGTCTCCCCGCTCGGCGGCGCGGCCTCTCCCGCCGCCCCCCGCCGCTCCCCTCCGCCCCCGTCCCTGCGCTGCAGGCGGCGGCGCCTCTGGCGGGGCGGCGCGGGGCGGGGCGGCGCGGGGCGCGGGGCAGGCGGCGTGCGGGGCGGCCCCGGGTGGTTGGGGTCCTGCGGGCGGCGGCGGGCGGGCGGATCGGTGTCTCCTTCACTTCGCCCTCCAGTGCCAGCGGCTGCAGCAGCGCGGCCCGACCTGCCCGCGCCCGGCCCCGCTCCGCACGGCCCCGGCCCCGGCCCCCGCCCCGCTCCGCTCCGCTCCGCTCCGCACGGCCCCGCCGCCCGCCCGCGCTGCCCAGGTGCCGGCCCGGCCCCGCGGGAGCAGGGGAGGCGGGCGGCGGGGAAGGAGGGAAGGGCGGCCGCGGGCGCCTTCCCCAGCGCCCGGGCTGACGGCGGGGCGGCGGCGGCGGCGGCGGGGGGGTGGGTGTGCGGGGCCGTGTGCGTGTGTTCCCCCGCACGCCGAGGAGGGCAGGCATGGCGTGCGGGGCCGGGCCGCGGTTACATAAAGGGCGGGCGGCGGGCGGGGGTCAGGCCGGGATGCCCAAGATGGCCGCCCGGAGGAGTTCACCTTGCGGCGGGCGCCGCTGGGCCTGGCGGGAGGCCTGGGGAGCGGCGGGAGGCGCGGCGGGAGGCGCGGCGGGAGCGGCGGGCCCGAGGGAGCTGGCGCTGGGCGCCGCCGCCCGGGCCCGGCCCGGCCCTGGAAGGCTGTGCCGCCGCCGCGGGCGCCCCGGCTCCCCCCGGCCCCGGCTCCCCTCCCTTCTGGCAGGCCCGGCTTTCTGACCACGTTGTTCGTTTTCAGATGTTTCATTTTCTTCCCCTTCTCCCGTGAGGGCCTGGCCGGGCCGCGGCCGCTAGCCTAGCTGGTCCGCCTGCCCGGTGCCGGTAGGGAGAGCTGGGCCAAGGCGAACGGGGGGCTTGCTTTTATTTATTTATTTATTTAAGCTTTATTGGCATCGTAAGCCTAAAGACCATTGGTGTGCCCATCGTATCTTAATAGAGTATTTCTTTAATAATATCAATTTCTCTGTTGCTATTTATGCGACTGAAACAGAATTTCAGTGTAGTTATTGCTATTTTTTTTTAAATTATGTGAATGCTTAAGTTTTTTTTATTATAGCCTGATCTTCAATATCCTGAGATCTTAAAATTATTAGAAATCTTTGTCCTTGGCATTCCTTTAATTGTAGGGTGTGAGAGGGTTTTGAAATATTACCTCGAAAGAAAACTGTGATGTAATAATTCTGATAACATTAATACATTTTTCTTCATTAACATTAATACGTTGTCTTGGGATGATTTTTTTTTTCTTTTTACAGAAGAAGAAAACACGTTTCTGGCTCTTGAGTAGTGGATTAATTAAATATTTTTTTTTTTAGGGTGGCATGAAACAAAGATCAGGGCGGAGCTCCCACTTGATTCAAGTAGATTCTGTATTTCTGAAGTGAGGAATAGGTTTATCTGATAGTTGCTTTCACAACAAACCTCTTGTCGTTAAATGGTGCTTATATTTTAGTAATTTCTAATTAGTAGTTTTTAGGTGAAAGACACTTCAAAACATGGTTGAAGAAAATGACTTCTCATTATAAGAATTTGCAAACCTAGCTAGCTCGACAACATTGGAGGACGTGGGGATGATTTTTTTTTTGGCCGTTTTCATGTAGTGATCATTCTGAGGATGGCACTGGCTTATCAGGTACCTAGTGTACCCCAAATTAACTCTTGGTTTCCCCTTTTGTCCTTGTCCGTCCCTGTTAGTACAGGATTAGAACAGCAGTGGGACAGCTGTACTCTGTTTTAACTTTTTATTACAAAACTTGCATCTGTAGGCTGGAATGTCTGACAAACACTGGTTGGTTTCCTTGCAATGGGAAGGATGCTTAATTAGGCGGATAAAATGGCAACATCCTTTTTACTGTAGTAATCCTTTGCATTTAGACACAGATACCGGTTTGTTAACTTCTCAGGACATCGCTGCTTAGTATAAATGTCTTGTCTGTAATGGCTGTCTAGTCAGATTGGAAATATTGAAAACAAAAGCAAAAAGCTCTTTTATTTATCCTGGAAAAGTATGTCTGTGCTAAAGGCTACTATAAAACTTTAAAACTAGAAATAATTACTCTTTTGAAGATGCTAGTTAGAAGTGAGACCTATTCATTAAAGGAAAAATACATAGCTAAACCTTCCCTAAATTATTTTAAACTGCTAATGAATTGTACAGTTGCTGTACAGCAGAAATTTAGAGGGGAAAGAGCAGTGTTCCTGTACTTTCTCGTCATTTGCTCTACCACCTGCTGCTTCTTATTGAATAAATAATAGGAACTATTTAATCTCTTGTCACCGGGTTTAGTGTCTGGTCTGCTATAGATTTTTTGTTTTTTCCCCCTCAAGACTTATGCTATGTATTATGGACTTAAAGATGCTTAGCCCGAGTTCAAGCTTCATATGCTCTAAATAATTTTCAAGTCTTTTTTCTTTGAGACAGTTTACTTTATCTCTGTGGAAAAACAGACTAGTTTTATGTTCTTGAGCAAGTGATGGATGTCTTGCTATGGTGACCTGGTTGTAGAGGTTAGAACTCCTTACTAAAGAAGGATTTTTACTGCATTAGAAATCGTAAAAAGATAAGAAACAGTCTTGTGCTTTACCATTGCTTGCTAAAATAGTTTGGTGTTTGTTTTTTTTAAATAGCAGCAGCTTATACAATTAGGCTGTATATGGTAGGTAGGATTAGGGTGTGTCGGTGGTGTGTTGGGTTTTCTTTTTGTGGATGCTATTCTGAAACAACAGCCTGTTCAGTGGAATGGTGCCCTAAAGGAAATATTTCTGAATCGTGTGTTCTGGGAGAGCTTTCCCTTTGTGTAGATAAGGCTATGAAGAGATGGAAAGAACCTTTTTTTGTGGGGGGTGCAGGAGGGAAGTTTGCCTTGGTCCTGTATTATTGAATACACTTATGATCCTGCGGAGATCTGCAGAAGATAAGTACTTCTGTAGCCAGGTGTTGAAAATTTAAATATTGGTTAAAAGTACTGTATACAAATGAAAGTAATCTTTTCTGCTTTCAGTTGAAAGTTAACATGTGAGAGTAGCGCCCTTGCTCTTTTTGAGGTTCTGAAGATATTTTTCCATTTACTTAAACAAAAAACCCACACAAGAGCAAGATAAACAGTCAATTATGCTAATCTGGCTTTCTCTGCAAAACAAATGTGACCAATCAGTTTGAAAAGATAAGAGAAGATTTTTGTTTGCTTGTTTAACCTTTTTGTGGTCCTTATCTGGTTAGTTTCACTGTTCCCCCCCCCCCCCCTTTTTTTTCCCCTCTTTCACAGCATGGGGGGAGTTATTAACTCTTTGAAATACGCTGCTTTCTGTATTTTAAAACTTTAAAATACGGTGCCTCTGTAACAGTGGCCTTCTGCTATTGAAATAATGGGAAAACAGTCACCGAAGGAAGGTAGAGAGAGTGTATCTTCACAGGGAGGAGAGCCACAGGGGCCTGTGTAAGACCTGTGTGAGGCCCGTATCTCTCCGTCGGGGTAGCCAGTCCTGAATGACAGGCTCTAAGGGAGACTTTGCCAGAGGCTCCCTGGCTGAGAGAGGGACTTCTAAAGAGCTTTTCTCACTGACCCAGCACTTCTACTATTTTGTTTATTTTAAACTAATGAGACACCCCCCCAAACTTGAACTCTTGTACGTTATTGGTGGGAGAGACCTTCATCAAATTGATTGCTAGTTAATGGCATTAGACGTTCCTTTTTAAATTGTATGTCTACCATTTAAAATATAGGGCAAATGATGTTGCAAAATGGATATGCACTCTTTTTACATTTTCAAAATAAAACCTTGTAGGTCCTTTCAGGTAACTTTCATAAGCATCTGTCAAATTTTACTTTGTGAAACCTCAGGAAATAACTGCCTGCGTTACAGTCTTTCAAATTTCCAGTTTCCTGGTTTTGGGTGGTAACTGCCAACTCTGAAAATGTGAGCCATTAGTTGATTTCCAGTAATTAAAGATGTATGGAGAAATCTGCTTGAAAAATTAAGAACTGGGTGGTCTCGTAATGCCTCTTACAAGCAGGTTACCTAAGCCAACAAAAACACTGAGTGTTCACAGTGGCCATCACTGAAAATCTGTAGGTTTTTCAGAGAATACTGTAATTGTTTGAGCCATCTGTCTATTAACTGCCTTCCTATATGAATCTGCCTTAAAGAGTATCTTTAAAGAGTTGCGGTAGCATTTTTTCTGTGGGTGCACTGGTAAAAGGTTCACTATTAATTAGCCCATTGCCTTTCAGCTCCAATGGCGATTCCTCCATCATATGTAGACCTTGGCAAATCTGCCAGAGATATCTTCAATAAAGGATATGGTAAGAATAGTACCTTTTATAAAACATGCCTTTTTAAGCCTATATGTAAAATTGACTGCTCAAATGCCTTTATTTCTGGGGAGGAGGAAGGCGTGTTGTGTTTGCGTCATTACTGTCAACTAACAGATCATTGGAGGCTTTGTGGGCTATTTTGATATGAAGTCTGTTAAATTTTACTACTCTAGCCACATAAATGCCAGAGGCATGTAAGTATGCAAGAATGGAAGCATCAAGTGTAATTTAACTGAGGAGCCTGCTTTGTTTACCAATCTGTCTGTGCCACAACATTTCTTGATATAGAAAGGGATATGTACCACTGTAACAGTGTAGCCTTTTTGGAATAGGAAGAGGAATAGCTATTGGGATAAAGAATCCTTCAGCATTTTAAAATGTTTTAATACCAGGCAGTTCTGCAGTTAAATTCTGCTTCGTTACAGTGCTGTTTCTTTCTGGTCTTTGGGAATACAAGTGGGGGCTCTTTCACCAAGGCTGTCGCTCTGCTCTAAGGGTAGCAGTGTGAACTGACACTCTCATAAAACCTACTTTAATATTAGTTAACGTCCAGTGTTTTGTCATTCCAGTGTCAGTCCAATGGTTGCATGTTTCCCAGTGGCTTTACTTCCACAGCTTTTTTACTTTGAGATATTTCTTCTTGGTGCTGAGAGACGAATTTTATGGATTGGGATAGCTCTTCAAATGGCATTGACTACAAAGCTGATGCCATCCCGGGAACAGAAAAGAATGCATTTTGTCTCTCACTAAATTTACTCTTGGAAGTCATTGTTTGGTAGTTAAATATACAGTGTACAACTGAGAGGCTACTCGCCACTTTCTGTGTGGTGATGGTAACACAGAACTCCTGGCTTGTTCTCTAGAGTGGCCTCCTCTACCCGCTGTGGCATCTAAAATATGAGTGTTATTGGAGTCAGTCTGTGGTTGTTTTTGTATATGTAAATACATGGCACATTGCTGAGACTGCTTGGAAAACCAGCTTCTTGGAAAATGTGCATGGTCTTAGTTAAAGCCTATTGGTGTAACTTTGCCTTCTGTTTGTTAAGGTTTTGGGTTGGTGAAACTGGATGTGAAAACAAAATCTGCCAGCGGAGTGGTGAGTTGAAATACCTTTTATTCATTATATTTTTTCCAGACGTGTTCTGATATTTAATTAGAAAGGACACCTTCTAGATGCTGTTAAGTAGTTTATAGGTTATATGAATGATAAACTTTTGGTGTAAAATAATTTCAGAAGTCCCTAAAGATCTGACTTTATTCTGAATGTAACGGGGGTATTGCACTGTTTACTAATCTTCGTAAAATAAAAAGGTTTATTAGTGTCCCTCATCTTATGTCTGAAGGTAAACAAATAGCTGACACATTTTTGAAGTATTTTAATATATCAATCATACTACACAGAATTATTTCTAAAGTACCTTGTGATACCGTTTGTATTTGGTGGAAATTTCTGGCATCTTGATGCTTGTGTGAAGTAGCTGGCAGTGAATTAGCATGTTGAATCTTTGGCTCCTCTTTAAAGGTATTAAAGTGTTGCAGTAATGTTCCATGCGAGATGTCTTGGTCATGCAAGCAGTGCCTCCTGTAACTTTTATCTATTTCTAGAGCAGACTCTGCAAGATATAAAGGTAGAAATTTTTTTTTTTATAACTGGAAGCTTTAACAGTGTAACTGGCTGGTAGAAAAAAGGTGCGTGGGTTACGTGCTGTGTTTTTTTCTAGAAGCCTGTATCCCAACTGAAGCACAGTTTGCAAGAGCCCTATTATAGATGTAGTTCTTATTTTATCTGTTTCTTTCAAGGACTACCAGTAGTACTGGTAAAACTTTCTGAAAAATCCAAGCCCTCATGTGAATCCCATATCAGTTATAAGCCATCCTTCCCAGGAGGAGACAGTGCTGGCATGTATGTACTGCCGATATTTTAAAGCAGAGATGAGACATAATGTAATAATTTCCTGCTAGTGAAGCTTTTGCCACAAGGGTTGCAGTCATATATACCTTGTGTGGTAGGAGTAGCACAAAGCTAGAAGTTAAAGCTGAAGGTTTTTGGACTTGGAAGTTGCGTAGTCCTTGTCACTTGCCAAGAAATAGACCTTACAAGAATTATGCAACTGTGCGGATGGTTTAGTGGTTCACTAACATAATACAAGTAACTGTCTTGGCCATGATTAAATTTGATCAGCCACCATTAAAGAACAGCCTCATGTGCGCTTGTGATGTGCAGTAGGTCTTGGGCTGTGAGGATATGAACGCTTAAGGACTTGTGATTTCAGATCCCTGTTTCCTTCTGGGGGAGGTGAGTGTGAGGAGTCGATCTGAAAATAATACTGTGCATGGAGGAAGTCAGGGATCAAAATTTTTATATGTTCTAAAAAGTTGAAATAATAAACTTTTTAAACCATAAAGGCAATAATATTTCAGTGGAAAGAGCTCCCTAACATGTATTTGCAAACCAGACTTCCACTTGTACTAGGTACTGCCTTTAGTTTCTGAATAGCGGTACACAGAAATGATTTAGTCTGTTCTTTGTGAGAATCCAGATAGGCGCATTGGGGACTACTTAGCGATATCACTCAAGTCTCCTTATTAAACTAACTTTTAAATACTTTCAAGAATTCCAAGTAAGGCTCCGCCAGAAGCATAAAGTCAGACTTGCCTTAGCTCACAATTGAAACATGAATGTTCTTCCTGTATGCCATTAAACCAAAGTGTCAGGGGAATAGGAATTTTATAGATGTTAGTAAGAACACATGTGCCTGTGGCTCGTGTGAAAGGCTGGTGCATTGTTTAGACTGAAGTCTCTTAAAGAGCAACAAAAACGCCAAAACAAAAAACCAAACCACCACCCACCCCACCCCCAGTTTGAAAAATGATGGTATACTCTGACATTTTACAGTTGTATGTAATGTATCTTTGGAGGTGGTTGACTAGGATGATGAAGATACATACGTGATCCTTAAAGAATTTTACTGGAATTGCATTATGTGCCTTGTAGCGTTCTTGGCTCTTGGTTTGATTTTTAATTTGCTCATTAGGAATATAAGGCTTAACCTTATATTTCAAGAACTTTTTCTGCTTTTAAGGAGAATACTTACGGTAACTACTGTCTTGCTTCTGAGTTATGTTGCAAACGCGTACATTTTGTAATAGTGGCAGAAACACCATAGTTGAGATGGGGAGAGGGGGGAGGCGTGAATCGTCCAGTTCTTGTCCATGGTGTTTGTTCCCCCTTCTCACCCCCCAAGTTGTCTAGAGTTGTTGAACTTGTTGTATAGAATACCAAGATCTTAGTGTTTGCTGAAGAAAAGTCTTGTCTCTTTTGGCACTGTGTAATGCTTTCAGAATCACATGTATCTTCTGTATAACATTGTCCTTTTTAGGAATTCACAACATCGGGTTCATCGAACACAGACACTGGAAAAGTGAATGGGAGCTTGGAGACCAAATACAAGTGGGCTGAATATGGGCTGACTTTCACAGAAAAATGGAACACAGATAACACTCTGGGAACAGAAATTGCAATTGAAGATCAGGTAACAGATTAGATAAAACAAATAAATACTCTCCTAACTACTAGCAGAACTGAATTTATAGCTTTATCTTATCTTCTCCCCCCTCAATTAGATTGCCAAAGGCTTGAAGTTGACATTTGATACAACTTTCTCACCAAATACAGGGTAAGAATTCTTAACCTTTCTACTTTATTTAGGGCAGTAACAACACCCATGGTCAGTCAGTAAATGTTCATCTGGTCTGTTGTATTGACAGAGACGTTTGTATGGTTTGCTATTGATCCAAATCAGCAAATCCCAATGCTAAAGGCTTCTGCTGTTTAGCATCACATCTTATTCTACAGGGTTAGCATTGGACATTTCACAATAGCCCGCTTTGCTTATTTTCTGGGATAGAAATACTTGGAAGATTGCAGGAGTCATGAAAATGCCTTTGCATTCATCACAGCATGCCCGTTTGTGATAGCCCTGTGCTTTTGTGACGGGCTAGCTGTGCTTTGGCCCAGTCTAGCAGATGCATGTGCATGACATTTGGATTACACTGTGTAGAGTCGTGTGGCTCAAATTTGGCAGTTCTTTGAGGAAGATAAAGCCTTGTCTTAAGATAACTATTTCTCTGTTTCAGAAAGAAAAGTGGTAAAATTAAGTCAGCTTATAAACGCGAATGCCTAAACCTAGGTTGTGATGTTGACTTCGATTTTGCTGGACCTGCAATCCATGGTTCAGCTGTCTTTGGTTATGAAGGCTGGCTTGCTGGTTATCAGATGACTTTTGATAGTGCCAAATCAAAACTGACAAGAAATAACTTCTCTGTGGGTTACAAGACTGGAGACTTCCAACTGCACACTAATGTGTAAGTACTGAAAATTGTGTCCAGACTTACAGAAGCAGGCTTTGTCTACCTTTCCTTCTGGTCAGAAAACAAATACTTGAAATATCAAGAGGTGCTGGCAAGGCCATTAAGTGGAGTGCATTTTTCAATAGGAAACTCTAAATAAATTATACTTGTATCTCTCTGTTTCACAACAGTAAATACCTGTGGCTTGTTAACACTTCTAGCATAATATATGCTACAGCTTACCAAGTACTGAAGTACATCTAAACTGGAAGTGCAATTCAGTTAAGCAGAGCTGATCATAATGCTTTTTCCAGCTTTCGCATTAAATTGAACTGTATCTGACTATAATTTAAGGGCAGTAGTTTTGTCAGAGGTAGTAATTAGCGTTGTACTGTTTAAGTAGGCCAGTCGTAGTTTCTGGAGCAAGAGTAGAGCTTTGCTTTTGGACTTTTTGAGTAGGTTCTTCATCTTACCTGTCTGGGATGAAGAGTGCATGAAACAGAGTGTAACTAAACAAGCGTAAGACATCTTGTTCATGAACTTTCTTCAGACTTGCTGCCTTTAGATCTTAAGTGTTCTTTAGAGCAAGCTGATCAAAACCTATTAAAGAACATGGTGTTGTCAATCTAAGTTAATAAAAATTGGCATTGTTCTAGTGCGTTCAGTTAGGAAATAACTTGATTTTTGAGGTGGAAGTTTGTCCTTTCGGAGCAGGAAGATGGGGATTGTGTCTGGGTTTATGGAAGCTGAGGGGTATGGGAGGAAGCTACCGAACACTTCATGGTCTGGGCTGTAAGAATTCCATTTCAGTTTACTAATGTCAAACATTGTGACAGATCTTTAAAAAGGTCATCTAATTCTTTAGGAATATCATATGTATTCAATAATCATAGAATTCAGAATGCCTGTTTCTGAACTATTAACATTTATCTGTTAGTTTTTTAAGGATGTGATCTGGAATTACATTCAAGTACTTAGTTCAACATTAATGTGAGGATTAGCTGTAGCACTCCGAAATATCTCTCCCCCCCGCCCTGAATTATTGCATTTTAATTTTGCCCCAAAGCCTTTGTTCATTTCCCCTTCTCCTGTCAAAATGTGAAACAAGTCAAACTTCTGGAATTCTTGTTTGAATTCAAATTTGAAGTAGTTTAAAAAAAAAAAAAAGTTGGGATCATCTAAATATAGAAACTAACCTTTTTGTTTAATTTGTGCAGCAATGATGGTTCAGAATTTGGTGGGTCAATTTACCAGAAAGTGAGTGACAATCTTGAAACTGCTGTAAACCTGGCTTGGACAGCAGGTAGCAACAGCACTCGCTTTGGCATTGCGGCTAAATACAAGTTGGATTCCACTGCTTCTATCTCTGTAAGTATGGCTCTAAACAAAAGGGTTATGCTAAGCACAGTGTATTTGCAGTTTCTGCGAATCTGTGTGTTAATAGTACAAAAGAAGGTAACAGGTCAGGAAGTCTTGTAGGAATTACTCTTACAATCCAGGCAGTTACAATTAAACCAGCAGTATTTAAATTCTGTAATGTTGCATACCGCAAAGTCTCTCCTAGAATCTGACTGTCAAATGTTGTGCTACTCTAGAGGACTTAATGTATTTTAAAAAAAAATTGAAAAAAAATCTTCATGTCTAGTTTACAGAATTTTTTTTAAAAACAGTTTTTGGGTTGCTCTGTCACGTTCTCATGGTAGGAACTCTGGCGATACTGGTTAAAAAGGCAATATGTGGAAAAGTTTTCTGTATGTTACAAAGTTAGAATTGAACCTGGATTGTTGGAATCGTCCTATAGAGGAAATGATGCAATGTGAGATAAATAATTTTGCACATACTGTTAGTGATGATATTATGAAATGTTTGCTGCTTGACTGATTGGACCTGCAAGATACAAATCCTGTTGTAATAGTATGAACAGGGAGGATTCTTCTGAAGTGCCTTGTTTTGGGAGGCTGTGGTGGGAAATTGCTATGGCCTTCTGAAGAGGGGGGCGTATTACTATTACTCCAGTAGTAGTTCTCCCTGCCCTTACATTGTTTGCTCCTAAATATGTTACTTCTTCAGCTGTAAGTTGGGGGGCAAGGACATAGCTGAGAAGAGAGAATCCAGTAAGCACAGAGATATTGAAAGAACCAGTAAAATTTGGTTAAGTTGATGATGGCAGTGTTGCCCTAGTTATTCTAGCTTCTGAATGATGACAAAGAACTAATTAGTTACAACATTTAAATTGCTTTTGTCTTGGGTTTTTTTCAGGCAAAAGTGAACAATTCTAGCCTAGTTGGAGTGGGTTACACCCAGACCCTGAGGCCAGGTAAGGGTTATCGCACAAATTATGTCACATACATAATCTTTTATACATCACAAAGAAAATCTTTGAGGCTTATGCAATTATATGCAACTACTTCCCTTCTTCAGAATAATTTTGTCTTGAAGGCAAAGTAGATGTTTTACAGTAGCTTATGTTGCACATCAAGCTTCTATCTAAACAAGACAAATTCCATTGTATCTAATGGTATTTCTGCACCATGTTCCTCGTGGATTTGTGTTGGAGCGGACTGTATTGTGTTTGATAGCTTAGCTTTAGGCTGCGCAAAGCAGTCTTTTTTTTTAGGATTGCTTTCTCCATATCATATTGAATGAGAGCAGGTCTTGAAATAATGATTAATTGTCAAAAGAACACACTGCCTGCTCTTCATGTTCAGTAAAAAAACCTCCAGAACTTAACTTGTTCTGCGTAAATATGAAAACACCTGTTAATGCTATATTACCGTTGGTTAGTTCCTTTGTTGAAAATCAATAAAAATCATAGTTTCATTCTGTCCCTTCCATGATGCAAGGGTCTGTCTTTCTATGCTTAATTTTCCTTCTTCTTTGCTCACCTTAATGTAGAAAAGGAGAGCTCTGGTGTACGTACTAGTTAGATGCTTTGTATATCCATGTTATAACACAGCATTTACAAAAAGCATCTAGCTTGATTCACATGACTAGCTCTCAATAGATTTCATGGGTAAATGGATTCTTCTGTAGAAATCTTTAGAGGAAAGTAGTGAAATAAAAAAAAGAGCTACAACTGGGACTTGTAATGACAGCGGTTGAGTTGCATGAAAGCTACTCTGATCGTATGTTGTAATCATGCTGTTTAAAAATCTTACAGGTGTGAAGCTTACACTGTCTGCCCTGATAGATGGAAAGAGCATCAATGCTGGTGGCCATAAACTTGGTCTTGGCCTGGAATTGGAGGCTTAAAAAGATGAAGAAACTGCTGCAGAGAAGGGATATCAGAAGAATTTGGCCTTAAAATGTATTTCCAATGTGACCAGCAGGCTTTTTTTTTTTCCAGGAAGGATGACCTAGAACAAGAGCTGTATTTGAAGCATTTAGACAGTTACTTGTTAGCTGGTTTCTAGTTAAATTGGTTACCCATCTAGTTAAAATTCTGCATTAGTGCAGTCACTTAAACATTATTTAAATGTATTTAACTGTTTAATGCGCTACCCACAAATAATGAAATAGACATTTATGAAAACTGTACAATTGTGTGCATGTTTGTTTTTATGTTCCTTTTAACATTCGATATTGCCATTGAATGAAAAATGGATCAGTGGATGTTTTGAAATGAGGTCAACAATTTTGTTAAATCACCTGAAGTAGAAATACATTTGGTATCCCAAGACAAATTATGAATAAAACAAGTACATACACATACCTGTGCCTCAGATATTTTAAGAGTTTAGATATGAGGGTAGTGCTCAGTTAAGTTGTAACTTTTAACTTAAAATAATCCAAGAAGTAGTGCTCTATACCTTTGTGCAATTAAGGATCCCCACCCATGGCAACACTCAATATAGATGATTTTCACTGAACAGTTGGATTCCTCAAGCAAGCTGAATGTGCTTTTCTGTCAGGTAAGATTTGTCATGACACAACGGTCTAATTCCCCGTGTTCCACGGGCAAGATTTACTGCGTTACTAGTTGGCCTCCTGATGCAAAGAGTGCAGAATGATGTACTGGGCACACTGAGACGTTTAAGAACTGCTCCTTGATGCTTTTGCTCAAGGGGTGAAAAACCTCGCCACAAACACACCTTTTGCTTATATTTGTATGAAGTGAGATGTGTACCTGCAATTGAATGTAACAGTGTAACGGTATAACAGCCTGCTTATCCCAACTGCTGTGAGAGGTTTCTGCTTAAAATGACTGAAATAAAGGCTTAATTTTAAATGGAGACAGGAAAATGTATCCGATTTTGATTTCCCTTTGACTAATAAATCTTGGCAGATACCCATTTTAAGTCCAGAAACATGCAGAGTAATGGAAAAACTCATGTTTAAGAGAGTTTTTAAGAGAGAATAGAGGCATGAGGGATATTTGGTCTGTGAACATAATGTCCCTTAAGGTCAAACATAACTAGCTGTGAACGCATTTAATGTGGAATATATTAAATACATGTAGTTACAGTACTTACACTTAAGAATGGGGATTTATTGAGTTCAGGGGAGTGCCTGGAGCCTACTTCTTACAGTCTCTCATAGCTGAGAAGGGTATCTTGATACTTGGTCTTGCAGTGTGTAGTTCACAGCAGCTTCTTTATAGGGCAGGTGGCTAGCTTATGATCAGGAAGCTTTACCTCTGGTTTGCAAGCTGTGTTTGGGTTCATGCTGGATTAGACTTAACCCCCCTAAAAGTCCTAGTGGTTTGCTCCAGGTCTTCTGTCCTGCATTGTTGCCCTCATACTCAAATTCTCGAGTTAAGTACTCTGTTGTAAACTGCCTGTGTTCAGGCTTCAGCTGTGGAACAGCTGAGCCACCTTCTTTGCAGAAGGTAGAGCAGAGCTTAAGCTTCCAGCTCAGGCTCTTGAGCAGGCTTGCTACTAGTGTATTTGACTAGTTTTGTTACGTGACAAAGAGGAGACTTGGCAGCATTTGTGCTTTGGAGTACCTTTACTGCTGTTGTCACTAAATGCCCTTTTCTGAGGAGCACTTCCACCACTTGGTGATGGAAGAAGCATGTAAGGTGCAGTTTGTTGCTCTTTTATTGTGTGTTAACGTTCGTAAACTGTATTTTCAGTTTGAAGTGTTTTTATGTGCGAGACCCCTTAAAGCTACAGACCATGGGGCCACGCATTTGAATTCTAGTACAGGTTCTCTTTTTAGTATAACCATCTTTGGTGCCTCACAGAGTGTGTCCAGGCTTCTTCTGAAAAACAACAAAAAAAAAAATGCTGCGTGCCTGTATGCATTGTCCAGCTGTAGCACATGGGCAAAAAAGGACTGTCTTTTGCTTATGAACGATGCCTTGTTTGCATCCTTAAACCAGCATGGCTGGAACACTGATGTTTCTCAGTTTTTGGAAGCTTTTGATAGGGTTGCGGTGGTCTGACACTTTTTTGGTGGTGTTTTGTTCTGTTGTGGGTGGGTTTGGTTTTATTGTCTGTGGTGGTTTTTTGGGTGTTCTTGGTTTTGTGTGTGTTTTTTCTTTTTTTTCTTTCAGAAACAACTACTCTAACCCTTTTCTTTGTGACCTGCTCACCTCTAGCTGTTTTTCCTGGGGTCACAAAATGGACAAGTGAAATAAAAGCAGATATTGCAGAGTTTCTTTTCAACTCTTCATACAAATTAGTAATGGAAAGCTTGAACGTATTCATTTTACTCTGTTTTCATGTGCATCACTTTACTAGTCCTCAGCCTTTAAACCTTAAGTAGCTTCATTTGTCCTAATGCTGATAGGCAACTGGAGAAATAAAAGGGCTCTGCAGTAGTTAAGACAACTGTGAAAACGTGAGTTTTCCTGAAGTATTCTGTCATAAATCACTACTTGGAGCATAAAAAGGAAGTTCGGTGCCTATCTCTTGACATCTCTCAAGTGAGGCTTATAAAAATGGCTTTCAGACTTCCTTTTGAAGTGTGTCACAGAAGCTGCTGGTGTAATTGGAGTTTTGTGGTAAGGAATGTCGGTAGTTTAAACAGCTCCATTTTGTTAGAACATGTAACAAGCCTTAATGATAACTTTCAGTGCTAGCCAGCCTTTCCTCAGGTGTTATTCAGAATAAAATAAACACTTGAGAGAACTAATGACCTGAGCATGGCTGTCCATCTTGTTTGTGTGAACTGTGGCATTGCGTTCCTGCCTGGTACAGCTGGAGTAGGGGTTATTTGTGGGCATATTGCAAGAAGGCTTAATCATGCTTTCATAAATAAGAATCCTTTCACATGAGATTATGATGCCCTGGACTTTGGCAGTTACTGAGTGACTCAAACATTTATGTTCTCGCTGTGCTGTAGAAATTCTCCAGGTTGTTTCAGTTAACCTTGCACTCTTCATGTGGTTCACCTTGGGTGTGTATTCTTAAATCTGCCTCTTGCACACTGTAGTCGTTCAAAATCAGGAAGTTTGTTTGGGGCTATTTCAGAATGAGCATGGAAGCCTTCCACCCCCAGGCACTGGGGCACAGGTGTTTACCTTTCCCTTGGCTGTTGCTGGGATGAAGCCAGGTAGTAATGGGAGTGTGCTTTCTGCCCTCTGAATGTCCTGGCCTGGTGTTTGGCATATTACTGCAACAGACTGTCCGCCGGGCACAAACACGCACTTAAATCTACGGTGACTGCGCTTCTGTAGGAAGTGGAACTGAGCAAACAGAAGACGGCCCCTGCACAGATGATTCAGCCCTGCTTATGTCAAAGGTCCTTGCTTCCTTATCACACCAGTCAGCAAAGACAAGCAATTCTGTGCAAGGTAAGCCACCAGTGATGACAAATACTGGGTCACACCTGTGCCAGCAGTGTCTTAATGGCAGGTACAAATGCTTCCTGGGAACTGGCAAAAAGGAAAACCCAAAGATAAAGCTGGTTGGGTTGTCAGCTGCCCTTTGCAGTGGGTTATTTCTGTTCCTGATCTGGAATAAGAATAAAAACACAGATTATACCAATTATTGTAGTGTGCATTCATTGTATTCTAGTGACATTTCCCTTCTAGTGATTGCTTCTGGGCCTGCCTTTTAGTTGCCCCTTGTGTCTGTTTTTCCACCTGCTGCTAGGTCAAAGGGAAAGCAATAAACAACTGAACTAATTTTTGTCAGCCTAACATGCATCAGTATGAAACTCTCAGCTGAAGTAGAAGATGCTGTACATGTAAAAAGAGACAAACTTCTTTTAATTGCATATTATTTTTCAGAAATTGCTGTGCAAAACTTAGAAAAACGCTTATCAGAAAAATGTGGGGTGTTAGACACCGAGATGTCGTTCATATCTATGCTCGTTTATCTACTGGCGTTGGGAAAAGCGCTGACAGACCTTTAAAGATGGCAAGCAGTCAGACTTTGTTTCAGCTCCAAGCATTTGACCTGTACTACAGCATGTGTTTTTAAACGAGGATTTTCTGCTGAAACCAGCACCATGGCACTGCCTGCAGTACAATTACTCATGCTTAACAGTAGCGTGCACGCTACAAGTCTTCCAAGGGTTTGTGGGTGCTTTCACGGGGCGTCCCTTGTCCTGGATCTGTGGGGGAAGCCCCTAATGCCAAAGCAGTGACTGTTTAATGATTTTTGCGTTGGTAGCAGCTCAGTACCTTTTTTTGTTGACTTTGACCGTGCTCCTGTGAGCACCAAGATACTACATGGCTACCGCACAAACCTCATGCACTTTGCTCGGTGGGGCTGGCGGGCTGGGTTCGGGCGAGCTGGGGGTGCTGGGCCCGGGGCCGGGACTGGGGGGGATGCGGCCCCCGGGGACGGCGGCCTTTGCCCCTGGGTGCTTTATCGGCCCGTGGCGGCGTTATTAAAACCACGCCTGAATCGTTATTAGGCACAGGTAACTCCTTCACCTCAGCCAGCGCAAGTCTCGCTACGCTGCGTTCCGCTGCGCTGTGGGCAGGCCGCTGCCGGCGTGAGGAGGGCCGCGTCTTCCCGCCTGGCCGCCACCGAGGCGCTCCCCGCCGCAGCCGCTGAAGGGGCGGCTGCTGTCACTCACCGTTCCCAGCCACCCGCGCCCCGGTGCCTGCCCGGGCGGCAGCGGCGGGCGGGCGAGGGGCCGGGGCCGGGGCCGGGGCCGCTCCCGCCGGCGGCGGCACCACCGAGAGGGGCGGCGGCACCACCGAGAGGGGCGGCCCCGCCCGGCCGCGGCCCGACAGCGCCACCTGGTGGCCGCCGCGGCCCCGCCCGCCGGCGGCGGAAGCGCTGCTTCCCGCCCCTGAGGGCAACCGGCGGGAGGGCGGCGGCGGCGGCTCTGGGCCTCGGCGGTGGAATTAGAGGGGGAAAGCCCCGTGCCCGCCGGGCTGCTCAGATCTCCTCCAGCCCCGGCTCTGGGAGACCTGGGCAGCGTGCGCCGGCGTCGGAAGGAGCGGGTGGTCCCGCTCTCTGACCGCCCGCATCCCCTCTCCTATCTAAAGAAAATTAATTAGCGAAGCAGGTTATCTTCCTGCCTGCTGCTCTGCTCCTGACTTGACAATACTTTCGTAGAAACCTCCACACGGCCCGGCATCCGTTGGTTTCCAAGGAGGCGTTCTGGCCCCCTCGACTTCAAAAAGCGCTTTCCGACAGGAGGACAGGGCACGCCAGCTGCCAAAAACCGAACAGCAAAGGGGAAGGCCTCAGAACGCTGCCTGGCTCCTCGTCGTCCCGTGTCTGGTGGCACCAGGCGCCTTGGCAGGGCTGGACCGACCCTGCGCTGCCACAGTGTATGCAGCTCGCAAACTCTTCCCCCATCTTTGCAATTAATTTAAGTCCCAGTTGAGCAATTGGAGCGTGGGATGGGGAAGAGAGCCCAGCGAGCCTGCTCAGGGCCCGTCCCGCGGGGACGCCGCGGTGCAGCACGTGTTCCCTTCCGCTTGCTGGAGCCGCCGGCGCCGCGGGGCAGCGGGCACCCACCGGGGCAGTCACGGGGTGGTCAGCACTGCCGTGGGGGGTGACTGCACCACCACCCCCTTCAGGCGGTGGGGCTGTTAAAAAGCTGTTGTGCAGGATATTTCCGTTGAGGGTGGGGAGCGAAGACAACATTTGTCTGGACTATTTTGTTCACGAACATACAAAATTTGTCTTTCCTGGACAAAACCAGAAGACCAGTGTGTCCGTGGCGCCGAGGAGTGAACTGTGCAGCCAGCGCCGCTGCCCCGGGCTCCCCACCGCCTGCTCCTGGGGATGCTTCATCTTGTCCTGCTCCCCTCTTTGGGGACCCTCGCTGGCCTTTGGGGCCTCGTTTCCCTGCCCAAGCAGCGCATGCAAACACCTCTGCCAGGCACGTCAAGCCCCTCAGCTGCTGGGGGGCAGGAGGAGTGGGTGCACTGCGGCTACCATGGTGCAGAGGGCTGGGCCCAGGCCAAATTTACAGTTGCAGTGATTTTTTTCCCTTGTTGAGTGGATTGGGTGGGATACAATTGATCAGGAGAGGCACCTGCTGTCACTTTCATTTCCCTAATTGGCAGCATGTGCTTTGGGGAGCAGGGCAGGGAGTGTTTCTGCCTCCCCTTGGTGGTGGTGGTGGTGGTGGTGGTGCTTGAGGTGTGTCCTTTAGCTTGGACAAAAGCCTGCCCATAGTGGAGGAAGGTGTAGTGGCATTTGCTGTAGTAGCGTTTGGATGTAGGCTGCTTGCTGCCCTACCTGGGAGGTTCATCGGTTGGGCTGAACGGGGCGAGCTCTGATGGACAGCCCCAAGGATGTGGCAAGCAGAGGCGGTGGCCGTGCAGCTGTGGAGTCTGCGTGGGTGGGGATGGCACCAGGTGAGTGTGAACGGGCATCTCCGGTGTTTCAGGAATCACTGTTTTATGAAATGTTTTTAAGTAAACTGCAGCTCACAAATACTTCTTCAGGGTACTGTAATTTAGCGTGGATGTAGGCCTGTATTGCAGCCTCTGTAACAGAAGGCTGATCTCCTTCCGTCATGCTTGAGGAAGTATTTTATTTTTGTTTTACTTTTTTGACATTCCTTGGGAAATCTGGTACAGTGTTCAGTCCTGGTGCAAGACTGGTAGGCTTTCAGGTGAGGCCTAATGCTTTGTAGCAAAGGTCCTCTCTGCATTTAAGGTACATCAACGTACTGTTGAAATTGTTTACAGCCCACTCATGTAGCCTGAAGCTCACCTGGTTTAACTTTATCATGCCCATTGTAAGGCGAGTTCATGAGCGTGCATAAATGTTGGAGTGTTGGTAGGTCTCCCTGCCAAGCCAGCACAACGCAACTAACCCACCTTGTCCTTCAAAATCTGTCCCTCTCGTGGGCTGTCTGAACAGTCTGGCTCAAAGTCCCATTTCCTACCATTTCATTTTCTTTTGTGGGAAGCTGTACCAAGAGGTGTGCCGTGCAGTCCCACCGCCGTCATTCGTAGCAGCCTCTCCCAGAGGCGCAGCTCCTCCAAACTCGGAGCGCACCCCCGTCCCGAGAGGAGTGCCAGGGTGGTCGGTGGTTGCTCTTGGTTCCTCCTGTGTATGGCAAAGCACCGCTCACTACCGAGCACAGGGAGCGGCGCTCTGCGGGAAGCATGAGCCCACTGCCTTGCAGGGCTTTTGTGTTAGACTAATCCAGTTTCTTCCTCCTGAAATGAGATTGCTCTCATAGTCGTGTCTGGGATTTCTTGAATTAAAGATACAGTGTGTCACTGTGAGACGCGTGCTTTGGTTGGTGGGGCTGGGGCACACCGGGCTCCTGTGCCGGTCGCACCGCAGAGTGCAGCGGTGTTGGTGTTCCTCGCAAGTGCGTACGTGCCCGCCTTGGCCGCGTGAGCTGAGCTGCCTGCACAGCAGCCAACGGGTACCTGCGGGGCAGGATTTTGGGTGCAAAGACCTCAGCCTGGTTAGCAGCAAGGGAGAAGGGGAAAGAGCAGTGGAGAAGCATTCAAAATGTAAACTTTGCAGAAAAAGAAAGGCTTTAATTTTAATACTTTCCTTCACAGGATAACTTTACTGTTGCATAGGAAACCTCATTCTTACCTCTCCTCTGTTTTTCTTCCCTTCTACTCGATAGCCTTTGATCCCTTGGAGGAAAAGTACAGGGAGTTAGCTGAAATGACTTGGTGTTGCTGTAGCTGTTACAGTCCAATTTTCTTTTATGGAGATGAAGTAAGATAAACGCAAAGCAGAAAGAAAATATAATTAAACACAGAAAAGGCAGTGAGAACTTGTGCTGGTGATTCCCTGATTTCCTCCACCTCTTCTGCTGCAGAAACGTGACCATGGCACAAGGCTGCTTGGCCCTTGTGAGACCTATGAATCCTCTACTGGCACAGGCTGCCTAAAGCCAGCTATTTTCCTGTTGATAGGTTCTCAGTTTATTAGCCTGAAGGCAAAAGAACTAAAATGAGACCTAATAAGGTCAGGAAGGAGCACATAAGAGGTAGAATGCAGAAATGCTTGATCATAAAATTAGAATCTATATTATAATGCCTATATGTAATAGGGATGGTCAAAATTAAGATTGCATGTGCAAATTTAGTTAGTCTTTTGTAACCATCTGAGTGCTTAGCTTTGCGGCCTTAATCATGTGCCTTTAATGCAGTTTGCAGAGGTGACCGTAAGTGGTTCCTAAGGCCAACAGGCAGAGCCTAGCTGCAACTCTGAAGTTTTCATTAAGAGTTTACCATAGTCCATGTCTGGAAGTTTAAATATACACTTGAAGTTAAGCTTGAGCTAAAGGGCATCACTCAGTATCTGGTATGTGAGTGACTATGTTGAAAATCAAGAAAGGAAAACTCAGTAGCACCCATCAAAGTAACCAAAGCTGCCTAAGAGAGGGGAGCGTGATGGGCTTGGTGGCACCTGGGACCCCTTCTGTAACACCGGAAGGAATTTTGGGGTCCCAGATCTCTGGGTGTTGATTAAATGTGGCTGTGCTTTTGCCTCTTCCAAGTTAGTCTTCAGTGATAACCTGGATCAGTCTTGGACTGTGAGGATCGTTCCGATCCCACACAGCAGTCCTTGATGGCGGCCAGGAGAGCTCAGCTTTGGTGCTGAGGCCCAGGCCAGCGGCATGACACCTTACTGGCTCCCTCTTGATGGTCCTGCAGACCTGAGGAGATGGACTGCTGCCTGTTGGTGGGAATAGCTCCCACGGAATGACTGTGCCTAAAATCCGCAACAGCCGTGGGAAGACCCAGAGGTGATGTAGAAGGTGGCTCTACACATCCTTGGAGAAACTGCAGCTTTTTGCACAGGAACCGTTTTTTCAGGAGTTTGACCTAGTGAGTATCATTTTGTAATTGCACTTTGATAGTGAATTAATGCTCCTCTGCACTGGGGATGTCTTTGAGGCTCACTGGAATATAATCTAGCTCTGCTGTTCAAAGGAAACCAATTTCTTTCAGGTTGTATTAATCTCTTTGATATAATACATGACGGCACAGTAGTTGCACAATTAACTGTGGCTTTCTGCTTTGGAACGACCCCACTAATTACTCTACATTGAAAAGATGGATTAAGTGCCTTGGGAGAGCGTTTTATAGCAGCTGACATTTAGATGGCTGGAGGACGTTGAAGGTGACACTGCGGAAATGGCACACCAACACCCTGCTGATGTGCCCGGGAGGCTGAGGAGACGTCCGTAGCTGGGTGGAAGCCATGGGTGAAGGCGCTGAGGGACCCTTTCTCACCACTGCCCGTGGAGCTGGACCTTGCCAGAGGTGGAGGCGGATGTGGGTCCCTCCACGCAGAGTGGTGTGGGGGGCTCGCTGCCCCTCCCTGTCCCCACATAGCCCTTGCAGCTCTGCCTGGATTCAAAGGTGTCTATCGCCATCTCAGGAACCTTCCCACTTCTGCTGGTTGACGCTGTTACTACTCCTCCTGCCTTCCAGGTTTTGACATCGGCAACGTTGACTTGTAGTAGGCAAATGCAAAAATATGTACCTTATAGAGAAACGAAGTAAGCATCGAGTGTCGTGAGCCACAGCCTGTGTGAATTTAGCTGTTATAGCAAAAAGGGCAGGGCTTGCAGGGTAAACAATAATGCTTAGAAGTCAGCATTTTGGATCTTAATATATTAACTTAAGTTTTGTAATTTATCTTTTTTTCTTTTTTGCGCTAGTCCAAGGAGTTACATGTTTTACTTGCCTTTAAATGTAAACTCTCTAGTGTTTGCTTCCTAATAAAATGCATGTTTAAAGATACAAGCGACATCATGGACAAGCATGAGGTTCCTTACAAATAGGCCTAAATCTTATCTCCCACTGTTGCTGGTTTTTATTTCCATTTAGATTTGCAAGCACCCATTTCCCTTTTACAGGTTTCTTTGCACCTGTTTTAAAATCAATTTGTCTCTTTTGTTTTTGCTTCTTTTTTGTTGTTGTGGTTTGGTTTGTTTGTTTTTCTTCTCATGCTGGTGGAAACCCCCTTTCTGTTGCTGGAGGTTGTGCTGCAGGCCAGTAACATCTGGGCTGTCACCCGACGGACTCCTGTGGCCACGCGACGTGCCACATAGAGCCTGGGTGTCCTGTGAACCAGTCTTCCCCTGAGAGCGGATTACTTCTGTTGATGTTTTGCACTTGTGGATCTGATTCAAATTCTTGGTGTTGTGAATGTACAGCCAGGTTCTATCCTGGGTAATGAGTGCTGCGTTGTCGTGCGTGTATGCAGGGTTAGGTGTTGCATTTACTTGTGACAGCAGCAATAACACTCTCTCATCAACTGTCTTTGGCAAATCTAATTTCATGATGTGAGAAAGGTACTACTTTCAGCTCACCAACATAACACAAGTCCCTACCCCGGCATAACTCAAAAGGTTGCTGGAAAAATGCACCGAGTCTCTTGGTTTTTCAGTGGGTGAACAGGAATAAAATTATGAGCCTTTAAACTAAATAATAATTTTTTCCTTGTAGCTTGAGATCTGTTCAATCAATAATCTTTCTACTAACTCTGGGGAGAATTTTAGTTGCCTCCATAAAATGTTTTAATTATTTAAAATCATAAAATATAAGTAGGCACAATTTGCTTGGAACTCATTAGGGAAATATATGAATAAGAAGAAAAGATAATGTTTGCTTCTGCATTAATTTAAAGCAGTCTCTAAAATAAGAAATCTAATCCTGGAAAGCAGTGACTTATCAGCAATGTTTACTTTTCCTATAATAGGAATAAATATTAAAGCAGCTAGTTATGTGCTTATCCCTACAGTACTGCACTGAGCCAAAAAGGAAGATAAATAACTTGTCTGAAATTCCACATTAATTTCCCTCTTTTACAGGTTTTATGTTTGTTCATTTCCTTTTTCAAAACATTGCTTTTAAAATTATTATTATAAAACAGGTGACTTAGAAACCACGAGTAGCTGCAAATGCATGAGACCAATTTGTGTGTGATTGGAATTATGCAGAGGCAATGCTTTATACTCGTGCAGAGCCTTTCATCCCAGTACAAGTAACGGGGCACGACATGCAGCAGCAGCAGAGAAACGCCACTGCCCTGGCGCAGGGCTTGGCAGACCGGGGAGCAGAGCAACTGATGGGCAAGGAAACAAAAAAACCTTAAAGATAGTAAGTGTCTCTGAGGAAGCCTCAGTGCTCGCTGTGGCAGGAAACACTCACCTGCAGCGCTTAGGTGTGCAAAGAGGGAAGAATCGGCTTTGTCGTTCCCTGCTCAGTACTTGTTTGGGACCTCATCAGAAATTCCTCCCCAAAAGACCCTTCTCGTTTTATTTACGGCGTTCCACACTTTCATTCTGGGAAGGACGTGGTAGTGCTGCCGCTCCCATGAAAATGAAATGAGCGGTAAAATCAAACGTGCTGCAAACGGGTGGTGCCAGGGATGGAGGAGGCCTGGGTGGTGTCAGTAGACGAGTTAGATAAAACCAAGCTGTATTCATCTTGGCTAGCACAGACAACACAAGCAGGGATGCAGCTAACTGTGCTACTGTGTCTCAAAAAGGGGCAAGCTGCGAGTTATGGCACTTGCTGCTGTTGCCACCCACATATCGTGAGGGTTGTCGTGCCTGAGACGTGGCGTGTGCCTCAGGTCTGAGCGGCAAGGTTTCTGGGGAAGGTGGGGAGCTGCTCGTGCTTCAAAGGAGGGGATTTGGATGAGGTTTATATTCATGTTCCTTTCCCTGTACCCTAAGGGCTTTATCACAAAAAGCTTGCTAATTGTCTTCCATGAGCAGCAATTCACAGAAAGCGCTGTCCTTGTGTAACGTGGCTAAATTCAAACAGATTAAAAACACTTCATGAGTTTGTTAGGAGGAGGAGGGATGGCAGCGGCAGAGGTTCAAACAAGTGCCTCCGAGTTACGCTTTGCCCAGCAGCCCAGTTTTCCTTTAGGCCTGCAGCAGCGCAGACCGATGACGCTCCCTGCTTTGTCCCCCGCGTGTCCCAGCGGCATCAACAGCTCCAGCGTTGAAAATGCAGAAGTGGGCCTCGAGCATTCAGGAACCCCTGTGTCTGCCCTTCCACGGTGAGTTGTTTCTTCTGGGGGCAGCCCTCCCTCTAGATTTCTCAGCACCCAGTCTGAGCCCTGAGCGTTTTTCACACTGCAGATAACGCCAAGCTCTTGCTATCATTCCTCTGGGTGTATCAGAGAGGGCCAGCACAAAGCGGGAGCATGGCAGCACGCTGAGCAGGTGTCATCTGCTCATTTAATTAGCTAGTAGAGATGCAAAGTCTGCTCTGAAACAGTCTTCTGTTCCTTTCTCTGTCACCCATCCAAAATCAGGACACAGCGTTTCAAATGTTACATCTTTGGAGCAGGGACTGAGATACCCAACCAGCAGCTGGGACTACATGCTTTCATTCTCATGGTGGCTTCTGGGAGTTACTGCACTAGGGGGAATTTTCTTTTCTTTTCTCTCTCTCTCTCTCTTTTCTTTTCTCTTTTTTTTGTAATGCACTATCCTTCAGCACCATTTGCTTCTGAGCAAGTCCCAGCTCTATGTTTGGCACCTGTGTTGGCCTCTCTGGGGTCAACCCTTGCAACTAGAAGAGATGCTAGTGTTGCATGCACAGCTGGGTGGCGGGGTTTGGGCAACAGCTGTGCCCCCAGGTCAGCTCCTCTTTAGGGGTGGAAAATCCTGAGCCTCCACAGTGTGAGCAGTAGCTCGGGCAGGCGTGTTACCGGGGAGGGATGAGCAGACACGTAAGCTCCCATACGTGTTAGAGAGAGACAAAGACTTGTGCCGCATTATCGTGCGGTCCACTCTCGCCACCTAATGAAAGCCTAAAATCCCATTGTCCCCACAAATTCCCCAAAGCTGATTCACCACTTGAATTAAACCATAATTATGTATTATCAGCAGTCACTTTATAGTAAGGTTGAAGGATTAAATGCAGTTAGCGGTGATGAATTCCAGACGCGCAGGACAGAAGCCTGAAGAGAAGGCCAGCTTCTGAGTAACTACAAGATAGAGTGTAATGTATTCTAAATATTTGATTCAATTAAGCTTCCTTCTGCTCTTTGTTTCAGCTTACAGATGGCTCATCAATCTATAGTTTAGGGACACATTGCTATTCTTTCTAATGGTAATTACGTGATCAGGATGGAGACAGGTTTGATTAAATGCTCACACTATGCTCTGCATATTTAAAATGGAGCAGAGTCCAAAGCAGAGGCAAAACGCTAGCCCGCGGCTTCAGCCTCAGGCAGTCGACAGGTCTTCCTCTAGCATAGGTGACGGGGACTTTGCCAGTTCCCACCATTCAAGGAACAGGAGTTTTTGAATTCATGTTTGTATCTGGTTTTGAATGTTGTTAAACTGTTATTTGGCAGTTTCTTGCAAAAATACTCATGGTGCTTGCCCGTTTTTGGCTCGGCTTTACTGAGAGGATTCTTGCAACTTGGAAATCAGTAGCAAAACAGTTACAGAATCTGTGATCGATCTTCCAGTGACTCCTGCGTGTTTGGGGAAGGCCATCATGCTACTTTTAGGCCAGGGTATGTATCCTTAACAGCTGGTAGCTCACTCGTGATTGCCAGTTTACAGCCTCTGAAAGCAGGAATATTTGAGAGGATTCCCCAGCTGTTAGTGTGTCCCATTTTGTGTTTGTAACCCTTACAATTTTTTGTTATCTACTTAAAGTAAAACTGTAATGTAGAACATGGCCAGAAGCTTTGTGTGCAAACATATAATGATCTTTTATATTCCTTTAGCCACTCCATCTGAGAGCTATTATAGTCATTAAGACTTTGGTAAGGTGTTGTTTCTTTTATGCAGATAAAATAATTGAGGCATGCAGAGGTTTGAAGCTCTGAGGGTGAAACTGTAAGCAGAAGAAAAAATTGGGCAAGCTTTATGCCCTATTTAAAATCTCATTTAAGGGCCATAGGCACCTTGTCCTGGCCTTCTCCCAGGCATGGATTTTACTTTACAGCAGCCAGTCCTCAATTCAGCAAAGTACTTAAGCACATCCTGACGTGCTTTGCTGAATCAGGGGTTTAAGTAGAAGTGACAGAAATAGAATTGAGATCTCCTCACTCATAGCCCCGCTCTGAAACCATCAGGCAACGCTTCCTTTCTTCATTACTCTCCCACTGCAGTATACTACCACGAGTGTCTGAGACACGTAAGACCTGTGCCCTGAACACCTGCCCCTTATCAGAACACAAGCCCACCCAGATGAAATTTCAAAAATGAGCTGAGTAGTCAATTCTAACAATTTTGAGACTTGAAATCTTTGTCCCCCACTGCCTTGAGTCATTTAAGTGCATTATTTAAGCAAATGGAAGAAGGATTCTCATAGCTCTGGTGCAGCTTCTCTACAGGAAGCCAACAAATCTAAGGCGACCTTTTTCTTCAATATACTTGCAATACCCTTCCAGCGTATTAGTCTCCCAAAACAGTAGCCAGTGGAGCATTTGCCTGTAAAATGCTAGTTTCGGTTTCTTGTTTAATTAGGTTTGTTCTGTAATAAGAATTTCAGGCTGAAATAAAAAGCCCTAAAAATTAGTTGTTACTATTTGTAATTCACCATGGAACGAACTCATTAGCTGGATTCTTATTCTCTAGCTCAAACAGAATATGCCTCATGCCCCCTTAAGTCTCTTTCATTGGTCGCAGGTAAAATGAGCTTTTCCAACTACTGTTTCTTGATCAAAAATTTTATAAAATACATCAGGATAAAACAAGAATAATGGATGACAACAGCAAATGAAGTTAACTAGGACTTAAGAATACTGCAGGAAAAATACTTTACTAGGGCACGGAAAAAGCAAAATTTTGTTACACGCTGCCTAGGGAAGGGAATCTCTGCTTGCAGTAATTATTTAATAGCCAGTTAACAGCTGTATTGCATCCTCATCCAATCATCATTTCCTTCTGCAGACTTGCCACCAATGCTCTGTGCTCGAAAGTTTCTAGGAAACAAGCACCAAGCAAGTTGCTTCTTTGGCGGGCAGGTGGGAGAGAGAGGGATGAAGGAGGAAGAATTGTCTTGGTTTTCTTCTTGCCCATTTGTTCTTCCTAAATTCTGACTTTAAAAAAAATCTACCTGCACTGTTACCTAGGTTAAAGAAACCCAGTCCTTGCACACACAGGTTTTAGGGAGTGCTCTGTATTGGAAACCCTGTTTGTCCTTTGACATGCTTTTAAAGACAACTTTTTTTTTTTTCCAGATGGTGTATATTGGAGGCTTTGTATGTAGTACCCTTCAAGGATTACCAGTGACTTTCAATATCATTAGTTTGAGAAGGCTAGCAATCTTGTACATTTCATTAAAAATCCTTTTTTCTATTATGGCTTTTAACATCAGTAAACTCCACTTCTTTTCCTTTTGACGGTAGCAGTGATCATTCTGCTGCTCGGTAGCCTCTCTTCAGACAGAAAATGACTTTGTTGTATTGACTGAGTTGGAACTCAGTCGTTCTACAGAGGGCAATGTTTTTCAGCCACTGTCTTACAAGGACAACTTCACGTAAGTTCACTTGCTTTATTACAATTAAAATAAGAAACCATAGTAGATCTTAAAATAAGTCTCTCTTCCCAACTTAGCTGCCCTTAGGATTTTGGTGCTCCTAAAGTCTGCTTTCCTAGGCTATGCTATCCAGTGGAGATACAGGCTAAATAACCATTTTTGATACTGCTCCGCCTGCATTTTTCCTGATGATTTGATGCTGCTTGTTGTTTCCCAACTGCTAGGCTTCCTCCAGTTACAACTTGAACGCTAACGTGACTCCATCCCCCATTGGGAGCATGCTGATATTGACTCGTGCATCCCTGAGAAGCTTCTCGTTGAGGTGGTGGATGCTCTGGGTTGCCAAGTCACCCTTTCGTGGTTTTAGCACCCTTCCACTCCAAAGGACCTATTGAAAAAAGAAACGTCATGCACCTTATTTTTTCCAAAGCTTCCTTTGTGGTCCAAGGAACATACTGGAACAAGTCCTGCATATTTTCTAGAAACTGGTGTTATTTATTGTATTCCAGATTTCTAGTAGTCTTTGACATGGAGCTCTCATAAGCAAGTGGGATTGGGAGTCCACAGAATTGGCTAATTGTACTTCTGCTGCAAATTAGAAGCCAAAATGAAAAAAGATGTGATTAAACATATGTATTTTTAAAAGCCCCTGTTCAGCTGCCACCATAACCCTGAAGGTGCCTGAAGTTTAACATCGTCCTTTGTTTCTAGTGAAAGTTATTAATTGATAATTTATTAGTAGTTACCAATTACAACTGCTACCTTTTGATCTTGCTTAAGTTCTGTACATAGTAGAAAATGCCAAGACAAATCAGAGTAATACAGAGCATTCTCTGTAATGAATTACAAAAAAAATTGTTAAGTTTCTGCTATCACAGGCTGTTTATGTACTAACATAAACTTAACACATTACTACTTACTTCTATAGGATTTTATTCTTTGCTTATATTGGTGTTCCATATAGTTTACTTCAGGAATTTATGTTGAATTTTAAAAGCCTCCTCTGTATAACATGGAACAAACATGTTGCAATTGGCAACCAAGTTGCAGGTCAGAAATTGCATTACTAGAATCCCACTGTGACTTTCTTTTTCCTTTCCCAGAGGCAAAAGCAGTAACTCCCTGCACTACTACCACTACAGCTGCAGTACTTACATTATCAATAGCTATTATTCCCCCTTTCTTTATGAGGCGCAAACATTTTTCATAGTACTCGTTGCAGCTTTCTTTATCCGCATCAATGAAAGCAAAGTCGAAGGTTTCTGCTTCTCCACTGGCCAACAGTTCATCTAGATGAGCAACGGAGTGAGTCGTTACACCCTGGTTAATGTTGTGTAGGAGGAAGTCATCCATTTGTGTCAAAGTTCTCATTAAATAATGTTTTCGGTGCCTTGACCAGGCAGCCTGTTCCTCTACAGCTAATTACTAGAAAAGCTTATCCCACAGAAACCAATCTAGACACGATGTATGCCATAAAATACTCAGTTACTGAGTTCTGCCTACTTGGAAGTTCACGGAGTAGTTCTAAACCTGCACGATACCGCTGGGACTGCTGAATGGTGCAGTAAAAACAAGTCAAGCAGTTTGAAACTGGACACACTCTACACCTTCAGCTATTTTTTGAGCTGACTGAGGAGAACTGTTTTCTTAAGTGGATTAGGTTTTTTCTCACATTTATGAACAGGTCCTAAATGCTAATCTCTCATTGATGATCAAGTGCCATGATACAGGTCATGAACAAACCCTGTCAGAGATCTTTATCACAGCAAAAGACTACTCTAAGTCCCTCTCTGGGCCAAGGCAAGAGGAATTCAGTTTTAAGTTCTCCTAAATGGGCTTCTTGACCAAGAACTCCAAATCGTCAGTTGTGGAGGGGCTGACTGCTGCCTTCCTAAGGTTCTCAGCCACCCCTCTCACCTGCCCTTATCCTCTGCCAACAGAGGATCTTTTTGTCTGAAGCATTGCCTAGACAAAGCTGTCCATCAGGCTTCAAGGACAGTGCATCCTAGCAGGCTGCTAATATTTGCCTCTTTAGAAAAGACGGATGAATTCGGAAGTAATACAAGGTTATGAATGGATCTGTGGATCCATCAAACACCTTTGCTGGAAACCTTCTTCCACTACCTCCATTCCTAGCAAATTTCTTGCATTTTCAGAATATTTATTAATATTCCCTCTCCCCCACATCTTCTCTTTACCTGAATGAGAAAAGTCATTGCCTTTCTAATGGCCTTGCCTGCTTTTGGCACATCCTAAATTTGAACTCCTCTGGACACAATTCAGCTGTTATACCCTGAGTTTTATATTGGCTTCTGTATTTTTTCTGCACCTCAGCCCTTTCAGAAAACTTCCTGTCTATAAAAAGAAATACTTGCGTAGAATGGACAATGGATAAAAGAAATTGGGCTTTGCTTAATTAATCTGTTTTAATCAGCTTTCCCAGAAGCAGCTGACAATAGTACTTCATAGATTAAACAAGGCAATGGACAGGAGAGGTGAGTGACCAGTACAGCCCACTACACAGGACAAGCATTTTCTTCCTCTCTGCTAGCAGGAGAACTGCGAACTTCTGAAGTTTTCAGATTTTTTTTTTTTCATAAATATAAGAGAAGCTGTCTCACTGGTAGCAAAGGGATCACATCCACGAGCATGTTTGGTCTTAGATTTCATCAGTATTATATCCATCTTCTATTTCTAGGGAAGGGTAAAAAGTATTTTAGGTTACTTACCAAGTGTTTGAATTGCTGGCTTAATCCGCAGGTCAATTTTGTGCTCTACTCCTGCCTAGAATGAAAAAGAACAAAGAGTTGATGAATGTGGTCAAGAAATAACCTGTTACTAGGTTGCACTCAGGGGGTGACTGGTGTTGATATTTTTCTATGTTACAGCACTTATTTTTCTTTCCAGGTTGAACTGTCTCAGCCTCCTTTAATGATGTGAATGCTTGTGTGTGAACATGCAAGTCCAAAATCCAATGCAATACCAAAATCCCTTGACATGCAAATGCAGCTGTCCCAAATACATAACAGAAGAGATGCTGCTTACCTCCTTCCACAGTGGCTTTCCAATTTTGACATAGTCCTCATTTATATCACAGGCAATAACTCTGCCATTATCTGGCAGGACAAGTGCCATATTCAAGGTATTATAACCTGTGAAAACACCTAGGAAAGAGTCATCAACGCTTACCATATTGTGGGGAGAGAGAAAAAAAAAAGATAAATAGTGAACTACAGGGCTCCTTTCAGGAATAAAAACCCCAAAGAAGTCAAGGACGGCGATTTGTTAATGGACACAAAAGGTTATCCCCTCCATTTTAATGCAATAGTGGGTCGGGAGGAATTTTTACCTTTTTTTTTTTTTTTTAAATCAATCTTTTAGCAAAGCTTAATGTTGGCTTTTTCCAAAAGTCTCCTGGACACATAGGGCAGAGTCTGGTCCTGCATCCCTAAGGAACACCCTTATTTAAAAGTGGAGCTAAATCCTGAGCCAAAGGGACTGGACAAACAGTGAAATACCAGGGCATCGTAACAGCCAGGCCAAGAATGAAGATGGTGGGAACCCACACCTGGCTGCTCAGCATCAGTCTGGCTTTGGGACATCCTGCTAACACAGGTCCATCAAGGAAAGTGGATTGGATGCAGGGCTTGAGCAGCAAAACATTTCCTCTGGCAAGAAACATACAGGAAGTTAAAAATACACCCTGTCCTGCAACTACTGGAGACCCAAGTGATCTGTTGATTTTATTTTTTCAGATTGCCTCCGAGTTGAGAAGACATCCATGCTGATGCCAGAATTACTGAATGCACAGACAGACAAAGTGGCAAGTAAGTGCAAATCAGACACTACTTTTCATGCTGTAGTTTGCCCACCTGTTTGCCGAGACTGGTATGCAGTGCCTTACTGTGTTTAGGTATCTTATGTAAACATGGCTGTATTTGGAGAAGCACAGCCAGGAGCTTTATTCTACTATAGAGAGGACAAAGTGATACTCTTACCTATTTCAATAACTTTCTTGGCTTTAATGAGTTTGACCAAATTTGCCATAAGCTGAGCCTGGTCACAGGACACCATCATTCTACTGCAGGGATGATCAGTGGTGAGCTAGAAAAGGAAAAAAATAACACATTACAACAAGCAGAACCCAAAGCTTCCAAACCAGTATCCTGGGGGAAAAACCCAGAGAAACCCCAGGACAAAGAGAGAGTTCTACCTTTCTCATTTTAGATGGCTTTGTTCTCCATCTATGAGCCAGAAATTGGTTTGAATTTAACAGTAACTAAGGAGGGCTGGGTGTGTGTCATAAGCAGTGGCTTATCATTCAAAGCAGTAATATGCCCCAAAGTTACCATGGCTGCAGCAAACTCAGCGATAGATACAACCGACGAGGAACCATAGAGGATCCTCGACTGTGAAAGTCCTTTATTTCCGTGTATTTACATGAACAGATGCACTTTTTTTTTAAGTATAACCTTTGTATTTATACCTTTATTCCTCCTGGTTTTATGAACTGCTCGGTTAAAGTCTGTTGCCAAAGGTCAGCCGATGTGGTTCTGGGTAGGCAGCGCACAGCTGGAGGAGCTGTGCCCGTGCCAGGGTGGGAGGGCAGCAGGAGAGCAGGGCTGTGCCCTGGCAGTTGAATGGGAAGGAGTCCCATTTCCTTTCTTCCTCTAGGGCTCGTTCCAGCCAACCAGCTCCGGTACTTCACGTTTAATTGCTTTTATACAGGAGTAGTCTGTCTCACTTGAAATGACTCAGTCCTGTCAGGAGGTCTGTTCTGAGGCCTGCTGGAGGACATCACCTCGCCTTATGTGCCAGCTAAAACGAACTGAAGTTATCTGTTCAAGTAAAATCAAGTGCAGCCCAAACACATGGGCTTGGGAGCCATGGATAAAAAGACATGTCTAAAATGTATGCCAATACTATTAAATACTCATTTAGGTAGCCCTGACCATTGAAGAGTCTGGGTATTACTACCAGTTCGAAACAAATTCTAATGTGTATGCAAATAAGGTGGAGGAAGGAGTATCACACAGAGTCCAGCAGTTCAGGACAAGGTGTAGGCGATACCAAAAGGTACCAGTGGAACAGAAAACCTGCGTTGGGGGATAAAATACTGACCAGTCGCAGCTTCTTTAGAATTGGATGTTCCCGCAAAGAGTGATCCAGTATGTATTGCCAGAGAGGACTGCTTTTCCCAATAATACTCTTGGATGACTTGGGTGTCCCAAAAACTAAAGAAGGGTATCTTTTACCTACAAAAAAAAAATTAAGAACTTTTATCTTTTTCAGTTATCAACTGCTTAAATAAAGCTAGCACTTAAGTATTACTAAAGGTTAAAGAGTTCTTTGCTCTGAAAAATCCAGTGAAAAAGGAAACTTCAACTTAGCTGGGCAGCTCAGTGGACTATAATATTTTTTTTTTCCTCTTTTTAACCTCTAAGATGTCCAGCCCAAGTCCGCAAAGGCTGAAAGGGAAAGGCTTGGGTCCTGTGTTGTTACAGGACAAGTACCCACATCAAAACTCCAAGGGCAAGCGTAAGGAGAGAAGCGTGAATAAGGCACACTATTTTCTTAGTCCGGGGACCTTGTTTTGCAGATGGGTAGAGGCTGCTGGTCTTTAGGGCCATCAGCTGATGCATCTTCTCAAGCCCTGCGTTCTCCTAAGGACAGTGTCCTGCCCTCTCCCCAGGGGCAATCTGGCACTGCTCAGTGGCCTGTTAGCATGGAACCAGTGTGCAAAAAAAGTAGGTGCTGAAAGCTGAAGTTTAAGGACTATTGCTTGTCTACGTAAATACAGAACTGATCTCAGCTTGGACGCCCAGTGCTTCTTTAACCAAATGGGGCAAGTATTTCGAAGAAATAACAAAAAAAAAAAAATATAAAAAATCAGTTCCACATCTCCTGATAGTTGTTTGCTATTAAACAACGCTTTTATTTCGAGGTTTTGATTTCATTTTCTGTTGATGGCTCTATTTTACGGATGCCCACGCTGAGGTGTGGATTATTTCAGCAACTTGCCTGAAGCCAAAGGGTAAGAAACTCAACATCAGCCTCCTTCCCCAGCCTGACGGCCGGCTCGCCCTTCCTCTGCCCCCGCGGTTTGGAAGCGAAACCGTGCCGGCAGCGGGGAAAGCCGGGACCGGGACACCGGGGCGGGCCGGTGACCCGCGGGCTGGGAAGCTCCAGCTCCGTTCACCGCCGCAGCCCCCGGCCCGCGGGCAGCCCCGCTCGGGGGAGGGCCGGGGGTGCTCCCGCGGGGGGACCCGCCCGGCCCCGGGGGGACAAGGGGAGGGCGCCGTGTGCGCGGGGCGGGCGCGCCGCTTACCTGCGAGCATCCCCGCGGCAAAGGCGACCCCCAGCATCGCCGTCCCGACGGCCGCTTCTTTGGGCACGCTGAAGAGGGGCATTTCGGGGCCCGGAGCGGCGCGGCGGGAGCGGGGGCAGGAGCGGGGCGGTCACGGGCGGGGCGGGGCGGCCCGCGGGGGGGTGGCCGCTGCTGCCGGCCCGGCGCCGCCTCTTGGGTTGATTTTGGTGGCTTTTGGACCGCCGGTGCCGGGCGCCCCGCGGGGAGATGCGCCCCTCGCTCCCGCGGGAGATGCGCCCCTCCCACCCGCGGGAGATGCGCCCCGCGGGAGATGCGCCCCTCGCTCCCGTGGGAGATGCGCCCCTCGGGGAGATGCGCCCCTCCCACCCGCGGGAGATGCGCCCCGCGGGAGATGCGCCCCTCGCTCCCGCGGGAGATGCGCCCTGCGGGAGATGCGCCCCTCGGGGAGATGCGCCCCTCCCACCCACGGGAGATGCGCCCCGCGGGAGATGCGCCCCTCGCTCCCGCGGGGAGATGCGCCCCTCCCACCCACGGGAGATGCGCCCCGCGGGAGATGCGCCCCTCGCTCCCGCGGGGAGATGCGTCCCTCCCACCCACGGGAGATGCGCCCCGCGGGAGATGCGCCCCTCGCTCCCGCGGGGAGATGCGCCCCTCCCACCCACGGGAGATGCGCCCCGCGGGAGATGCGCCCCTCGCTCCCGCGGGACGCCCTCTGCAGCCGTGCGTAAGCGACAAACGCGGCGCCTGGGGGCTGTGCCGCCACCGCCTCGGCGGCTGGGCACGCCTTCCCTGCACTCTTGGTTTTAAAACACACCCGGACGTTGTGTGAACTGTAAAGGGCTCCGACGGTGGAGCTCCTGAGAGAAATGTCCTCGTGAGAGGCTCCGGCCTCCAGTTAGCCCTGGAAAGGTGCTCTCGCCTTCCCTAGCACGACGTTTTTTGCAGCTGAGGTGCGAGCAGATTCCTTGTCAAAAAGCACATGAGATTGCGGGACTCAGTCCTGTGCCCAAAAGAACTGCACGTTTCCAGGTGAAAGGGATCAAGGAAGATCCTCCATGAGAGGGGGAATGGGGCCTCGTTTCCTCTGCAGCTGTTTCAGCCCCCTTCTGCAGCACATCCAGGTGAGGTGCAGCAGTGCCCTGCCACTTTTTGACAGCCTGGTTGTTTAGGGTTTTCCTCCCCGGCCTGATCTGTTGCTGAGGGAATTGACATATAAACCAACAGTGGCTGTGCCATCTTATTTTCTCAGAAATCAGGCCAAAAAAACCTTTTCTGTGCTTTTGTTTCCTTACATAGATATGTGCTGAAAGGACCCCGCAGTGCCTTTTGGAGATGGTCTGCAGATTTGGTTTTCATTTTGAGAAGTGTTGGCAATATCTGGATTTTGCAAAACCCAAGCAAGATGTGAAGATCTATCATTTTGTCGCTCTACAGGAGATGACATTAGGAATACGCAGGCACGGAGCGGGTTACAACTTGGCCTCAACAGATGTAGGATGAAAGCAGGTAAAACTTCCCTCCTGGCACATAGTTAATCTCTAGAAAGCCACATGAGTTGTATGCTGGTAAGTTAGGATGATAACTTTTCAACTGTGTTCCTACGCTAGCAAAACTGCCTAGTGTCAACGGAGTCAGCAGAAAAAGATTCTTTTGTAAGTACATCTTAAGTGCAGGATTAAGTATATCACCAGGGCATTTATGGGAAGCGGGTTTGTCTAGCACACACTAAAAATGCAGTGATGGACTTTATTTACAAAGACTTGAGCTCAGAGCTCATGTATTTCTTTTGCAGCAGCTAATCATGTCAAGCGCTAAGGAGTCTGCTGTGCTTTCTGACTTGCAGAACAAAGCAAGACATCTGATCTGTCTTGGCAGATAAAATATCTTTCAGTTCACTTTTAAAATTTATTTGATTTTGAAAGCTTTGAGTGTTGTTGCTTTCTTGTTTGTTTTTTTTTTTTCCCCTCCGTTCAGTATCTCATCACTTTCTCTGTGTACGTTTTGCTTTTGTAAATGAAAGCATTTCATCCCATCTTTCAGAAGATGAGTTATTAGGAAGCGCTGGAATGTGTCAGTTTTAGGCCAAAGAGAGCTGTAGGAGACAGCAAACTCTTCTGGCGGCCATAAATCAGATTTGTGACTGTGCAGCTCCATCTAGTGATTATTCTCTACAACTGCAGCAGGAAGGAGAGAGTAACTGGGATATGCTGTCTTTTTCATGAAACACTCTAAATTTGTAAGCTTCGAATTTTGTGCTGCCCTCTCGACTCGACGAGCTGCTGCACTTGAAGCTCTCTGGAAACTTCAAGTTTCTGAAATCTCCAAGAGAATTGGTGAACAGAATTGCTAACATACTTAAACACGTGTCTGAAACTTCCCTCCACCAAGTCCTTACGTAGTAATAGCTTACCTGTGGTGGCAGCGACAGACGGTGTTTTACTATGTTGGCGTATTGGACAATGTATTGTTTCCTTTAGATAAGGAAGACGATTTACAGATATCTAAGTCAAGATAAAACACTTTCTTAGATCGGCAAAAGAGTTAGTCTTCCAACTAAATAGAAAGGAGCCAGCTCCTTTTCTTTGAGCCCTTGCAGTTTTTTTTTTACATAGCTCTGTGATATATTACTGAACAGTAAACTTTGATTAATCAGATTAATTAGACACACACTTGCAGTGTGCTGTGCTTCAGCATTTAAACATTTTGGTAGGTTTCTGCCTACTTCTTGTGCTGAGTAAGGTGAAGGCTACCTAGAGATAAAAACTGTGTGAAGTGGGCTTGGGTACAAAGCCCACTGCTCCCTATGTCTGTAAGGTCAATGCAGTTGCAGCGATTTCACAGGAGGCTGGGATTGTCCCCAGTGTTGTAGTCAGTAGGCATATTTGCTGTGCCTGGAGGTGCCTTCTCCCTGGAACTGCATTTCTGAAAGGGTAGGAGGGTTTTGGCAACATCTTCAGACTGGAGCCAGAACATGATCGCTTTTGTGAAACGTAAGGAGTAGGACAGACAGGATTCAGACTGGCTAGTCAGTGGTTGACCTCAGGGTGTGTGAATCCTCACTTTATTCATATTGATAATCTATCCACGGCTTCACAGTCGCTGTGTAATCAATATCTGCTATAGTCTGTTCTTCTACTGAAACCTTCTTTCCAGGAGCGTTTTTGTATGTGGGAATGTCGCACACCATCCACCTTGGTGTCATCTAGCTGTGTAGACTTACCGTAGAAATGCAACTGGCAAAGCATTAGCCTACCGATAAGGCTGTCATCCCACTTCTGGATTTCCACCTTTCATTTGCGGCTATTTTTAGATAGACCATTAGTGCCTAGTAACTGAGGCACCAGTGTGAAATGCTAAATGACTTGCCATGAGTTTAATAAGCTGTTCCCTTCCACTATCCTCATATTTGAAATTTTTCTTCTTTGTTGTTTTTGTTTTTCTCCCCCTCGTCACTCTTCCATGTGTCAGCCATGCATCTCCATGATGTCTTCTATGCGTCAGCCAACTCTTCCTGAGCTCAGCCATGTCTCTGGCAGGCTGTGCCTTCCAAGACGTTGGTGGTGTTCTGTGATCTGCTCCAGGGCGGTGGTAAAGAGCAATATATAACCACCTTGACTGCCTTACTGCTGCGCTATAAAGAAGTAAAATCTGTGGGTGGCTCAGCCACTGTCCAGTGTGGACAGCCAGGCCTTGTCCGCGCTGTGATTGAAAGTCTTCCTGCAATGTATGCACTAAACCATAGCTGCTGCTGACATGGTTTTACTAGACTTATTGGCAACATGTGTACTAAAGCCTGGTGGCAGCTAGAATGGTTTTACTCGACCAGTGTGGGTATAGATGACTCTTTTGAAAATCATATTCACTCTGTGGTGGAGAATCATTGTACACCAGAGACACCCTGAAGGAAGCGTGTATAGCCATGTTTGAACAGCACAACTCACTAGAAATAACCCCTACGCATTTGTTGAAGCTATATTGGCCCATGACAGTAGCGTTGCATGTTGTGCCTGCTTCATTCAGGCTGCAATGTTGCTGGTGTGGCTTCAAGCATAATTTAAATGGTGCTTACTTCAAATCTTCCCACACGTTGTTCGCCTCTGTTTACAATGAGGATAGCAGTCACATGGTCCTCTGAAACATGGCAGCATTTGCATAAAATGTTGAGAAGCAAGTGTAAATACTACATGTATTCAGTTCAGTGAGTAAAGTAGAAATATGTTTGGAGCTTATGTACAGCTGAAAGAAGAGGACACAGTGGTCTTTGCCCCCAAAAGCTTACAATATGAATGTAAAGAAATGGTCATGGGCAGGAAGTGTAAGGAGGAGTTGGATTGTGTTGATCGTTGTGCTTGGCAGTAGCCTAATTGTCAAGTTTCTCAGGAGAAATCAGAGCAGACAAGTTTTAAGGAGAGTTCAGGAGGAAGGAAAATGAGGTTTAGAGCTGTTTACAAGGAGTTTACTCATTCTGCACTCATATTTGAGGTAAAAGTCCAAATACAAGGAGGAACCAAAGAATGCATTCAGACTAATTGCTGAAAGTGCTGATTGAGACGGCATTCTGGATGGATGAGACTTGGATGAGATTAGAGCTGGGGAAAGAAGTTGCAGTAATCATGGTGATGAGACCTTGGACAGAAGTTGTTAGTTGTGAAGATGAACGTACAGAAATAATCTTGGAAATATGTCAATGTCTTTCTGATTGGTTTTGTATGGTTGAATGTGAGGGCCTGGAGAGAAGTTAGAGCTGAAAAGGGAGAGTTATGAGTTGAGTGATAGGTGAAATGGTCATTTTTATCTATATTGATGGAGGAGAAAGGTTGGAGAGCTGAGGCTGACCTGATTTTAGCCATCCTCAGAGAGGTGTCTGAAACAGATTGGGATTTTAATCTGGCTGCAAGGAGATAGGAGTGAAGAGGCAGATCTGCAAGTTGCCTGCATCGACATGGTGGATGAATGCATGTATAGATAGGGCCAGTTCCTCAGAAAAAACAGGAAGCTGTGAATTCCCATACCTTTTAAGCTATTCACAGATAAACAAACCCATAAGGACTCTATTGAATTTATTTATTTATTTTATTTTAATAGGTTCTCATAATCTCACTGGTTAAAACTGAAACAGAACTTATTTACCATATTTATGTGTTTATTGGCCTCTCTTAGGTGTTGTAGACAAAACATGTATATATTTTATAATTTTACACTCCACAGTGTATATCCCCTTGCAAAACCAAGATAAATCAATTGATGGTGGCGTATTTTAGAGGACTGTATATGGAATTATTTTTTTTATTCACAATTGAGATTTCTTTTTTCTTCCAGTTGGTTTTGCTATTGTATTTGTCTGTTCCATCTCTGTTATCTCTCTACTATAGTGTACGCTTAACATTTCATTTTACAGTTCTGTAATACAGTGTTTGCCATTTGCTGGCATAACCTCCTTGACCTTAGAGATACTCATTCCACATGTATCTGTTGTAGCAATTTTTTTGCCATGAATGTTCATATGTCTTCTCAACAGAAAATCTCAGGACTGTAAGGATGGTACAATCTTTTTTTTTTCATCTGTGATAAATGGAATTGCTCTCCAAAATTTTCTTCTGATAGTTGAATTCAGTAATATGAAATAAGACTAATAGTTTCCCAAATACTCATCATTGCTTCTAAAGTCATCTGGATTTTTTATCAGACAAACTGTAAGTATCAAAGCTTCCTTTAGTATGATTCATCGTCCAACTGGAGGGTAATCACTAAAATGGAACGCAGACATGAACAATGACTTTAACTAAGTTGGTTCGGTTACTTTCATCCTGCTCAGCTACTTCTATTGCATTCAGTCTTCTGTGGGAGCTTTTAAAGTATGTCTTTCGATAACAGCTTGTAAAGGCTGCGGTACCTTCACATCTATTTCAAGGCTAAGGTATCAACATTTCAAATGCTGCTGCTAAGAAAGCTGGTGATTCATGAGCCCATAAACCTTAAGCCATTAAACTTGCAAACAGCGAATGGTTTAGAAACGGTTTTCAGCTAGAAGCATTTTGACATATTGGTAAATATTTTCAGGCCTTACTGGCTTACAGGCCAACATTTTGAATATATATGACTACTTTTTGCCATCTCATTACAAGACTAGGTTCAACTTTGGACATGCAGGTATCGTGAGGAGAGATAGCCCCTGCCAAGCAGCATAATTCCCAGTGCAAAGTAAGTTAATGGCTTCTATGAAAATATCCCACAAGTATCAAGGACTGTAAAACTCAAATTGAGCTTGACTGGGGGAGACCCAGTGAAATAGCTCGTTCAGTGGCTCAGCTTGACAGATCCAATGATAGAAGCAGTTCTCCTGACAAAGAGAGTTTGTCATTGAAGGATGTGGTTTGGAGGCACATTGAATTTCTCAAAACAGGTGACAGACTGTTCTGAATGATCTCCTTCCAGGTCATGGCCCAGCCTCATACTTGGAATAACTGTATGGACAGTGGTGCAATGGGTGGTTGCTACTGAGGAATAAAGCTTGGTATTAATTTGCTCCTGCAAATGGTCCCCACGTGATGGAAAGAGGCACAATTTGAGTGGAGCATTCTGCTTTACTTACAAAGCCTGCTGTAAGTCTCAAGTTGCAGCTCCACTTAAGCCTTAAACTGTATAGTGCATAAAGAAAATGTGAGAAATTTTGCTCCTTATCACTGATACACGTAATAAAATGAAAGAAGCAGTGAACAAATCAACCATAGCTGTGACACCTCATTAACCAGGGTCTCCCATGCCATTATCTTTTGCCTCTTTTTTTTGACATCTAAAGAAATCTGCGTCAAAGGCCAGCAGACTGGATTTGTTTCATACCAGCTGTGTGGATGGATGCCAAAAATGAAGGCTAGTTTTGGAAGCCCAGTGTTTTTTTGCTTCCCTTAAGGGCATTTGTCCTAGAGTTTCCAGTGCACAAAAGCAACAGCAGCAGCATGAGAGCAGGAGAGGTGCAGGACTGGAGTGTTCTTAGATAGTCTGCCCCAAGCACATTAAAGAATGATGAATGATCGTCTCACTAGATCCGGTTCCTAGAGAGCTCTAGGTCAGGTTGCCATTTTACAAGTACGAATTTGGCACAAATGTGTGAAAACCATGCCAGGCTATTCACTTTGGGACTTAAAATCAAGAATTCCTAGTAGACTCTCTGTCAGTTGGGAAGAATAGGGAAGGGACTATCTGTATAATCAACTGTGGTTTGCTAATATGATGCAGGTGTGAAGAAGGCGGTACCAGATTTAACAGGTAAAATACATCTGCTGGAGAGAGAGCCCAATTAGTGTCATCAGCTGAAACTCCATGTGTGGTGCATTACCTCCTTCAGGCTGAAAAGGCTGGGGGGGGGGAATAGCTTAGATACCCTTAGGAAACGGAGGAGAGAGAGAGGTGTGGAGAGCAGTACCTGACATTGCAAAGGGCAGATTGCTCATTAGGAGGAAATGGAGGGAAGGTAGGAAAGAGTTTTTTAATTGCGTGTAATGCTCCCTCTGTTTCTCCGATTATTTTTTTTAAATTGAAGATCCACTCTTAGTAATTGCCATGAACGGAGCTCACTTTTTCTCTCTGTGTATATTCTCTAAGATGATTGTTACAATGTTATGTAATTTTGCTCTTTAGTATTAATAGTTTTTATTTCTTTACTGCTGTATTTCTTTGAGTTTGAATGTTAACAATGGGTTATAACTCTTATCTTCTTATCCTGTCCTGTCTTCATTTTATTGTAATATTAATATTATATATTTTAAATAACTTCAGTTCCTTTTAATATAAACAATGGTAACATTTCTGTTAAATTTGGTAAGAGTTTTTTAAAAGAACCCTTAACAGGTGAACTCTGAATTTTTCAGTACTAGTCATCCCTTTGATAAGAATAAGGTTTTCTTAGTATAGTATTTTAAAGTTACATTTTTACTGCTTCCTTTTAGTGTTTTGATGATCAGAAGATCCTTCTGGTTTAGTATACTTGCATCATAGTTCCACTTTTTAATCAAACTTTCTATCCATTTTGTTTTTAAGAAGTCCTTTTCTTTCCATTCCTTTATAGCCCGGGCTTTGACTTCATAAGAATCTCTAACTGAACCATAAACTACCTTTATAAATATCATTTTTCCTTGAAAGCTATATCTTACTGCAATGACCAAAGTTTTGTCATGTGTTAGATTAAGATGTCTGCCTAAAATCAATAATGCTGAGGTAACAACATTGGTTTCTGCTAGGCTCTCAATTACTTTCTCAGTTGTTTGTCATAGGAAGAATATATGATCGGTTGTTTCCCCTGCAGGCTATAAAACCAGCCTGTTCTCCTTTGATCACTTCTGCATACTTCACTTTTACTCTCCTAAGTGTAACACAGATTTTTAGAGCCTTGGACCTGTGAAGTAGCAAAATGATTCTTCTGTAGTCCATTCCAAGGGATAATAGCCTCCCTGTATAAAGCATCATAAATATCCCTGGACAACAGTTGGCTCTTTCGGGTTACATTGCACAATTGCTGTGGAATCTGTTCCTGAATTTGCCGTGGTCTTTGAAGAAATGTCTGGGAGACATTTACTTCGTAGTCTTTCCTTTGCACCTCGCGTTCCCTGTAGTCCTTTGCACCTTACGTTCCCTGTTGCACTTCTCTTCCTTTGCAGGTAGTCCCTTATTCTTTGTATCTGTTTGGGTAACAAGTACAGCTGTAGAACTGCTGGTCTTCTAGTCTTTTTTTCTTTTTTCTTCTCCTCCCCCCTATAACTCTGTGTTTTTTAAGATGGTTTCTGGTGCCATTTTGTTCTTGAAGTTGCTGCAATTTGCCACAGAGGGGAAACGCAGTCATGCTGTGCTCTTTCCTGGGAGCTTTACTTTTGCTCTCTCTTGATCTCCTTTATCTGAAATAAATTACAATGTACCTGCATGAGGTCAGTAAAGACTCTGCTAGGCAAAGGAATACTTGAAATAGTATAGTCTCTTGTGAAAACAGCAGCAGCTGTAATGGGGCAACTGAGTCAGCAGCTGCTTGTTGTTACGAGTGTTCTTGCCTGAAAAAGAGGCAAGTGTTTTTCTGAATGAGGCTTCAGAGGTAACGGGTAACTTGGAGAAGGTAGGCTGAAGTTTTGGTCCTGTCATATCACTGAAGAGAAGCTGCCTTTATTTGCCTCTGGATTTTCACGTGTTCAGTGTTATAAGGACAGAAGGTAATGATGCAGAACAGTGAATGCAGTATTTTGATTTGAAATGCAAAAAAAAAAAAATGCAGAAAAACTAGAAATCTAGTCACCTTCTGTTTCTCATCCAGGGAGTGTATGGGAGAGGCTGGTCAGACTTGGTGGCATGAATGTTTGGATTTCAAGGACACGCAGAATACTTAACATTGCTGTACCCCAGTAAAGCCCTGCTGACATATTTCACGGTACAGAGCAGCTCTGCAGTTAGAGAGCTCTTATGTTTCCTAACAGGGTATTTGTAGCATGTTATAAACAGTAACTGTTGTAACTGAATCCTAGGCTGTGGTCCTTAAAACCCGAAGCGCTACCCAACTGGCAGAAACCTTAATGCAGTTTGCCTTTGTCTTCTGTCTAATTCATGTAGGCAACAGTGGAAAATGCCAGAGTGCTTGGGAGCTAGGCCAGGAGGAGGATAGGTATGCAGCTGGTCGTCTGTCTCGACGCTTTTGAGAACATCGGTAATTACTGAGTGCCATACACCTTCCTGATGAAATGCCTTTTGGAAAATCAAAGCTGTTTGTCTGAGGCAGAGACAGTTTCTCTGACCAAATGGGGTTTAGTAACTCTTCCAGCCTAGCTGCAGTATCTTTCATGCACTGTTTAGCTTCTTGATGTTTACGCACCGACAGAGTTGTTGTATACCTGAAATAAGGCATGAAATGTGGACTCGGTGTTTATTGTGCAATCAGCTCGGACTTAAAAAGGGCAAGTGGCATAGCGGACGGAGGGTTGTGTGTCCCATAACAATCCTAGGAAATATGAGGCTGACCGCTCCTGCCCCCCTTCTGTACCTTTTCCATGGGTTTCTGTATTGGCATGTCCTTAGAAGTGGTAGTAGGTCTTCTGGTGCTAAAATAAACTTGCAGACCCAAATACTCGCCATGCTTGAAAGCCTGGCTCTAGTCTGTTGGATCAGACCTATTTCCCGTCTTAGAGCACAAAGGTGACAACTGGCCTATCCTTAAGGGACAGATGAAGTAAAGTAAGAGAAAGAGGAGCAATCTAGATGCTTTGAAAGAAGTTTTATCTTTTCTTCTGAGGCCATGCATGTAAGGTGAAGGAGAAAGCTCCAAGGCTATAAGGTGTACAGGCACTGGAGGACTGCTCTTGTCACCACACAGAGTCTGATGGGAGTGTGGGAATCCAGGAGTACCTGGGGATTCTCTGGAGCCTTGGGACCTTTGGCTCCATTTGGAGGATACCAAGAGCTTCTGTTAGGCATTATTGCACATAAAACATTTGACTAAATGTGTGCCAGATGTTCCTGAGTCCCTGGCAAAGACTACTGCTTGCTGGTGTTGCGGGGTAATGCTGTATATTGTTCTGTTTTATTCTCTAAAGTACATCAAACTCAAGTGAAGCTGCTCCTTTCCACTGTTTGGTAGTACTACAGCAAGTCGTCCTTCACTTCTGTTTTCCTCAGGGTAACACATTTCTAGAGCCTTGAACCCATGAGGGAGAAAAATGATTCTCTGAGAATCCTTTCTAAAGGACAGTAGTTTCTCCGAGTGAAGTGTTGTACGTATCCCCAGCACAAACCAGAACCTGAGCAATACAAATGGTAATGCTGGGAAGACTGAAGTGAAAAATCCTGCTTCCTCTTACTACTTTCTGCCATATTAAAGGAATGTCATTGTCTGTTAAGTTGGTGCACGGCGCCGGCATTGTTCGGTTCCTCCTAGACGTTTGTGAAAGCAAAATGTTAACTTTCATCATTAGCTGGTTCTGACTGTCTGCATATGATCTGGTGGCTGTAGGGATTGTTTCTCCCTCCCTCAACTCCCTATCATCCCCCTTCCTTCTGAGACTGCAAAATCCATTTAGACTATGGAGCTTGCTTCCTTTTTTGTCTGTGTAATGTAGCACAGTGGGGGTGTGGTGGTGGGAAACCCTGGACCTGATACAGGATGACCAGAAATGAATCACTTGCGAGATACTCTCTTGGGCAAAGAAAGGGCTATTGGTTTCTCAAGCCTGCACTATGAGAACAGATACTGAAGCAGTGAACTGTTTGAACCTCAGATCAAACTCAGTCAGAGGAGGGCCTGAAAGTTAGGGCTGGAGACTTGACTTGTTCACGGGAAATGCAGGAAAATTTGCATGTGCAGGACAGCAAATGGATACCCTTGTCTTTGGCTCTGAGCTGAGCCCAAAGACTGTGCAACTGTGACAAGTAAATTGAGTTGGGAAATTAGCGTGGGACTTTGAAATGTTATTTGCAGGTGTACTTTTGGTACCAGCTAAGAAAGTATTAATTTTGTATCTTTGCTCCCACTACTGTTTGTCTCTGAAGTAGTGCTCTGTAAACCTGAATTTAAGGAGGTTCAACTTGTTATCTGCAGGTGCCTAAAGATACTAAGCAGGTTGTCTTGTGATTGGTGGAGAGAAATGGGTATTTCTGGGGTCACAGCTCATGTTGAGGTAGATGTCCAAAAATCTCCAAAGATGAGTGGATTGTGTTTTGTAAATGCCTGTTTCTCTCTGACTCTGTACTATGAGGTCAGGTGTAGGCGTCAGGGTTGTAAATGTCTCATATTGCGCGGAGTGAATGTCTGGAGCATTCGTGAACGTTGGAAGCTTGGAGAAAGGATAGGCATTAGTTACTGTCGTTATAAGGGACTGAACTTCAGGAATTTGGAAGTTTTTTGAGTTCTACATCTCTATAGAGACAGCAGATAGAGGAACTACCGGCGGAAGAGATGGAAGGCTATGAATCTTCAGCTGTTATGGGGGAAACACATGCCTTTCTCTGCAATCAAGGTACAACCTCACCTTTTAGCTCTTGCTTGCTTTGCATGTGTGGGGGTGTGTGCCTGTGTAACTATCACACGTTATCACCTTGCGTCTTCCCTAGGCTGGAAAGGGAGAAGAGTATAGTAAGACTATTGTTAATTCACTTCAGGAGTACTTGGGAAGTCTTAAATACTTATATGAAAGTAAATGAGTGAACACAATAACAATAGAGTCATTGAGAAACCCAGTTCCTCATTGAGACTGCTGGTTCCTGGTGCCTCCTGGCATTTCCAGCCTGGAGGTGTTGGTGTTGATGGTGTTTTTGTAGATGGAAGCGTGTTCTGTGTATATTCACGTCTCCACCTGATCTTTATTACTGTATTGCAGCCTTGCTAAGGTGAAATTTCGCCATTCTCTGCCAGCACCATTCAGTGTTGGTCAACGGGACGTATGAGGATAACGGAAGAACTTGGCCCTGGGCTTGTTATTTTGGGGTTTTTTGTTTTGTTTTTGACAAGGGAGTTGTGACTAAGTGGAGCATACTGTTAAAGTTCTTACTATTCTGATTAGATAGAGCAGGTTAAAACGTTGGTCATTCCTGTTAACCTTTTCACTGTTGCTCTTATAGCCTGACTTTAAGAGTAGGAGGCTGGTACCTGTAAGTTCCCGTGAACAGCAAAGGAGAGGTGTTCTCTGAGAAGGCTATGGATTACCGTATTAAGTTACAAATCTGCTTGGGTTAACTGTTCTAATAAGCTTATTAATAGCACATACAATTTACATATATTTTATTAAATAAATATGCTATTAGGAACGGCTCTGTAAATAAACCCCACTTTTAATAACGTCAGTGTCCCAGTGACTTTAAATGCAGTTCCTGATTTGAAATTACAATGTCTGATTAAATTAGTAACTTTTAAAAAGCTTATCACTGGTGGATTTATCCAGTCAGCTCGCTTAAAATTATATGTAATACAGGAGCTCTTCCTAGCAGGCAGATAAAAAATTTTATAACTTGTTAAGGCCCAAACTGAATATCTTTGTCTCGGCAGTTTTTGATGGAGTTTCTAGAAGGTGGTAAGCATGCCAAGAAGCAAGTGCCCTTTCCTCTTGCAGGATGGTAACTCTGTGAAGCCTCTCCTTTGTACATCTGCTCACATCTGTGCTGTCTGTTTTGCATGGAATCTGTCTAATAGCTGCTGCAATTAACTCCCTCTTTTGACCATTTTATAGTATGGTAAGATTGGGTGGATATTTTACTGCTGTGTTAAACAGCAAAATCACTTTTTTGTCTTATCTTTATTAAAAGGATCTCATTTAAGGGTAGAATTGTTACATATACATTTCTCCTTTGCCTGTTTGGACGCTGTTTCTCCCCAGCACTGATCTGAGTAGAGGCACGAAGTGAAACTCCTTCCTTCTTGCTGTGTCCTTCAGTGTTTATGATCACAGTACTTCTCCTCCATGCTGCATGGCCAGGTGGCGTAACTTCTCTCCCCAGGATTTAAAAGACCATTGGATTTAAAGAACATACGTCCACGTTGGGGTACCATTATGTGTTTCAGTGCTTCAACAGGCCGTGAGTAAGCAGGGTATTTATAAGAGGAATTTGAGAGATTTCATAGGGACTCACGGTTCTGTGGTGTCTCAGTCCTCTGTGTTCAGTGTTCCCATGTGCTGGTCAGGCCTCCTCTTAATCCTGTCAGCACAAATGCTCCTTGCTGCTATTGATTACTCTTTTTTTGGTATGTGGGTGTTTTTGTGGTGGTGTTTTTTTTTTGTTTAATCTGAATGTCCTCAGCTCCCTGGATTTTCTTATGCAAGAGATAAATATTAAGGGGATTATATTTTCTTGACAAATTTCTGGTGGAAAAGCATGATGTGGGAATAGTGCCAAAAAGCAGAACTTTGAGAAAATTGGTTACTTTTGCTGACCTCTGTTATTTCTTTCTCTGGAGCTGCTTTTGCTGTCCTTGAGGTCAGAGAAGCGAAAGGATGCCCATTTCACATCTGCTGTACTGACAAGCAACCAAATGTACCTTTTGGCTAGTGGCTGGCATTTTGGCAGCGCAAAGCTTCCAACTCCCACCCTTCTACTATCAGATGGGATGAATAGCAGAGCTGTGCTGTATTGCTTGTTGGCATACAGGTTAAGTACATGGGCTGCATATGAGTCTATTCATCTGAAGTTATCCTTTCAGATCAGTGCCCAGTTTTCTAGCATAATCTTCTTGGAAAAGAGCTTGGCACATGCATCTCCTTTTCTCTTGGCACATGGGTGGGTTGGTTTTTTTGTTGTGTTGGGTTTTTTTTTTCTTTCCTTCTAGTGATTTTCTGGTGTGCAGTAGTTGTCCTAAGCAGCAGCACTGGTATCTGAAAATAAATGGGCATATCACAATCTGGAGGAAATGTCATGCCCTTCTGGTGTGGATTCCAAGTGATACAAGCTGTGGAGGGGTGTGTGTAGTGTGCATGCTATAAATTAAACATTGTCTTTGCTGCAGGCAGGGGTAAGAAGAGGGATGCTCCCACACTTTCTCTTTCTCTCATACTTTTTAGATGTCTGAGAATGGAATAAGCCAGTCATAAAAAGCAGGGCCAGGTCAGGGTAGATAAGTACCTTCACCTGTTGTAAAATTCAGAGCAGCATTTAAATCCCTGCCTCCCCTAACGCTCCTCTAGAGAATCACTCTATTACTTGAAATAGCTTGCTTGAAAGTGCATTGGAACAGCTGAGCTTCCCTGGATTAGGATAACTTTATTCTATATTTCTGCCCTCTTCTGGGCCAAAAAAAAGCCTCAGACCCCAATTCATGGTTTCAGTCTTTATGATGTGTTGGTTGTAGGCAGCTAAGCTCTGTGAAAAACAGGAGGGGAGTAGAGAGAGTCAATGAAAACACCTGTTCATGTAGTAGCTTTTCCATCCTCTTACCCATCCTCTGTATTCATCGCCCTCATTGCACCTTGTTTTAAAATAGGATCACTTTTGGGGGCAGGAGCTGTTTCTTATTCTGCATGTGTGCTGCATTTGGTATCATGGAGTCGTCCTCTGGTTGGAGCTATTAGTTACCACAGTAGTACAAACGCAGATATGCTTGGAGGGCAGGGCAAATGCATTCCTCAGAGCAGAGAGGGCTGTGAAGTTATGTGGCTTCAGCAGCATCTTGGAATATAGGAATGCAGAGTTGGTGCTGATGGGGTAGCCAAAAGCCTTATACCTTCCCTCAGTTCTTTCTTTGTCTCTGCCTTGGATCGTCCATGAGTGGAAATTAAGCTCCATCAGGAGGAAAACAAACAAAAAACTGTTACAGCTTGGGGCTTGAGATCTTGGGTAGAGCTTTCTGCTGAAGGCTTAGGAGAAGTGAAGTTCGGGAGAGGGACAACAGCTGCTGCATTGCCTGGTCTGGATGTGTGCTGTGGGTCCAGTGTTCATGTCTTCACCTGTACTGCACCATTCTGTACAGATAATGGAGCCAGTTCAGGGCCTGGGAGCAGCTTAGGAGCGTTAGCATGAAAGTTTGAGTTACCATTTTGACAACTGCAGTTTCAAGGCTTGCCCACTGGATTTCCTCCTTAAAGGCTCCTTTTGGGCTGCTGGAGCTCTCGCACTTGAGTTCCCACACCTTATTCCCTGGTCTGGTGCTGAATGGTGTCAGAGAAGAGGAGATACAAATCCCAGTTTTCCTTTTGTGACCTTAGTCATATCATGTGGTCACTGAATTAATGGGCTGTAGAAACAGAAATACTAATTCTCTTGCCTGACTCCTGTATTGGGACTTTACTCTTGAGCCAGAGTCTTAGTGTGTATATCTGTAACAGTGCTGATCAAGGCCTTCTGTAATACAAACAACAGCAGAGACTACACAGTTTCAATCTTCTCTTCTTTCCCCCGCTTCCTTCTTTACCAATGGCTAAATCAGCTGTGGCAGCTGTTGCTTTGGCCAAGGGCTTTTCCATTTCATACTGAAGGCTGACACACGTGGTGAAGTTGCTCATCTGTTGAGGGGTGGGTGGGTGAGAGGACAGGGCAGATGTCTCAGTAAATGTTGATGTGCATGTGGGACTGACAGCTTTGATGTGTTTCCCTGTGGGGCAGAGTGCTGCCATGGAGGATGAAAGCCTGGTTTCTTTGGTATTTGGCCGAGAGCAGTGCAGCTCAAGGGTATGCAAAAGAACAAGAGGGAAGAGAAAAGAGGCATTCTCTGTGGACTGTTGTCTTGTTCCTACAGTAGCTGGAATGTGAAGGCAGTATGTAAAGGTAATAGCCTGCATGTTTGGTATTGATGGGGACTGTAAAAAGGTGCCCTTGGTACAGAGCAAGGATCCAGTCTGACAGTATTCACAGCACCTACCGACTGCATTTAAGAGTCTTGTCTCCTGTCGTGGCAGTCTGGAGCCTCCCCGTAACTCCCCTCCAAAAGCTGCATTTGGGTTGTGACTGATGAGGTCTTGAGGATGCTCAGGTGAGCACTTGTTTGCAGAAACCTTGGGTGCTGCAGGAGGTGGGGTCATGATTTAGTAGGTGACTTTTTTTACAACTGGTGGGGTTCCAGGTGCCTTGGCACTGTGTTGTGGCTCATGGTAAGTTTCTAAGGCAAGGACTTAAGTCAGATATGGCCATTAACAAGTGCTATTACTTCTCATCACCATGTGCAGCTGGAGTTATCTCCAGTGCCTGGCTATTTTCCAGCTATAGGCTGTTTCCTGAAGTTCACCTATCTTTGCAGTTTCATTTGGACTAGCTGCAGTGCAGAGTTAAATTTTTGCTGTTAAATCTCTTCAGAGTTTTGCTCTAGAGGAGGCTGTGTTCCAGGGGTGAAGGAAATAGTTCTTGTGCTTGGTTTGTCTGTCAGTTCAAAGCTGTGAAGGGCTTGTTTGTCTGGGGTATGTCATCATGCTCCATGATAGGCATGCCATCTCCCTCGACAGAGGTGCTAACTTTGCAGTGTGAATTATTTTTACTGCCTGCCCACACAGCCAGGCTAGGCAGGTAATGTACAATGATACTGTTTTCATCAGTTCCTTTTTTCATTGTTGTTGATTTTTTGTTTTGGTTTTTTTTTTGTGTTATCAGCTTCCTTGATCTGAAGCATCAGTTGTGGTCTCTGATTGTGTTAGCACCCCTGGATCAATATGCTGCCTTCCCATGTGTACTCTGGGACTATATACTAAGCTGTGATACCTGTGGCTGAAACACTGCTGCCTCCTTGGTGGTGTTTTTCCCCATCCCTTCCAAGCTGACTAATAATCCATTTATATCCATCATATCCCAGTTCTTTGCTTTTCATCAGCTTATGAAGATACCCTGCCTAAAATCATGTGGTACTTCAGCAGCAAAGCCATTTCCTGGCTCTTTGGTAAGAGGAAATGTTGATGCAATTAACAGTTGGGATTGCTTTTGGAGACGGAAACAGCTTATGTGAAGCTGTGGCTGCTTCAGCCTGGTCTCTGGTGTGGGGTGTTTTTGGTTTGGGTTTTTTTTTTTTGGTTTTGTTCCCCCCTTTCCTTTATACAGTTCTGTGACTCTACTTCCTTGAGTCTCAGGCAAGGTGCAACCTAAAATATATAGAAAAATTTGACTCCACTTTGCATTGAATATCAGTGGAGGGTAGTGAAGTGAGAGTCCTGGGTACCCATTTTTTTTCTGTGGAGTTGACAGATACATCTTACGTAGTATGGATGCGGCAAAGTGCCTGTTCTCAGGACAGCCAAGGTTTGTGGGTTTCGGCAGGTGAAAGAGCTGTTAGTGGTAACCAACAGCTTGTTCTGGACCACTTGGCATCCCTTTTAATGTGGTCCTGCTTACTAAACTTCAAGTAACATTGTGGTCCATAGCCAGTACAGTCAGTGCTTAAGAGAGGACCTGTGTGCTGGGTTTCAACAAGAGTTATACCGCTGGCTTTGGTCAGTGCTGAGTGCTTTGGAAATCTCACCTAGGTAACTGTGCTCTCTGACTGGTGAAGCAGAGCTAATATTAATCACTGCAGACTAAACTACCATGTGTTTAATATTGATCTACATGCACCTGCAGAACCAATAGCTCAAGCCTTTGCTGACAAAGCATTTCAGGGCGGGGAGTGGGAAGATGGATGCAACACAGAGCCCATGGCTGATTTATAACTGCTGATTTATTGAGTTACATGCATACTTAGAAATCTGTAAAGTGCAAAACACAATGTGTACATTACTGGATGAGAAGCTAGCCTGAATAGGGGAAAAAAGTATCCAGTATGTAGTGTTTTACACGCTTATATACATATAAGTATATGTTAATTGGTATGTTACCTGTCAGCCAAATGTTACTGATCTTTGTATGAGGAGTGAAACTACAAGTCACTTGGCTTTAGACTTGAAAACCAGGCATCCTATTTGTTTTGAATCATTACTCGTGAAGCATCGACAAATTGCAAAGACTGACCAACTCAAGCAAATAATAACACTGTGACTGAAATGTATAGAAGCTTAGATGAATTAAGAGTGGCATACTATCATCCTGTGGACCCTGCAGGGATGTGGAGAGGAGCCAGGTGGGGAGACAAAGATATGAAGTATTCTACTACAATATTAAATCACATGAAGTAATAAGTATCGCTAAAGATATTGCGGGGAATTTATGGCAGAGGTAGGAACATCTAGTTGTGCTTCCTTGTTCCTTGGTTTACATTCTAAAACACTCTGTCCTGTCAAAAAGAAAAGGCTTGTGCTGGTGTGACTTCTCTTCAGGTTTTGATTCTGTATTGGCCATTCTTAGTGAGCCTTGCAAGCCATAAGAGATCTCATTTTTTGGTGCCACATGAACATAAGTCATTACTAAAATTTTGATTCCAGGATCTCTAATCCTTCTAGAGATAGGATAGCTAATTTGTGTTTATGTATTAAATATAAAACCCAGAGAGGGATAAAGATTTCTGAAAGTGGAACAAGCTGCTACAGTACCTCTTTCTCCCTGCAAAGCACTGGAATGATGGTACTCCTTTTCTATTGTCCTCATGTATATCCCAAGAAATTAAACTTGGTAAAATTCCCTGTGCAAGGCAATTGTTGCTGGGCAACGGTTGTTATTCCAACTTGGAGTAAAGATGTTCAGGGAGCAGAAATGACTTGGCAACAAGCCAGGAGGTCTCCTGAAGCTTCCTGCGGCTTTGTTCACAATGCAGTTATAGCCCTTCTCTTGTAGGAAACTAACAGAGAAATGATTATTGCAGTGTGTGACAGGCTTTATAAACTGTAACGCAGCATTAGTGTTCTAATGTGTTCAGTCTCCTTATCCGCTTAAACCTTTACAGAGATTTATGTCTTGCTCATATGTAACTTGAGCCAGGCCTTTCTCTTCTTGCGGACCTTGGGAAAAAGGTAAAAGAGCTAGTAAGAGGAAAGTGAATGTTCTTTAAGTAAGAAAGTAACAGCCAGTCAAATCCCAGCTGTAGAAAGCATGCTTAACCCTTGCCAGAAATATTACAATCTCTAATTGAGAAGCAGCTAGTCTGCAGCCAAGCTGGCTCTGGAGGAAAGATGAAAGTGTTTGATCTCAGCTGTGTTACCACCTGTATCACGCCAGGGAAGTTAAATGCACTGAAAGAGCGCCGCCTACCATTGATTTTATTTCTCCAGATGAAGAATGTGTTGATAAATGGCTGATGAAATGAGGTAGCAGTGGGTAAATGGGCACCCTACTATCATCCTTTTTTTCTGTCTGGAGCCACTAACCCTGGCACCATTAAAAGAGATGCTGCTTTGCAGTAATGGCAATGCCATGAAAGCAAGCGGTGGGCCAGTTCCTGCTATTTGAGGTAATGTGATGAAAATCTGAGATCTAATAAAATCATTTAGAACCAGGAGAAAAAATACATTGCTTTGAGCTTTAGGACTTGCTATTACATTCCTCCTCTCCCCCATGCCAGTGTTCATTTCCAAGAGACCTCCTTAGATAAAAAGGCTTAGCATGGGAAACATGGTTGTGTTGTATCGGCACAGTAAAGCGGGAAGAAGCCCTGTGCATACAGACCACTGTGAAAAGAGGATGTGTAGTGCCTCCAGGCTGCTGAAAGCAGCTTGAAAAGCATCAAAATGCCAAAAGAGAGAGGCACAAGAGCAGGCTTCTTCATTTGTGTCTGCTGTCACTGAACGCAGACACAATCTCCCAATGTGTCATTTAAGCAAGCTTTTGTGTCCTGGTGTGCCAGTTTTCCATTGCCTAGAGTCTTGGGAATGCCCTGCGCTGGAGCTGTTCTCGTTGAAGCTGCAGCACCTTGATTCAAAGAGTGATTAAGTGGAGCCTTCTTTAACAGAGAAACTCATCTTTATTGAAGATTGCTGCTCTTGAGTTAATTCCCTGAGGTCTTTGACTGCAAATACAGTATAAAGTTATCTGATCCATGAAAGAGGGTTGAAAAGAAAACTGAAGAGATGGAAACCCAGCTATGAGCTAACATGTGGAAGTAAGAGCTCAAAGTAACGAATGAGTGGCATTGAATTAAATTGAGTTAATCAGATTGGGCTGTTCAATGGGATATTAAAATCTACACGAATTAATAACCTCAGAACTGTTGTGTATCAGCTTAGATATGACGTATGCTGACCAACCAGTTTGTGTAGTCTTTCATTGTCTAAGATGGTTGGCACCAAGATAAAAGGACCTAAACAGAATGTGAAATGAGAGGAATAATATATCCAAATCCTTAACTGTAAAGTGAGACATACCTGGCAAAAACTCAGTTGTGTCCCAGCGATGTGAGGTGGCCCAGCAGGGTCTCCACGGAAGATAGCATACACAGATGGTTGAAGTGGCTTCTCTGGGTGGTTTCTGAGGACTGGGAAAAGTCGGGGAACGGGCTGGTTAAAAACATCATGTCAAAGCAGTGCTATGCCAGAAAAGGGGCTTCTCCATTAAATGTAGTTCTTCATTAAAAATGTAATTGTGAAATGCCATACCATTTAGTGGAAAGCCCTCTGGGGGAGGGGGGGAAAGGGGGAGGAGGGGCGAATGAGGCCGAGATAACTCTCTAAAATGACTCTGAAAAGCAGTAAGAGGGTAATGCTAAACAAGACCTTTCTTATAGCTTGTATCTTGCATTATTATAAATTCTGCTAGCATCTGGATTCTGTAGAGACCACTTTCTTTGTCATTCCAGGCATCTTAGATTGCTGTTTCTGAAGTGAACTGCAGGTTTTAAGCATCCAGCTCTTTTGAATTTAATTCCTTTGGACCTTTCAGAAATCCCAGACTAGGCCTTTAGTTGGCTTCTGCTTTTTCCTTGCAGGCATCTTTAAGATATTTGAGTTATTTTTATGACATGGACCCAGAAAGGTTAAGTACAAAAGTTAGTAATTACTGTTGTTTTGCCTGAATAATTCCAAAGTGAATATGTTTAATTTTTACCATAGTTTCAGTTCAGTTTGAATGGAGTGATGAATGATGCCTTGGCTAGTACAGGCAACTTGCTGTGTACAATAGTGCTTTGTTTTACACATCTATCAAAGAAATAACTGGGGTGTTGGAAATGACACATGGATTTCTCTCTGGCAATAAAGGACCTGACTGGCTGTGTTATATTATAGTGATGGTTGCAGTATAACAACCTTGATAGATAAAACAGTAGCTAACCTTTGGGCTGGGACGTTTAGGTCACCAGTTTAAAATTGGAGACCATCCATATCGGCTTACGCTTCCATCCTTGTCATCTAACGCTCAGCTTTTGTTGTTCTGTGTGCCTGAATTTCCACACGCTACAGAAGTTGTTGCCCATTTACTGTACAAATGGCATGGTATTTTCTCTGATTTGCCACATTTGCTTTGTACTTTACTTGCACTCATCTTCTCCTCTGAGAGTCCATATTTAACATTCTTAACTGCAGTGCAGATCAAATTCATCTCTGAAAATGAGCATTTGAACTTGATGGTGAGTGAATGATTGACAAGGTGCAAGTATTTTTGTGTCAAGGCTGTGACATGTCATTTGTTGGAAAAGCTATTCAGCTGAATGCTGTACTCATCTGAAAGCTGGGAGAGTGAAATATATGCCAGATTATCAAAAGGATGCTGCTTGATGTCTAGTGGCGCCATTAGTGATGTTTTGATGCTAATGAAGAAGGAAGCGCTTTCTGCTCTGGAAATTTATGCTTTTTAAGGTTAGAAGAGGATACTTTGAGGTCTGTGCTACGCTGTTGCAATCCATGTAAATGTCTAGATTTGCCATAGATAATGAAGTTAGTTTGTGGATTGCTGTGGTCTACAGAGTGTTTGATCACATGGTGTTGAAAACTGCATGAAAGACAGCTGAAGCACTTTAAATGCCTCCCTGCTAGTGCAAGCAATTGCTCAAGGTGCCACAGGGATGTTAGAGGTTTGTTAATGGGAGAAGGGGAAGATCTTGGGGAGCTTATGTCTCTATTAAACTGTGTTCTGCAATGTGAAGGAAGTCTTAAGAATTGCAGAGAGCGCTTGACCCAAGTCAATGCTGTATTCCCTAGCGTGAAAACCTAAAATGTTGCCAATATTGGGTGCAACTACTAAGGTCTCAGAAGCACTACTGTTAATTAGCAGCTGTTTCCCCATTTTGTGAGAATAAAGGCTGCAAATGAGTAAGTCCTGTTTTAAGAGCTGTGTCAACACGAATTTACTAATCTAAAACTGCAGCCTTCCTGGTGCATGGAGCATTTCTTGGATTTTGCTTCTGAATGAATCAGCTAGGTCAATTGACACTTCACCACAATGTTGCTTTAGTGAATTGGTAGAAGTGGGAGATGGCAAATACGTCCCACTATATGATTTGAAGGGTTGGTTGGTTTGGTTTTTTTCCTGTCTAACTCTAATATGGGCTTAAGTTTTTTTTAAAAAGTGTCTCTTGCTTAGGTGTTCTACATCTCCTCTTCAGACTTGTGTTTCCTAATATTGTATAGGAATGACCGCTGACCCATTTGTTTTCTTAAACAAATTCTGTTTAAGAAAATATAAAAACTGTAACATCTTTTAAATCATTCTGCAAGGAACAGTGCTGTTTCTTCACATGATAATTTTTTTTTTTCCCCTAGCACCTAACAGACTTTCTGAAACAGGAATGAATTTTGTTTGGGTGGAGGAAAGGTGGAAATGTCCTCTGGAGACGAATCTGTTTTGGGAGTAGAAGTCTGCTACCTTGTGGCTCTAGCTGTAGATTTCATCATACCCATTTCTTACGGATACTGATGAGTTGCTGCATCTCTCCCTCTTTGATATTCTAGAGCCACAAGTGGTCTGAGTAACAATAGCAACACTGCCTGAAAGATCAGAGTGCTGAGCATGCGCAGCCATGGCTATTGTTGTTCCATTTGATGAATGCACCATATGCTGATTGCTTTGCTTTGAGTTTTTTTGAGACCAAAATTCATTAAAGTCTTTTCACTGCTCTTTTCCTGAGACAAGGCTGGGGAGGGAGGCAGAGGAGCACCCTCCTGCTATACTGCCTCCATGAAATTGCTGCCGCAGATGCTGTCTTGGCTGCTGGTAACAGTGTCAGAAATGGCAGCAGCCTTCTGCAAAAGTGGTTTAAAAATAGACCTGTTTGGTTATGCTTGTTCCCTTAAAGGGACATTGTCAGTTTGATTTAGTCCCAACATTTTAGCTTGGTTGCTGTCAGCGATGCCATCTCTTCTGAGTTGCCAGCCAATTTGGCCAGCTCTGCAATGGGCTCGATACTGTTTTACATGCAGGCAAATATGCTTTGAACATAGCACAATAAAGTTTTACTAAACCTAGTAAATTGATGATACGGGTTTTTTGTGGGTTTTTTTTTTCCTCGCCTGGGTCTGTTACCGTGAAAGTGAGGCACAACTACCGTTCCCTTGCCAGTATTGTTGCCCTTGCAGTTGAAGTCCTTCTGCTGTCAGGTTACTGGGCATTAAGTACAGTTATCCTTGTACTTTCAAAATACACCTTTGTTCTGTTTCTCACTGTACTGCTTCACTACTTAGGATCCTGCTCTTTTTCTGAGAGATAAATCTCATTCCTCCCTTTCTCCTCTTCCTACCAAAATTAATTTGGGCTATGTAGTGGGGTAAGATTGGAAATGCATAGCCCCCGTCTTCAATGTATCTTCTATACGCTTAAAGCCCAAGGTTGTTTTTAAGGGTGAGAGTGGTTCTTTGAATTTATGAAATTTCTTATGTTGTTGTCTTTTGTGACCTCCTTCTTCAGAACAACACAGCACCATGCTACTTGTGTCAGGAGGCAAACAACAAACTTTACTTGCAGCACCTTTGCTGTCTACCGTTTTTGTCAGAGCCAAATGTCCTGGCTCTGCCCAATGTCAACACAGGTTGTATTATAGCCCTGGAGAGCAGAGCAGCTGCAGTTGTGTGACTACAGTGAGTGGTAAGGAGGTCCAGGTTTCAGTCCTGGAAGGTCCCCGTTTCATTTTCTTACTGCCTGTAGTATTTGTTCCCCTCTGCAGTGGTATGGAGTTTGATAGCACTAGCAAAGGCTGTGAAAGCTGACTGAAGCAGGCTGAGAGAGGATTGTTGAAACATGATTTCATGTAATTGCATCTGGCTTTGCAGTGGTACCATCAATTTAATTTCTTCCTTCTCCACTATATTCTCCATGCTAACTGCTTCTTTCTCCTCTGCTGCCTTATTGCCCTTCTGCAATGCCTCTGTTACTCTTTGACGTGTCCCCATCTCTTACATCAACTATCACTTCCATCTAGGCCCTCTAGCCTCCTCTTAGCCTGGTTTCCACTTGTCTAATCTTTTTTCATTAAGAGTTAGATTTTGCTGACATTTCAGCTTCCCTATCTCCTGACTTTGAGAGTTCAGCATTGATTTCAATTAGGGTCCATGCCTGGAAGGCTTGAGCAAAGAGGTGTCTCCTCTCGTGGTAGCGAGTTGTTGTTACCACCCTCCCAAACGTGCTCACTTGTGCTCGGTTCTCACGGTTGCTCTGGTTCGCAGTCTCTGATCAAACTGTGCAAAGCAGGGCAGCATTCAGGGGTCCTCTCCCTGCTTCTGTTGGATGGATGGGTCAGGGGGCAGCTGCAGAGGGCTTCCTTCTCAAAGGAGTCTCAAAATGCTACTGTGGTAACTTAAGTCCCTGAAAGTGTTAGATTGAGGCAACTACCATCTAGCATTTTTACTTGTCCCGTCTCAGTGTTTGTTCCTGGCTTAGTTGTGTTTTAGTGAGATGCTTGATGTACATCCTGTGCCAGGTAAGTAGGTGCTGGAGCCGATCTGCCCTATGCATCCCTAAGCAGTTTTTAAAATGATGGCATCTCTCTGGAACACTGATGCTCATTCCTGGATCTGTGGGGAGGTTCCAGAAGCCTGGAAGAAGCCTGATATTGTGCCAATGTCTAAAAAGGGTAAATAAGACAAACCCTATAATTGTAGCCCTGTCAACTTGATGTTGATCCTGGGCAAAATAATGAAATGGCTGATAAGGGAATTTGAGTAGCAAGGAGTTAAAAAGAATAATATAATTAATGTCAGTCAAAATGAGTTTATAGAAAATAGATGCTGTCAAACTAAGTTGTTATATCTTTTTTGATAAATTTATTTGATTAAAAGAAATACTTTAGACATCTCTAGAGCAGTTGACTTGGTACCACAGGACATTTGGGGGGGGGGGGGGGGAAGTGATACAGAATTAGCATGGGACACACTAATGACATTACCAACTGGCCAGCTGTGACAGGTCTCTAAATGTGATGGGTAACAAGGAATCATTGCTGAGCAGGTGCATTTCTAGCAAGGTCCTGCAGCGTTTGGTTCCTAGCTCTGTTGTTTAATATTTTTTTTTGTAAATAGGTGAATTTGGAAGAAAACCCCAGATCATTAGTGATTAAAGTCTGCAGATACGCTTACCCCAGTCTTGTGTCAACAAGGAGGATGGTATTCTGTGATACCAGGTTTCCAAGCCAGTAGTACCATAAAGGAGAAGGTAAGCAGGCAAATGTGGAGCCTCCTAATAGGGCCAAAAGTTTGGTGTCTAGGAACTGAAGGGGTCATGCTTGCAGAGTGGGAGGGCCTTTAGGCAAGGGGAGGACTCTGAGAGGGGCTTGGGGCACCTGCTGAATAACCAGCTGCCATGTTACCACAAGGATTAGTGAGGTCTTTGGATGTGAACACAAGGGATTGTTAAATGAGAGTCAGGAAGTAATGCCTTTGTCACTGGTGCAATTGCTTTTGTAATAGTATGCCCGGGTCTTGTTTCAACAGTGCTACAAGGATGCTGATAAATTGGAGGAGGATCAGAGGCAATCTGTCAGAATGATTAAAAGGTCTGAAAAACATGTCCTTTAGTGACATGCTCTGAGAGCACAATCTGTTTTAGCTTATTGAGCAGAGGTTTAAAGGTGGCTTGACCAGTCTGTAAGTACCTATATAAGGACCAGAAATGTTCTTCCATCTAGCTGACAAGTGTATTGCAATTGCTGCTGGCTGGAAGTTGCAGCTGGACAAATTTAAGGTAGAAGAGAGCCATGTTTGGAAAGAATGAGGGTAATTAACCACTGGAGTGTTTTACCAAGGGTTGTCATGGATTCTTCTTTGCTGGCAATTTCATTCTCTTAACTGTGTGCTCTAGTTGAAACAGGGAGTTCATTTAGGAAATGGTATGATCTGTATTTTATAGGAGGTCAGAGAGGGTGATTTGGTTTGGTGACTTCTAGCTGTAGGACCTCTGAATGCATTACAGCAGTTCTTGGCAGTACTGGGTAGTTTGCCCTGTCCAGGATTGTTCCCATGCATTAATATTTCACGCAGAGAATCTCTCTTGTTTTAACTTGTGTAAAATGGATGCAATTTAAGAAAATTAGACATTAGTTCGCATAATGAATAACCTTGATTTTTATCAATTTGCAGCCCTATTTTCTGCAATTTGACAAGTTTAAATGGCATTCAAGTAGCTTTTCATGTAAGGTGTCACTCTGTTTCCTTACTAATGCCTGAGCAAGTACCTTGCCTATTGTCAGATCATTAATTCTCTGTTATTAAGTACTTGGGTGCTTCTTCATTGAAAGGACTGTCAGTTGCCAATGCAGAATCGTTTAGATTAAGAAGCTGGCCTATCAGAGGCTCCTCTGCTTCTCCAGACTAGCATCCATCCAACATAATGAGAGTCTTCTTTCTGGAAGTTTGAGTTTTGGTTGGTTGTTTTTTGGTGTGGTGGTTTGTGTTTTGTGTTTTTAATATTCCCTCCCCTCCAGAGAAAACTACAAGCAATCGCTGGAAAGGATTCCACATCCCACTTGGGTGTGTGACATATACAGATGCTTGTGTGCGCACAAGTCCTTCCTGCTTCATGTAATAGTGATGCAGAGGGAGGAAACTGCTGGTCTCTGAGTTCAGATTTTGTTGTTCTGATTATGGTATTAGCTGTGTAGTTTGGAGCTTAGCAGGGTTCGGTTGCTTGCCTGACTTTATCTCTTGAAAGGCCAGCGCTGCTCTAGGACTTGGGAGACCGGACATCATCTGTTCAGGCTGCCAAAGCCACTCATTCTGGTGTGACTGTAAACTTCTCTTTTGTGTCTCAGTTTCCTGTACTCAGGAATGTGCGTAGTATTGCTGGTTTCCCCCTAACCTTTTTGTCTTGCCTTGATACGTTTATGGACTTTGGGGCAGGGAAGGTTTTCTTGGCTTTACCTGGAGGCCTCTATGTATAGCACAGCAGAAGGACTTGAGAAACTCATCCTCTCCACTTCCCAGCTCACAGAGTATCCTGTAGTTGGTTAATGAATGCATTTGGGGTCTGGGTACTTCTAGAGCTGCCTGAAGGCCAGGCTGAGTTGGGAGTGTTTGTGTAACGTATGTATATACAGGTACCTCAGAAGAGCTTTCTAGAGCCTGGGCTCCTTGCGAAATCCTTTGCCCCTCTGGCAGCACAGGTTTAACTTTGCCTCTGCTGTGGTCAGGTAACAGGACAGCTGGTGTTAGATCAATGGATACTGTGGATACACAGTAAAATGTAGTTGTGTACAACACTTTTCCAGCTGTCTGCATCTTCTTCATGATTTTTTGATCAGGTGCTAGATAGCATCTGTGTTTCTGGAATAACTGAATGGTAGCCTAGACAAAGGGAAGTACTTGTGGAGGAGGAGGAGGAGGCTCCTGTGAGTAGTCAGAGTAGCCAAGAGTAGTACTGGAGGAATACAAGTAGAGCTGTATTTCATTGCTTGGTTTTCATGAAGCCTTACTCAGAAATAGCCAGGTGTTAAGCTGGGCCATACCTACCTCTGATAAGACCACACTAAAGTCTGTGTGGTCACAAGATGACCTGACACCTAACACCTTTAACTTCTAACTCTGGCTTTATGACATTTTTGTTGTTGAAAGCTGCATGCCTCCAGTCTGGAGTGAAGAGAGAGTGGGGAGAAATTGAGGCCTTTTGATTCCTTCACTGTTGGTTTCTCCACTGTCGTCTGGGAGTACATTCCTTATGCTCTGCTTGGTTCCATCTTTTGCTATTATCAAGACTGTCTCTGTAAAGTGGGAACCCCCTGTCTGAATACGAAGTAAGGAGGTAGGTGGGGAATCTACTGTTAATTGTGCACTGCAGTGTCATTCAGCTGCTTGCATAATGAAAGTGGTTATATTCTGTTGTCTGTCAAACTCTTTATTGGGAAGCTAATTGGGTAAGAGCGAGTCATAGCTTTGAATCCTTGACTGTGTCTGGCTTCATGGTTTCCTCTGTTAACTGCAACATTTTTTTTTAAGTTTTGCTAAGACAGTTGTATGTAAATACTGTCTCCAGTGGCTCACAGGGGGCTCCCATGCTTCTCTCTCCAAAATAGTTGAATAAGTTGCTTGACTAACTCCTGATTTTAGCCTAAATGTGTATGGCTCAATACAGAGGCTAACCTCCCTGCATTGTTACTTAACTATATTTAAAGAAGCGTTGTGTGGGGTGAGTGTAACATTGAAGTCTGTTCCTCAGTCCTACTAGGAGAGCACTTGGTGGAAACTGCCCTCCTGACATCAACTGCAGTTAGTTTTTTGATGTTGAATGCGTGTAAGCATATGCTGCAACCTTCAGTCTTGAAAAGAATTTGGCTAATATTGAATACCAAAGAAAAACTTGTTCTTTTGAAGTTTGATTCATCAGTTTATCTGATTTGCTGGGGAAAGACAGACAAGGAAAAATGGCTTGGACAGTTACGTAATGCAGGGAGTCTTGTGAGATTACAGAGAAGTTGGCAGGAAAATAATAAAAGTGGAGAAAATAAGTAATGATTTATTTTTCTTCTGAAGTAGGAGTGAACTGAGTGCAAAGCCTGGATGAAATTGCTCTCAACTTTGGCAAGTCTGGATCTGAATGTAATGTTCATGTCTTAATCCTATCTATGATAAGCTTGCTTTCAGCCCAGTGACTTGTTGAAGGTGCTGATCTGTGTTCTTTCTGGTAGGCAATGTGAATGCTGTCAGTAAGCAGCAGATAGCCAGGGCGGCTACTAGAATTTTGTAATGTGGCCTATTACTTTTAAGCACCTTTTCTGTTGGAGGCTGCTGTCATTCAGAGTGTAGTCTGATCACAGCTTGAAGAAAAGCACTATGCTACCATGCAACTTCTGTTCTTTCTTGTTGTTCCCCCTCAAATAAAAAATTAATCTTTAAGGTAGAAAGCAGAGGTTTGGAAAAATAAATACTGAGAGAATATTTTTAGTTTCTCACTTTGGCAGAGTGAAATGCTGGTTTATGAGTTTGAATGAGGTAGCTTGTAAGGGGGTGTGTCTAATGGTGTAGCATTTCTAGTTTTTGGTCTTGATGCAGTGTTAGAGGAAACTATTGTCTTGTACATCAGGGCTTTTGCCAAAGAACTTCTAGATTTCAAGTGTGAAAAATGTTTTTGAAGTATTGATTCTTTATTTACTTAGCTCATTTAAAAATAAACAAATTAAAAAATCAAATATTTGTTCTTTCTAGGGATTCTGCCAGGCATCACTACTTGATACTAGCAAATAATTGACGAAAAAACAAGGCGAAGAAAGCCTTGAGTATGCTAGACATGAAAAAATGGCATATGCACTAAAACCTGTATCAATTCAAAATGCTACTGGGAGAACTGGCCACTTACGGTTACACGAATCTTAAAGTACATTGTTGTTTTCCACAAAGGACCATGCTTGATTTTGAAATTAATTAATGTGTGATCTAGGTTTCAAACTTGCAAATCCAGGTGGCTTCTGCAAGGGTGTGGAGCTATGAGTATCATATACTGCTATTTAAGTCCTTAGTTTGTATTGAGGTGCATAAGTCGCAGTACCTGGATTTGAGCACTGAGGCTGAACAGTAGAGTAACGTTAGGAGGAACCTACCAATTAGGACTTCAGTTTGTAGGCCATGTTGGAGTTTGGTGTGTGGTGTGGTTTTTTTTTATGAATGGCTTGATATAGAGGGTGATTTCTTTTTCTTCTTGCTGTGTGAAACTTTCACTGTCTTGAAAACTAATGATTTTTTTTCGTTCTTTTAACAAATCATCTTGTGTATCAGCGCTCTCTTGACTTTGAGTTTTGTTTTCAGTGACTCCTGATCAGAATGTATTCTCTAGTTCCTTATGGTTTTGTAGCAGAACTTTGAACCTGGTATGGTTTTGATACACTCTTATTTGTCCCTCCAGCATTACCTAAAAGACCTCTTCAAAAAGCGTGGTTTTAATGAACTGCAAAACCAGGGGAATCTTACATTGTTCCTTGTGTTTTGAGCAGCTTTATGCATTGCCTTGTTGACATTCAGCGGTGCTGCAGTGGAATGAAAGGAGAGACCAGTTGTCTGAATAGATGTAAGGTGCAGGACAGTGAGCACTCAGGTCTGGACTCTGAAAAGCCACTATTGACTTCTTAAAGCTGATTGTAGTGACAATCTTGCAAGGTTGTGTCCTAACATAGGATAGTTACTTCTAGAGGTCCTACAAGGCTGGCTCCATCGCTGGTGGTGAAGTCATTCTGCTGTGAAGATAGCTTGGATTCTGTTTTGGGATGTGTCCTGTGGTGGGGTGATTAGAGGAGACCTGCATTCTGTCCTGGTCATTTCTCTGGTTTGCCGGGTAGCCTGGTGTAAACTGTTCCCACTTCTCACGTCCAGTTCTGTGTCTGGTGAGTGGGGTTCAGGATTCTGGTTTCCCTTAAGACCCAAAGGGAAACATCAGTATACAAACCCTTCTCAAGGTGCAGGAGGCTTGTCCTGGTATTCTGATCCACTGGTGAAAAGTGCTACAGAAAGTCTTAGATGCTTTTTATTCTACCTCTTTGTGTTGCAGATCATTAAGTGAGCTCCAAGTCAGATTAAAGCCTGCTATTTTCAAATTTCTAATTCGCTAGAGCAAGAAGATGGACTTTTTGTTAATGAGGTAATCATTGGTAGGGGAAAAAAAACAAACATGGGGAATCTTTATATCCTTTCTAAAGCCAAGTCTCTGATTTTATAATCTTTTTAATCAGTCATTAACTAGTGGCTTTGTGAGGCTGTTTTTTCTCTTTGTTGTTGTTGTTCCACAGCACTTAAGAGAAGCTAGGACTTAGAAAAGGATTTACCCTGGGCACTTCAGAAACTAGACAGCTTCAGGAAATCTTTGCTATTATGTGCATATTTGTAATCCTTGCTCTAATATGTGGAATGCCAGTAGGTGGCAATCGAGAATATGCAGGCTGGTGCCTCTGCATTTTGTAGGACCAAAAGGCTCCTTGTGTATGACAAAACATCAGCTCTTTACAGGCATGCAAAACCAGAGCACCTGGAATTAATGAAACTTATGCAAAGGTTGGCTTCGATCTCTCTGCTTAGTCTGTAGTTAATAATAGCTGCTTTCCCCAAGGAACAGATAGGGGTTAGCTGTTCATACAGCCCTTGAAGGTAAAACACTTGGAACTAAAGCTACAAGCTTGCTCCAACTAACCTTTCCACTTCTTGAGCTGTTGAGAGCAGTCCAAGTGTATGTTGAGAGTCGGAGCATCCCCTTGCACTGCGGGGGAGCTGTGTTCTCAGGCCAGCTATGTCTGATGCAGAAATGATGTCTCTGCAGGGTGACATAAGGGACCTGCATCAGCACAGCCAGAAGAGAAGCTGCATGTATATGTGACTCTTGTAGGGTTACTCCTTGCAGGGTTGGTTTTGCCATCACAGGTTTCCATGACTTTGTGGAAGCCACTCTAATACCGGTGACCAGGGAATTCACTCTGGTCACCTTAAGGGTCATGAATTGAAAACAGTGGTCCTGTAACTGCACTGAAGTCAGTCAGGAGTAGGATTTTTCTAGCATCCTTTTCCCCTGTGGGATAGGAAAAAATTACTGTTCACTAATGAAGTTAGCGGTTGATAATTTGCTAGTAATTGGATGGACAGATTTATTTTGGTGCAGTGGGGAAATCTTATTGCTATACATGAAATTTCCAATGAAACAATTTGTAAAATCAAATTGCAACTGACAGTACAGCGTTTGTCTCTAACATTTACTAGCAGAGCAAATGACTCTTCCCCACATCTGCCCTCAGCTTGATCTTTCCTTATGATAGGAGACTGCAATGAAAGGAAAAGGAGAAAGGTGCAAGGATTTCATTTTGCAGAGGCCATTTTTTCCAAAAGGAATGGCTGTGGCATGAGGTCATTTGAAACATTGACTGCTTTGTATTGGTATTGTTAAAGCATTGTGACCTACATTGCTTGAGCACTGTGATCTGCTCCAATTAATGGATCCTTCAGCACAGATTAATTATAAAACTGACAGCCACTTCTAGATGTAGTGGGTGCTGGTGACCTCAAACCTAGAGAGGAAGATGCTGGCTTACTCTTTGCATGTGTGTGATAATGTGGTTTGTATGAATGCTGCTTTGTGGAAACTGTCCTTTCTAAATGACAAATCCCCTGTGTACTGTATTTGAATTATTTTTAATAGATTTTTAGTTTCTTAATACACTGGAAGTCTGTAATGCCAAATTGATTTACATTTCTGAAATTTGCTTCTAGCCCTGTATTTTGCTCTACTTCAAAAGAATGCGTCAGTGTAATAATCATTGCATTATCTGTCATTAACTTCATTAGTGATCCTTTCCTGCTGTAAATTACTCAGCTTAGATAGAAGAGCTTTGCAGAGGGTAACTCAAACTTTCCAGGCTGTAGCTGCTTATAAAGAAGGGCCAGCTGGCCCTTCTTCCTGTTCCCACCGAACATCTGTTATGGATATAATGCTTGTGGAAGTGTTAAATAGTTGGCTGAATGAGGTGCTTGATACATACTTCCCCATAGCAATTGGTGGACAAAGTTTGTGGGTGATTGGGCTCTCTTGTACAAGATGCTGTATAAACACATGATAACAGAGTTTCTAACCTGAGAGGAGAGAACATGTACAGAGAAATGGGAAGTGGGGAGACAGAGAGGCAAAGGGAGGTCCTGCTGCATGGATGGTGTATCCGAGTAGCAAACATGCCTTCTGGCTGTCCCTTGACCGGTGCTCCGCATGATCTTTTGCTTCCTGACCCTCCCACGTAGGCTCTGCTTCTTGAAACTCCTATTCTGGTTCCCCTGCTTCATGGTATGGTCTACTTCTAGTACTTTACAGTACTTTTAGTACTCTCTCCTTTTCCAACCTTCTGCTTGTGCTGTGGTTTGGTAAACACTAAGTTATATTGTTTGAGAAATGTTTTGCTGCCTGCAACTTCAGCAAGCATGAGAGGAGGACCCATCTTCTCCTTACTCTTTAGCCCTGCCTACAGCAACAAGAATGGCTGTGGTGCTAAAAGGGAGCAGTGCTTGTGCTAACAGCCTGCGTAAAGGAGGTGATTGTTTTTCAATCATTGCATGAAAAATGCACTGGAAGTAAAGGATATTGTTTGAGCCCCTGTACGTGCCCTTGTGTGGTGGCAGAGAGCACAGACTGCTCTATAACAGACAAAAATGATGTTTCTAGTTCTTGTGCGACCTCTTCTTGATTCCGCTCATCTTCACAGATCTGCTTTCAATCGTTCTTGGTTTCTTCCCTGTGCTTCCAGAGGGAAGATTGAGCTAGGTGTTTCAGATGACAGTTTGATTTAGAAGTCTTCTATCTGTTTGTGGATAGTTTCTAGGCTTTGCTAAACAGAGCCAAGAAAGAGTGAAGCTCTCTGGTGTAGTAACTCTTCTGGGTGGGAAGAGGGCAGGCAACCTTACTGTGATTTTTCAGGTTGACTCCTCTGCCTTTATTCCTCTGAGACGCTTCCATATTTGCAACTCATCAGCATACATGAGAAGTTAAGATTGTTTTGCCAGTGTACATTAGTTTAAATTCAGGTTAAATTTCATCTGCTGGTATGTATCTTGGTCCCCCAACATGTTTCAGGACAACTGGAATCTCTCAGATTTCATAGCTCTCATCAGCTGAAACAATTTACTTTTGCTGGAAAACTTGGCCTAATCTGTGTCCATCTCTCTGAGTTACGCAAAGGTCCATGAAACAATGGGCCTTCAAAATCAGGCTTGTGACTTCTCCAAAGGCGCAGGCAGTTGTGGGAAAGGAATAGGGTAAGAATGTGACATTAATGTCATGTCACTTAACTGTGGGATGTTTCTGTATGGGAGAGGAATGTTCGTACTGACATGCTCCCTTTTGACGGCTGGTCTTTAATATTTTATGAAACCAAACTTGTTCAGAAACATAAAGAAGCCTTTTACTAAAGTGATTTTCTAGAACAGACTTGGCATAATATGCATAGGCTAGGTCCAGCCAGAAAACTGTCAAGCCTCTTCCTCCATTTTCACTTCTTTAATAAGCTCAGACACGTTGCTCTTATGCTTCAAGGCATCCCAGGAAGCTGGAGATCCCTTGCTTCTGAACTGGTACAACTACAGACATTTTCCCTAGGATTTATCTACCGAGTCTTTCAGCTGGTCTAGAAAAGAATTTCCTGTGCTTCAGTGCACAGAAGGGAAATTGTCCAAAACTGTTTAGAAATATCTATGCTTTAAAACATTTTATTTAAATATTTGGATAAGACACAAGTTGCACAACGATCTAGTACGGGGCATGAGCGCACCGCAGGCAACTTTTATTCCCCACAGCAGGTAACAAAAACCATTTTCTGTGGAATATGTCTGTTATATCTTCCTTTTAAGACAATTTTTCTCAGTTCCTGTAGCTGCTGGACACAAACTATGCTTATTCTTTCCCAGTAATGAGGGAGAAATTTTTTTTTAGGTGGATGGTAAGAGCTCTACCTTGTGTGTACTTTTTTCTTTGACACCTTCACTGGCTATTCAGCTTCCCTGTAGCCCAGGTGTTGCCATTTTCCTCATGCTTGAACCTAGGGACTGCTGAGATTATACTTCATCTGAAAAGTTTTTGTCTCATTCTTTACTCACCATAACTAAAGCTAAACATGTCAACACCTTAAAATGGGGGATGAAAACCTGATCCTTTTGTATATGGGCTGCAGAATGGCAGTGTTCAGAAAACACGCAAAGCTTCGTGGGTCTAGATGAAGCAGGAAGCCTGGATCAGTTGGTCTGTCCATCTGTACCTTACCCTGTTGCCCAAAAGAGTCCAGATGCCTCATTTTTGATACCCTCCCCTGACACTTGTATTGCATAGCAGCATGCATTACAAATTTTTTTTGCACTGTACAAAGTATAACATCCCCTCCAGCAAGAAACTCTGACTGCAGCTTTCCGCTGTGGGTAGGAGTAATCATAAATAATTGCAACGCTATAAAAAGAACCTGAAAAGGTTTGTTAAACAGAAGTGATGATGGAGAAGAAAGAACAAAATTAGAACAAGGAAGGCATAGGCATAAAATACTCTTAAATTTACTGCGGCTCGCCCCATTCCCCCTTCATCCAGGAATGAGTATGGTATGTGGAGCTGAAGGGTGAGTTAACATCTGTGAAGAAGGCTGGCTGACTTTGCAAGGGATGGTTTCTGTTTCTTCTGCTCTGTCAGGATTTTCCATTGATTGCCTATAGAACCAAACAAGGATTCTGTTGCATCCTGTAAAAACGCCACTAGGTTCTTTGCCTTTTTAATAGCACAACAGGAACTGGTTGAAATGAGTTGGATGTTTCCCAGTTGCAACTAGTCTTACTGGTTTGGATTTGTATGGGGTCTAGATGCTCTCTTTCTTTTGGGAGAAGACTTTGCCTTTTCCAGTTCCATGTCTGTCCTTAGAGCTGTTAGGCTGCAGATCTCACTGGTTTTTATGATGTATTACTTGAGTACTTGTCATCTCTGGCAGGGAGATGCTGCCTCCTGCAGGCCCAGATAGATTTGACCTCTTTTATTGTTCCTAGAAAGGATTCCGTGATCTAGGCTTTCAAAAGGCAGTGGCAGAAATAGCTTGCTGAAAACACATGGATTTATTTATCCCTGATAAACACTACAAGCAGAGAGAAGTAGGTTGAAAATAACAAAACCTTATGTGCCTATGAACTGACCTCACCTTTGGATTTCCTTGTCAGCTAAACGAGAAGCTCTTAACTCAGGCACTTTCAGTACTGCTGATTGTTGACACAAACTGAGCCCTGCAATTGCTATTACTCCAGCACTTCCCCCCTTCTAGTTATTGTGTCCCCATAGCGCATAGGCTGCTCTTTTAATGATATCCAGATATTTTGACTGTCAATCCTGCGTTGGGTCTGATGGCTTGTGTGTTTCCAGAGGTACAGGCAGGAACCTTCTGGTGGTGAGCTCAGGCATTGTTCCTTCTAGGACCAGGCTGTTGAAGGAAAGATGCTGCCTGCATTCCTCAGACTGAAGAGCTCAAACTGGATATAACCCTACGGTTTCCTAGAACCAGGCACTAGATAATCGCTAAATCCCAAACTACGTATCCTGTTGATAACAGCTTCACTCCATCTCTCAAAGTAATTGCTTCTTTCTAGGAGTATAAAATTGCTTGTGATCCTCCAGGCTCTTTGCAGCAGCTACACAGTTGACATTATTGCTATCATCTGAGACTAGCTCTGCAGCTTTAGAAAAAAAAAGACGTGTAGGTGTTGTGTGTTGTCGTCCCCCCACCCCGTCCCCAGTTTAAACCAGCAGTGAGCCAGAGTCTGTGCTGTAGATGTGAACGTGTATGCCCTTTTGATGGGTCTAGTTTGTGTTATGCGGAAATCTTCATATCTTCATAAAGTGGCCCCAGTGCTATCTGCCGCTGATGTGTTGTGGGTGGTGGTGAAGGATGGTTACCCAAGAATTCCCTTCAGCTGGAGGAATCCCCACGCAATTTTAATCAGCTCTGGGACAGAAAACACAGGAACAGTAACTGGTGAATGGTCTTCAGCTTTGTCTTCTGTAGCTCAAGAGCTGTCCGTTACTAGTTAGCAGTCTGTAACTGGGGCAAGTCTACCAAGCTCTTGCTGGCAGCACGCTTAGCGAGGAAGTCAGCAGAGGAAGAGGGAGGGATGTTCAGTTCCTCTGCTTCCAGCAGAGGTCTGCGTGGGAAGCTGTAGAGCTTCACAAGTATTGGGAAAGAGAAGTGGCTTCTGCAGTAGGAGGGGAAGTTGTCCCCTGCTACCACCTCCCTGGAGACTTGTGGGCAAGTGTTTCCATTGCAAGCAGTACTGCAGCCATAAAGATGGCAGGGTTCTGTATTAGGATGTGCTGCAGACTGCTTATGCCAGATGTTATGTACTGTATAAAGATCTGGTGTGTTTGTCTAAAACAGGATGTTTCAGATGGAGCTGCTTGAGTGAAGAGTCAGAGCAGACTGTGTATTTCTACTTTGCAACTCTGTGCAGGATGCCTTTGGTAATACCTTTTCAGTATTTCTGTACAGATAGAGGTCAATGAATCCAAATGTAGCTGCAGCCAAATTCTCTCCTTAGTTCCTGCATAAACACAGAAATAACAGTCACTCAGGGCATTTTAGTGCCGCGTTTAAAATAAAGGGCTCAAAAGCTTCTTATTCTGTCAACTTCAGCCAAGAAGTGATGGACTCGCAGCACTTTCTTGTAAGATTCAGGAAAACTCACTGGAAATGAGAGGATGAATCTGGATTTAACTTTCAAAAAACATCTAGAAGTATCCAACTCTTCATCATATGACTGAAATCTCAGAAATATTTGCCCATGCCTCATTCATAAATACATGTTAAAGGGAGATACTAGAATTGTATTCAGTAGCTTCTGGAACAGGGCCGTCTTAAGTCTTCATATAACTGTTCTGAAGTTTTAGCTTAATAGGACTAGGTCAAAATCTGCTGTAAGGGACATATGGAAGGGGACCCCCTGCTCCTATTTTGTTTTGGCAAGGTTTTCTTGTCTCTTGTAATGCCTGTTCCTGCTGAATTTTGCTGTGATTTTTAGATACCTTTTGTCTCAGTGGCAGGCAGCGAGCCCTAAATAGTCATGCCTCCCTGTCTGTGTTTGCTAACTGAGCTTCATTTATAACTCGTTAACATTAATCAAAATACTCCGAACTTTAGTGATCTTGAAAGCGGACACAGGGAAAGGATAAGTCTCCTCTTCACTGGGCCTGAGAGTAAGGGAGTGAATAATTCCTCCATGCAGAGAATGACCAAGTATTAATCTCTTACATTGCAGTAGGTACAAGTCGTATAGTCCTGACTTACTACATGGTGTTCTGCTCTTGTTATATATGCGTTTCTCCTCTGTAGGAAGCATTACATCTTAATCTGTAGCCACATCAGTTTGTCAGGAGATGGGAAGTCCTGATGGAGATGGTTCTTGACAGAAAGGAGCAACAGAGTGTGAGGAGAACGAGGAGACCACAGGGACAGTTCTTACTTTGAGCAACCTCATTTAGGGCTCCGTTGGCAGGCAACGGACAGAGCTGGATTTCCTGAGAAGGAACATGTTAAGGAATTGCGTAGTAGTCTTAACTGTGGACTATTGCGGTAAAAACTCACTTCTGTACAGCTGAAGTGTACAGAAAGCTATTTCGTCTGGCAAAAATGTACATCCTTTTATTAAAAAAACCAAAACCCCCAAAACAAACCCACCTAAGAAACCCCAAACACAGCAACTTTTTTTTTAAAAAAAGCCAACCAAAGAAAACCCCTGTCCCCCCCAAAAAAAACCCCTAGGAACTAAAAATTAACTTAGGATCATTTTGTGTCCTACTCTTCATGAACACTTATGTTTTTATGTAAATATTCTCATCATAAGCTTTGTATCTAGCCATTTAGTTAACAGAATATATGAATGATTCATGGTAGCCCTATACATAATGCATAATTAAATCACAGACTGATGGAGTGGAATTTATTAATTGTGAAAACACATGTGTTACCATGATACTAATTTATTTCTTTCAATTTTATTGGCATATTGCTCGCTCATCTGTGATTGCCTGCTTTGTTGCATTACCCGAGAACAGTAACATGTTGTTAAAACAAATTATCTGGACGTTTGGATAGGCTGTTTGTTCACTGATGGGAACAATATGTATTTAGCAAAAAGATTTAATGTAAATTATTATACATGGGGTATTATCTTAGCACAGAACCATTGCACTAAAGCTGCTCTGAGCCATATTAATTTCTGATAAAACCAAAACAATTATTATAAAAATAAAGACTATTGCATGAGGAAAAAGCAGAAGTTCACAGAAAATTATCCTGGCAAAATTACATGGTAACTTCTTACATATTTTTACAAATCCTTGCAATATTAGATTGTAAAAGTTAACAGGTATTTTAGCTCACTCTTAGAATTTGTGTGCCTGCCTAAAGGCTTTTGTCTCTGATTTCTGTCATGTCTTGGTGGGATCTTTTAGAAAGAGATTTTTGTGTGTGCATTAGCAGGGCATACTCTTGCTAAATAAGAATTTCATGTCTTAACAGTGGAATATCCATTGGAAGTTGATGTTAACTTCGATTTCTAGTGTGGATATAGTGTGGGAATTTTTTGCAAGCTAGTATTTGAAAATTATGGACTTGCTTTCGGGAGAGTTTTTAGACAGCCTCCTTTTCTGTGTTGGTACACTTGCCAGATCAATACAGAAATTAGAGTTGTGGCATTCAAAATTTAAGTGACTGGATTTTTATGAATTTGGTGAAAGGAGTCAAGTGTCTCACTTGGCCACGCTTATATATACTTCAGAGTTTTTTGGTTTTTTGGGTGGTGTGGTTTGGTGTGTGTGTGTTTTGGGTTTTTTTTTTTTTTAAAGCCTTTTTGTAGTTGGATGATGTACTTACAGTGCTGAGAGGCGAGGGCTTGTTCTCCTGAAAGACGGTGCAGGTCCAAGGAACAGTAACAATTGGAGAATGAAAAGTGTAGACCCTCTTAGAAAGACTTGAGTAGAGTAGATGTGGGGTTGTCTTCAGAAACTGTTGCTTAAGTAGGTACTTAGTGGGATATCTCGGGTATGCCTGAGCCCTCAAATCAAGCTGCTTTGTCAGGCATAGTCTGCAACAAGCCAGAGCTATGGTAGCTCCACTCCTGTGTGGTGGAGAGGAGCAGCATCCATAGAAAATCCTTTGTCTTTCAGTAGCCAGAAGCTGATATTAGGCTAAATATCATTAGCCTATTTCTTTTGTGGTCTAAGCTGGGGAATAAAGCCAGAGGGACGCTTAAGTCATCTTGTCTTACCTCTTGATTCTGTACAATAACAGCCTGGGACACACGAGTAACTTTTGCTGACTGAAGTGTTGTACAGTTCTGCTATGGTGGCCAGTAGTGAGGGAAGAGTATGAATACGTAGAGGATTTTCTACCTGTGGCATACCTTGATCACCTTCTGGGTTGTCATATCTGCTGTATTGGGATTAGAAAATATGTTCTGCTTTTGTGCAGACCCAGGTGGGTCATCCTTTAAAATCCCTCAAAAATGATGATCCTGAGCTTGTTTCAGTACAAAAGCTATTTCTGTGCTTGATTCTTCTGGAACATGGATGTTGACTGTCTGCTGAGCGGGGTTTCCTTTGCTGGATCCATGCAACAACCTGGTTCACAGATCCTGCGGGGAGGTGGGCTGGCATCTGGCGCTTGATGCGTGATGTCTTCCCTCTGTTTTGCTGTAGGATTTACTGCTGCCTTTCACGTAAAATGATCCTGGAAGATATTAGAGGAGAAAAATGGGGCTGGAAAAATTCATAATTCATAAGTAATGTTTTGGGGTGGTTTTTGGTTGTGGGGGGAAGGAGGTTGGGGTGTTTTGTTTATTTTAGCCACTTACCCAGGACCTCAGCATGCCAGGTGCTGTGCTGACCTATGTTAAGAATCAGTCCTTGCTCAGAAAGTTTGCCATCTGGTGAGGCAGGCAAAACTACTATTGCTGCTCTTCAGAGACGGAGGAATTAAGTTGACAGATACAGAAGTAAGTAAGACCCTAGCTTAAAAAAAGGTTAAGTGGCTGGCAAAGGCCCCCCTGGAGTTCTACTGCAGAGCTGAGAAATGAATCCAGGTTCTAGCCTAGGATCTTGGCTATAAAACTGCTCTTTTGAAGGCAAACTACATAGGCTGAAAAAGATACAAGAACTGCAGAAACTCACTTCTGAATACTGTCCTTGAGACTAAAAATTTTAAGCACAGACACAGCTAAAGAAAATGATATAATGCAACTGTAGTTTCCTGACATATCAAAGTCATTGTTCTAATTCTGACTCTGACTTGCATGACATGAAACCAGATTCTGTCAGCAAGTATATTGGTAAAAATTCAGCTTATCACAAGCTAGTTTATGCATAAGACTTCCATATGCAATTATTTAAGAGCTGTGTTTTTATGAGCAAGTTGATTTCTGATTTGCCCGAGCTTCAGAACAAGACCATCTCAAGGCTTATCAGCACACGCCTCTTCAATAATACTGTGATGAGTAGCTCTCACTGTACTGAGTCTGTATCCATCAGATAAAATATAGTATCTGTAGTATATTAGTCATCCTGGACAACAGGGGAAAAGTTACTATTGTAGAACTATCTGAAGATAAATATTTTCTGCTTTGAAATTAATCAGATAATTTTCTCTCAAGCTTTATCTTTGCCTTTTGTTTTTCTTGCAGGGGTATCATTGGTCTCTCTGTATCTTATTGATGACAAACTACACTTGAATTAACACCAAGAATTCCTTCCCCTCCCTGCCCCTGAGCTAAGGACCAGATCCTTGGCTCCTGCAAGCAGGTCTTGTTCCCATAGGATCTCTGGGTATCTGCTCTATAAAATGTGCACTTCAGCATTTTCAGAAAACTACTTCTTTTAGAAATGTTGAGTTGAGATGTTAAATTTGAGGCTTTTTCCAGCGTCATGTTACCAGGCTTCCTGATCGGGTAAATCAAAATAATGGTGTTCTCTTAAAAATTAGCTGAGATGCTGAGAGAACTTCCCAGCTGAGGATAGCTGAGTGCTGAAATGGATTACCCAGGAAGGCTGTAGAAATTCTGTCAATGGAGGTTGGCTTTTTTTGAGGTATGGGTGGTTTTGGTGGTGTGGGTAATAGGGTTTTGTTTTTGTGGTGTGGTTTTTCGTTGTGTTTTTTTTTGTTTGTTTTTGTTTTTTTTGTGGTGGTTGGTTTTTCATGGTTCAGTGTTTTCTTGTTGTGTGGGTGGTGTGTGGTTTTTTAAGACCACTTTCTTATGCAAAAACAAGACCCTGTGAGAAGAAAGCATGTAGGTATAAAAGCTCTGCTGTGGGAGCATCCTGAGGTCATTCCCAATGCTTTTTGGCTGAGATTGTGCAGACTGTTAATGCAGTGATTGTCTCTTCAAACCTATGCAATTTAGGGCTGGTTGGCTTCTGCCCTTGCATACTTTATAAAGTTGATGGTGTTTTGGAGGAGGTTATAAAAACTATTTAGGGCTTTATTGTCAGAACATAGAGTCCTAAAGAGAGTAGCTTCATGGCAAGAAAGGAAAATCTCTGCCCGTTCCTAAAAACTTAGCATGAGAAGCACTGTAGCAGAAATGGAGGCATTAGGAATAAATTCTGAGGAGGAAGTTAAATATATGTCTACCTTCCAGTCATAGCGGGGGGAATATTGGAATATTGGCTGCGTGTAAGCTAGAAACCACTGAATGTGAAAGGGACCAAGCAGGGAAAAACTAGCTAAGTCTTCAGCCAATGCTGGCTTCCAGCACACCGCCTCCGGAAAGAGGGCTGCGAGACCTGCTCGGGTTCGGTCCTGTGTCGGTCTGACTTTCAGCCTGTGAGCAGCTTTCTTGAAATCCACAGGATGACACTGTGATAGAGCTGTATGATAAGTGGTGTCCTCTCCTGAATGAGATTTACGAATGTTCCAGACATTTGCTTACAAATCTGATGTGTTGTTTCTATATTGTAACAGTTCCATGGGGAATATTGATGTGCTGAACAGTAATACTTGGCTAACTGAAATACAACGCAATGTCTTCTCACCTGCTGAATACAATAATCCCCATAGTTGTGGGAAGGACCTTGCCATATCCACACTAATCTTTAAATCCAAATGGCTAAATTTAAGATACTGGCCTAAAGGCTAAGCTTTCATCGTGACCTTGCTGTATTTGTTCTGATTATCCTCTGCTTTTAGATACAGGACTGGACTGAGATCTCTGTCCCAAAGATCTGTGAACTTTGGGCTGTTTGTATTGTTTTAGAATCCCTGCTTTTTCAAGGTTCCAATTTCTAGCTGATATTTCTAAATAATTCCAGATGATCAGATGGAAAAAAATCTAAACTTGGGTTTCTCTCTAACCTGTTTTTTGAGATGGGAGCTGAAAGTCTGATTTGAACCTCATCCAAACTAGTTGACTATAGTTTATATTTTATGCAGTTAGCCACAGCAGCTGCCTGAGGTATGTGAATGCAACACATCTTTAATAAGTGAGAAGGTACTTGCTTTGACTACTAGTACAGGAGATGGTTTAGCCTGAGGCAAACCTACAGGCTACAGGTATTTCAGCTGGCCATGTACAGTTTCGGTGCTAACTTGAAGCCATGCAAAATATTAGATCATAGTCTTTAAATAGACTAATAAATATTTGGGGACAGGGCTGAAATGAGTGCTAAAAGGAAAGGATCCAGGCAATGCATTATATTCATAATAGTTGAATAGCTCACTGGGAGGAGGAAAAAGTGGTTGTCCATCATACCTTTAGCATCTGAATGTATATGAAGGCAGTGGAACAACATAGTTCATAGAGGGCAAGATGCTGTGCCAGACTGTTTCTTTTGTATCTTCAGTAACTTTGCAATTAATCAGTCTCAGATTCCATAGCGAAGGAAATACTATTACAGGGGGTAGAGCAATAGGAGGAGACTGATGAAAATGTATGGTAATTAAAGCAGATGATGCAGGTTTGATGTATGGGCCCTCTTGAAGCCAGATCTTCCAGTTGTTGAGAAGGACGACTGTCAGAAGTTTTTAGCTTTGCCCAAAGTGAACTCTCGGCAGGATTCCCAGCAGAATTCTCCCCTGGAACTAAAGAGGACTTGTTGGGTGTGAGAGGGAGAAAAGGAACCAACTGATTATGCTTTAAAAGCGAATAGGAGGAAGAAGACAAAAGGAAAAAAGCTAGCAGATTAGTACACCTTTGGTTTCCTTTCTCCTTCTGTGACGTGCAGACCAGGACTGGCTTTGGTTTTGGTTTGTTCTTGTTTTTCTTTTCCCATCTCTGTAGTGTCATTTATGAGAAGATATGAACGTGCTATGACATCTTTTCATGGAGAGCTGTGATGAAACTGCAGGAAGATCTTAAGTTTGCCAAGGGGTAGAGGTCTGATTAGAGAGAGCCTTAATGTTATACCTATCACATAAGGCAAAGTAATGGAATGCCTTTTTGAAAAGCACTAAATTCGACCCAAGCAATGTATATAGCTGCAGACAGCATTACAACAGATTGAGAGAATTGTACCTTTATTATGCAGGCTTTTGAGCAATTGTACATAGACTTCTGTGGTTCAGACGTTTGTTTTTTTCTTAACATTCTAATAAGAACTAGTGCAAAGTTTGGAACTTCCTGTTTATAGACTAGGTTTTTTTTGGGCTGTAATGTTTGCTATATGCTGCCCTCATCCCTAGCTTACTGTCCCTGTATCCTAGGATTGTCAAAGTCGAGCCATTTATCATCCTGACACCTAGCATCTGTCCTGCCATGTAACCTGTACAAGAGGGCATTGCTAATTCGTTTGCAGGCTGTACTAGAGCTTGTGGGGTGGAGTGCAGGGAGGTGAGTGCCTGAGTGCTGGTGGCTGTCTCTGGACAAGTTAGCAGGGCCCCAGCCAGCCACGCTGCCTCCCACGGGGAGGGGGATTTGGTGGTCGGTATGAAACCCTGCGTGGCAAAGAAAGCCAAGAGTAGCCGGACAGACCTAATTATCTGCAGGTTAGTGCGCAAATTTAAATTAAGCTTAGATTTAGCAGTCACTGAAACTTATCACCACTTGATGACTCTTTCACTCTGAGAGCTTGGTATCTCTGGCACAGATATCTACAACGTTAAATCTACTGCTACCTTTTGGTGTTTGGAGAGTTGGGAGGAGGGAGGAGGAGATGTAATAACAAGATCTCTCTTTCACTGTGATCTTGCAGCCCAGGGTGGGAGTAGGATTGCATAAACTTACTTCTGACGTGCAGATAGCCTGGGGAATGCTCAGGAGAAATGCTTTTTACAAAGGTGTTTTTGCGCTTTCAGGGTAACTCTTATCCAGCTGTGTGTGTTACCCAAGTAAATACATATGGGCAGACACAATGACTCGTAAAAGTATCTCATAAAAGGCCTCTGTGTATGTCCAGGTTGTGTGTACACAATACGAAGTTTAGTGGCAATGCTGGCTTACTGCGTTTTCAGCCCCATGTCACTTGTTCTGCTGTACCAATGGTTCAGTGCTGCCTCAGCAGTAGTTCAGTGGTAGGGTTGCTTGAGCTGTGTTAATAAATCCAGCTGAGAAACAGCCACCCTGAGCCCAGGGCAGGGGTGGTGGTTGGATCAGCTCTGCTTCCAGGCTGCTGAATGGGCTGAGCCGTCCTGCTAATGTGGTGCAGGTGTGAGGACAAGTTGCTTAAGCCAGGGCTGCTGCTACAAAAAATGAGGTGGAGGCACTCCTCAGCCACTGACTTCACTCTGGATCTGAGGTTAGGTGATGTGCTAAGTGCTTACCTCAATTCAAGCCAATACCTGCCAAGACAGACAGGCAAGCAATCAATAGCCAAACTCTGGGTAGTGTACAACAAGCACTAAAAGCAAGAAAACATTTTTTAATGGTGCTAAGAATTATTTAAGAAAAAAAAGTTTTTGCTTTATGATAGTGGAAATAGATGTCCGTACAGCAAGATCAGGCTTTGCCAGTCCTCTTATGGTTTTAGTTATACTAGGTTGACAGGTTACCACCCTATGGCTGTCCTTGTCCCTGCCTGTTTGCCATGAGGTTCCTTCCCTCTGGTCAACTGGCATAACTGCTCATGTAATTTAATGTGGTTAAAATCAGTCAGCTTAGAAAAAAAAAATGTTTAACCCAGGCGAATAGTTTTGTTTGAAGTGGTTTAGGAAATGATTTCGTAAGCAGTTATGGCAGCAGACCTGAAAGAACATATCTGTGAGGGCAGGTATGGGTTGGTGACCAACAGCTGGGGGGACCTAAAACTGGCAGCCCCGGGACACGACGTCTGACTGTTGCAAAACTTGAGTGGGGGGAAGTCCCAAAGGTGCTTTATGGAAATCAAAACTTAATGTTTGTAGGGAAGCTTCCTGGAGTGTGAGACGCTATCACCCATTAAAATTTCAGGATCAAATCAGTTGCATCTCTGAGCAGTATTGATTTACCAAGTGGAGTGTGTCTTCCTTTGGGATTTCTTCCCCAATTTAGGCTTCAATTGGTGTAATCTCAGAAGAAAAGCCTTGCTTCCCCTTATAAACTGTTCTCACCAGATGTCTTGTAAATCTTTCCCTTTATTCCTTTGAAATGACTGGGCTTTGACCTTAGCTTTCTTAATGTTATTTAGCCCACATGGAATATCTATAAAAATAAGAGCTGCAAACTCTATTAAGAAAAGCACATATGACCTCCGCTTGTAATAACAGAATGCAATTAATGTCAGGCTCGTTTTGATGATAAATTGGGGGGTAACAAATGGATTTTGCTTTTTCAAACAAACCAGTACGAAGGGAAAAGGGAAAATGAGCTTTAAACTACTTACTAAAATTTTAAAAGATCTCTTATTCCCTACCCCTGACCTGAAAAGTAATCAATACAACTGAAGCTTTTACCAGACTTGTTCAGAATGTACAAACCAACCCAAACAAACATAAAAAGCCTTCTGTAGGCAAATTAAATGCAGGGATGGAATTGAGAGTAGGGATGTCCTTGTCTTACAAACTAGAGAGAAGTTCTACTTGTGAAACCTCTTAGTAATTGTGCAGCAGCTGTTGCAGCAATTCTAGGAGGACGTGATGAAGATAATGTTGGTCTAGAGGTCTTTACAGGTGCCTAGAAAACCACTGCTCCTTCATCGATGGTTTTACCGCTTGCATGTGCGTGTAGCATCTCGCTGTGTTTGCTTGCACCTACCCTCTGGCGTTTAGATGTTTTGGCTTCTCCCCTGGGTTTATCCACAAAGGTGCCAGCAGCCACCAGGTCAGAAAGCCTTGTTCTTTAGCTCAAGCTGTAGGTGCTTATATTTTCAGGAGCAAAGAGCTCTGTTTCTGTTCAAGGTAGCTGTCGTGTTATTTGTTAACAAAGTGTTTCAGAGGATCAAGGGGATCTAACCGAAGTTAAAATGCAAGGAGCCAAGTTTGACAAAGAGCAGGTGGAAGGTGCCCAAGGGAAGACAAAGTGCAAGGGCCACAACTCTAAGAGTATGCAATTGCCCAGGCTAACTCTGACTGGGTTTAAGTGCCTTTCCTCCAGCTGTCTGCCTCCTTTGTCTTGTGTCCCAAATCTATGTAGGAAAGCCTTACTTATGCAATTTGATTACTTCAAGTCACTTAAGACCGGAGAGCAGTTTTTAGGGTGTTTCTTGTATAATAGCCAAATATCAATAATTCACTGCTCTAAGTTGTTGCCCCTTCCTCATCCTGTCTTGTGACTGAGAGGCCGTAGGTAATAGCTCTCTGGTGTAAGTTGCCAGAGGTTCTTGCAAAGGCCGTCTGGTTTTCTCATCCCAGGGGCAGATGGCACTGGCATGCATTTGGAGTGGGTGGTTACCTAGAGCAGAGAAATATTCAGTGACTTTGTAGTGCGCAAGCAGCTGAGTTGGGACCGCTGCTCATTTCCTAGTTTGCCTAGGGCAGCAAATTCCCAGAGCCAGCTCACCTACAAAAGATACAGTTAAAAGAAGCAGGGAGAGTGTTTAGTTTCTGTATGCAGTTTTCAGCACAGAAACTTAATTTCAAAAAACCTCTGGTAAAGCAAAGAGGGAATCACAATGAGAAAGGCAGGTTACTTGTGTATAGGCTGCATGCATGGAATAACTTGTCTTTTTTTCTTTTTTTCTGATTGAAAAGAAAATCAAGGTGCTGCACTAGTCTGCAGCTCTGTAAATTACTCTTAAAAGCTATGTGTAACTTGGAGGGAACATAGAGTGCTATGGAGAACTGCTATAGCTGTCATGGAGTGGTTTTGTTAGTATGACGGGGTTTGGCAGTATACTTGTTGACAGGGAGGAGTCCCTGGGCATAGTGTTAATATCCAGGATTTGCTTTAGGGACAAGAATTTGGTCTGTAACATTGCTCATCCAGGATCTGACACCAAAAGCTATATGATGATACAGCCCAATGTTGGTGTCTCTTCTCTTGCCAGAACACTAATCCACTGAACACTATGAGAAGGTGACATTTCTTTTTTTCTATATTCTTCTCCTTGTAAAAGTTTGATGGAGCCATGCAGTGGATATACTGGATAACAAAGTCATTTCCCTCTCAGAGAGACTACTGTTTAGCATATTTTTTATGTTTATGCCAACCTCACTGAAAAAGGAAGCTGCTTCGCTTTTTTTCCTCCTCTCCTCAGAAGTTGTTTCCAATCCTGTAATGAAGTTCGAAATCACAGGAGAAAAAAGCAGAGAGATATCAACTGCATTAACGTTTAAAAGAGAAACTAAAGTATGGGAGGCTATCAAGGAAACAAAGACTTCTCCTTCTGTATGATGAATTTGAAGAAGGTATGACTTGTTTTGGAACATAGAACTTCATTGTATTTTAGACCACTGCTGCCACCAAGTGGAATAGTTTCCTCTAACTTTTCTCAGGGTCTTAAAGAAACTTGCACTTGCCTTCAACCACCTGCTTGTTCGTGGAATAGTTGCTTTTTCTAATTATCCAAATAATTAAAAAAACCAGATGTTGACTGCACTTTGCTGTTGTTGGCTTAAGGTAATGTCATTGATGCCTAATGTGCCTCTTGTCTAAAAGAGTCAAAGTAGCAGCATGGTGCAAAGTGGGTTGGGGAAAATATTTCCTCTACGCGTGACAGAATTTGAGGCAGAAGGAAAATAATGTGGTTTGTCAGTAATGATACGTGAGCTAAAGGAGAAGCACGGAGGAACCTGCAGAGTTTAACACAAGGAACTTGCAAGTACAAAAATAATGTACTTTGGGTTAAGGTAGTTATTTCAGTTGCTTCTCTTTGACTTGTTACTGTAGGTGACTTTTATCCTTTGTGTCCTCCTCTTGCTTTGTAAAGAGCCCTCTGTCAAAAATGTGGACGTTTTATTAGGTCAACAGCTGTTAAAGTCTTCCTTGCAAAGCTGTGGCTGCTAAATGAAGGTGCATATTAATCAAGGGCAGCATCCGCACAAAGATGTACGGTGTGGGACTTTGGAGAAATGATTTATTTATCCTTAAGACAGCTTGGTTGGTTATCTGACTGATCATGAATCTAAGGGGGTTCCTTCAGTAGACGGTGACACTCCTGTCTCGCACAGCCTATGCCACTGTGTCCACAGGAAGGTGATTCACAGACTCGTGGATCAAGGGAAGTATCATCAATGCCATCAATATACTGTAGCTGACAGCATTGAAATTGAATTTCTATTTTCATAAAACACACTTTAGCTGACAATCGGACAATGTTGTTTCCTTTCTGTGAGAGTAGTCTGCAACAATGTCTGATTATACGTTTCCAGGCAGGAACCTCTCAATAACGGTTTTGGAAAAAGCTCATTTTCTCTTGACTATGAAATTGAAGGTGCCAGTAATATTGAGGAGTTCAGTCATCTGAAAAGGTCATTTATCAGCCTGCTCACAAGGGTGTGTTACCTGAGTATTTCCTTTCTGAGGCGTCTTGGCTTCGTAAGGCTATGAAATAATAGTGAGGTTGAGAAGTTCTGGGTGGTGTGTCTCGTGGGGGTGTTTTTGGTTTTGGTGTGTTTTTGTTTGGGTTGGTTTTTGTGGCCTTTTTTCTGGTGCTCCCTCATTTCAGTTGCTTGACCACTGTAGTCACCACATGTATCATTGCACCTTATTCAAATATATTTTTGAAATGCATTTGTGAGCCCTAATGGAACAGTTGTGTTATGTCAAAGGCTGCCTTCACTGAAGACTGGAAGACACACTGGGCACTGGGTTGAACAAAAGCATAGAGAAGGCCGTTAATTCTGAGCTGACAGAGTTGTAATGTGCTGCTCTGAAACTGTTGGCTCTTTCTTCCCTTAGGCTCTTAAAACAAATTTTGCTGTTGGAGAAAGGTGGTCAAGACCAAAATCCTCTCTAGTCACAGAACAGATCCAAAATGACCCAAGTACTTTATAATACTTCAAACTGTCACTGGAAAGAAGTAGAATATAATTTCATTTCCAGGTGCCTGGTTCTGGATTTTGCCATTAGAGCATGGAGTCAGTGGTATGTTTCTTCTGTGGATGCCTGTGCATCAGGAATTAGCAAGCTAATGCAGTCAGACTATTCTTTGTGGATGTATCTGGCTGAGAAATAAATTTGCTGTCCCTAAAGGTAGCTGGGATGTTTTGAAATTTTTTTCTTCCCTCATTGGGTGTAAAATTAAACATGACATGAAAAGTCAGAAATATTTCATTTTAGAGATGTCAGAATGCTTTTATCTTGGAACACTCCAACATCACATAAAATTATATATGCCAATATTGTAATAAAATGCAATACAAAATTAAAAGTCTAAAAGAAATACAGTCTGACAGCCAAAACTAAGAAGTTAAATTTAATAGTCCATTTAAATATTCCATCATCAGAATCAATATTCCAGAAGGTTGTGTTGTTGACAAAATTATATTTGCCATCTGAAAATGTTTTTTTCCCCTCTAGCTGAAATCTTCTTTTAACTGGGTCTAATGGTGAATTGCTGATTTTTGTGTTCAAGTCTATGAACGTATTTCAAGAAAAGCACTGAAAAGCCAGTAGAGGATGGTGACGAATCTTCATCAGTAATGTACTGAATTTGATTTGAAATACTGATTTAGGAGAGAATTGCTTTGTACCCAGCATCAAATTTCTAACTTAAATATTCTCCGGGTCATGCTGTATTTTTCGCCAGGAGAGATAAGTATAATCCCTCATCCGGCTATAATTGAGACCAGAATTGTTTCATATTTTACGGATTTGTTTAGGCAGCGGTCAAACCATGACAGTGGAAGAAGCAGAGGTTCTCCTGCTTGAAAGACAAAACCCAACAAGTCGCGGAATTTCAGCACAAGACAGGTCTGCCAGCTAGTGTCTTCAGGCAAGCTTGTCTATGGGTTGAAGTCTCCTTTGTACTTTGTTCCCGGTGTGCAAGCTTAAGGGCTGCTTCATGCTCCTGTACAAAAGGCCCTGCTAGTGGGAACTTTGGATTCCTTTGGTTCTTGATTAAAACCCATAATGTATCAATTTCTTTATGTAGTGAATTAACTGAGTTGTTCTGAAATACTATGAATAACTTTAACTTCAGGTGCTTCAAACTCCAAATTACTTCGTAAACCATAAACAGACCACAGTTTTAATAAAGGATAGTTACTGTTAAGAATTGCTGCAGCTCTGAGGTTTGCTTAGTGAACAGTTTGTCTGGCTCCAACAATTAATATTGCAGACTGCTTCCATTTATTTGAGAGTGGGTCCTACTTTACTCAGCTCAGAAACAATCAGTTAAATGACATTGAGAACTTAGAAGACCAGATGAGCAAAACAGGCAAGGAATCTTTTGCACTGCCTATTCCCTACTCCCCACTCTTTTCATGTTTGAGAAATTCTTGCCAGTTTTTAAGGGTCCCGGGAGAGCAATGTTAAAGTTCAAAACTCCAAGTACATGTAAAAGGTGTGTGAGGGGGGGAGGGAATATAAAAATAGTGCCAGGTTCTGCTAGTGGTTTCTCAAAATATTTTCTGATGAGCAGAATTACTCAGGAATTTGGCACCTTGGAAAACATCCATTCTTTGTCACATGAAAAAGATCTTGACTTCGTTGTCGTGGTTTAGCTACCCTTCACAAAAGTTGTCAAATCAAAGTTACTTTTCCATCTAACATGGGTCATGAGCTCCTGCGTTTCTCCAGTATTGTGTGTCATGTTTGGAGTCCTCTCTGGGTCATTGTTGTTTGCTTAAGCAATAGCATTTCAAAGTCAGTAACGGGGACTTACGCATCCAACTTCCAATTCCCTTTTTTACTTTGGAAACCATCTGCCAATGTTCTTTGAAATTTTCCTTTGTTTTCTCTGCTCACTCCCTTCACTGTAACATTGTATGTTTCTTCCTGCAGTTTTTCCTCAGGCCCAGTTTCCACTGAAGTCAAATAGACCATTCAGTAGGTGAATATTTGGTTCCCTATGTGAGAGCTTTTTTTTAATAGCTGTTGCAAAAATTATGCTCGTGACACTTACCAGAACTTTTGCTTGCCTACATGTGCGCTGATGGATGTTACCCTAGATCACAGAAACCACTGTCAATGTTCCAGTCATTATGGTGTAGCTGATTATTTTGATACTTTTCACTGGATAGTGTAAGGCATCTTTCTTTCAACTAGTTTTTGGTTGATTTGGTTGGAACTCCCAATGATGACATGGCTTTTAACCAAAAGTAATGTTTTTTCTGGGTCTCAGTTCTGAATCCTGTCCATTTAGATGACTGGTCCCATTAGAATCTTCCAACGCAAACAGTAGATTTGGGTTTCATTCAAATAGTAATGTCCTGAAGTTGAATTTATTATAGGACCAGTATTCTGTACGAAGTCAACCCCAAGAATAAAAATATTTATGCTTGGCAAGAATACCAAAGTTTGTTTGTATTACCTTGTCCTGTAGCATTAGGTCAGTCACCATCTATTTTACAGCTTTGCACCAGCACACATTGTTTAATGAAAGAAAAACATCAGCCTCCCAGGAACATTGAGCAATATTGGCTTCTTGCCTTAATAAAATGAATGACAACCCATTATTAATGAACATCTTACTAAACTATCTGGTGTAATGACACACAACTGTCTGCACATCTTAAATGCTACCTTAGATACTTTTGTAGGACCCACAGTAGCGACTGTGAAAGAACAACTAGTTTTATTGTTAAATTCCATATTAGCCCCTGTTGTAGTGAAATTCGTAGTCTGATTGGATGTCAGGTTGTCTGGGATAATTAGTCTGGGGAATCTGTGCTTAGCATTTGATTGCTGTATCTCATTTCCAAATAGTTTGTATGACAAACGGCAATGTTTGGCTGCTGAGAAATATTTACACTCATAAACTAGAGAGCCATATTTTCCTTTCTTTTTTGAAGTTTCTTGTTGACATTTCTAACTGTATCTCTGAAGCCGTACCATCCACATTGGCACCAATTACACTGTATGCCTCATTGCTCAACTGTTCATGTTTATGTCATGCAAGGAAAGACCTATTTGACTGAAGGTCTTATATTTGAAAGTATTTCATTCCCTCATCAACGTTAGCTGTAATAGCACACTAGTGAGAAACTAGAACATAGATCTAAGCGGACAGAGCTATGAGACGAGGCTCTCTGTCTCTTCCTATAAATAAATTGCCATACTGAGGAGGATTATAAAGTCACAGGGCTAGCAGGAAAGTTTTAACTAACTTGTGGTTCATGAAAATTTTTTTTCACTACTGATAAAAGCATGTGTTATATAAGCTATGTACTCTCTTACTAGCTTTCCATGCTCTCATCTTTTGGTTCTCATTTATCATATTGACAGTACTTTGCAGGAGTAATGAGTTATTTTTTGAGATGTTAAACCTGAATGGCTAAATAAGTTTAGAAGAAAATAAATTTGAACAAAGTGTTGTCTCTGACACTTCTTCGTAATCCTTTCAGGGCTTTCCTCTACAAGAACCCAGCGAATTCTACATATTTTAAAATACAGTAGAACTGTGTCAAACTAAGCAATCACTTCCAGATTTTTTTTACGCCCTTCAGCTCATCTTCTGATTCATAACTCTGTATCTTATAACAGAAGTTATAAGTCAAGTTACATTCATAATATACTGCCCTCAACAGCATCATCACTGCATGACCTTTCATTTAGAATTAAGGGAGGATTTTTCCCCCCAGATTTCCAGGGAGAAGTTCTCTGTGTTTGTGTGTTATAAATTGTACTGCTCAAGAAAACTTTTTCTCGGGACAGTTCATGTACCACAAATAAATGAAGATAGGTGCAGAAATATTGCTTCATCTGGGTTCATGTAAGAATATACAATTTGCTAGCAGCAAAAAATATCTTCCTCCCTAAGTTCTCTTATCTGCAAACTCACTAAAACCTTCTCTACTCAATTTCATTGTCGTCATAATATACCAAAACCCACTTTGGAAAGTTAGTCTGGTTTTCTACTCCAACTGGCAAGTAAAGCAATTGTTTCTCAGTGAAAGACATTGAAGCGTTTTGGAATACAAGCTAATGGGGTGGGGGAAAGGTGGTACCTAGACTGGGCTCCTTGTGTGCCTCCATTGAACAGCTTAGTATGTCCATGTTGTGGATCCTTCACCTGTGTAAACCCAGAGGGGACAATGGGAACATACTGGAGTTTTACGGGAGAGACCTGGCTTGCTCTGTGAGATCTTCATTAGTAATAAGGAGGAGTTGGCGGGGGGCGAAAGAGCAAACTCAGCTTGGGGTGAGTTTTCAGAGCTGGTGGCTGAGAGAAAAAATATTATTCTTGTCTTTTTAAATTTGTTATATTTGATCTAAAGTTAGTGAAAGACATGAAATGTGGAACCTCACAATGGCATTTTTAGAGTAACTTTGCAGAGCAGACTGACATGGCAAATCCTTAAAGGAGGCAATGTTGCTCATATCCTTCATAGAGCCTTAAAAATACACCCACGGTTTTAAGGACTGCTCCATGGTTTCCTGAAGGTAAATATTTTTCTGTCCAGGTAGATCTATGCCTGAACAGCTGATATACTGAAGGGTGGATTCTAACCTAAGCTTCACTACTGCAAATCCAGAGTAACTCTGGAGTCACTGGATTTCTTTCCCTGTCCATGAGATAGCTATTGTATCTTTATCTGACTTTGAAATCATATGTTTATGTTGTCATGGCCCTTCTGAAGAAGAATTTAATGGCTGCTTTCTTTTACACTCTTTAGTCCCAGGTATGAAATTGATTAGGAAAATCTTAATTTGCAGTCTTAATCTCCAGCGGTTTAACTTCCCTCTCTGATTTCTCATCCTGCAAGAGTGGGGTTTTGGGTGGGGTGGGGGTTTAGGTATGGTGTTTACATCTATTAAATAGTTTTACTTGCAGTACAGCATATAGTTACTATTCCTTAGTCCCATGTGATGTATTCTACTCTCACTTGTGTAGGTGACCCATCTGGGTCACTTATAGAGTAAAGAAAGCAAGCATTCAAAAAATCCCAATAGTTCAGACGTTTTATTTACTGAACTACTGCATCCTCCCTTTCCCTTTCTTCTTCCACTTCTATCACCTAGAATGCCTCTCCTGTGTGTATATGCTCTATGGTTTATCTTTTTGCTGGCTTCTTGTGATGAACTCTTATTAAATCTGGGGATTTTTTACTATCCAGTTAGGATGTGTCTTACTCAGTGCTGTTGTCATCTTTATCTGTAATCTTTAAGAAAAGTTATTTTGGGAGACTTGGTGGAATTAATTTGTTTTGGTACATTTTTGTGGCTGTTTATTGCATCTGTAATGGCTTCACTATTTCTCATGCTAAAATACTTGAAGCTGATATGCTTATATCAGTCATTTTCCTTTTACAGTTTTTGTTTCTTCAGGTGCAGTAGAAGGTACGCAAATGCAAGGTGGGCAATGGAAAAGTAAGAAATATTGTTGTGCTCATGAAATCCATATCCTATTCATAAATGGGATTTGTAATCAAATTTGGTTCTTCTGATGCTGGAAGAAAGACCCTCCTTTGAACCACTGATGACACAGCTCAACAACACCTTCTGGAGAAGCTTTGCTTTTGCAGTAGACAGCAGCAGAGTATAGATGAAAATGGCAGCTATATTTATATATTATATTAGATTTATCTATAGCAGTTCAGCATTATTTTTTCAATAGTTACCTTGACTCTCTTTTCTGTATCTGAATTGAATTGTGAAACTTGTACTAAAACAATCCTCCTCTTACACCAATGTGAAAACATTCAGCTTGTACTGCAGCTTCCTCCTCCACCCTGAAGCCTCTCTTTGCTGTCTGTCTGCCTTCTATGCTGAAGCCTTTGAGTACCTCCTAGGAAGCTGCCATCATTTTTCAGACTTGGTGAGAGTCACTGTGAATGAAATCCAAATCCTTTGATGAATGAGATCAGTCATCATGTTTGGCTCTGATGTTGGGAAATTTGATTTGGTGTGGTGTGTATATTTAGCTGTCTTGCTTTTCATCCAATGCTTTCTTGGGGGGAAAAAAGAAAGTCAACTGACTTTCCTGAGATTGTTCATTCAGGGTCCTGCCAATTTGAAAACATGTTGCTACGTGCTCCTCTTTGCGATAATAAAACTCCTAGGAGTGGTGTTTCTAATAGGTTGCAGATACGGATGACAGCAGCATTAAATGTGACATAATTTGAATACTCAAAACTTTAGATTAAATTTTGCATGATTCTTATTTAAGTAGTGACACAGTGGTTCTGAGGTAGCTCATAGGGAACAGTTGGAGAACTGTCCAATAGATACCTTAAAAATGTGACAACCCCCCCACTTCCAAGCCAACCTCCAAAACCCCCCCAAACCCCAACCCACTGCTGTTCAGCACAATGTTAAATCTAGAACTAGTGATTCTCACTGTTTAGTCAATCATTTGAATAAACTAGAAAATATGCTCTCTTATTTTATACTTTTGTGGTTTTTAACATTCCTAAACAAGCGATGTTAATGTGATTTCCTTTATTGCTTATAATGAATATTTTTTGGATTCCTGAAACTTGCTGTATGGTGGGATTTTTTTTTTAATTTGTTCACCTACAGTCTTAATTTATTACTAGTATGCTTTGATACCCAGTTTAGTGCTTGAGGTTCAGTGGGCTCCATCTTGCTAATCACCTATTCTCTATTAATTGAACTTTTGGATTTGTTTTTAACTAACACTTAAAATGCAAATTTTTAGACTTTTTCATTGCTTACAGTCACTTTCAAATCTCTCCTCCAACTAATTTTATCATACTGTTTTAAAACAAGCTCTTTTTTTAACAATAACAAAGATCAACTCTTAAATCAGGATCTGTTACTTTTCTGTTGATAGTAGTGGACATGAACAGCCACTATGGGTGGCACTTCTTTCATCTAGAGTTATATAGAATATGCTGCAGTGTAGTAAGTGCATATCAGGGCTTGCTCGTGCACCAGAAGCCATTCGTCAGAAGCGGTGCAGGGAAATTTGAATAAATGCTTTGTGCTGCTCTACACTGGCATGCCTATACTAACTCCAGTAGCCAGTCTAAGTTGAAAGCTATATTTAGTATCTGTGCTGCTTTGCAGTACAGACATGACCAATTTGCTGATGAAGTAGTTAATTACCTGGATACTGAGTTGATGGAGACCAAAGGTATGGTATACATAACCAATCAAAGCCTACCTTAAGATGCCTGAAAAGGAAGAAACCTGATTTTTCACTGTGTATGGACGATGTCCTGAAAAGTCTGAACCCAAAAGAGTAAGGGGCTCCCAAAGGTGGGCACTTTAAATCACACATCACTTCTGAAAAATATTGTGCAATAGAACTACATGGATTTGTGGTTGCAAGCAAATGCCATCAATAAGATGACTATAAAGTATATTTACTTATAAATATAAGTAGAGTATACACACATGCATATATCAGAAGAATGGTTTGCTCCCCGATATATCATCTTTACAGTTGCTTGACATAATTTTCCTAGAATTGATTATTCTCTCAACTGATTAGCTACTTTTCACCTTTTACATCACAAGTTGTAAATCGGGAAAGAAGACGTTTCAGTGGAACTAGAAGAGATCATTATGAATGGACAGTGAGATTTACTGATCTACAGTACGTTAAAAACTCCTGAAGTCTGATCCTTTTATCCATCTAACCAAATATCTATATGAATGTGTATATATGTATGTATACTGCTTTATGCTGAATTCTGTATTTTTTGAATAATTAGGTGTTGTCTAAGAGACTTAGCATAAACTATTCAAGGTCACTTTCAATACTTTAGTTTTATTTAGATTTTTTTTCCTGTGGTTCACCTATCTGTGACACTCCCTTGCGGTCTGAGGATAGGTTCCTTCCACTCTGGTTTTCATTTTATTTTTCTTTATCAGGGTTTTGTGGTTCTATAGTATGAATATTTCTGTTTGTTTTTTAATTTAAATTAGTTTCTTGTTTCTCAAAATCATTGCAGGAAAAACTTATGAGGGAATTTAGCTGTTTGCAACCAGACTGGAGTTTAGGTTAGTCTCTGTGCTGTTTCATACTATTGTTACAGCTTTTCTGAAAGCCTGATTGCTGCGGCTGCAGTCAGTAGGGTTCCTCATGAGGCTCGGGCGTTCAGTGTACAGAAGATGGTAGTTCAGATTATGACCCCTAAAACATAAAGTTGTTAGTGCCTTTAATGTTCTCCACCTGCCACCTGTTAATCCTACACAACTGGACAGTTCCTTACCTGTTTCTTCAGTGAACTCAGAAGTCAATTGGATGCTGGTATCAAAAAAAAAAAAAAAAAAAACAACAACACCAAAAAACAAACCCCAACAAAAAAACCAACCTAAAACCCAACAAAAATCATGGTACTCAGCTCATAGTTGCTACAGAGCTGAATGTGGTAGGTTTTTGTAGCAAGTCTGCTGCGTGGTTCTCTAGTTGTACCGAGTCATCTGTCTTTGGAGTCCATATCAGCATGCTGAGAGTCCTGTCACGGAGGATTAGGAAAAAACCCCTTCCAGAAGGGATTACATGCATTCCTGAGCCACTGCACAGAGGAGTTAATTAGAGATGGGGGGAGGAAGGCGGGAACGAGGCAAAGACTGTATTAGCCATCTAATTTGGAGGAAAACTGTTGTATCAAATCATGATTATTGCAATCATTGCACCCTTGATGAACCTTCAGTAAAAGCTGAGTATTCATCAGACTGCATAAATAAGAGAAGGAAAAAAAAAAATTGCATGAGGTCATCTAATCTGTCCCCTGGGGCCAGTCCCCTGCAGTACAGTTTCTCATGCTTGTCCAATCTATTTCTAAACACCTCACGTGATGAGGTTTGCTTCTCCATGGGTAGCTAGCAGGGGAATAATGTAGGAGTGACTGGGCAAAAAATAAGGCACTATAGCATTCTTATAACAGTGGCTGCAAGTGCTGGTGTTGAGTGTTTGAGCTGGCCTAGCGTGGACCTGAATAGACTGAGGAAAGTGTTGTACAGCCGGCTGTGGCATGGAGCCCTCTCTGAGCCCAGCCTCTTCATTGCTGTGTGAGTTACCAGGTGTTGCACCTATCACAGCCTCCAGCAGCTGGGGAAGCTTCTCCCTGATGCTTGTGCTAAATGGTGTCTGTTAATTTCATCTCATCTACTCCTTGTTACACTACCTTTTACAGAACTAAATAATTCGTCTGCCTTTCTGATGCTTATACCCATCAGATATTTGTAGACCCTAATCATGTTCACCCCCCTGCCCTTAATCTTCAGTAAACCAAGTTATTTATATTGGAGTCCTGTAATCTTTCCCTATAAATCAGTCCCTCTAGTTTCTTAATCATTTCTGTAGCTCATACCTGATCTCCCTCCAATTTATCAGTATTGTTCCATTAATGAGGCACTCCAACACTAACACAGGGGTGCAGGTGAGCTGTAGTTACATCAGAGACATAACAAATTACGTTAGTGGTGACCATCATCCAGAAGGAGTGGGAAACAATGAAAATGAATCTTAATGACTAACTTGATTTGGATCCATCTCACTGTAGTCTGCACATGCAACTCTCTACCATTTCCTCATTGTTGATTTGCTGCTCAAACTTATTTGCTTTGATAATGTGTGTTTATCTTCTGGATCAGAAATGCAAAAAGTTATTGAGTAGAGGAGCATACAATTTGTGAACTCCTATGGGTACTGAAAGAACTTCTGTAAAGAATTACATAAGAAACTTTCTCTGTCTATTTCTGCCAGTAGAATTCAATGGCATAAATATTTGCAATTAATAAATGCAAAATCTAGGAGTAAATTGAATTCCAGTGTGAATATCCTAGAGAAATTATTTCCACATAGTCAAAGCTTTTCCTTCTTGTATCGAAATACGTACATGACTCATGGCAAAGTCATCAATGGATGTTCAGCCATTTGAGACATGCAGCAAAGGAAAATATCTTTTCAGGATGAAGAATTGAAGTGCAGGTATGCTAAGTGACTTTCCCAGAGCCAAGGTTGCAATATGTGGCTAAACTGAGAATTGAACCCAGTTCCCTTGATTCTTGGAGGCTGTATCAAAGCGTGCCGTCTCTCCGTTGGCAGTTTGTTGTTATTAGTGGGGAAGTGGTATGCCTCAAAAGATGTTTGAGGTTCTCAAAGCATTGAAAATTTGATTTCAGCTTAGTACAAAGAAAATCTTGCTCTTGCTTCATGACTTCTAAAGGCCAAATATTCTGTCAGCTTCTTGAAACGTACCGATAAATTTTGCATGTGTAGGAGTGTTTTCGTGGCTATAATTTTTACTCACTCTTTTACTATTAGAGTTAAGGCAATCTTAACGTTTTGGCTTGCATGACAAAGCAGGCTCACCAGTCTGAGAAGATTGAGAAATACTGCCTTCATCCTTTCTACCTCTTTGTATTCTAAAACATTTAAATTCATTCTTTTGAATGCTAAATTGCACTCTAGGAAGTATGCGTGTTGTGGTTGGAGTGCTGAGTCACTATGCTGTGTCATGTGAAATCAATGCAATTTTTCCTGCAGTTCTAGTAGGTATAGCATCAAGGTAATGCAGCACAGAAGTGGTGGGCTGTTGATCCAGGGCTGCTGAGTTGAAACGTCTTCCTTCTCTTCCTACTGGAGCCAAAAGAAAGAGGCTATGAAATACACAAGGGAGGTTGTGGGTTGGGTTGTTTTGTGGTTTTGGTTTTGTGTGGTTTTTGGTTTGGTTTTTTTTGGGCGGGGTGTGTGTTTAGATTTTGTTGTTGTTAGATATGGCATAAATGGCTAAATAATGAGTCAAGCAGGGGACTTGTTCAGTTTCTAGGCATAAAAATTTAATTTAAAGCATTTGTATCACTTCGTTTATACCCTCTTGCGAGCGCGTCCAGCCAAACCACAGACACACCTATGCAGAAGATGACTAGGACAGGACTCGGAGCTTTCACTCTGCCCACGTGATTGTCAGTTCTTTGTAGTTGGGAATATTTTACCACTGGCAGTTCTGGGCTCACAATGCTATTGCAGAGATTGGTGTAATTCTCTGCAGTTTTCTGGAGGGTGTTGCACATCACGTTTAAGAAGAGGTGGGGGTGGAGAATGGCAGCCAAGATGTTCTGAGAATCTTTAGGGGTCTGAGACTCTGAAGATTTAGCGGTAGCTTAGAAAAGTCTCAAAGGATGATAGGTTAGTCACAAGCTTTCCATTAAATCATCAAGTCTCCTAGCTCACCCAATCAAATATTTTTTTTCATAAATGGTGTACTCTTAACTGCTCCATCTCTTGACACTGTGAGCCAGTCAGAGTAAGGTCCCATGTTGCATTTTTGGCTTCCTTTTCCTGTGCCATCTGTTATTTGGTGTATTGTTGAAAGGTTGGTGTTGCTATTGCACATGTGAGAGTAAAACAGATAGACAGGGCATACTGTGTCAATATGAGATGCCAAAACATGGGCTGCATTTTAAATTAATTTTCAGTAGGTTGAAGCTAATGTTTTTGACACTCTGCTCAAATCCAGAAACCTTATAAAAGTGACACCTAATGACTGCCTTGCTGGGCAGAGCTGGCTTCTGAAAGTCATTCAGGTATTGGAGCACTCTTTTCCCTTTTCATCCTTTTACTTCCATCCTCAGGTCTATCCTGAATTTCTCAAGGGGCTGAGCTTGCCTACCTCGTGTTCTCATTCAGTGCCTTTAGCTGGTTACTTCTTGCTCAACCTTTGTCCTGTCACTTCTGTTTTGTTTGGTGTCCCCCCCCCCCCCCCTCCCCCCGCCCCAGTCATGGGATTTTGAGGTTCCTCAGTTCTGCAGGCTGCAGTTAGATGCCCAAAACATCAGCACTTTGGGAGACCAAGGCATATGTAGCATATTCTTACATAGTGTGTATAGTGGCCTTTCTACATAAGTCACTTGTTGGGTTTCTTTCAGTTATTTTTCTGACTGTTTCCTCCTATCCCAGCAGATCTGAATTCTGTTCTCACTGCTATCCCCCTTCCCTTTTCCCCACTGATGTGGAAAACCTGACTTCTGGCCTGCTTAGCTTTCATTCTCATTCACACTTTGTTCTTCTGTTTGCCTACTGAAAGAATTAATGATGGCACGTCAAAAGAGTAAGTGAGACTATGCATATTAAAAGCACGCATGCTTTTGTTACTATTATATAAAAATGAGTACTTATGTAGGAGGCATTACTTAGAGGTAGGTATATGGTGAGAATGGGCTGCTTTTTGATGTGGCAGGATACCTGTCTAGAATACACAATGGAATTTCCAGATACCTGAATGTCCAGGGAATGCTGGAATTGAATCCACATTGTTAATAGACTGGAGACTAAAGTATATGTCTTCATACCCCAAAGGATGCTGAGGAAAGATAATTTGTTGCCTGTTTGTGCTCCTGTGAGACTATCAGAGCAGAGGACTGATTTATTAGATGTATAATTTTGGAAGAGTATCTGAGCAGTGTCTTGGAGAGAGACTTATTTTTTCCCTGTTTCCCCTCCCCACCCCCCAACATATACACATTAATGTTCATCTTGGAATCATGACTGGGCCCTGTATTGGATATCAGAGTGCAAATAGTCATCCTTATTATACATACATACTGAAAATTATTCATGGAAACCCCAAGTAGTTGAGGTTGGAAACGATCTCCCTGCTCAAACCACGGTCAGCTAGAGCAGGTTCCTCAGGATCTTGTCCAGTCAGGTTTTGGGTAACTCCAAGGATGAAGAGTTCACAACCTCTTTACACAGCCTTTTCCAGCATTTAATAATCTTTACAGTAAAATTTTTTTTAATGGTTAAATGGACTATATTGTATTTCGATTTGTGCCTGCTGTCTCTTGTCCTTTCACTGGATACTGTGGAGTCTGGCTCTGTCATCCTTACTTGCTTCTATCGTATTTATATACATGGATAAGATCCCCCTGAGCCTCCTCTTCTCTAAGCTGAACAGTCCCAACTCTCTCAGCTTTTCCTTGTCAAAGGCTGCTTTCTTAATTTTTCTTTTTTTCCCCTCCTTTCTCTGCTGGGGAGCTCAGCACTGGGCACAGCACTGCAGATGTGTCTCACCAGTGTTGAGCATAGGGGAATAATCAACTCCCTTGACCTGCTGGTAATTGTATTCCTAATGCAGCCCAGGGTGCTGCTGGCCGCCTTTGTTGCAAGGGTACACTGCTGGCTCATGCTCAAGTTGTTGTCTGCCAACTGGACAACCTAGGGGTCCATTTTTGTAAAGCTGCTTTCCAGACAAACGACCCCTAGATCATCATGGTGCATGGGGTTATTCCTCCTCGGGCGCAGGACTTTTCATCTTCCTTTGTCGAACTTGATGCGATTCTCATTGACCAATTTCTTCAGCCTGCCAAGGTCCCTCTGAATGGCAGCATGATGATCTCATGTGTCAACCACTCCTCCCAGTTTATCACGTGCAAACTTGCTGAGGGTGCATTTTGTGCTGCCATCCAGGTCATTAATGAAGATGTTAGACAGTACTGATGCCAGTATCGACCTCTGGGGTTACGCTGTTAGTGACTGGTCTCCAGCTGGACTTCATGTGCTGATCACAACCCTTTCAGCCTGGCAGTTCAGCCAGCTTTCAGTCTACCTCACTGTCAATTTATCTAGCCCTTCTTCCATTTGCCTCTGAGGACATTATGGCACACAGTGTCAGAAGCATTGCAAAAGTCAAGAAACAAAATCCACTGCTCTTTCTGCATTCACTGTGCTAGTCATCTTGTTGTAGAAGGCTTCCAGGTTGGTTAAGCATAATTTCAATACCTTATTATCTATCAACTTATAATAATATCCTATTTTTGATATCTTATTTAATACCTTACTGTGAACATATGCATTATTTTGCAGACTATCATACAAAAAAAAAAAAATCTCTAACACCGGGAATATGAGTCTTAGAACTGGAAGACTAACTGTCTAGACTTCCAAACTCGTAGGTTTTTCTTCTGATGTAACGGATGGCTCAGGCTACCATCTGTATATAAATATAGTAAGTCTTATGGATATAGTGAGGTTTAAACACTTGATGTTTTCTTTCTCAGTTGAACAGAATGCAAGGTAACTGCAAAGTATTATTTTTTCCTCCCTTTTCGGCAGTCTTTAGGATGTGTTTTTTCCTGCTAAAATATAGGAACTGCAAGAAAGGATGGTGTATGTTTAATATTCGGTGAGAGTTGTAGATATTGGCTGTCTGTCTCTTTATTATTGCTAATCAGAGCCGCATGGTTAATTTCGCCATAAGTCACAATGAATATTTACCCTGGAATGCATCATTGTCCTAAGTGAATTTAAGGCTGCTGTCTCTTGCCAATAGGACGTGTTTCAAGAGACATCTGTTTATCCTCAGAGTCTGGACAGTAGAAAAAAGAGCCAAGGAAACTGTTCTAAGCTTTCCTGCGGATGCTGTATGTAAGCTAGACTTTTTTAAAACCTCCTCTCAGTTGCTGTCACTGGTGCAACTTCACCACTGGTAGCAGAGGTGTAGGGATACCGGCACAGCTCACAGGCACTGCCTCTTAAGCCTTAGTCACTTTAGGGCTAGGCATCTCTGCTGTTTAAATGCCACTGGCCTGACTTTTAGTGCTGCTAGCATTGCTGACTCCAAATAGAGCTGCACAGATGTGAAACGGCGTTCAAAACTGTCAGGGTGTAGTGTAGACAAAGTCACGCTGTCTCAAGCAGAGCTGGACAATGATGTAAAAAGTTTGGTTTTTTCAATTTTTTTAAACAAATTAATTTCTATTGTGTTCAGGCCCTTTCCGTGATAACTCTGTTCGTGCTTTGTTTTTATTGAAAGAACAGTAGTAGTATATTTGGAAGCATTTTAAATCTGGAAAAAATAAATTTTTTAGTATCTCTCCAATGGCTCATGCTTGTCTAGTTAAAATTGAAAAGCAAACTGAATGCCAGGGAGATCCACCTTGTTCTGAGTATTCAACACTTGCGGTAGGCAACTTGCAGTGATGATACTACTAATAATTTTGAGCCTTTAACATTTATGGAAATAATCTGTTTAGGTTGCTCGTAATGCTTTACAGACAGGGCGATGTTTTAATGTATTCATTTTAAGCCAATTCTGTGAACCCTGGTTTCACCTCTCGCCTGATGAGGCCACGTTTAGGATGTGAGAATGCACTAATTCTCCCTGGTCAATTCAGTACACAATGCCTCCCACGAGATGACATAGAGGTAGTAGAGGTGAGCACCACAGCATGGTGCCTGTACTGCAACCCAGGAAACGACATCCGCCTGAATTCCCCCTGGAATTCCTGTTGTGTGCAGTGCTCTTCTTTTCCCTGTCCCAGTTGTTGTGGACTAATGTCATGTAATACGGAATGGGTGCTGTGTTCAAACATTGTCATGGGGATATTATCACTACGCATGGCTTTCAGACTTAGGAAATGACATCTTGGGACCCATTCTGATGAGAGGAATTTCACATGGAAGATTATGATGGGAGAATGTAGTTATCTCACATTGAAACGGCTGAAGTGTGTTTGGTTTTTAAAGACCAAGGGATAGTAGGCAGCTAGGACAGGTCAATTCATTCTGGAGATCTAGGGGGAGATTCTTGCTACAGTAATATTGATAATAGCTGATTACAACCTTACCTCCACTGAGGTATCCTCCGTTGTCATTGAGTATGGATGTGCTCACTGTATACGTATGAGGGATACACTTATGGGAAGAGGGTGTTAGATAAATAACCATGTAAGCTAGAGTTCTGCTGTCATCGTGATTTAAAAGAGAAGTGATGTATAGTCAATGATGAATGCCTATTGCAGGAAGCCTTTCCTACCCTTTCCCATGCTTGGAATGTTTCCTAAATGGAGCTACTATTTCTTTTAACCTGCAAAGCCTGTCTCAAAGTATTAGGTCTTGCTTGCTTCTTGCTCTCTCTTTTTCTTTTCTTTCATCTACCCCACACCAACATATTATTTATCCTTTTGAAGGATCCATGAAAAGGATACATCCATGCCCATTTATTCTGCCTTGCGGGAAAAAGCAATGAATGCATAAAAGATGTTACTCTACATCTAGGCACTGTAAAGAATCGAAAAATGGCTTTTAAAGTGAGTGCACTGGAACTCGGGGGAGGAAAAAAAAAAGAAATCTGTAAACTAAAAATGAAATTAGCCAAAGGTGTAAAGTCTTAATTCAAACCTGAGATTAGACTTTTAATGTTCGCTGGGGAGGTTTTTTCTTGGGATGTGCGCTTATGGGATTGAAACCTCAAACGGAGCAAAGTGAGTGTGCTCCGTGCACCCAGGAAAAACAGGATGGCAATGATTTTACTCACCTACAGGAAAGTTTTGAGCCAGCAGGCTTTGAGAATCATATTGCTGTTTTCACTAGTGCAAAGGGTGAGTCTATTTAAAAATACTCTTCTCATAAAACATGCAGAGAGATCTATGAACAAGTCAAAAAGAGGGGTTTGTGTGCCTTTCTTCCTGTGTATCATATGAAAGAAGTAGTAGAAGTAGTCTTTCAGGGGTTTTTTACATGATTTTAAAAAGAAAGAAGTATTTGGGCAGGCGGAGAAAGAGGGAACAGACTCCTGTTTTTTCATTCAGTAGGAAAGTCTATCTGCTGGCCAGATCCAGTGATAAGTGGAAAAGTAATGAATATAATTTCATTGGAATTAGAGGATAAAGCCTAGTAAAGGAGAGGAAAAGATTTGTCTGAAAAAAAAAAAGAACAGTGTCAAATAATCTCTGTACATCCCTGTAACTCTGAGGCTGAACACATGCTCTAGATAACCAGTGTCCAGTAAAAATTCGTCCATCTCCTGAATGTCTAAGTAACGTGTAAGAATCTGGGGTGTGCGTTTGGGCTCCTTAAAAGGGCCACCGGGAAGAGTGGTGAAGCATTCACCAGAAGATTAGGTCTGAGGGCCGTTATTGATATTGAAAGGCAAAAGTAAAATTCCCCTAATCTATGAAACTCTCAGGGCTTCACTCTAAAGCATGCAAAAAACATGGAAGCATGAAGACAGTCTTTTTGCAGGTCACCTTGGGGGGGAAAAAAAGGAGAACTCAATGCAGACAAGGGATGGGAACCCGGTTTCAAAGCCTAGTGATGTATCCTGAAGAGCAGATTGTCATTTTAAGCAGCCTTGTGCCAAGCTTGTTCGGGGACCTACTATTTCGTCTTAATCCAAGCATTTTAATTCTTTTTCATAAGCAGTATCTAGGATGTGAACTTTGAACATGTTTTGCCTGATTACTGTAGGACAGGTGTACAGATAGGGTTGAATAAATGCCGTGAAAATGTTGTAGTCACAAAATGGCTATAGATGTCCTAATTCCAGACACTCAGCATTATATATTAGACAGCAGCTCTGCTCAAACAGTAAAAGAACACGTCACTATATATCCCCGTCAGATTAAAAAACTAATTTGAAAAGATTAATGTATTCCATTCCTGTTAGCCTGAATCAGATACCGCTGTGCCTACAGCAGCACTGCCTCCTGATTATTGAATTTTTATGGCCTTGTAATTAATTGCAGATTCCCTGTTTTGTTCTATTTCTTTTTCTCTGACATTTTAATTTCAACAAAAAGCAGCGGTCTCCATGCAGCCTCTCTCAGGAGATCCTAATGGCCTATAAAACAAAATGACTTATAGATATGGCACCCACTTCAGTTGGCTAGCGATTGTTCGAAACCTTGCTGATCACGCGGAATTTAATTTTTTCCCTTCCTCTACTGTACTTATTTCTTGTCTATTAAATTGCAGCTCCAGTGTCCTGACTAACAAATGGATGTAACAAAGTGCCACCCTTCCGTAATACATTACTGTTGCCACATGCAAATTTTTTCTTTAAAAATTGCAGTTCATTTTATCTAATTATAAATGAATAAATGACTCTTGCACATGAATAGAATATTGTCCTTGACTCTGCATGTGAGAATTTTATGTTCTGGTAAATCACTTGGATTTATTATAAATTTAAAGAATCAAATGTGGTTTAGATTCATTTTGCATTTCCTCCCTCCTCCTCCTCCTCCCCAAAATACTGGAATGTGCAAAAGTGATTTATTTCTGTGCTGTAGAAAGGCATGTTAGCATGACTCACCATCTCCCAGTGAAACTCCTGGAGTTACTGAAGGCTAGTAGTAGTGAATTATTGTTATTTATATTACAGTAGTGCCTTGAGATCAGAACCCCATTTTTCTGGGCACTGTACCAACACATAATGAAAGATCATCTTTGCCCAAAAGAGTTTATAACCAAATGAAAGCGTCCTTAAAGGGAGGGCTGGGGGTGGGTTGTATCTGGGAAGGGAGGAAAAGGCGCTGGGGCTTGGCAGTTCCAGTGCACTGGAGGGCGACGGGCTGCACTGGGGAGGCTCTGCGCTGGGAAAGGGCAGCCTGCATGGGGAGCAGGGATGGCAGGAACCTGGGGTTGCCGGCGTGTGTCCCAGCAGTGGTGTCGCAGGCCACTGGAAGCATGACCTCTGCTGTCTGCACCTTCCCTGGGTGAAGCTGGGTCAGTGGATCTTCATTATCCACCCTCTGGGCTATCTGAGCTGTCATTTCGTTAGCATATTCCTTCAGTGAGCTCCCAGGAGCTCCTGGGCAATGTCCCCTCTCTGCTGTGAAGTAGTTGTCAAAGCGAAACGGGTGTGAGGTGGCTGCTGGAGTAGGAGGGCTGTCTGAGAGCTGCTGCTGAAGAGCTGCTTGCATTAACTGCCTTCAACATGGCTAGCTGAAGCATTTGTAATCTAACCATAGCAGTGCCGAGCTTGGCACTGGATGTGAAACCTGCTTACAAACCAGACTAAATTAGCCCGTGCTGCTAAAACAAGCCTGTTCTTAGGTTAGTTTAAGCCTAGCTTTCCACAGACATACCTGGCTTGTAACTATGCCTGCGGGTCACGGCGGTGCAGTGGGTGCTCGGCTGTGCACGCTCTGTTCCAGAGAAAAGACTCGTGTCTCCACACTAAGTATGTAGCCTTCTTCCCAGGCTTGGAAACTAGAGGCAAAGACATGTGTGGGCGACTGAAGCAGAGTGACAAGAAGTCACTGATCTAATTCAGCATGTATTATCTTTTAAGTACATGCTTATCTAAATGGTGGCACTTAGGGGGATAGGCCGATACTGACTGTATGTTCCTAGGGTTCCCACACTAGAAGTCCCTAGATGATACAAGAATAAAAATGATGGTTTTGCTGGATTGGAGTCTTGCTTGCTGCTTCTTTCAGCTTCCTAACTGAAATGCAGGCAGTAATCTTTTCATAGCTATTGCAAAACTATAGAGAGAATTCCTGACAGGACTGGCAATCGTCTGTATTTCGAAGAGGAGCTATATATATTTTCCATCCTCTCTTCTCTCTCATAGGTGTGTGCAAGACCAAACAGACAAAAAAAACCACCAACCAATACTCCCTTCCTGAATTTAAAAAAAGAATAATTAAGACAAAGCAGCCTTTGTAAATGTTAGCGTGACCTTTGCACCTCTGCTCTGCTCACTTGTCACGAGATATCTGTGCAAAAGCTATCCTGTGTGTTCATCTTGCTAAAAAGGACTTCCCCTTACTTCTATCTCTGATCCTAACCAAACCTATTTGGCCTGGTGTCCTTCACCTGGGGTGTCCCGTCCAGTTTGTTTAGACGTTTGAGTGGTGGCAGGAGCCTCAGTTGTCCCATTCCACGGATTCCTGCTTGGAGTGTTGAACAACGTGCTACAGTCTTGACATGTATTAGAAAGATATGTTCGAGAGGTCGCCTGATCTGTCTCAGCAAGCACCCGGAGAAGCAGTTCCATTTTAAATTTCATTGCTTGACCTAGGTTAATTTCTAGTCCAAAGAAGTGCTTGCTTGCTCGCTCAGGGTGGGAGGAAGAAAGAAGCTATTCCCATGGTATGCTTGAATGGGCTTTAGCTAGGAAACTCTGGATAATGCATTTGTACCAACTGGAATCTCCTTAGTGTCTGCTGACAGTTACCTGCCCTCCTTCAGCTTGGGGAGGACAGCACTCATGAATGGAAGTTGGGCAGCTTTTTTTCAGGCTGACATATTTAAGAGTTAAAATCTGCTCTGGTGATACTTATGAAGCTGATCTTCCTGTGTGACCTATTTTGTCTTTTTCTCCTCATGACTGATTCATCATAGGAGGTTTTAGTGCTTGAATGTTCCCAGCAGAACTTGATAGTGTGGTATGGCCTTACGGTAGTCTAGAAGAGGCATCTTAGCAGCTCGTTTCTTCATGGCACTGAGATGTTTTCTAGGAGACTCTAAGCTGATTCTACTCTGTTACTGATACCCTGGGTAACTCTGATGTGGCATCTTGTTTTATCAGTCTCTAAACAAACTTGGTACCGTAGTTCCCATCTGCCTTCGTGTTTCTTTTCTGGGGGTCAAAACTTCTTGTGTGGTTTCCTGTGGTCAGTCAGCTGAGAGAGGACATCGCTAGTGGCTGCGCATGCATGGGACTTGCATGTGTTTGCCTGCTGAAATTGTTTGCAGAGCTGGTTCTGGAACAGCTCAGTTAGGAACCACCCAGTCCAAGAGGAGAAACAGTACCATGTGACACAGACCACCACTTCAGCTGCATCAGATGCATTATTTTTATTTTTTCTAATTTTTTTTAGTGGGGAAAAAAAAACCTAAAACACTCAGTTGTGAACTTGTAAATGTTCTTTTTCTGTTGGGGGGGGGGGGGGGGGGGGAAGAGATGGGGAATCACCCTCAGAAGACAAGCTCGGCCAGACCTGGATACCAAGCTCAATTCAGGAGCTTAAATGAGGTACTCCTGTATTTATGTACTGCCTACCAACCAGAGGCATAGAAATATTGTGATTATGTTTGCTTCTAGCTGTTTAGATTTTTAAGAAATGCTTTATCTTCTGTTGTCACTTTATCAAGCTTTGGTTCTGCTGTTTGGTGCTATGAATGTGTGTAGAGGAAAAAAAGATTATAGCATCTGCAGAAAAAGAAAGATACGGGGGTAGGCTGGTGGATTGGGAACTCCCTGACTGCGGCTGCATGAGATGTTGCCAGAAGGCCTTAAGCAGGTATGTGCTGCAAAACTGAGCAGATGAAAAATGTCTCTGGATCTATAAAGCTTTCATCCCACAGTGCATTTAAACATCAGTTATTTATTTGTGCAGTTTGCAGCAGAAGTTTTAGCATACTGTACTGTATTTAACAAGACCAGAACTGGTATCTAAAGGTTTGTATCACATGGAGGGAAGTATAACCAGCAATTATATTTGTGACTGGAGGAACAGTAAACCTAGGTTCTAGTTTTGATTCCTTCAAAATTGGCTCTTTTGAAAAAGGGATTTTCCAGGCTATCTAAGGGAATTTTGAGTTCTTCTGATTTATTTCTGGTTTTCTCAGATTCTTTGATTTGTGCAGAAGTTCAATATGTCTGTATAGTGGAAATAACAAGAAGAATACTGGTTAGGAAGTACTATGGTGTTCTTTGATTTGGTTCTCTCTTTCCACCTAAAGTGGTTTCTCCCTTTTTTTTTTAAACTTTTAAAAATAAAGTAATCTAAAACCTATCATTCTCATGTGGGATTTGGTGTATTTTTTTCAGTTTTAAATAGCTTAGCAAATCTTTGCTTATGAAAGCAAGAAATCCCAGTGCTGTTTCTGCACTAAAGGTAATGTGGAATTAAGTTCAGGTGTGACAAATCAAAGGCTAAGAAGTGTTAGGAGAGCGAGCAGTTTGGGGAGAATGAAGCATAACTATTTGCTTAGTTGTTGGTATCTGGACCGAAATGTCTCCTTTAACCTCAGTGGCTTTGGATTAGGTTTTCTGACAACATGTGCATTTTGATGGCTTTGTCACAGGGTCTGAACTCTCCTATAGGATCTATTAAATGCTTTTTTTATACTGAAAAACTGAGAGATGTGGAAGCCTTTAGAAGATGTTTCAGTATGAATTTATGAGAGCAGGGTGTGTTTCATCCACAAGAGATAGCCAGAAAGGAGAGGCAGGAATAGCCGTAGGAGAGGTTTTGATGCGGATTCTCAGCTGGTATGAAAGCTATAACCCTATCTGAGCCATTAAAACTGTGGATCTGCTCTGGACAGTCGGTGGCGCGTTAAAAGACTAGGCCATGTAAAAAGGAACGGGGCAGTGGTTATGAAGAGGACAGAGGAATCTGACCTTCCATCACTGGATTTATTATTTTAAGGAAAAATTGAAGTTGATATAAAAAAAGACTGGGAAAGTATTTTTGAAATATTTTCTTCCAAATGCTGTAACTGAAGGATGTAAATTCTAATCAGATAACTTAAGAGGAGTGAATTTGTAATTACTGGTAATAAACAAGCATGTTACGTAGGTTCTTTCTGAGCAGGAGTTAGTTATGCGTAGTGGAGATGAGCTACGGAGTTAGGAACAGTATTTCAATTTACATGTGCTAGAGCTTTTAGAGATTCTTAAAGCTTGAGCAAGTGTTTCTTTCCTTAGAGCAAATTATGCTGTCACTTTGATCCATGCAAAGCTAGAATAATAACTTTCAACTCATGGCAGTTACCTTGGTGCTAGCAAAAGCAAAATTTGGTCCTCCTTGCAGGAGCAGCTCTTGGTTTTCAGCTGACTTGACCTGCCTTTGCATCATGTTTTCTACATATGGATAGTTTGAACTGGTTTTAGTTTATGGTGGGAGTTAATGAATTTGAAAAAGGCTGAATTTACTTAATTTGAGTGTGTTGCCATAATACTTTATACAGAGCCTTTCATCTGACTGATTTTATTTCTGTGTAAATTCTGGATGGTGTTATTTTTCCTAGTGTAAAGGGTATGCAAGTAAATTTCAAAAGATAAATGAGCCTTTGCACTCCAATATAATTTCTCTACAATCCTATGTCTTATTTATACATTCAGAAAATAGACAAAATGGTGATGTTTTGGCTCGCAGAGCCTTCAGAGTGTATAAATAACATGTATTATTGCATATAAATTATATTGGAGTGCAGTTGCTCATTCATCTTTTGAAATTTATCTGCATAGTTTAGCGTTTCCATCCACAAATGCTTGAAACCAATCTGGCACCCGCAGGAAGTGATACGTCTCCATGCCAAAAAAGCGGTGCTAAGGGAAATGTCGCTCAAGGAGCTGACTGTAATATATACTGTTTGCCACCACGCCCACAGATACAATTTTGTCTAATCAAAGGGACTGAGTTGTTGGTGCTCTGGTTATTGTGCTATATACTGACCTTCCCAGGTTTTCAGGTCCAGAGCTGTTGACTTTCTACCAATACCTTAGCAGCTAAAGCCACATAAATTAGACCCTGTATGGCCAGATAGGCACAAGTGTGCTTTCTCGCTATCGTATTCTTCTCCTTTTGCTAATTCTCAGCAAATAACTTTATTATTTGCATCACCAGTTCCTGCAGACTAAATGAAGTCCTTAGGCCAGGTTCACTCCAGCAGGTGCACAAAGTTAAAAATACCTGTGCACCTGAAATAAAACATGGTAATGTACATCTCTTAGAAATAGAGCCAAGAAAACTGGAAGGCCGCAGGATGGGTGGAGAGAGTGTACAGGGGATTAGGGGCTTTGGAAATTGACTTTTGCAAGGGGTTAGAAAAATGGGAGGACCTAATCTGGAGACAAGCTTTTGTGCAGAGTAAGAAGTTGAGGCATGAGGGAGGAACCAGACACAACTGCAGGGGCGTTGCAGCAGTCTGCTTTATTACTTGGGGAGAGGCAGAATACGATACACCTTTTCCTTTTCTTCAGCTCTCTGCCCTACTTACCCACCTTTCATCCATCTGTGGTGGTGCAGCCCCCCGGGGCCACTCTGAGATCCCTGGATGAGCCCTATTGTGTTGTTACCTTGATCATAACGACTTGGGTGTCAGGCAATCTCTGTCCACACCTGGGCCATCTGCTCCCTGACTTGTGTAACTGAACTATGGCCAGAATGTAAAATATTGACCAAAGCCAATCACCTCGATCCTATAACTAGCGATCCAAGAGGGAGACCCTTTGAGCTCTCTGGGGCCGCAGCGGGCTGCGTGGGCTGGGACGCCTCTCGGGGGAGATTTCGCGAGGATTGAAGGATCGTCTGTTGACAATTTTGTAAGGACTCAACGGCCTGATTTCGCAAGGTTCACCGGCCGTGCGCTGATGAATGCCAGCACAAAAAAGTGAGTAATTTATGAAACTCACAAAAAGGGAAATTTTATTCACAAGTTAACCTTGGGGGGGTGTGCACGCACGCTATTTGACTATATGTATTATACCTATTCACATAAACCGTTGACCAAGTCTGAGACTAAGATTGGACCTAGCCGCACCCAGGCTCCTCTCTGAAAGGAGTTTAGAATGCAAAGGGGTCTATTCTGAATCTCGTGACTCAACAGGAGGGTCCTCCTTACCCCCTGCATCCACGATCCCTCTGTGAATCATTCTAACTTGAGCATAACTGAATTTTCCTTTGTGCACTTCTTCCATGCAAGCAATAGAATGAACCTTGCCATTCTTGAATCCTTAACTAAGTTGCTATGTTGATTGTAAAGTATTTCATCAAATTGCTGTTTTAAATTGGCTGATGCTGTTAAGAATTATACAACCTAATACTGTGATCTATCTCAAATATTAATAAATATTGAATTGCTAACCAAAGCTGTGTAATAAATCATATTCCTGACAATTCGGTGTAGTTGGCCATATCGACAAGGTTGTATTTGTGACAATTTGGCATAGTTGGCAGGATACACAAATCTGCATTTGCAACAATTTGGTGTAGTTGGCCATGTCCACAAATCTGTATTTGTGACACCATCGGAACGCCTTTAGACAGAATATACAAAAATCCTTCATACTCCCGGGTGGCTGCTCTGTGCAAATTTGTGAACAATCCTTTGGTAGATTCTGCCACGTGGGTGTTGCTCAGGTTTGTTGAGCCCCTTTCCCAACAGGAGCTGGAAACCTGCAAAAAGCTTGGAGTAAACGCTGCTGTCTTGTGGCTGCTTTGCTTTGCCAGAACGTAGAAAGTGTGGGCATGGATGCTGCGTGCAGGAGGGACGTGCGGCGGTTTGGTGGGAAACGTGAGCATGGGCAGCCCAGCAGGCAGTGGTCTCTGTCCTGTTGATGGTGTGGAGTTTCTGGTACACACAAACCTCAGGAGAGGCCAATTCTGGCCTTATTAGAACAGGTGGAGCACAGATATCGGGAGATCCCTGCAGGTAACGAAAGGGAAGTTTGGTGTGGAAATCGGGGAAAATTCAGAGCTAGTCAGAACAGTGGGTTCATATGTCCTTCTCTCCACTTAAACACTCCCATAGCTATGCACCCGACACAGGCTGCCTAGGGATCATGTTCTGCACCCGCTGAGGTCTTACGTTAGACCTGCTTGAAACACGTTGCCTCTCAGAGCTCCTCAAACTGCTTGTGGCTTCAGGCTGTGGTGCAGCTACTCTTATTTCATGAGCAGAGAGAAGTTCAAGGTGGTTGAGGGTGAGGCTCCTTTGGGAATCCCACAAGACAGTTAAATGCTCTTAAAAATTGGCCCATAGCCTATAAATGATGTGGGACAGAACTTGACGTCTTTGCTTCCTGTCTTAGTATTTTCTATGGATTGGAAAATGCTGCATCTCAATTTCTTTTATTTTCACCATCACATTCCAATGATACCAGTTATCCAACACACACCCCCTCCAGCCCCACCCAAGGTAGAACAATGAAATTGCTCAGGAAACACTTCTCCCCAAGTAAACCCTGTGGATATGTATGTTCTATCTTGTTTTTAAATACTGTAAATGCAGATGTGAGGGAGTTTTATTGATTCTTACTTCCTCCCCAGTACACTGTTCTATTAATAACAAATGCAACAATATGTTATAAATACTCAGTACACCAATGTGTTAGCATAAAAACAGCAATAAATTCCCATACTTCGCATAAAAGTGAAAATCCCTGATAGTGTGCTCTGCAATTTGCCCACACTAAGAGCAATCAAGAACCATACATAATGTAAAGGCGCTGCTGCGAGTAGCCAGAACATACAGGATAATTTCATTTTGCTTTCAGAGGGGCTGATCTTTTGGAGAGGTCCCTAATGAGATTCTGCTTAGCTCAGAGTAACCTAAAAAAACTGCTACAGTTTAGCACTGCACCTTGCACGTAATGGTGGGGTTCAGGGTAGGAACCAGGGGTTATGACTGTTAATAGTTTTATGCTTTCTCCATCTTCTGTTATGATCTGGAACTTATCCTATAGCCACATAATGAAATGTCTGTTAAAAAAAGCAGACAGATGGAGTTGTACCAAACATTAGACTGACTTGTTTTAAATAAGGATGAAATGTTCGGTTTAATGCGGTAATTTCTCTCGACTGTCCGAAACCAGGCACTTAAAGTGGGAACACTGAAGTACACTGTAATGTAATGATGCAATGACAAACAGGTTTGAGGGTTTTGCATTTGTTTCTCTGTTTATCCGGCCCATCATGTCATTCACATTTCCCAGTCTGAAATGCTCAGCTCCCCAAACCTCCCCGTGTTCGGCTCTGAGGCCTTTGCTATGCTTGGGCGTTACGTTGCTCTCGCTTACGTCTGCACTCCAGCAGTTCAGCCTCCGCGTGTACTGTGAGTTCATCCAGGCTGCAAGCAGTGTAAGAGCTGAGCCAGCCCAGTGCAACTCCTGCATTTTCCAGTGCCTCAGGTGTTTCGTTGTCCGCCTGTCAGTGTCTCATTCCCTGGGATGCCCACCGGTGGGCAGTTGGCGTGCAGCAACTGTAGCCTCTTACTGTCGTTGCCCTGATGTTTCTGGAGTACCTCTTTCTGAACCCACTGCTTCCTGAGGTGTGTGTTAACTTTGTAAAGTGGTCAGTTGGCTGGTATCAATACACTCTTTCTGCAGTGTGCCCAGGTGGCCAAGGTGGCCAACGGCATCCTGGCTTGTATCAGCAATAGTGTGGCCAGCAGGAGCAGGGCAGGGATGGTGCCCCTGTGCTCGGCACTGGCGAGGCCGCCCCTCGAATGCTGTGTTCAGTTTTGGGCCCCTCGGGACAAGGACGTGGCGGTGCTGGAGCGTGTCCAGAGAAGGGCAACGGAGCTGGGGAGGGGTCTGGAGAACAAGTGTGATGGGGAGCGGCTGAGGGAGCTGGGGGGGTTTAGCCTGGAGAGGAGGAGGCTGAGGGGAGACCTTATCGCTCTCTGCAACTACCTGAAAGGAGGATATAGGGAGGTGGGGGTCGGTCTCTTCTTCCAAGTAATAAGCAATAGGATGCAAGGAAATGGCTTAAGGCTGTGTCAGGGGAGGTTTAGATTGGGTATTAGGAAAAATGTATTCACTGACAGAGTGGTCAGGCACTGGAACAGGCTGCCCAGAGAGGTGGTGGAGTCACCATCCCTGGGGCGGTTCAAACACCGTGTAGCCGTGGCACTTGGGGACATGGTTTAGGAGGCCTGGGGGTGTTGGGTTCGTGGTTGGACTTGATGATCCCAGAGGTCTTTTCCAACCTTTACGATTCTGTGATTCTGTGTTTTGTTTGCATATGAAAGCATCCTGGCTTTATGCTGGAGACCCTGAGAGATGGCCCGTTACAGAATTAAAGACTATTGATACAGGTCAGTTGTTTGAATTTGGACTTATTTTTTAATTTCTCTGGAATTGGTGGCATGGGGATGATGGGAGTGTTAGAGATTGGTGGCCTAACATCTGGCATGCTTAGTTTTTGTTTACTCTGAATTTATTGCTCTGTGGCGCACGCCTGCATTCTCTGTCCAGATGCGGCCTCACCATGAGACGAAGTTTTGGAATCTTTGGTGTTCTTCACAGATAGATTAAACTCCTTTTTCATTCTTTAATTTCCATTTTACAGGAAACACAAAGCTGTTGTCTATTAGAGGTTGTGTAGATAGATGGTAACGTTATACCTTCAAACCCAGTCATGCTGTTATGTTGCCACGGTACCTGAAAACACTGTAGAGACGCACAGCCGAATGCTGCTGTTACTGGTCAGGGTGCTGGCACTGATGGAGCAGTTCTAATACGAAACTGGATACAGACCCTTTCTGAAGTCCTCCAAATAGTATTCTGACAGAAGGAGCAGCGAAGCAATTTGCTGCGTTTTCTGGGTTCACTAAACAAGTGGAACAGATAGACTTGAGAGCTGTGTGTTAACCAACAAGAAGTTGTACCAAATGAGTCAAGGAGGGGCTTTGTTACTACTTTGCTGGCAATAGCATTCTATGTACTTGAAGTTACGTGAGTGGAAGACTCATTCCCATGGGGAAGAAATGCACTCTAAACCATAGCGTGTACCTGAATTGCTGTTGTATAAAAATGCTGCAATAGGGTTACAGGAGCTAAAGATCCCCCCTGTCGGGAATGAAACCCAAGAGGAAATGCATAAATACAAATAATTCCAGCTGTAGGCATACTATTTAAATGGAAATCCAGGTTTAGTTTTATTTTGTGTCTTACTGATCACAATTACTGCTATGGTAGCTTCTACAGCTCAAACAGGATGTTTTTAGTACAATATAAATTAGTTGTTAGTAGAAAGCTCTTAAAGCACCATACAGTTTTCTTTTCTTCTTTTTGATTAAGTATTTTAATGTAGAAGTAGATTGATTCATAATTCCGTTAAACTAATCTCTTTAGGACAAGTGTTACTGAAAGCAGCCTTTGACCCAAACTGTTTCTGATGATATGTGAAGGAGAAAGCACTCAGCTCAAGCTGAAACTATGACATGGTAATTTTTAGGAGATACCATAGCAGAGGGCAGATATAAACAGACAGTCTTGTGGAAGCACTTCTGGATACACTTGATGTATACCAGTGATGTTTGGTATGGTACCATGCTGAGATGTTCATGGATACCTTAGTTTTGAGAGTTAATGCCCCTCTTCTCGTAAACCAGCATCCTTTCCTAATCAAACCTTTCAAAAGAGACTCCTAAATCTGAGTCCTTAGAAGCCAGCTAGGGATACCATAAAATGTAATCTTATTGCAGGCAAGATGAGACTATTGAAACTAGTCTATGTTACACTGTCAGCTTTCTAGGAACTGCTTACCTTTAAATGCATAAAATGTGTGAAAATGGATCTCTAGTCAAAATGAATGTGTTACGAAACAAAAGGTGAATCTGAAGTTTTGCATGCTGGGAAAACTGAAGTATGAGAGAGCAAAACTCGCCAGTGACACGGTAACATTTTTGTTGGGTGGCTGTGGTGGGTTTTGGTGGTGGTTTTTTTGTTTGGTGTGTTTTGTTTTTGCTTTTTTTTTTTGTTTTGTTTAATTTGTTATCAACCATCTAATATGGATGATAGCTAAGGTCAGGTCTCATCCCTACTTCTAAGTATCAGTTGCCTTTGTAGGTTTGACAATGGATAGGAAAAGGGAAACCAGGTGTGAAATGACTAAAGGCATTGATTCACATTTGTGAAATATTGGCTACCCATATGTAATTTCAGCATGTGTAAATGCAAATACGAGTTTTCACAGAGGAGGTAAAAATGTTTCAGATAGTAGCTGAAAATGCAGTTTTGTCCTCCTTTTTCCTTCGCAGACCTTCCTGGGTTTAGGTTGCGTGGGGTGTTTTGTTTTCTGTTGGTGGTAGGGTGTGCGTGGTTGTTTCAACTTAAACCACTGTCTGAATGCCTAACTTGCTGCAGCGTGGTGGCACTGTTTTGCTCTCCCAGTCAGGCTGGGGTGCGTCTTTTCCATTGACCTACTTGAATGCAGTTAGGGATAGCAGTCTTATATACAAAGGTCCACCCCACGTGCAATCCCAGCAGGACAAAAGAGCGCTATATGCCACTGTGTAAAGTAGTGGTGTGATCCTCTTTATGTCCAGACTGGTCCAACTGGCATTGGTGGCCCTGTCCTCAAATGGAATGGGGATGGAACTTGGCCTGTGTTTCTATTCTTCACCATGACAGAGACACAGGAGATAAGCTGCCTTTTCAGTGTCAAAAGATGTTGCCTAGCAAAATTTTGTTGAAAAAGTCATTGTGTAATTATTACCAAAATGTGAGAGAAAGTTGGATCACTTGGGTATTGTCAGAGGTAGGAGACATCTGGATCTCCATGTGCCATTCATGGGGTTGTACCATGCTGCTAACATTAGTAAGTTTGTCTCCTCCTTTCTCCTCTCTTTACCTCCTGGCTCACACCTAAGTTTTTGTCATCTGTCTCTGGTAACTTGTCTTTTATACCTCGTGATAAAGGAAATATTTCTCTTTGCCTCCTCATATTTCAAACAGCGGAAGAGAAAGTGGCTCTCTGTCACACTGACTGTGCAGTCTCTCACCTCTAGGTTTATCACATGCGGGTTTTTTTCGGTTCAGTAGGGTCTGATTCTGTATCTGGGCAGAATCGGCATCCATTATGCGCTTCTGAATGAGGTGAGATAGTCTTTGGGTACGGCAGCTCAGTCAAGGGACCTGTAGCAAATGGCCCGGATTACCAGAGTCTAATTTGTTCCTCTCTACCTGTTAGTGTGTGCTGGTGATAGCTGCTGATGACTTTGACAAGCTAGCATCCATGGCTATTCAGTCTGATTTTAGGCATCCTGGAAAAGCAATATAAGATGTATATTTTACCTTGCTTTCTCTAATTCAAATATCGCTGCAAAATATGGTCTGCTGTAACATTTAGACTATCGGATAACCTACCCGTTGCAATTTTAAAGCCCTCCGGGTGAGTCAAAGAAATAGCAATGGAAGAAATTGAAGCCCAGCAATAATATGTGACAATGGTTATGATGACTTTGCAATATAAATACTTTCCTCTTTTAAGGACCCATAAATTGTATCGAGATAATGACTGTATAATCTCCTAACTTGTCTTTTGCACAGTTCAGATTGAAGGCCACAAAAAAGCAGCACAGGATTAAAGCCAAAATACTTTTTTTTAAAAAAAAAATTATCCTTCTCAAATTTGCCTGAGTCTATATTCTATTAATTTAACTCTCCTAAAATGTTTTGTGATATGCACCATGCTTCTAAACTGTGTAAAGGGAGATGCTCCCCCAGGCTTTCATGGAAATTATGTTTATAGTACACGCTCCTGTTTTCTTCTCATTCCCTTAAGCAGAAAGGTCCTCACTGGTACATTTTGACTGGCAAAAATGTATACATCATTTAAGTCATTACAGGTCGACTGCTCATTTGTTACAATAAATTATATCATCCTCGCTAGGAGGCCAAAGAGAGCCTGTAGCCATGAATATACATCTTCCTAGGGTAACTCAATTCAAAGCAGCAGCATGCCATGGTAAAGTATTACTTAATTTATACTGCTAATGTTTAACATTGATTCTGTGTGGGAAAATAAAGCCCAACGCATTTTGAGAACCTACATCATTAAGGTTTAATAATTTAGACCTAGTTAATGTGATAATGAATTTACTGACAACTAAAGTGCAGTTTCAGTACTTACATTTCTAGAAATACTGACTCTGAAACTAGGTTTTCTAGGCAGAAAATGTATATTATAGGATTGTTTCTGTAATTTACCCGTCCTCACCCTCTTAAACCACAGTGAAAAATATATCTTTAGGTATGTTTACTAACTAGTGGAATGCAATGCTTCTTTCACTCCATACATCTGGTGAACTGTGTGGTACGAATAGGGTCTAATAGGGTATTTGTGTGTTAAAAAACTTCTTAATTGATGGAAGCTGCTTAATATCTTTTAAATGTAGCAAAAAGAAAGCTGTTACTGTGCTCCCAAGCACAACGTTCAGCTGCTGCAAGCTCAGGAGCTGTACATTGGAAGCAGCAAGCTATCTCTGTTGCACATCTGCATCCCCCCCACCACGCTGTCCCGCTCAGGGCTGCTGTCACAACTGTTGTGATGGCCTGTGTCGCCACAGAAACTACTTGACAAAATGATGTGTAGGTCATTTCCAAAGCTCTAGGAGGGGGAGGGGGTATTTATGTTTTAAATGTGACATAGTGTAGTCCCTCTGCCTCCCTCTGACCTTCCTATGTCACTGTGCAGACTGCAGCCATCTTCTACTGCCCCTGTGGGTGTCTTATATCAATCAGGCTTCCTTTCAAATGGCTAAAATAATGGGTGTCCTCCACGCGTCCGAATGTGTCAAGGCTTCTGCGATATAACTTCAAGCAGGAGTCAGGGGCACTCGGCACCTTGTGGGAGGTACTTACTCAGCAGCTTGCTGGATTTGGCCTTGTTGCAGGATGTTTCTGAATATCCTTTGCGTAGTCCATTTGTTTTGTGCAATGCTGCTATTGGGAAGGCAAAGCAGAGCTAGGTGTTCTGCAGCAGGGTTTTCACAAAATTTTTGTCCCCCCATTTTCCTAGAAGTGGCAGCAGTGGGTGTGCTTGGTTGGGATTTGTGTTGCAGGGGGGTGTTGTTGCTGTTTCAAGCTTCAGTAAGTCGTGGATCTGTGATAGTCCATCACCTACTTGCAGTTTATAGCTCAAAAGCCATTATAGTGTATTACCATGAACCGATGGCTATTGCCCGACAATGTCTTGGATCAGATTAGAGAGGGCGCGAACCCTGACATTGGGTTTCACATAGACACACGTGTAATTTTGGATGGTATTAGGAGAATTCAGTGCCCACCCCCGAAGAAATTTCCAGGTGCTTAAAATAGTGTTAATGGTTTTTTTGGAATGCATAGATGTGAAATTGGGTTAATGAGCTACCCGAGTGTTCCAGCTCTGTCCAGGAGAGGGCAGTTCATATTTATACTCAAGAGACAATTATTCTCATTCCTTAAGATTATTATTATTATTATTAGCAGTATGGCTGGTTGATCCAGATTAGGAAAAGTTCACATAATTTCTTTGCAGAGTTCTGTATTTCTTCAGTTTAGGAGCAGAAGGTAGCACAGACAGGTGGGTTGTAGGCTGTTGTTTCCCTGGTTCTTCTTTTGATCTGGGCCCTCAAGAAGTTTGTCCCTTGACATATATTACATCAGCTTTTTCTTTCCACTCCTTAAAATTGCTGTATTAAGGTTTTCAGCTCTTGGCTAGAATGCTGTCCCAGAATGTGTTTACCTTGATAGAGTTTGATTCTCAGTTCTTATGGCAGTACAAATAATAAGAACAAAAGTTGAAAGGAGAGCCTTAGTCTTGCAAAAAAGCCTGTTCACGGGAGGCTTCTGTCCTTAAACTGTGGAGTGAGAGAGTCCAACCAAACATGCAGATCTTGAGGTAGATGTGATCCAAGCTTAAACATTGTTTTTCATGGCTCAACTGTTACTTGTGCTAAAATACTAGCTATAACTGTATTTGAGCACCACCACCTGTACTTTACCTGTTAGAATGAAATGCCATCACAGGAAGCAGGTTTTCAATGCTGCTAGGTGCCTGTCAATGAGTTCAGTATATCTGAAATAATTTACTGAACTCCGGTACTTCAGTACATAGTACAGTCACTTCCATTTAAGTGCTGTGGATCAGTGCTGTCTTAGCAGACTGGACAAAAGCCATTTTTTTTCTAACAAAGCCTTGTGTGCTTTTCTTTGCAGTCCAGGCTGTGCAAAGTGTTGCTGTGCAGCGTTGTCCTGATCCACGTAGGTTCCCTCTCCAACGTTTTACCCCCTGCAACCTCTCTTTCCACCCTGTAAAATCTCCTTTCTTCAGATTTGTTGAAATTGCCTTCCTTCCTGCTTGCTATTAGGAGTTTTAGTTTCTGTTTGAATCTGAAGTTTTGTAGAGCTTCTATTTCCTTCTCTTTCTCTCCCAGTTCCTATTCCCTATGTAATGCTGTTTCTTAATAAGTCTAGTATGTGCCTGGCATCAACATAATGTGAGAGAGAGACCCTTGTGACTTAAACTGCCTGCAGTGTGCCGTAGCAATTGTTTCCCTCCTAGGAGCTAGTGACGCAGGTAAGCCTTTTTTCCATGTTAGCTTGCAAAACAGTCATATGTGTTTTCTGACTTCCATTCCCAAATCTTGTTAAATGTAATTAAATGTTCACTTTCTCTTTGTTTCATTTCCAAACACAAACTTGGCAAATTTGGAGTGTCAGTTGTCTATAAGAAGCATTTTTCTTTCCACAAACGCAAAAGACAAAATTACTTAGGAGCTGCCTAGAAGCTGTGTGGTGAATAAGTACTGTTGAATTTCCTTGGAATGGTTAAAAAGGTTACTCCTTACACCCAGCCTGTAAGCCCTTGTTATACAATGGAGGTTGTCATGTGTCTAGCCCTCAGCTGCAGTCACTTATTGTCTGGTTGCTAATATACATTAGGCTATGAATTTGGTTGGATAAAAAATAGCAAAATGTTTGCTTTTCCCATTTGGACACTTGCTCTCTGTAGGGTGGTGCTGCTTGCATGATACTTAGATCACTGAGTTACGTAGCCTGCTTTTGAAAACCAAATTCCCTTCTTCTATCACTAGATATTGGAAGCAACCCCTCTGAAGGCAAGGTGATTCACCTTTGGAGGTAGACTGGTGTGGGAGAATGGGGCTGTCAGATTCCTCAGTGGCTATCAGAGATTGTACCAGATGTTGCCGATGTGTGGCTGAATGAATTTTACCTTGTTTTGCTGAATTTGCTTCACGATACTGCTGGCAGCTGCTTTGTGACTAGTTAAAAAGTGAGCCTGAGACATCTTGCTAGAACGGATCAAGTATCATTACCATGTACAGTATTTCAAAAGGAGAAAAATCATACATTTATTTCAGCTAATCTTACATATGAGATGAATGTGCTTTTCATAATGTTACACAATGTAACCATAATAACACAGCCAAGATGGTAAATTCATTTTAATTCCACAAAATTCATAATTGGTGACATTGCCAGTGGGAGCAATTGATCTCTGCTTTCCATTTGTTCTTGACTGTTTCCACTTCAGTGAATTAAAAGAATTGGGCTGTTGGGACCCCACCCTCTGCATGTTCATACAGCATATTATGCAAGAGCAATAGCCTTCAGAAAATTGCTTGTAATAGACAATGCCTGCGTTAAATAAAAAAGGCAATAGTCCCTAGCCTGACTCAGTATTTTAATCCTTTTCAGGTTTTTATTATACCTGATGCCTTTCTGTTCTGTGGTGGAGCTAAGGAACAGGTGTAATTCAGTGTAGCTAAATTTCATTATTTGAAATTAATGAGTTCTGTGTTTATTCTTGTAAATTAATACAGTTTCTAATAAATCAAAAGAGAACGTGCACTTCTCTGTAGTTGCCTGCATATTACCTCAGTGGGGATAATTAACATCTTGTGACAGTGAAGTCATATGTCAAATCTGAGATCTTATTGCCAGCCTGGTGAAAATGATGTTGCTACTGACCTATATCATGACCTTATTGATGCAGTACAAGTTCACTCATTCAAGATGTTCAAATCACAGTCTTGTCACTTTACAGTCCTCCCTGTTCTGTAGGAAAGGAATAATATTAATGTATCTAAAATAAAACAAAATCAGAGGTAGTTAATGGGGTAGACATTAACATAATACATTTTGAAGTGTGTATAATTATTGTTCTACTTTTTCTTAATGTTAGGCGTTTTTTGTTTAAAAACAAAAAAAAGTACCCAAACTATTTGTGTTGATGCTATTCTTTATTTTTATTATAATTAGGGCTAGGTTAAACTACTTGCATCTGAAAAAAGAATCATGTTTAAGGTGTGTGACCAGTAATACTTGGTGGGTAGCACAGGTTTCTTGTGCCTGACTCCTTCCTCTTCAAGGAGTGTCACCAGATTATTTTCAAGTCTCAAGCATTCAGCTAATTATCTTGCCAACCAAAAGCACAAGATTATGTGTATATTCCGGGTCAAAGGCAAAAGAGAAGAAAATATTCTGTCATAGCTGCTTCTTCATTGCTCTCCTAGTTTTATTAGGATTGGAAATGCTACTAAATAGGGGAATCATTTAAACTTTCTTTGATAGAATAGAAGTCTGTAGAAGCCTGTAAACTCATTATAGAAACTTTTGGTCATCCAGCTTGTGTTCTGTTCATTGGTAGTTCTTATGTTGATCCCAGTTCTGGATGGCTCAGGTTGCTGGTGAAGGGAGATGGACTCTTTCCTCTTTAGATGAGCGTTTCATGAGTAAATACTCTGAGTGCTTTGTTTTCCTCATAAAAGAGAAGGTTGTGTACAAGGGCAGGTGAGGTTTCTGTTTAGATACTGAACATGGAGATGAAGTGGTGCAAAACTAAAAGAAATGGGATGTTTTCAGCTCCTGTGAAATAAGACAAAGGTCTTCAGGGGGGAAAAAAGCTCAAAAATATCTTCAGTGGTTGTCAGCAGAGTAGTTAGGAATTTACTGACTATGACTGTGTGGCTAACTTCACATCTCTAGACGTAAACAAAAGAGCCTCTGTCTGCTTGAAGTTGGCCGTGTACTGTGAGTCTCTTGTTGCATAAAGCCAGTTTTGACAAGCCTAAATGCCACTAGGTTTGTATGTGTAGCACTGGCTGTCCAAGAAATGACCTTGTTTTCAACTGTCAGACGTTTTACTTTCCTTTTTTTAGCTACTGATGACTTTTTTTTTCCTTTTAAGCTATTAAGTTGTAAGGGAAGCCCAGTGGGTTACCTGACCGTGCTCAATGTGCCATGCCTGCCAGAGTTTGCATGTAGTCTCATACATTAGCTCTGAGGTGAGGACAGTCTTAGTTTACTGTGTGTATACCAACTAAAATAATCATTGCTTTTAATAACAACATTGTTACATAAATGCTTATCACAGTACAGAGGCACGGAAAAGCAGTGTTAGCCATTTGAATGGCACTGTTTACTTTGAGCGTTGGTGCCTCAAAGGCCAGAAAGGCGCAATCACTTGTATTCGCCCAGTTAGCATGACCAGCTATGTCTGCTCTGGCTGATGGAAAACTGAGCAAGAAGAGAGACCGCAGTGAAAGAGCCTGAGCACTAAATAATGGAAGATCATTTCATAAGAGCTTTCTGAATTACAGTACTGGGATCTTTGTTAATTTTTCTAGGTGGAGATAGAGTACTCATTACCCATTTTCTTTTTCTCAGCCTCACTTTGATGCGTGGACTTTTCTCTTCTTAAAGTTGGGCTCACAGTACTATGCTTGTTGAACTTTCTAAAGTTTTCTTGATTAAAAGTACTTCACTTTACAGTGGTGTTCATGGAAAACATTCTATTGGCTCTGTATTTCTGCTTGCAGAAAAGTCATCAAGTATTGCTTCATGTAGTTTAATGGCAGCAGACCAGATTCTGGTCTTAGTTACGCCAGCTGAAATCTAGAGTGGTGCTACTGAAACCTGTAAAAACTGAGCTTCATCTTCAGTTGTACAGCTGATATCTGGATACTTTTAATGTAATATATCGGTATTTGTATCATTGTAAATTCTTAAGCATCTGCAATCTGTCTCTCCTTCTGTTGTGGATGGAAAAAAACTGTATTTTCATTTTAAACTAGCTCATTCTTTTTCTGACTTGTCTCTCTAAAGTCTTTTTAAAAGTGGTATTGGTACACTCATTACCATGGACATCTATTGACTTCTGTCTCTGAAGGCTTAATTCATTTCTTCATGTAAAACAAATACAGTCTGTTGGGTATCGTCAGCTGGGCCCTACAAGCACCAGGCTGCAATTAGATCATGATCAAATATCCTAAAGCAGGTGGATTGTGGCCTGGCTTCTTAAAAGTGGAAGTCTGCCAGCTTTCATCCTTCAGGTCTCTTTCCAGCTATTTTTGGGATGCAGAAATAATTGGAAAGACTCTTTAGAGAACCCTTTCCTTTTCAGAGAACTATCTCTTAAAGGTACCATTGCAAATGTATTTTTAAAAAAAAATCTCAGTCCCACAGTTGCCCTTTGGCTGGTGCCCTGACACACAGGCACTGCCTTTGTTGTTCTCCTCCTGCTCCAGGACTAAGTGATGTTCTTTGCTGGGAAAGCGCATAGTGCCACATGCTAGTTGTCTTTTGGAAATCAGAAATAAGGATTCCTACTGTTGGACTTGAGTAGGTTTTATCTGAAAATAGTAGTGGATTTTTTTGGTTGTGTGTTTGTGTGGTTTGGTTTTTTAACCTCCATATGGTGTTTGCAAGCCATCAGATTTATGATGATTTCTTGGATTGCTAAATCTGGCCCTAGAATGATTAAGGATCCCATGTGGAAATCCCACTGACATTGTGTCCTTCAGTGGCCCTATATGGGTTTATTCTCTTGAATCAGGCCCCAAGTGTTTTATTTCAAGTCACTAGCTGAGGATAAAACAGAACCCAGGACCTGTGACTCCTAATTGTCCTCTACTTTTTTTTTAACTAGAACAAAACTGTTAGTCGTAATTCCTCTTCACTTCTTCATAATGACCCATCACCTCTAGTTTTCCAGTTTAATTCCCTGGAAAATAATGTGGAAGGAGAAATCCCCTCTTCTTTCCCCCTCCCCCTCCTCCCCCCTTTATAGACTTCACAGCATTTTCTCTGCTTTTCAACATGTGAAAATGAAGTGTCTGATGATTTCGTGTAAGTTTTTATTTGATCGTTGCTCGTTCTTGGTCCTTCAGCTAGTGTGCTCTGTGCAAACCCTACCTACCTTCCAGGCTGAGAAAAAAAGCCTTTCAGTCACTTTAAGAGTGAAGAACTAGCATTTCCTAGCTGAAAAAGACAACTTCTGCAGTTTCAATTAAAGGAATTACTGGGATTAGGAAGACAGAGGCCCACTTCTGAAATCAGCTTTAGCGGCATTTATGAGGATCAAGTGATCACTTCAAGTTTCTCATTCTTTTCTAACTGGCTGCTTCTCATGCACTGAAAATGTTTGTACTGAGAATGGAAAAATATGTTCAGGCTATAGATGGTTGATGAAATGAACCTGATTGACCATATAGCTGGGGAAATTTATATGTGTCTTTTATCCTTTCCAGCTGCATACAGTGGTGTTCTCTGAATTTGTATGACTTTTAAATTAACTTTTATTATTTTTAAAGGAAATTTAATACAGGGGATAACTTTGATTGCAGAGCCAAGGCAAGTCTTCCAGTACCTGCATCTCTTGCTGTAACAGCTAGCTTTACTCAGATTAGCAGAGTCAGCACCATTCCAGTAGATATTAAGTTAAAGAAGCGAGTCTGGCCGGTTAGCGTAGGAGACTGGGAAAATCGATTTCTCGGGCTAAGAACTGATTCCTGTAAGACTGGCTCACATTTTTACTGCATTAGGAAGCTCTAATGCTGACCTGCGTCTTGCATGTGCTTGCCTCTTCAGCACCATGCGATCTAAATCTCCTAGAAACAGGTTGGATAGATGCGATTTAAAAATTGCAGGAGATGGGTCTATTAAGTCTTGCAGCTGTGAGGAGACTGAAACTGCATAAGAAAAACCCCAAACCCCATGCAACAAAAAACCCGCACACCTCAATTCCCTTAAGCAGGCCATTAGTCACCACCTGGAGATTGTACGTCAAGCAAGGAGTCTGGCAGACCTGTTTCTAGCTCATTTTTTGCTGCAGTTTAAGGTGTTACTATGTCCATCTGTCCACCCCATTTCCTTGCTCGCGGGCTCTTGCCCCTACAGCAGTTTTGGCAGGTTGTCACCTATACCTACATGTTACCACTAAATTCAAGCACAGATCACTCTGTGTTTGGGCTAAGATAGCAGATGCTAAAGGCCGAGACGTGAGTGTGTGCTCCCCTTCTCCAGGGCCAGTAACAGGCTGGGTGGGCAGCAGCGTGTTGTCCTGCAGCAACTGACGTCTGGGTGAGTGGCAGCTGGAGCTGTGCGTGGCCACAGCTTGTCCTGGCGTTGGGCACTGTAAGGTCACAAGGCAGCAGCCATCTCCTGGGTGTGCTGTCCAGTCCCCCAGGCTTGCTCAGAAGATAAGGTGAGTCATCCTCAGCTGCTTCAGTGTCCAGACGTTAGTGTCACACCCACTAGTGCTCTGATGTATTCATAATTAACACCTCTCACTGGCTTAACAATGCCCAGACTGCAGCATGCTCTCTTTCCTTCTGGGGAAAGATTGTGCGCGCTGCCCGTACATTTATACAGCATGAAAATTGTTCCTTTTCCTGACAGAAAATGGTGGTCAGGGAATCTTTTTATTGATGTATTTATTTATTTTTATCATCATTATTAATTTTTTTCTCACCAATTCTACCACGATATATAACCATGAGCAAGAGTAGAGCAAACAGGATGCCTGTCTGTCCTGGTAAGCTAGCGTACTTGCTTATTAAGAAAAATTACCAGTGCAAACAATGCCTTAATGTAAGGTACTTCTTAACGGAGCGTTTTTAGACAGAAGGGAGGCAGGGTTTGTTAGCAGCTAGGAAATACTACAGCTTTCAGAAAAGGGGGTGCGTGCATGCCCCCCATGCACATATTTAATATATGTTTATAAAACTGGAGATGTTCTCGGTCTTGTGTTAATATTCTAGAATGTGGTTACAAGAGTAAAAGTGCAAGGGTAGAAATACCTTTATTTTCCTAATAGTGATTTGCAACCCCGAGACCTCTTAAGCTGCAGGTTGATGGATCTTAACTTAGTGACACTAACGTGGCACTCCCAGAGAAACGTGTTGTGTAATGCTTTAATCATTAATTACTATCATTTATCATGTAGCCTTCCTTTTAGTGTCCATTAGCATCATATGCCACTCATGAATGCTTGTAAGTGTATAAATGTGCTGGTAATCCTGCTGAGTAGGTTTACATTAACTGTAAATTATCTTCTTGACCAGTTGGTTGGCCTTCCTGGTTGGTGGAGTCATCTTATTTGTAGCATTAGCAATGAGTTTGGGAAATGAGATACGTAGAAAATATGTGCAGGTCTGCCTTAAAAGCTAGGACCAGCTGGTGCTTGGGGATATGTTGTGAAGTGTTAGCTCAGTTGTGCCAGCATGCGTCAACATCTTTTGAGACAAAAACCTACAGTCTGTGATCCACATGGCAATGATCTTGTAGAGATCACCTAACGCTTACCAGCTCTGCTTACTTTAAGCCAGTCCATTTAACATCCCACAACTCTCTTAAAAAAAAAAAAATCAAAACAAATGTAACTCTAGACAAGCTGTTACAGAAAGAAGAGAGAGAAACAAATGAAAATAGGTAAATGCAAACAGGTGAGAGGGGCCTTTCCCTGCAGCAGCTTGTGAAAGCCAAGCAAGCATGCGCATATGCCTATTCTTTTGTTGTGTGATTTTCCTTGTGTAAGCGTTATGTGGGCACACTCCACCTCCAGGAACATAATGTGGTTTTGGTGGGAACAACGTTATGTTCTGTATTGTTGCATTAATGATTCATGTGAAACATGCAAATCAAAATATAACAGTTGACTACATGTCATTAGGGAGCAGCTGAGAGGACCATGACAGAAACAAGTACAGAAGTATCAGTTTGTGTTGCATATATGAAACATTTAGTGTGAAATGTTGGTCGCTTCTTACTGACAATCAGCTCATTCTCTTGAATTAGCACCGATGTGTGTTTTGTCACACAGTTCAAGACTGGACAGCCTTAGATAATCTCCCACCGTGTACAGAAGTACTTTGACGTAGCAGAAGTCACACAAGATGTGTTTTGCTGGTTGGAACTGGATTTGACAGCTCACCAAGCAGCAGAATATTTTCAATACAGACCTTGCTGTACTGTCTTTGCTGGTTAGACGGAGCGCAGGCTTGTTTGCCCTGGATCTGTTGTGGGATGCAGCTAGCCACCAAAGGCTAGATCCTGCTTTTTCATGTGAATGCACAAGGAGTTTACAAGATGTGAATTTAAAGCACATTTCAAATTATTTTATTGACCATGAATGTACCAGGGAAGTTTTTGGGTGGTTCTTTGTTTCCCTTAGAAGTACTCATTTTTGGTGATTGCCTGCTGGCGTGAGGGTGGATTTTTCACCCATCTACGGTGCATCAGCAATTTTCACTTGACAGAATCTCTACAAGACAAGCTGACATGTTGTCACAAACACTCACAAATATTTGAGCAGTTTGATATTTTACTTGCATGTTCAGCATCAGGTTTTACATAAAACTCCACTGACTAAGGGGCTGTGTCTCTCAGCTAGTGTCAAATCCTGCTCCTGCTGAAGCTGGTCACAGGGCTTCCATTGACTTCGGTGGGAGGAACTGGGTAAGAATATGGGCTCCATTGAATGAGGTCTGTGAGTGTATATGAAGGTCAGAGGCTGCATCAGCTAGGTCCTCATTTCTTAACGAAGCTGTTTGGGACAGCAGAACCATTTTTTTACAGGGATAATGTGAGAAGCAGGGTCATTCATATGTGACTTTGAGGCACCTGTGCCATGGCCTGCCTGGAGGGAATTTGTTTGCTCAGATCAACTCCTCGGAGACCTGAAGTCCAAACTCCACCGTTATTTCTGTGCTCTCTGGTTTTTCTGTGCAATCCCATAGTTTTTTGACTGGCTGGCTTGGTTTCTGCCAGGCTGAGCGCTGGGTAAGGGAGAGAACCACTCTTTCTCCAGGTACAGAGGGAAGGTTATGCAAAGTTGTTCTGCCAGAGCAGAAAGCTTCCCATCCCCTGTTTCATAGATGTGGCAACTGTTACTGTCATGAAATTCACTGGCAGGAGGGGGACGTACACAGTTTTCATCTTGGTTGCAGAACAATAATTGCTGTCTTCACAGAAGGCAGCCGTTCATCTGAGGTAGAAATGCTGAATTTGTTGTTTTCAGCACAGGTGGGATGGGGAAAAGACACACTTTTCCTGATCAGCTTTTTTTGTTCTGAGATTTCTGCCACCTGTCATGGTACATCCCCACTGTTGTAGACCTCCCCCATCTGTCGTCGTATCCAGAACACCAAATGTGGAGCTGTAGCAGACGTAGCCATGGCAAAGCTCATTTTCTTTTCAAAGAGACCTGTGCAGTCTGGTGAACTGGTGGTCTTCCCACTCACCGCCACCAATGGTACAAATCTGCTGCCTGCCTTGTATTTGGTAGCCATGCTGCATCGAGCCTGGTAAGGGGATCACTTTCCTTGCTACAGGCTATGGAGACTTCCAGTTCAACCAAACATGCGGTGCCAAGGAGTCCAACTGTAGTCCCAGGAGCCGTGTTAATTATTCATCAAACTCAGGGGTAGAAAGGTCCAACAATGAATTATGATGCTATCCAAATTCTAGTTTTCCAGTTGAAACCGTAAGTGGGACCATGGGACTGTGTCAACAATTACCTTAGGAAAGGAAAAAAACTGGAGCGTTCAACAGATGTCCTGACTATCCCCTTTTGGGAGAGAGCAATCCTTCCGCTCCTCTTTAGCAGGCTCTGGCTATTTGTTCATGCTTCTCTGGGGGCTTATTTAGTGGTTCTGGAAATATTTTAAAAGACATTTAAAGGGAGTTGACAAATGTTTGACCTGTTTCAGTGTCCATGAGCTGAGTTAAATTATGATGGTATCCTTTACATGCAACCCAGAGGCCTGGAGTTTAAAGCTGAGGAAGACTGTAGGAATGTTAAACCCATTTCAGTGACAGCATCCAACACATGTTCTGTCTGGTTGAAGCGTAAGGGTGAGGAAGTGGTGGAGTTACGTGAAGGTTTTGGATAAACCCTTCCTGATGGTTCAGGTACGACCAAAGCTTTCCAATAAATATGCTGTAGCCTGCCACTGGGTTCCTGCTGTTCCAGATGTCATCTTCCCTGCCACCTGAATCTGTCTGCTTGCAGAGTTCGCAGAAGGGAAGAGAGGCATTATCTCTGCATGCAGAGGAAACATAGGGTGGTATTGCGTACAGTACACTCTTTTCTATAACACTCCCCTGCTTGTTAAAAATAAATATTAAAAAAAGAAACAAACAAACCCAACCCCAAAAACCACAAAACCCCCAAGATTGGTTACTGATGTGCTAGCCGTGCTCTGTCCTTGGCTTTCTCAGTTGGAATTCTCTCTCTTTTGGGGCACCGTATGTAACTGGTGCCAAGCACCCTTCTCTTCCTTGGCAGGTTTGTTTATCTGCCTCTTGACCTGGACCATGTTCATCTCCCTGCTCCTAGACCGTCTTTGGGTCTGTATTATGCTGGCTCCTTTACATATTTTTTTTTCCGTCCTTATATCGCCTCTTCTTCACAGCTGTTCTGCTAGGCACCATTATCTACATGTACGTACCTCTGTGTCCTAAGGCTCTGTCCTTTCTTCAGTGTACTGTCTGCTCTGCTTTGACTTGGTCTTTTGCCTTCTCTAGCCAAGAATGCTCCTGAGCATGTCTCCCGTTTCTTTGCTATTCTCATTCATAACTTCTCTTCAGTTGTAGCTACCATCCACTGACAAGCCTGGGGGCATCACGAATAGCAGGGTAGCAGGTCTCGCTTGAGTTGGTGGAGTTCTGCAAGAGAATGTCAGCAGTGTTTGCACAGTGGGTTTCCATCCCTCTCCAGCTGAGGTTTCTCATTTAACTGTAGTTCATGGTAGGGAAAAAAAAAACCCAAAACAAAACCACCCCAACAAAAACCCCCAAACACCTAGTTTATAGTTAAATTAAATCTATCTTTGCCTTCTTCTTGTCCTGTTTATCTTAGTTTATAAATTCTTTCTGCCTAAGTTGAAGAACAAACCTTGTGTTAGCCAGAGACTGACACAGACGGCAGTTTCTCCTTGTATTAAGTCAAGTTAAACTTGTCCAAATATGACTACCTGCAGTTAATGTCATAAAATTATACTTAAGCATCTAAGTCTCCTGATTTTTGCAAAGTTTGAGTAATTGCAGCTCTAGGTGAAGGGGATGGGGCAGGAAATCATCTCAGGAGATCAGGGTACTTTTATTTCAGTCTCTAAATAAGAATTGGGGTGCTTATATTTTATGTTTTCAGGTTTTGAAAATGTTTGCTGTTGTGTGTAGGTTTCAGTCTGCTTTAATACCAGAAAAAAAAGTCGCCTCTCACCCCCATCCTCTGCCCTCCTCGAAACAAAACCCTAGAATAACATTTGCCATGTCTGAACCGTCTCTGTGTATTGTTTAACTTCTTCGTTTCCTGCCAACAAGGAGAACCATGACCGAAAGGAGTGAAATGCTGCAAGATAAACTTCTGCATTAAGCTGCCAATTAATCAGACTCTGTTTCACATTGTTTAGGAGAGGATCAGAGGATGATTATCTGAGACTGACCTAAACTGTGAACTTTTCAGATGTGCCCTCAAAATTAAAGTTCCTTTTCCCTCTTGGAGGCATTGAGCAGTACCTTTTCTGCAGTGTGCTCTTTTCCTCCTTCCTACTTGAAGCACAACTTTCTAAAGTGAAAAATATTTTTGTCTTTTTTCCCCCGCTGCTTCAGCTGTAACAACACTGGATGTTTGCTTGGCTTGGGTGGGAAGGTGGAAAATTCTTCCAAAATTTAGAAACGGAGAGCTTTCTGATGTGTGCAGTAATCTTAAGGCAGTAAATTCTTTTTATTTGATTTTAAATGCATAATTTAGTATACAATATAAAAATGTATCCAAGGGGGAAATGAATTTTTTTTTAATAACATGCTTCCCAAGGCGAGTGGCAAAACGCATGTGTTGATGGGAAAGGGAGGGGATAAATTTATATCCTCAAGGCATGACTTGTGGTTTTGAATAAAATTGAGATTGGTGCTGCTGTTGGCTTAGTTTCTGCTAGGCAGAGATGGGTTATACTGTTCATTGGGAATTCAAACACAGGCAAATTGGGTTCACTTACAAGACTTTGATGATGCAGGGCTTTACTCCACAGTTCACATTACAGAAGTTATTGACTTCTCTGCAGCCCAGAAAGAAAATCTGTAGACTGGGGATAACTTTTTGCTCATCAGGAAAATTGTGTGGTCCTGATTCTGCCACCCTTGTGCACTTGAGCCACCCCTCTAGCACCAGTGAGGTTCCTTGCACAGTTAGGGATCATATAAGGGTGGTGGTTATTTTGTTTTCAGTCTGTTGCTAGACAGAGTTTCTTAGACACTGATCCATATGGCAGTGATAAAAATCGCTTTTCTCCAAACTTACGCAGACTTATTGAGAATAAAGAAAATAAGTATTAGCTTAAAACTGTGCTTGTACATCTTTGGGGATTGAATTATTTGTGTTCTGTCCTATCTGGCTGCCTGCAAGGGGGTTTAAAAGAGAGCATGCGTATTTTGTCACACTTTGGGTCAATTCATACATGTGTCTGCGAGGGTTTGTTTGGGGTTTGTTACAGATGCATTTTTAAACTTATGATGCAAACTGAGATAATCACTTTGATTTCAATTTAAGCTTGATTTATGCTCATTTAACTTGAATCAGTAAATAGATTCTTAATTTGAAAGCAAGTTCGTAAAAAGTTTGACCTGCATATCTGCCATTCGCAATGGATTAAAAAAAAAAAAGTCCACAAATAGTCTTGGTTCCCTGAACTTAAAAGAATTTGAAATCTAGATTTGTCTAGAAAGTGTATGTGTTTCCTTCTAGCGGCAGTCATCATTTTGTGCTTTTCTAAGTGCTGCTATTGCATATAGTCCACGTTGATTAATCTCCTAATGAAATAAAAATATTTTTTAAACTTATTGTTTGTATACATGAAACAAAAGAAGCTCAGTTGTATTATCTCTTGGGCATCTGAGAGTTTGGGGATATTGCAGTATCTGGTTTCCACAATGCAGTGTACCTTAAAGCCACAGCGGTTTGGAGTTCTGGAGAGGTTGGCAATCTGTAGCACATCTTCATGCGCTGTTTCCAGCGTGCACTGGAGTCAGGAGAAATTGCAGCCTGTATGGATTTGCTAGGAATAGAATCGTATAATGGCATGGTTCTTTCTAAAATGAGTTAAATACGGCAGCTTCTGGCATTATTGGTCCTGTGTCAGAATGCAAAATTTTAAAATAAAATGAACAAATGATGAAGATAAGGGCTCCAATCGAGGCCTGCCTCCAGGGAAATGTTGGGGTTGGAGAGCTAGTGGAACTGCGCCTGGCGTAAAGGTGATTTCCCCGGTGGCTAAAGCCCACACAGAGACGTGGGAAGAATGAGCTGTGAGTGAATCACGCTGCCTTCTAGCTACTCGAGACTGCTAAATGGTCTCATAGGAAGTCGCTGCAACTAGCTGAAGACATGGCGTTGCCTGGGGGGGACTCTAGGTTGCTTTAGGGACAGCTTCAGTCGCCGAGGCACCGAGCAGCTGGCAGCCACCTCCTGCCCTCCCACTGTCTGCAGCTGGGGTCAGGCTTGTCCCAACAGCGCGGGATTTGCAGCCTGCCCTTCCTTAACTTCCTGCATCATATGGCATGAATGCATGTTCCTCTTAATGTGAAGTGAATTAATCCATGGAGTGATGTTCTGGAATATTAGATATTAAATATAGGTCCACCTGTGAAACATGGGTAAGGTAATAGCTTCAGTTCCCTTCCTTTTGCATTATTGGACTTCCTTACGGGTTTTGCTATATTGCTGCAGCGGTATTACAGACGGACTGCCAGATGTGCGACTTCAAACTGTGGTGCTGGGTAGCCTGATATTGCAAATACCAGCTTATATGAATTACGTGAAATAAGGATTAACTTCTTTGTTGTTTTCATTGGTTTGTGAGATGGCTTTTTTCCAAAGAGTTCCTCTCTTTCAGATAACTTCTTTTTACCTTAAGATTTGAAAGTAAAAGGCAATTTGGGCCTAATCTTGGCTGTACGGCATTCTCTGAGCTTTCAAAGTCCGCCCTAGCAGGTGAGGGGGAAGCAGAGCCTTGTAAGACCAGGTGCCTGGATTATTTTGTTTACCACGTATTGAAAGTACTTTTGCCATTTTGTTCTGTCAAGTCGGTTGATCAGTTTATGCTGTAATGAAATCTTACAGCCTAAATGCTTCAAACTGTGCATCAGATGATGTGCTTCAATCAAATAAGGCACCACCAGTCTTGTTCTGCCCCTGGTGCATTGTGGGAATCTCTTAGGATGCTGCCATGCAAATCCTCCTCCCTGACGGCCAGCAGAGGGTGATATTGCACAGTAGGTTGTAAATCTGTGAGGTGTAGCACCTCGCACAATTATCTGCAGCCATTCCTTAGATTTTTATAATTTTAATCCACCCTTTAGAGCTATTACTTAAATGATATAGACATGGGTGGTATAATTAGAATGTGCTGTATCTGCCATTAATTTATAACATATGATAGGCTTATAGATGTCATAAAAGTGTATCTTGAGAATGCTATGAACTCTGTTTAACCCTGATGTTTCAGAAAAGTTTGATTTTTATGACCAAACTGTTTCATCACTGCAACAAGATCTTTCTTTCTTCTAGAAAAGATGATTAAAATGAAAATTCAATTTCCTCTCTGGTCTTGATATTCTCTTACTGTGCTGGAATTGGCATACGCGAAGAAATGTCATGTTGTTATTGCAAGCATTGATGCAGCTATCCTGGCTTGGATTTGAGTTTCACTAGATCTAGGAATCCTTTAAGTTTAATGCATGGGAAATTAATTTATGAGATTGAAGTTAAATTTGTGCCTCTTGACTGTATCCGTGTTTTCCATAAAACTTTCTCCCAGTGAAAGCTGAAGATAGTGTGAAATACTGTCTATCTGTGTATTTGTCTCCCTCTTGTGGCTAAATAAATTTTTAGGCCTGGTACTTCAAAACAACTGGTTTTATTCTTTAGCTGAGATTACTAAAGCATTTGTTTCCATACTTAGTTGTTTCTTGTAGACATTTTTCTCATATGCTTTCGGTTAACGTGTGCACCAGGCTGTCAGATGGCAGTGCCTGTCTTGTTTACAGCCTGGATTTTGACGTTCTCTAAAACAGTGAAATATTGAGTCACGTGTTGCTGTTTTTCCAACAAGAATTGTATTTACTTTTAGAATATTTCCTTGATCCAGTTTTATCTGATGACCCAAAATGCTGGCTAGTAAGTAGGATGAATAAAATGGGATAGCACTGTACGTGCTTTGTGAGGAGGGAAGTGCTGAGGTTTGGAAGTGTCAAGAGTTTGGTGAGATTGCACTTCTGTGCAAGGATGGCTGTGTTAGTATGGCTCTTAAACATCTGGTCGAGAGTAAAAACAGTATGAGAGTTTGCCATCTCTGCTCCTGCAGGCTGTATACGGACTTCTTTTTGAGCTTTCCAGAAAAAAGGGGGTGTGACACATTTGTAAATTGAGAGGCCACTAAAGCAGTCAGTTCCTTGAGAAGAGAGTTACCTAGCCTGAACAGAGTGAAGAGGGATTTTAAAAGGATCTTTTCCTGTAGGTCTTCAATGAAACTGGTGCAGTCACATGCTTTTTGCCACCAGACAAAATAATTTCATTTTTAAAAAAAATCCTATGTAATCTTGCAGAACAATCCCTAGCCAAAAGAGATCTAGGATTTTAATATGTGGCATTTTAATTTACTGATCCACAGAAAGTTAGTTTTCTCTTAGGTGTTGAAACTCCACCTTACAGTTATCCTTCAGCAATTCTGTAATGCAGCTGTCCTGATTTGTACGCCACTTAACTCCACAGTTGCTGGTGCTCGGTTTTTCCTTGGGCTTCCAGCACCGATGTTATTTGTATTTTAAGGGTTAGAGATGATTTGGAAAATTTTAGTCTCTTGCAGGCCAGTTGCAGCAAATGGCTTTGAGAGACTAAAGCCACTAATTAACTACAGATTTTCTGCAGTCCCTGTGAAAGATGGAGGCAATTCTAGATCTTTTGGGTGCCACCCGTGATGACTGGGAGAGCGGGGTGCCAAAGCTGAAAGGCCTTGATACATTGCATAAAGGGCTTTTCTACACTGCAAAAGCTGTTCCTGGCTTCCACACCTTGAAATTAATATGTTTGTCCTGAAAGAAGAAAAGAGGACTCGGTGTGCCTGAGGGGGTTGTCAGCTCAGCGTTAAGACCCAGCCATCAGATGTGTGGGCACATCTTACCGAGTCTCCTATCCAATATGTTATTATGCACCTTTGCTCTTGACAGTTGGCTGTAATGCCTGGGTTTTTACTAGTTGAGTAGTCAGGTACTCACATGCATTGAGATTATACTTAGATCCTAGGCTTTGTAGGGAAAATTGGATCCAGTTCCAGCTGCAGGTGGGTCTTGTCTGGGGTTTGGTACAGTTCGTTCCTTACACAACTGAATACCTCCCTGCTTTGCACCGGTAAATTCCTGGCAATGAAGTTCCTATTTCATTCAGTGAAATAGCTCATATCTCTGCAGTTACCATGCTCTGCTGCTAAACTACTCTGGTTTTCCCCTCCACAGCCCCTTTTAAACTGCAGTATTACTCAAGCTCTACAACAGGAGACAAGGCATCTAACAACAAATCCGTTTTTATTTGTCCTCCTATCAAATCCCCCTAAATCAGACTGTGACCAGACATGGAGTGGAAGTACCCCAACCTTTTATAGCACTTGCTCTGTGAGATAGGGAGGAGGCAAACTCCAGCGCTAAATCTTCCCAGTGCCACCCTTAATGACAGGGAGAGCAGGGTGCCAAAGTCTATTATGTGCTGAAAGGCCCCTAAGTGTTATTGTAAAGGGCTTCTGCAGACCCACCATACATTTTCATCTGAAGGTTTTTAGGCTTCCACTGCATGGGAGGAAGCTGGTGGAGTATTTGTAGTGTGTACCTGCCATATTTTATAGTAAAGAGCCCTTTCTGAGCAGCTTTCCTTTTTAATTATACCTTAAAATGGTATTAAATGTTGGCTCTGTTCATGCCAATTGCTGTTTGGTTGTAATCACTGCAAGAGCTCTCGCTCGTTGGGACATCAATTTTCTTTTCATCGATGCTTTGCTTTTATGTTTGGAAGGGAATTTGAAAGCATATAGGCTGAAGCAGAAAATATTGCTGAGGCACACAGAATGATAAATTTCTCTTCTGATACAGGAGAGTCTGAGGAGGAATATATGTTTTGTTCCTTTTAAAAAGTTTTCCTTGCTAGATGATGTTTTGAGGAAGGTGGGGGGGAGAACAAATTTGTACTTTTATGTGGTTGGGGAGAGGAGGGTGGGTGTGTGGGTTTGTTTTTTCTGTCTCTTAAAGTCTCCCTTAAAGTGGATATTTTATTGTCTGCTTCTCCTGACTTACGTATATTGGTAATTGAAGGAGAGTGCTGAACTGCTGGCCTAGTGCATTATTTGTGTTTTCTGAGTCTCCAGGATCTTGAAGGAGGTGATTATCCCAACAGCTGCCTCTTGGGGAATGTGAGGGGAGAGGGGAAATTGCCTAGTTGGGTAGATGGGCTCACCTCTGAAAGGTCACGAAGAGAACGAAATGCTGATGTGTTGATACCTTGTGGACCCTCTCTTCCCAGCCTGACACAAAAGGTAGCTTTAAATCAAAAGACGACTGTGCCATTGCGGAAAATAGTTCACGCGTATTTCTGCTCTGCCAGCCAGCGGCCTCTTCTGGAAATCACCTCTTCCCTCTTCTGGTGTGACTTCTCTTCATTCTCTCTACAAATGTGCAAGAGGGAAAGCCATTTACTGTAATCAGCTTATCTTGCTTAGCCTTTAAGAATGTTAATTTTGCAATATTAAATCTGAATATTATACTAGGATCATTCTTATTGGTGACCTTTTGCCTGCTTGACTAACACAGATATCACAAAAGCTGCAGTGCAGCCCTGTAGCACAGGGATGATGGCTTCCAATGGGGATCGCGGGTGAGCTAATACGTTTCTTGGTATATTTGGGTTTTCCAAGAGCATCCTTCACGTGTTCAATAATTTGTAGCCCAGGATTACCCTTCTGTCTTTCAGCTTGAATTATGTACTCATAATACACCTTCAATCAAGAGACACCTCAGATCCTTTAAAAAACAAAACAAACTGTATTAACTTTTTGAAATTTTTACTTTTTTTGAGTCTAGGCATAGTTACATGTGTACTGAATTTAAGCAGACTTGGTATGTGCTCTGTAATAAACTCTGCATCAGGATTTAGGTCTGTTACTTGCAGGAGTCAAATCTTTGTAATCTTGGTCAATTGTTCTAATTTACTCTCCTGCCCCACTCAGGTGGGTGCCCTGGGTGCTGGCCTATGACAGGCTTTGTCATCTTGCCACCTCCTGTGTGTGGCTGCACAGCAATGCGCTTTCAGGAGGAGGTATGGCCCCACTCATGATGCTTCAACAGCCTGGTATTCTCCTGGGGGTAAGGTGTGGGTTTGAACCCTGGTCTCTAGCTTCCTTGGTGAGTGCTTTATCCACAGGGCTATTCTCTAGCTCTTTCAGGTGTTTGTGCTCGCGGTGGAAGGAAAGTGACACCCAGGAGCTTTGGAGATGGGAAGGTTTTCCCTTCTCCCTGAACCCCTGATTCCCTTAAAACTCGCATCTGGGCTGCGTACTAGAGTGCAGTTGCAGAGCGTGGTTGTCAAACTCGGGATGTGCATGAGGGTTTCACCTTGTGCTTTTGTCCTTATCCTTGAGCTTTTGTTCCTCAAAGTCAAATGGCAGTTTGCCTCCACAAGATTGAGGGCTAAAATATTTGAATAAAATATGTGATGGAAGGAAGGTGAAGGTGGGGGGGGAGACGTATCTTTTACAAAGCCACGATATTCCTGTTTATTCAGAGAGAGGCAGGCATGTAGTCAGGACGTAGAAAACATGATCTCCATAAAATTAGCAGAGCGACGGTCTCTAAACCACCCCATTCAGGAATAATTACAAAGTTCAATGTCAGCTGGAGGGAAAACTTGTTTTGACAAGCTATGCATTTAGACCAATATAGATTAAACTTTTTCCTTCCTCATGTATATTCTATTACTGAAGAAATTTTAGAAAAGGGGAGCAGGGATGTATGAAGTATGGTGAACCATAAAGCGTCTTGGGATTTCAGTAATTTATGATGAAAACAAATGTGATTGATGAAGTTACATGTCAGCTGTAAGTAGGACCCTAAAGCCCCTACTGTAATTTGCTTGGAGTCAGCCAGCTACAATGCACCTTGATCACATCTTGATAGCATGTGGCCAGGAGTGAAGAAAACAGAAGACTTCTTTTTTTTTTTTTTTTTTCTTCTAAACAGTCCCCATTTATTCACAAATCTGTGCCTGGAACAGCTTTCATGTAAATCATTTCACTATTTATTTCAGTTCAGGCTGGTTAATAAGTTTACTTTTTACTGATTTAAAGGGCACAATTGACATTTTATCTGCAAAATATGAGAAGCATGTTAAGTGCTGGTTGCTTGTTTCCATTAGCCCTCAGGAACAATATAGGGATCCTGAGGCTTTTTAGTGAGGTCAGTGTTTAGTGTGGACTACTTCCAGCAGAGTACGTACTCTGGACTCTCTGAGAAACTGCATAGGACAAATTATTCTGTACATTTAATTCTAATAAAATCAATGGAGTTGTAGAGATTTACAGTAGTTTAGGATTTGTCTGACTTGCTACCGGCAGTCACATCTGCCCATCTTCCAAAAAAGCAGATGAAACATTTCCTAGAGCCTAGTAGGTTTCTGTCTAATAGTGGAGTGACAACGATGCTTCGAGGAAAAAGGAATCTTATCTTCTCCCTTCAGCACCTCCAAATCAAAAGAATAAATTTCGCTCCCTCATACATGAAAACAAAGGCTCTCTTGACTGCTACTACTTCGGCTGCCTCAGTTTCTGAGTTAGTTGTAAAACTTAGAGTTTCCAAGTTTTCCTCTCCAGTTTCTGATGCAGTTTGCTTAATGTCACCAAGAATTAGTGCTGCTTATGTAGTGCGATTTGCATTGTCGCATATTTTTGGAAATAAATTTTATTGTGACAAGTAGTAAGCTTAAAGAGACACTGTGGGCTTACGGTAGAATAGAGAAATCTAAAAAGTATTCTGGATGTCCAAGAGTTTCAGTGTGAAATATCTCCTTTGGATTCATATCTTTCAGGTTTTTAAATACTGCTCTAGAATAAGTACATCTGCAGCTGATTTGTGTGATATTGGACTTAATGCAAGCCTGCATCCGAAGAGTTGGTTTTTTTCTTTTATTTGTTGGCTTTTTATGTTTGCACTAATGTGTGACTTTTTGCAGCCAACAGTTGAAATTTATGGGGAAGAAAATTCATTAGCTGGAGAAATGCTTTTTTCTTTTTTTTTTTTCATTTCTAAAAAAAGAATATTGGAAAATTTGGCATCCCCCTTCTCTCAGCTGTGGACCTCCGAATGATACTGGGGAAGGACAAAGCAGCATCTGTGCTCAGGTCTTTGCAGCCCTGGTCCCGCTCTGACACCACGCAGCACCAGGAGCAGCAGTGGTAATTGCAGACCGCGTTGATCCCTGCGCTCGGTGTGTAACTGCTTTTGCAGGGCTAGGATGTCGTCCTAGCTTCTGGAGTCTGTCCTACGTGTACCACAAAGTAGACGAGCTGTGTGAGGAAAGAGACTCCTTTATCTTAATTGTTTCCTTTTGTATGTTGCTTTTAATGCATTACAATCTGCTTACAATTATAAAGTGTCATTTTTCCTCTATAGGACCCCACTTCGTATAGTGCGTAGGGGTGAGCACGCAATATGGCGTAATTCAATTTGCAGAAGTAGCTGTAAAACGGTGCGTCCTGTCTCCGAGTGGTGATGTAGAAACTTAAATAATGGCCTCGTGTGCCTTGCTCTGGATTTGGGGGGTTTTTTTTCATGTTGCGTAAAGGGTTCAACTATAAATCAGCAAGAGCTACGGAAGCCAGAAGTGCTGTGCTGATTTACAGATAACTGAGTTCCCAGGGCAAACTAGAAAGTAAATAGACCATTGGCACCTCCCAGCAAATTTTGACAAGTGGGATGAGCAGTTTCTAAGCACTGCAACTCTGTTACTAACTCTACTACCAAAACTAACTGTTGTATACAATTAGTATATATACGTATGCAACTAGTATACACAGTCTTTGTACCAAAATTAATACATTCATGGGAGAAATTATCCATGTCACTATAAAATAATTTGCTAAACAGTTGAAAGTCTCTGCATTGACATAGACTTCATATAGAAATTGATTGTGAGTGTTTCAGGGTAGGGAATGCAAACGTACAGAAAGCCTTATAATTGTTCTCTCTTCATTACTTGTTTCCTTTTAAGATTCTCTTGTTGATTTCGGATTCAAATCTTTCTGAGATGATAGTGTCCTTACTCTGAAATTTTCTGTGTGATATCATATTAGGATTTCAGGGTTTGGTTTAACAGATTTGAGGGTAAGGTGAGGTATGGAGAAGCAACCCTGCCATAGATCTGATGCTTGACCTTTGACTTCTCTGTGCCTTAATATCACCAAATGTGACGTGGAACATTGTCCGCAGATGTGCAGTGGCTCTGACATAAAATGTGACAAAGCTGAAGTGCCATTATCTGCATACTGGTTTTTTATACTTACTCACACATTTGTTTATTTGCTGTAATCACTTTCTGAATTATATTCTTTCTGAAGTCATATATAAGTTGGTTTTGATTTTCTTAGTCTTATTTTGTGGTTTCAGATGGTTTTGGTTTTTATTTGTTTGGGGGATTTAATTTGTATTAACTTTTACTCATTATAAATAACAGATAGCATGCCAGTTCTCTTTACATCCAGAAATGTCTCTTCTCTAGAAAGCATTTTACTACAAAGATGCTATGCAAACTAAGAAAGATTAATTATAGTGATGGTGGAGCATAATTGCTAGAGGCTCTGGATCTGATGGTTTCAAATTGATATTTAGGGCATACCAGCAGATCAACAGATGTGGATCTAAATGAGTGACTTGGAGCATAAGGCAGTACAATGTCAGGAAAGTATGGTGGGCCGTGATTATTAATGGACTTTTAATTAATGGATATTCCAGACAAACCTGTTGTTGTTGTGTGTCTAGCTGGATTTCGCTGGTTACAGTCTCAGACCATTCCTGCCAGGTCACACCTTTTTAAGAAGAAACTTAGATGAATATTTGTCTGTTGCTGTTCCTCTCTGAAGATCTGCCTGGATTGTGGCTTTGCTCAAGCTGAGAGAGTTTCAAGTGCTTTATTAGGGATGCCCTTGTAGATAATTGGGGAGGCAGGACTCAGACTTGATTTTAGATGTGGGTTTATGTGGCCAGATGAGCCTGGCTCCGAAGTTTGCAGCTCATCTGTACAAAAAGTGCCTGTGTGGTGTTGGAAACCTATGTCTGAATTATTTAACGCAGTGAATGACCATACTGAAGACTCAAAAAGCGAGAATGGGATCAAGCCAAAGGTAGCAATACTTGGAAAGTGTACGCAGTTTCAAATTGTGTAAAGTATCAAAGTTTCTATCCTGCTTCTGGGAGGATAGGGCTCTGCTGCAGTCCCTGCCAGCTATAAATCCGTCTCTTTCCAGCAAAGGAAGTTTGCACCTCAACGTCCTGTGCCTAGAGGCACGCTTACAATTCAGCACGTGGCTCTGTTGGTGCGGCTACGGCACCGTGCATTTGTTCTCTGACCACAGCTGGCCAACCGTGTCCTGCTAGCGCGGCAGGGTGCTTGGAGCCTCTCTAGCTGGCTGTGATTTGAGTTCCCTAAATATGAAGGTCTTATCCTTAGGGTATAAAATGGTGTGGTGTAACTTACCTCAGTAGAAGATCTGGCCCTTCTTCATGTATGTCTCGCATCTGTGCCTGTCTCTAGTCACAACATTGTGTATTTTATAGAGTGCGTTATTTATTCACAGATTGTGTTTTCAATGTGAATATTTCTATGTTTCCTATTCGGCTCCACTGTTGTTTGTGGTCTACTGTTCTTTGTGATGCCACTTGGCCAAAGAAGTTTTGTTCGCTGTATGACTTCACGTGGAACATATGACTGGACCTATGACAAGTCAGCTGGTGTTTTTGTGGGACTGCTAATGTAAAGAGAGGGTTTCTACAATAATTGGAAGTAGGAGTAACAGCAATAAGGTTCTGTCTCCAGCACAGATGGTATTTAGCTTCCTGCTAAGTTAATAGCCTGTCTGTGTAAGGGACTTGAGCCATTCCTTTTTGTCCTATGGTTTTTCCCTTCTGTGTCATTTCTCTTCCTCTCATTAAATCACTGAGTTAAATTAAGGATTAGCTATCAAAGTCATTCGTGTTTCCCTTCCAGAGTTCCCTCTGTTAGCACCTCCCATGCCCTATAAATGTAATCTGATGCTGCTTCTTGGTGTGTGCTTGCATGCACACGCCCTCTGCAACTTGCCTTTCTATCCTTTTTACATTTAACACATCTACAGCATCTGCTTTACCAGGGAAATCCATCTTCATCTTAGTGTGCTCCTTCGTCTCCTCAGAGGAAGGTGGATAGCTGGATAGTGGTCATGCTTGTGGGTCCTTGTAGCATTGACTTCACCTTTCTGCTAAATTCTTCCAAGTGCTGAAGATAGATTTTATATTGGCAGCATTCAGCTCTCCTACCAGTATCTCTCTCCTGCCTTCCTTTTTTTTAAAGTTTAATTATGATCCTGTGCAATTGCTGTAGGGGGGTAGTGCATCTGTGTCATTTGGCTTCCCCTGCTTTCTTCTCTTTTCTCTGCTTCCTCTTGGTTTTACTCTACATCTCTCTCCCAGCTCTAACATCTCTCTCCCTCTGGCTTTCATTTGTATTCCAGAGTTATCAAAGACAGGAGAAATAACTGTTTAGTGAGGTTAATAATGCCATAAAAAGGACAAAGATCCTGGTGTGTAGGAGGAGGGACGGGTTTAAAGGTGCCCTCCTGTAGGAAAGGCAGCTGTTATAGGAAGATGCATGTTGTATGTCTGTTCAGTCCTCTGTGATGCTGTAGACTTTAGCTTGTACTTGAGCCCAGCTCTGCACCTTTTCTATTCAAGTGTCCTGTTATCATTGCCAGAATAAATTGCATAGGCCAAACAGCAGGTATCAGCCCTGCAGCCCTCCTAAAACCCTGCTTCCTATACACAGCTTCTCCATAACGCTTCTGCAGTTCTGGCATTGAATCAATACTTTCCATGAGTGCTCCCATCCCAGGTGGATCCACTGAAGGAAGGTGCTTCTTGTGACTTAAGATTATAGCTCTTGAATATCAGGTGCTACTTGAATCTGCGCAGAAAGGGTTGCTCTTTGTTTTCTCAGTTACGTGTAGTTCATTCTGGGCTAGGTTACTTTATCCCACATTAAAACTATTCAGTGGAATCGATGTGCAGATTTCAACCATCTGTGTCCCTGACAACAGCACGCTGGTGTATCTTCCCTTGGATTGACGGTGTCCTGAGGGCAGGAGAAAATGATGTTTATGATATAAGCTAAACAATAGCCTTTGAAGTGATGGTTCAGAAAGTACTGCAGGAAGAAGAAGAGGGAAGAAGCCCCGAATGTAGTATGTTAAAAGAATTTGGGGCTTTCAGAAAGCATAGTTGCTACCCTGCCCCTTCACTCATTAATAATTACAGTGTTTTGTGTCTCTTCTCTGTAAGATTAAATGCCTACCGGTAAAAGAACAGAGTAAGATCACAAATGTAAACCCAACCGTGTCTTTGCCTTCTGGCTGCCTGCTATCCCAGTGGAGAAGTCAGGGCATCTGTGTATTAAGAAATAAATTGGTAATTCTGAGCCCAGACACCCCCTTTGTATACCAAGTTTTAGCAGGGTCCTAATCTGGAGTTTAAAATATGTCAACCTTTGAAATGTCTTGTAAGTCATTACACAAAAATGCAACATTCTTGTTATGGAAGATGGTGTCTTTCACCTGATGTTGACTTGCAAGGGACTGCTTCACCTGTTAGGTATGTTGTAAACAATTTTTTTCTTCAAAATACATGTATTTCTCTGTATGGTAAAGCTTGTTACATGAGAGGTCAGGGCTAAATGCACAAGAGCTATGCCTTACATGTACCTGTACGTGAGTGTGCGTGCATGTGTACTACTTTGGGCCTTGAGATAGCAGGGATAATGCATCTCCCTCCTCTGATTTTAGATGACTTTTATTTTGAAGAAAGGAGATGCATTTTCCATCAATATTTGATTTTTCACAGTGATGTGTCACCATAATTTTCCTTAACAACCATGTATGGATGCAGATTTCTGTCTTGGTGGGTTGCTCAACGTGCAGAGATGCTTACTAATGTTATCCTGACTTTAATCCGCCAACCCTGACAGGGAAACATCACGTTCCTTTTATCTGTCAGAATGAAATCTTCTTCTCTGAAGAGTCCTGGATTTCAGTTTTAGAAGTAAAGATAAAAGCAAAACCAAAGCGGGGGTAGTAATCCAAACCCTTTCTGGCTAGGATTATCAATTACCCAGTCAAGTATTGGATAAGGTGATTTGACTTTTGTCAGTGAGATGGCATTGCCAAAGCCTTTGGTACCAAAACAATTTCTTTCAGGTGCCAGAACTGCAGTGGATGGAAGAATTTCCCAAAAGAATATTCTGCCTCTGGTTATTCTGGCCTCTAATTTTCATTTCAGATGTATCGCTGTGCTAGCACAGCCATGTGACAGCATACTCGCCTTCCTCAGGAATGGTGTGCATCGCTTGTTTTGAAAGTGAAAAATACTCCAGTGCTTTCAAGTGTATTGTAAATATCAGAAAACTGGAACCATTTAATTTAATTCCTCCAGTACTGCTGGAAGGGTAAATATTAAAATAAATTATAGTATTGGGTGTTATTTTATGCCAATTGCTGTAATACTGTAATAAAGTAAGTCTGTGGATACTAACTCCAAGCATATGCAATTTGAATGTTCTTTCTAAATACCCATCTAAGGATTCTTCATCACCTTGGAAATATGGCGTCAGCATCTGAAGAGGCTCTCTGTAAGTAACTAGATTCTGAAATCACTTCAGCTGGTGGTTGCTGTTGCCCTTCCTGAGGTGGCATACCTCTTTCAGCTAGCAAAACTTCTTCCCCACCCCTCCCTTTTAAATACTGTTGTTGGCCTTTGTTTTGCTTGAGAATGGAGGAAATACTTCTGGAGGAGAGGGATGAGTACATCAGGCTAGCACTCAGCAAGTTGATCATGCTTTGTACTTTTATCCTTCTGATTAAATATTTTGCTCACCCATCAACATGTGCTGTCATAAATAAACCTTAGGGCAAAGTGATGCTCTAGAGACAGTGGGGTTTGGATTGTTTATAATTGGAAGCAGAATCAGGTCCTTGACTGTCTACAACAACTTGCAGTGACTCCATGTCAGCAGTAGTTAGTACGGACTTTCTGTAGTGATCCAGGATGCGTGCAGGCCCTCTAACGCAAAATTCTTCATAGACTCATACAAGTAGAAGCCAAATTTGGCTGAGACTTATGCAGTTATGTGAATAAAAACCAAAGATGTGGCTAACATTCTGGGGGGCAACAGAGCATGCTCTATTTTGAAGCTGTATAATCCTGCATCACATCTGACATTTGTTACTGCTGGAATGAGGACACTCTGTTCAGGGCACATCTGCAGCCAGCCACAGCTCAGGAATACCACATGCATGGTGGGGGTTAGGTCCTATCAGGTTTTGAACTCCTCCTACTGAAGGCTGAGCATCCTTCATTCCTTCTAGTATTTGCACTCAGCAAGTGAGGCCACTCAGCATCTCACTGGTTCAGGCCTTGCATTCCGCCGTGGTGTTGGAAAACATCAGAGGGATAGAGGTTTCAGATGGTAAATGTCTCAGTTTCAAGCTCTCCTTTTACACCCCAGTCTCATTTCTCTTTTACATTGATTCCTCATTAAAGAAAAGGAAAAAAAAAGGAAGAAGCAGCCATTTTCTACATCTGTTGGTATCGTCCATTCCCAGCACTGAGTCTGGACGGTAGAACTGCACTTGCAAATATTGTAAAAGTAAATACCTTTTATGTTGAAGTAGACTTAGAAGGATTTTGGTATGCGCTTTTCCAGAATATGACTGTCTTGTCTTGAATTTTAAAAGATTTCTTTGGGATTGCATCCCATGCCCAACTGTTAAGCAGTATTGGATCCAAATACAGTTTTAAAACAGTTAACGTGGAAGTGATTGTACAGGGCAATAAAATGCAACTTTTTTTTACTGTGATTAGATGGTATTTTTCAGTATGTTTGTCTTACTTTCTGTCAGGATGTCAGCTTGAGTGCAACTTCTGCATCACTTCTACGGTAACAAACTAATAAGTACACATTCTGTTATTAAGTGAAAAATATAATAAATCGATATTTTTCCTTGTGTTGCTGACTTGTAGCTCTTGGGGTTGGTGTATCCCTACCAGCTCAGGCTTCATTTATACCTATTGAGAACCGTGCCTTTTTGCAAGGTGGAGATTCTTGAACGTATGGAGAAATTCATACCAAAGATATGCTAGCTGTGCTTCATTTGCTGCTTAGTAATCTTTAATTTTAAATCATCCTGAAGTCTTTACACACACTAATAAACTTAAGCCTCGTGACACATGATATAAATTGGGGATTATAAAGTAATTCTGTAGAACTGACCCTCTTACATTCTTGTGGCGTTTTCTCCCATAGAAATTCCACTTCGGTCTTTGCAGTAGAGCCTCTCTCTGACACCACTTGTTTTCACCCCAAACTACACTTCATGCTTGTAAAGTTTAGCCAGATCATTTAACATCAGTTACATCACTGGGTAACTGTTAGGAATTGTATTGTGTTATCAGGATAAGAGGCCCAAAAGAATACCAGCTGGTAGCAGGGAACCAAATAGCTTCAGTAATGGCAAACAATGCAATAGGATTATAGATAGTTATCTGTAATTCTGTATGTTTTCTGGAACCTCCAGATCCTTTCACAGGTTTTTGGAGGGTGTTCTTTTTGTAATAAAACCTTCTATATTGTTGCACTTAAAAAGCATTTGGCTGAAAATCTGGTGATGTCTAATAACTGTACAATTAAACCCCTTTTGTATGTTGGGATGATGCCTCTTTTATATAGAGGGTGTTGAAAGGTATAGTGATCATTCTTCTCTTAGTCAATTACCTTTATCTTTAAAATTTTCAGTTTGCCTTTTCAGAACTCAAAAAATGGTAGTATATAATCGATACCCTAATCAGACTAGATAATTATGCTTGCAGAGACCTATTCAGTTAGCTGTCTGTACACGACTGAGTCTGCACTGAAGCAGGGATGCATCTGCACATAATTGTTCACCTAAACAATAGCAGAGTATTATTGGGGAATGTTTAATTCAAATGTAGCAATCTATAGTACATCAAAGCTTGATTTAGAGTAAGAGATATTGTCGAGGCCTTTTGAAGGTACCTAATACAAATGAGCTTTAGTTTTGAAAAGTTTCAGTATCAATTCCAGCACCTGTTTTGGGAGGAGGAGGCAGCAGGATTCATCCAAGGATAATCTTAGCTAGGTAAAAATTAGAATACTTAGTGTGTTCCATCTTCCTCGTTCCTCTGAAGTACAATAAAAAACAGCAATATAGCAATAAAACGCTATATATGGAAGAGGGAGAGCCGTGCCTGCTGACCACTGGTGGGCAAGGCAGCACCAGGAGCGTGCAATCCTCCACCCCTTTCCCAGAGGAGCACACCTGCCTGGCTGCGCACCCAGCTCTGAAGACCTGTGAGACAGGTCTGGCGCGTTTTCCCTCCCGAAGGATTCTTTCCTAAAAAGTACACTAGATTAAAACAGGCTTGTGTGAAAAAGGCTGTTACTAGACCTTTAGGTGAGGTGCAAAGAGACTTGTTCTTTCTGCCTCATCTGTTCTGTAGCTAAATTTCCAGCATTTTTCTCCTTCCCTACTTTTCTCTGTTTCTTTCCCTTTGCTGCTACAGCACCCTTCTCGCCCCCAAAACCCCTGCCTACATAAAAAGGCCAACAGCAGAAACTATGGTCTAGGACATGTACATTTATCACATTTCTGCTCATGACATTTTAACTGCATGGTGTTGTTAATGCTAAAAAGTATTTAAAGGAAATGCTTGAAAAATGCTACTCAAAACACAGTATGCATTGCCACCTTCCCTTCCTCTGTATTTTCTGTGGAGTGGTATAGCCAAATAAAGGTTTCTTAAAATGATGTTAAACGGTTCTGGGTATCCCAAGAATAACTGGCTGATAAAACATTCAGCCTGCTTATCTGTATCAGTTTGCTCTTATCCTCTGAGCTGATCTCCTCTCTGGTTTGTCACTTCTGTTGGATCTCGATGAACAAGGGCAAAAGAGTGAAATCAGTTTGACTCCGAGCACAAGTGTGACTATATGCAGAGGTATCCTTCCCTGTCCTGAAACTACTTGAAGTCTGCTTGCACCTTTTCCCCTAAATCTTAAAGGTGCTGTGATACCTAATGGTGCTTTATCGTGTGCTTTGGGATCCTTCGGTGATAACTGCTGTGGTACTGGTGGCTATCATGAGTCCCAGTGCTAACTGTGTCCTGGTAGTTATATTTCTAAAAATCTAACAATGTATTGTTAAAGCTTTGCATTTTGAGTATTTTGCCTGAAACACCTACAAGCAAGCAAAGCTGCAACACTGAAAATTCATGAGTGCTAAGCTGTTACTGAAGATGCAGAAGCAGAACTATCAACAGGGCAGTTTTAGGGTTCAAGTTTTTTTGGCGGAAAAACAAAAACAAATGAAACCCAAACAAACAAAAAAACAACAACAAAAAAACCTGCCCTACAACCCCAAACCATGCTATCAGGGTTATATTGGCTCGGATGGCTGTTTCGCTCGTCCCTCCTCAGCCAGTTACTGAGTAATATCGGGATGCAGTTTGATGACTAGAGCCTGCAGGTTTATTGTGTGGTGGAAGAGTGGAAGAGTGTTCATGTTCAGGACAGCGAGCACTTGGATAGGTAGACCTGAGATGAAAATGTGCTGTTCACGCCATCTCTGAAGTATGCTAAAGGTGCACTGAGAGTGTATCAGCTAAAGGAAGATGACTCTTTTACTTAAGTCACAGTTACGCTGTTCCTGTGGCATAGGAGCCTGATGCAGGGTCTGGCCAGGGTTTTAGGGAGATAAAGGCAAAAAATCACATGCTTGGGCTGCACATCAGAAAAAGCGATATATAACCTTAAGATTATGCATCTTATAAACACTTTGGTGGGCAAATTTTAGTCTTCTCAGCTACTTAACCCTCAGCCAAGATAAGCCAAAGCAGGTTCATGAGGTTTACCGCCAAGGCAGAGAACCTACCCCGTTATGCAAACTGGAGTAGGAAGCCAGTCATTTGGATGTATTGTCTAAACAGTTGATGATTAGGAAAAATGTTGCCTTTGACTTTGGGAACTCTTCATGCAGGTTCTGTTGTTTCTGCTGGTCATTTGTGCTGGCTTCCAGAGACCAAAGGGCTCTCCAGTGCGTGTGTTCTGTCTTGGACAATTAGTCAAGTGTCCCCTAATAATGTCTTCCACGTGCAGTCTTAGCTGCTTCTCCTGCAAATGTCTGAGCAAGTTTCTTTGATCACCCAAAGGGCAAGTGGCTGAAAGCTGTTTTGCCTTTGCAGTCTGGGAGCATTATAGCAAGGCAGACCTGGAAAGCCCATCTCACAGTATCTGACAGGTCATGTTTGCATGGCTTTGTTTTCTTATGCATTCGACCCCTTTCTAAACTCATGCTACCAAATTAGTAGGAAGTGTGAATGAATGTAGCTTTTCCAGCTTTGACAGACACACAGCAAATGATAGGACCAAGCAGAGAGAGAGGTCTGCGCTCCAGCCTTTACTATTGCTTAGGACTGCTCCCATTTCTGAGCACCTTTAACTTTGCCATCTCTACTCATGCATGCCCATTTGTCCCAGCTAGTATGCAGTCATCATTTCCTATCATGTATTTGCCTGGGGTTCTCTAACCGTTCTGTCAGGACCTTCATCTTTCTTTTAAAACGTATTTTGGTACTGGCTTAAGATGACAGTGAATAGATTTTAAGGGTAACGTGATTTGCAACCACGTTTCTGTAAAATCTCTAGAGTGATTTCTAACAACCAGTCAAAAAGCGTGTCCATTTTCTCACTTCAGTAGACGCTATTTAAAGTGACAACTTCCATGGAACAATTTCAGTGGAGAGTTGGCCCCATGCTGACTTGTGTGTGGGTGCCTTGTTGGTTTACGGAAATGAGCATTTTCCCTCCAAGAGATCCTGTGAGACCAGCATTCAGCGGTGAAGTATGGGTAGAGCTTGAAATAAACAATTTGTCTTTGGTTGACCTGCCATGCAAGAGTTTGTCAGGGAAAGACTCGTATAGCACAAATTATGTCCTCTTCAGTATCAAATAATGTTCTGACCAACTGAAAGAGACCTTGATAAAAATGGCAGAATAATTCCCTGTAAAAAAAAAAAATTGGCCTAGTTTTTTCTGTGATTAAAAATGGATTCTTATATCTGCAATATTTTATTATTTTAAAATACTGTCTAAATAACTTGAAGAGCTGTTTGTTCACTGACATTCACGTTGTCTAGTCATGGGGTTTTTTTTCCCTTTATTTGATATGGTTTCTATGAGGAAAATAAACTGAAATAAAGAGAAAAGTAAAAGCTAATGTCTAGTAAAGGCCCTTTACAGGGCAATTTCTAAAAAGTAGCTACTATAAAATATATTGAAACTATATTTTAGTTTAGGGTGCTGAATGAGCAGTGGAGATGAAACAGGAAAGAAACGTCAGTATTGTAAGCATGTAGCTCTTCAGTGGGTGCAGGTTTACTTGTCTGTCCAAGCCTGTGTCTTTGTGCGTATCATCCCGTGGGGCCCTGTCACCCACGAGGAATAGCGGCCGGTGAGGCATGCAGTGCTGTGTGACGGGCTGTGGTCACAGCTGCCTCGTCTCTTACCTGTCCCTTTCCTTCATCTCTCTCCATTTAGAATAGATCTGCGTCTACCCCTCACAAATACTTCAAAGGTGACTAAAACGGCTCGGCAGCCTCTCAGTTTTCTTACAGAAACTTTCTACGTCTGAATCAATTCCTACATAATAATGATTTCAACAAGTAACAGCTGCAGTCCGGGGATCAAAATTTATATTGCGAACTCCAGCATACCTTCGCAATACTTCCAGAGTGAGCACATATTACTGTAATTGCTTTACAGAACAAGCTGAAATAGAGGTAATTGAAGCGGTTTGCTCGGAGTAATCGCAAAAGGAGCTTGTGGGTATGGATGGAAATGTACCACATCTCCCTTCTCCTAGACACATATTGTAACTGCAAAGTTGCAAATTAAAGAAATTCCCACCTGACCTGCTGGCCTCATACCTGTGTGACTGAGGGTTAAATCTAGTTTTCTCATTCTCCTGAACAAGCAAATGTTATATAAGATTAAACTTGGACAGGAAGTCTTGATTCTGGCTATTGAAATTATTCGATGAAACGTAATCGATTTCAGTGGCAGGAACTAAGTGGCCCATTCACACTTAAAATGAGCCAAGTTAGCCTGGCAAGCATCCCCTCATCATGAGGATGTTACCTTCTGGCTGGGGCTGTACCTCTGAGCCTGTCTCTGTCCAGTGCCAGCCTCTGCTAGCTACGAACCCACTGAGCGTTCTCCTCGCCATCTGCATCTCAGCTGCGCCTGTCCCTTGCATCTTCCACTTTGATCTGCCCGGTTCTTTCACTCTCCGTCTTTCTGCCTTTCCATTTGTTTCCTCCCAGTTAACATTCCCTCCTCCTAACTGCACATTCACACAGGAAAAGAAATTTCTAAAGCTGTTGTGATATTTGAGGTCAATGTATAGCTTTATGTTGGAGAAACTTCTAGAAGTGCCTCTTCTCGTTTCCCTTTTCATCTCTATAATAAGTAGCGTGTGCAATCTACTGCAATGGTCATAATAGATAATATCTTCTATTATCCATTGTTTCAAAGCAAAAGATTGGATTGTTAACCTATGAGAAGTAACATTAAGGTTGCCTCAGTCTTTTCCAGATATATCACTAAGGTGAGTTTTAATGAATTGGTATATTCTAAATAATTTGGAGTAGCTGGAGAAACTACATTTATTTGAAAAAGGGGGAGACTTTTTTTTTCTGGTGCATTTTCCCAGAAAAGCAGTTTTTAAGCACCACCTTAAACTACTCTGTCATGCATATAACCTTGGGCGTAATTTGAAATCAACGAGACTAAGATTCAAATGTAAAATGCACTTAATCAACCTCTAAAAATGCACCGTACTTTGTTTGCAACCCAGAGTCAGTCCTTCAAGAAAAGCATCTTCTTCTGTAAGTGGGCTCCAATTTCAGTCTTTCACTGAGGTAGTGTATTATAAAAGCATATGATTGCCTTTACCTGTAAACAGAGACTCAGGATGCAAAACTGTAGACTGGAAGAACGCTACGTGTTTGCAAGGGTCTGCTTAATGTTTAGTCATGTGAAAGCATTTGGTTTTTATCTCCTGGCTCCATTCCAAATTCTTATTTTCTACTCTCTGTGTATATGTAGCACATAACATTACAACCTGAAGTTTAGCTGCTTTGTTTCTTTTTACTTCATAACCTTTTATAGGGCTTTGCAAATTAAATTTGGTAATTGAAACAGACAAGTTTCTTTAACACAAATTATAGCCTATCTTAGAATGCATGATCTGTTTCATAGCCATTACTGTGACTAAGTGGGCTGTGTGGCAGGAGACTCAAGACTAGCTTAATAAATCATTGCCCGCTTGGTCAGTTTTAGGCATGAAAGAACAAAAGCATAATATAATTTCTGGTTCAAGTAAAGGATTATCAAGAAAGATTTGTGAGTTGTGTGCAACCCCCTAACCTTCTGGGAAAGAAGGCATTCTAGGACTCATCTTCCCATGAATAAATAAAACAGTCTTGCCAATTAAAAGTCCTTTACTGATAACCTACAGATTTATTTTGTGCCATAGCTAGAATGCGGGTATCACAACACAAAGTTTAATTCAATTGTGTAGATCTCCCAGTGGGAGGCAAGCAATGTGTAAAAGAGCCCTTGGTTGCTTTGGGAATGTGAGGTACTGGAAGCTGCACACAACTTCCCGATCCGGCTAACCCCGCCATAGACTGCGAAACCATGTCAGTAAGAAAATAAAGGAACAACTTACACAAGTTATAATAGAAGTCCAGCTTAGTGATTTAGAGTTTCAAAAATACAAAAGATATCCGCAGCATCAAATGTGAATCTCTTTGGAGGTTAAATTAAGATCTGGAATGCAGGCAGATGAATGAGGATGGTTTAATCGTAGATGAATGAAGTTTAACTTATTTAAATGGCACTCTCTGTCTCCGCTTCTAATTGTACCATATGGCATCACCTAATAAGAGCCAAGTGCAGATGCCAGTTACATCACAGTATGATATATTATAAAGCAATCAAATTTGAAGTGAAGATTTATGATGGAGCTCTTCTTTGTTAAAATCAAGCAAACAAAAAAGCCATCTGATCTATTACGGTCAATGAATAGGCCTCTGTTTTAAAGCTCCTGTTCCAAAGACTTGTCCCTCACCGTGCATCCTGCATCCCTAGTAAGTCTCAGAAGGGGTTAAGAACTGGGGGAAGGATTCCGGAGGTGAGACCTACCTTTATGCTGTGACTAAAATACTTTGCTCTGGAAGGACAAAGTGGCAAGATCCTGAAGTGAGCTGAGGGGTTGCTCCCTGCTGGTGCGCAGCTGATGGAGCTGGAGTGTCCATTATCCTGTTGCTTCTGGTAAGTGTGTTTAGGAACCCTATTTTGGGATTATCGCCAATTTTCTCTCCTCTCCCCACACACCCATTGCTACGTGTTAAGGAGGTGGAAGAGACCGTTCTACTTCTTTAATTGTCACCCATGTAACCCATGCTAGAGAGTTTTGTTGGTGTTGCAGGCGCTAGGCTTGATAACGTGTGACTGAATATCTTTAAGGAGATACTAAATCCCAAAGACCCAAAAAGTGATGGAGAGTCCATTGCATGCTTTCATCTTTGTCTGGGTAGTAGTATATGATTTTAAGACACTTAGACAAACTTGAAAATTAAATTAGGTGCCAGTAAGCTTTCTTAGCCTGCCTGTGTGTACATCATCGTTAAATATTAATAACTTGATCAATAAGGCAGTGTGGTTTTCCTACATTGTCTTCTCATTGCTTACACCCAGAACTCACAGCTGTGTTTCAGCTAGTCACAGTAATTCCTCGGAAGCTGCAAAACTGTCATTTCTTTCCCTGTTTTGTTACAGGACAGGTGGTGAAATTCATGTTGTTTTTATTTTGCTTTTTTGTGGAGCAAAAATCAGCATAGCTCTCTGTTTATTTCCTTTTTAATATCTCCAAATAGTTACTGAAACCTTTAGGAATGCCAGGAATAATGGCAAAGCATTTGTAGTTCCTGTGGTCAGAGGGGCAGGCATTGTAGTTGGTGTTCACTTGCCTGAGTTTGTCTAAAACTCAAAATAGCATGGTAACAGTCTTGGTTTAAGAAATAGCTACTTGGAAAAATTTTGGTTTTTTCCAATAAGTTTGAGTGACCTGTTCAGCATATTTAAGAACTGCTCTTTAGATAAGCTAATCTGATATTATTTGAAACAATTTATCATTTAATATCAAAGTAATCTCCTGCTGGAACACCAGGAGGACATCAGCATCCATCTGCAAACAGAAGGATTCAAACAGTAATTTCTGCCATTGCCAGTTAGGGAAGCTTTAAAATAACAGTCACCAGGACTAATCTGCAGGTGAAGAACTTGCAACACATGTGCATTCTGACTGTCATTTGACCCGTGTGCAAGCATGTAAATCTCCCATTATTCCCAAACTGAATAATCCTTGGATAAAACCAAAGCCATCAAGCGGAAATAATAGTCAGAACTATGTAGCACTGACAGTACACAGAGCTCCCTCTTCTTCTCTGGCTTTTGTTGCACAGCTTGCTGAGCGAGGGGTGAAATAAAACAGTTGCACGAGAGTGTGTGAATCTTCAAGTACAACAGAATGATCTGTCCAGACTAAAAATACAGGGAAAGATGAAACAGGAGGAAGATTAGGGTTGATGTACGGGGCCTGAGACAACACAGCGACAACACTTCTCTCCTGCTGAAGAGAAGTGTATGGGTTTGATCAGATGGGTCAAGCTCTGAACTGAAGGACTCCTAGTCTGCCTTTGGAGACCAGGATATTCACAAAGTTATTTTGTTATAAAAGTAAAGAAGCACCCTGGCAAACTCATGCCATACATGACAAGAAGCAGATCCTCCTGAGTGGAACAAAGCATACATTTTCTTTTCAGATTTACCCAAAAAGAATTTTTGTCGTTCCTAATAATTTAATTCAAGTTCCCTTCTCTCTCTGCATGTTATTTACTGAGAAGTTAAATGTATAAACTCATTTGGCTACTTTCTTTTGCTGTTAAAGTGTTTCAGGGAAATTATTGGAGAAAGTTAAGCATAATTATGGTTCAGATTTTGGTCTGTCTCCTGAGACTGCCCTCTTTGGGTAAATTCTCACGATGATTTTTCTGATACCTCTCTCTGAGGAGAAAGTCTTCTGTTGCGCTTTTGTTCCCTGCCTCTCCAGGCTCCTTATTACAGTCGATGGAGAGAGAAAAGTTTTTCTAGAGGGGAAATTCAAAGCATCTAAATGATCCTCCTCTTCTAAATCACCCTCTCCAGAGACTGGTCTCTTCCGTTGATTATAGGTGGCATGTAAAACTTGTGTTCAAAAAAACAGTGCTGTTTCCCTGGGAAATTTTTGCATATCCGATGCGATTTTAGGTTTGCTCTCTTATAAATTGATTTAGCTGCATCTTTCCAGCTCTAGCTGGGGATGTCTCTGGGAATGAGTGTAAGTAGTCCAAAAAACCCTAGGAAGTTCTGTTGGGTGGTGTTGCCAGTCAGAAGTCTTTTATTAGGCTGTGAGGTGGTGAGCCTTTGAAAAAATCCCCATACCCTGTCACAGTGAGAAACCTCTGGAGCAGCTGTATCTCATGAGAAGCCAATGATCCACAGTTGCAGAGGTGTTTGGTCTGTGCTTCTGTGGGGCTGTCACCATGCTTGTGGATGAAAGGAGGCCTGCTGACTGGCGAAGGTCCTGGTTGAAGGACGTTTGCATGACAGCTGAATTGTACCTAATAGTCCTGCTGAAGGCGCTAACTCACCAAGAGTAAAAGCTTCAAGATGTGTCCTTAAGTAAAAGGAGTGCATTATTAGTTTTGTTATTTTTAACAAGAAGGGAGCTGCCAGACTCATGTTAGCAGATTCTGGTTAAATTACTTGGAGCTGATGTTTGAGGCAACTGGAGCAGATGTCCGAGTGTCGCTGCAATCATGCTGCCTTCCAAACTATAACCATCGCACAGTAGGCAGAACTGTGGTTTGTGGTTATCTCGGCAGACTCCTGGGCTTGCAGCTGGAGGGGGTTCAGGCAACCTGTGGTTGTGCGGGGCCCCTGGCTTCCCATGCAGCCTCCTATGGAAGATGTGCTTCAACTGCCTGAATGCTGTGCCTGCTGTATCCAGCTCGAAAAACAGTCCCTGTGCCGGCAAAACCTGTATAACGAGCGTTGTTCTAACTGACTGACTTCTCCCTTCCAGTTGATTTCAAGCACCTCTGGTAAATTCATTTTTCTCTCGTCACCCTGATGCTGTCACTTACACCCACACCCGAACTGGAGCACCTTCCCTTCATCTACCACGTCACCCTTATCACCAGAGTGATCCTCCACCTCGGCTCTCAATCCTTTCCAGCTAACCTGTTCCCCATGCACTGCTCTGTTCCCTCCCTCTAAATCTCCTGTCTGCATGCATAGCTTAAAAGTTTCTGCTCTTCTGTCACCAAAATTGAAGTGACCTCTTATAACACGTTAAGATACAGGCAACAAATTCTGAAAGAGAAGGGTATATTCAGACTTCCATGACAAAGTAGATTCAAGATATAATCTGTATATTTTGGGAAGGTCCGTGAGTTTTGGGTTAGTCTGGGAAGGTTTACTGATGATAATGAATGTTTCAGTGGAATCTCATTGATGAGCATCTCATCTCGCTCAAAATTCAAATTTTCTCCTGTGAGTATACCTGCTATTTTTCTGCTCTTTACAACACCAGGTATTGAAATCAATAACGTCTGGTTTTGTAGAGGACAATTTGTTTCCAAATTTTAAGTGGCATTTTAAAATCCATTGATAGAAACTGTTGTCAAACAAAGACGACAAGACAGTGATGCTCAAATTTAATAAAATGATAACAAATCAACAATGGATTTTTCTTTCTTGACAGATATTATTTTGAATACCTCCCCTTTCACCTCTTTCTCTTCCAGATAATTTTAGATTCAAAATTACCCAGCAATCCTTTCTTTACGTATCACAGAACTAAACATTTAAATTAACTGTGGCATGCTTGTCAATAGAACAGAAAATGTGATGAGGTCTGTGCCTCTGCACTACCATAAATTGTTTGAGAACTCTTTGCAAGATTTATTAAAAACTTTTTGAGGAAAGTTTCCCACTGTTTGATCTGGTTTTGGTCAGTATTTGAGTCATGGATAAGTACATTTTATTTTCTTTAAACAGATGTTTTATCTGTCACATATAATGCCGATCAGGTTAGGTAATTCCATGTGATCTTGTCAGTTTGTTCTATAGAAGTCTTTACAGGACAGGCAACCCTTACTGAGGCAGTGCAGGAAATTCATTTGTCTTCTGTTCATTGTCATGCTTGGCTGTCACAGAAAATAATTTCTCACAATACCGTATGTGCTAGAAACAGTATTCTGCTCCATGCTATATCACATTTATTTTATGTTGACTGATGCTTGGTTTTCACGTTTTAGATCAAAAGGAGCAATGCCATAACACGTTCTGGAGGTGTTTATCAAATCCACAGCTCTTGCCACACTATGTGCCAGAGAAGTGAAAATAAACGCTGTTGGTGTGCAGTCTGAGACCGGGCATTACCTTTTGATACGGGTATTGCAACAGTGGTTTGGTCGTTTTAGTAGAAGGAGGAGATCTGTAAAGTGTGAAACAAGTCGGTTCTCTGTCTGTATTACGTGGGATAAACCAAATTCTTTGGAAGGTATGTTAGGAAGAGATCGCCTGCAGTTTACATTGACTTGAACTGCACATAGACTAGATATTTAAGGGCAGGACTTGACATGCTACCTGTAGAAATGACAGGAGAAGTATGATTAAGTGTTAGCTTTCACAGTGCATCACAAACAAATTTTTAAGTCCTAGAAAGTGGCATTCAACCAGCTCAGGTTCCTGCACAGACATTAATCTCAGTGGGTGACTCTTCTGTGACTAGAGACTCTTACTGATCATGTGGTTCAACGTTACGAGTTGCAGAACCAAGCCCTAAGGAGAGAAATGTTTTCCGCTGGTGCTTCAAATGATCGTCCCTATACCATGTGTCACTTCATCACTGGGGCATTTTGTCACCTTCAAATCCCATGTTAAAAAAGCCCACTTGGTTCCTGAGAACTGCTCAGGGCACAGGCAGCCAGGGCTGCTACTTGGATTTTGCTATTGCAACAGCAATTAAGGATAATTAAGATGGCGGGGGGTGGAAATCTTAGCCTTAGTATGGTTTCTGTTCTTGATTTTTAAATTTTGCACTGGATGAGCTTACATGCCTTTGAAAGAGGAGCTTGTTTTGCTTTGGCATGGTCCTCTGATGGCAACTGAGCAGGACAGCAGCATCTGTGCCACTCTGTCTAGTGCTATATCTGCTTTCCACAAGCTTTTGTGCCCACGCACTCCTTTCTGTCCCCTGTGCCCCTCTGCACCGTTTAGAACTGCCCTTGTCCACCACCTCTGTGAGGTGCCCCAGGAGTAGTTGATTTCAACCTTTTGTTAGTGCTACCTCCCAGTTACCTGCGCTTCTTGATAGCTCTTGTCACGATGGATATAAAGGGTACCTTCTTTGCTTTTTGAGATTGCTAGACTTTTCCAGGTTCCTGGAGGGATTTCTTCCCCCTGCCCCCCTTTTCTTGCTTAGGGAGGTTGGGAGGGTGTTTCTGCTGTGTACAGACATCTAAACTCCCTGCAGGAATTAAGTCCTTCAAATTCTAGCAGTCGTTGGGCAGTGATAGAGGCAGATGGGTTTTGATGATTTTGCAGTCATTGTTTAGGGGAATGGCTTGCTATTCTTTCCTTCTCCCTACTCACAGGTGTAGTTACGCTGTGGGTCTCGCTGCTGTGGGATGTTGTGGCTCCCTCTGGACTGGCTGCCTCTACATGGCCATGAGAGAAACTCATATAAGAACTGTCTGCAAAGGAGTGCAAGGCAAAGAACTTTTCTGGCTTGAGAAATCCTTTGAAACCCAGCATGCTAGAGGTTGAGAGACTATACCGTGGTTTACAGTTTTTCTTACATGTGTGTGCACATGCTTGTCTTGTGATTATGCTCTTCCTGAGGCATATGCTATTGTCCCTCATCGGAGAACGGCATAAGGAGCTAAGTCAGGCCTTGGTCTGACGCAGCACAGCCGTTCTCCTGTTCCTGCACGTTACAGCAATGGGCTGTGGACAGACCATGCCCTAAGCATTCCGGAGAGGAGGAGCAAAGACAAAAAGAGATCAACTTCTGTGATAAAACCCATCAAGACCTGGTGTTTTAACAGATCTTTTGCTGCGGTTTTTTTACTTGCTCAAGTGTCCTGTCAGCCTGTAAGCTTGCAGAGGTGATCTGGGTATTCTTGAGTGGCTCAGGAAACCATATTTTTTGTTCTTTTCCCTAGACATGACCTATTTCTGTCTAGGATGATCATTCCATTCTGCATCAGAGCATAGGCTTTTGGCTGCTGAGGTATATGTCAAACAGGACTGATTGCTTAAAGCCAAGAATAAATCCAAGAATTTATACATATTTAAGGAGCCTCTCTGCCTGGTCTGCTCAGCCCTAGCAATTTGATTACTTTTTCAAGCCTTTCTTTGCAAGAAGGAAGATCGGTTTTTCTTCTCCCCTCCTCCTTCAAAAATAATATTCTTTACAGCATGAAAAGCTGTCACGTATAATGAAGGGCCCAGGTGCATGCCATCAACGCTGGGTGGACTTAGGCCAAGGAGAAGATATTAAGACCTGTTGCAGACAGAAGAGCCGAACTTCTTTATTTTCTTTTTTCTTTCTTTTTTTTTCTTTTTTTTTTAAGAGAAAAGATTATAACAATTTATTTTACAAGACCTGAACTCACCATCACTACTGGCAAATATGAGTTTTATTGCCCAGTGTGGGAGCATGGGTATCACGTTAGCAAACTGACCATCGCATGTGTCTAGTAAAATAGCAAATGGTATGGATTACAGGAGACCTTGTGACTTGGTATTGCTTAGCAACAACACATGTTTAAGTCACAAACTTGGTGACATAATTCATGCTGGGGATGAATAGGTAGTATCTGACTACATAACATGCATAATGTTCAAAACAACTAACCCTTTCACTGCCTTCCGGCAACACCATTATCTTTCTGCATTCCTTTCTTTATAAAGCAGTGTTAAGGATGAGAAATCTAACTTTTTCAGAATTTGGAGAACGGTGAAGTTCCTTCTTCCACAAAAATTTGTTCAGATGGAATTTCTGTTTCTGTTGTCTGGCTAAAAATATATAGGGCATGTCATAGTGAAGAGTTAATGTTGCTGTCAAAATCTCAACTTTTTCCTGATTCTTTTTCCTTTTTGTGCATGTTTTAATGCTGTGTTTTTACGTTATGATACGTTATCTTGAATGTTTAGATGTTATAGAAGGAAAGTTAGAATTTAGTGTGGTTAATTGGGTTTTAAAGATCATGTCTCAAAAGCTGGCTTTCCTGCTCCTAGCATTTTGAGTCCTTTTTCAAATTAAAAGGTCAGGCCTACCCATGTTACCCTTACATCACAATGATTGTACCTTTGCAATAGAAAGGTGTGTTTGTGGCAAATGTTTTTGCATGATGCTTTTTTCTGTAGTCTGAAAATTGTTTTTCTGAATGTGTTAGTTTTTTGACTTTAAATAAGCATGTATAATGTTACTTTACACTACATAGAAGTCCTAAGGGAGTTAACAAAGAATTTGTTCAGTGCTTTGTTGAAGACTACTGTAAGGATATAATCACACCTCAAGAACTGAGCATCGTGTACGTCTGCAATGACTTCTGGAAGAGAATATTGCCTAAACGCTGTTTGAGTCTGCCTTTGTCCCAGGATGGATATGTGTGTGGTTTGTTCGTAAGAGAACAAACAAGTAATACAAAATACACCTGACCTCAGCACCAATTTGTGTTAGTTCTTTCAAAGCCTTGAGGTATTCTCCTTAGTCTTGGCAGAGAAGTAACAATACAATTTTTTTAAAACAAAATTGCAGCTTATCCTTCCTAATTAAGAAAAGCGTGAGGTTACAGGGTCCATCATATCTTTCAATATACATGATCTAAATATTTAGGAAATGCGATGGGTGTCTCTAGCATCCTGTGCTTCAGAGTATTCCGTAAGGCTGAGTTACTTCAGTGTGATGCTTTTGACTGTCTCACGCAGTGATTTCACTTGCAACTCAGGAGCGGTCCTAACAGGTCTTTCACAACAGACAACAAAATTGTGCATTGTGGTATGGCAGGGATTAGCTGGAATTTTGAATACTTTTCCTTTCCCCTCCCCTCCACCTCTTTGCTAGGCAACTGTTGAAAAGTGGTTTTAATTGGCTAAAATTTTATTATTAAGCACAGTTTTCATAGCTGCTCACAGGGCACTGCCCTCACCCACAAAACTGCACAGCCGTGGTTCTGAAATGGGAAACCGACCATTTCTTTACTTCACACAGCATTACGAGAGGTTTCACTTAGGCTGAGCTTTGTAAAGGGATTCATATTTAAATCAGAAGGAGGAAACTGTAAATCCAATATTAACATCTGAGTATCGTGTAAAGCCATAAAAAGTCACATTTTATACCTGAAATTTGTGGCTTCATTTGGAATTTGTAACTTTATCAGCTAAAGTATTTCTGACTATATATAGTGCATGAAGTGTTGACTTAACTAGCAGCTCACATTGGTATATATGTGAGTGAGCACTGTGAAAATAAAAACCCTGAGACCCGCTCACTGTGTCCAGAGACAGGGCCAAACTCCAGCATGTTTTAACTCAGACAAAAGTGTCAATGTCATTAGTAGGTGTAATTAAGACTCCTGATCTATGACAAAACAGGCTTAAAATATCTCGCTTATGAAAAGAAACAGTGCGTGTGTGTGAGTTTGTGTGTGAGAAGCAGCCGGAGTTGGGCTCATCTGCAACTGTTGAAAGAGCAATACCTTGCTTTTCGTATATTCCCCATTATTTCAGCATCTTAATGTCTTCCCACGTGGTCTCGTCTCAGCCATCCTGTGACACCCCTAGGGAAATAAAGACAGAAAGAATGGAGGTCATTTGTTCAGTGTCCTATAGGAAATGTGCTGGAATTGGAACCCGGCTCCCCCGAGTCTTGCTCCTTTGTCCTGATCAAAAGATTGCTCTACCTCTCCGTAGGCATCCAATGTGTGTTTCAGCTGTCCCTCTCTTCTGTGGGGCACCCTTTGTTTCAGATCTAAATTTAACTCCATTTCACACACAGCTTGGCTTTTCGTGCTGCTGTTATCATAAATTACAATCCGAAAGGCTGATTCACCCAGCGGTAAAAACTGTTATTGTTACAGCCTGGGAACATGATACTGTTTCAGAAACGGAGACTTGGTTTCTTTTAGTTTGGGGGAGCCTTAAACCTTTTCCTCTGTGATAAATCCCAGCACTTTATGGCCTGAATGGCTTTGTGTAGCTGCTGAAACAAATGACTACTACCAAGCTGGCTTGCTATTTAGAGGTTATGGAGTTGGGGGTCATCTGAAACGTAATACGCAGATGGATCCCAAGTTTTTGTCTCATTAGCATGATTTCTCTTTATTTTTTTTTTTTTTATTTTAGGGTCAAGAAAATGGATTCCTAAGGGGCAAGAAGAAAAACCCACTCCCGTAAACCTAGGTAGGGCCCCGTTGATTGCTTAGATGCAACCTGAACAAGTAAACGGTTGAACTTATTTTCTACTTGCCCGCAAAAAGAGTCTCTGCATCCTCCAAAGGGTACATGCCTCTACAACAGAAATCCCTTCACCTAACAAGACAGAAACCACTTATGGAATGGATTTCATGGAGCAGAGCACCCATTTATAGCACCCGCTGCAGTTCACACCCATCAGGTGGCTGCAGGGGCCGTGTGGCAGCTCTCAGCTGTGCTGTTCCTGATTCAGTCCCCAGCCTCTATTGGCATGTAAACTGCACCTAATTCTGAAGTGTGGGTCATTTAAAGCCTATTGGCCTGTCGGCCTCCAAATCTCGTCTGTGAGAGCTTGTTCTTACGGGGAGTAAGTGGCATCAGGGTCCCCTCCTTTCCATCAGGGGCAATCCCGTAGCCTTTTGCAAGGAGCCCTCCAGAGCTCCGCAGGAGGTTTGCTTAACACAGCTTTGTCCTTGTCAATAGGTGTTTTGGGGAGGAGTTAGGAGGGGAAGGTTTTCCCATCACATGGACTTGTTTGTCTTGCTAATGGAAGAACAGTGGTGCTCTCTGTTCAGTAGTTCTGCGTGGAATGTTGGAACAAACGTCCTGGGTGCTTGGACCAGATTTAGCATAAAGACATGACTTCAGTGCTGTTGGCTGCTTTACTGTTGCATCAAGTTGTTGGTAAGTCTCTGTTTATCTCTGTTTCCTAGTTTGTGTTGACTCCTTTATTGGCTCTTACTTTACCATCTTTCATCACAGAAAACCGTGTGCATGCATTTTTAAAAATAACTAAAATAAAAGGTTGTATCTCTGAAAGATATATATTTTTGTTGCTACATGTAGACATTCAGGGTGCAGGTGTCATCCCAGACACAGAATACCAGCCTAGGTCTTTCCAAATAACTCAGTGTTTGGATTGGTGGGGGTTAGCGGGGAGGGGTGTGTGTTTTTTAAGTAAAACAAACTTGTTAAATTGGAAAGTTGACAGAAAACGTTGTGCTAGAGACTGGTACCTAGGTATATCAGACTCTTGGCTGATGGCTGTTTGTCCCTCATTTAGAGGCCTTTTCTCTAGATGTCATAGCATGATAGTAGCAACACACATGGATTCAGATTAATCTTTTCCAGAACACCTTCTTGAAAAATCAGTTAACCTGTGGAAAGGGAACCAGCCAGAGACAGCTCTGAAACTATGCATTTGATCTGAATACCTACCTAATGCAAAGGTCAGACATAGACTGCATCTGGCTGCCATCTTTTGAATGAACCATTCCCATCCTGCTCCATGTCCGCACAGGCTCCTGAAGGGAAAATATAGTTAGGTTCCAGTCTGAAATTATTATCTTCTGCAAATATGATTCCTAGGTCCTAAAAATCTCCAGCTTCTGAAAATCCATCTATAACACCTGGTACTGGAATGCCTTGAAAGTCTGACTGTGAAGCCTCATCCCACTAACCTAAGCAATCTTTTCAAGCCTCTTTTTTTTCCTAATGGACCAAATGTGTCCAAAACTTTTAATGCCGAGAACCTTTAGATTTAAATTTTACTGTTTTGCTTCGTTTCTAAAAACGCACTAGTTGCTTCTCAGGCTAAGATCAGTGAATCCATAGCATTGCCAGGGACAGCCTTTGTAGCACAAGGGAATATATATTCGTATTTCTCCAACGTTGAGCTTCAGAAGTACGTCAAGGTCTTTCCCCACGTCTCAGTTGATGCTCACACATTTGGAGTAGTTTCCTGCTCAGGGGTAAGTGACTTACAAAAACAAAATCTGATGAAGTAGCCATCATGATTTACCAGGAAGCACGCTCTGCTAACTGCACCTAATTTACAACAGTGTCAGAAAACAGAAGGAAGGGAGAGAATGGTTCATTCATCAGGGGTTTTTGTTCATTCGATACACGGCAGCTTGTCTAGGTGCTGTGTTAGAAATCAGTTTCAATTTGGTTAAATAACTGGGGGAGGAATACATTGCCCCATTCATTCAAAGTCCCTTAGCAGTAAGGGGAAGCTGGCTGCTTCTCCGTAAGACATGCAGGTGTTGCTTGTATTCTGACTGCTATAAATAGCACAAATGAGGATGGGGTTTCAGGTAGTGAGTGGTGTGACGGAGCAGGCAAAACAATCAGAATAAATCTGCGGGAGGATCCACCCCTCTCTTGACCTAGGAAAGTGTGTACCTAGTAGTGATGCCAGTTGAGATCAAAGCTTCAAAATGGCACCTATGGTGTGGCAGACTGGTTATGAGATAAGTGCACAAAGAAGTAAAAGAGGCATGGAAAGGATGGTAGCTTCTGAAGCTCATTGGGGAAGATGGAGTGAAAGGAGGACAAGGCAATCCCACCAAGTGGTCTAAGTGACAAACTATTTAGATTCTCAAAAACTCATTTGGCTCTCACCCAGCCCTGAAGACATAAAATCCATTGATGTTAACATTGTCAAAGCCCCTGCAAAGAACCAAAAGAGCCGCTTGATGTTGAGATTGCTGACACATTCGGGGCCTTGCTTTGTATCTAAGCCCACCCAGACTCACAGATTAAGTGTTCATGTGCCCATTCACTGGACTAGCATCAATAGGCTTTCTCAGAAGACAGGTTCAAGGTAGGATCTAGATCCTAGGCTGCTGAATTAAATAGGAGCACATACTCTTCTAGAATGTGTTGGAAAAGACTGCAGCTTGCCCTTGTTTCTGAAAAATGGGATTGTATTTCCAAACTTCATACTTAAGGTGGTGAGTTTTAAATGGCAGGTACTAAAGTCAAGGTCTGGGAAGATATCTTTCTAAATTGCAAAGAGGAACGGGAAGTCAGAAGACCATAGTATCCTCTGAACTCCCTGGTGGAAAGCTCAATTTGCTCCCTTTTCAGGATGCTGGTTTTAAGCACCCATTTTTTGTTGCAGACGTCGTAACAAATATTAGAATGCAAGATTCCTGCAAGGCCAGGTCTGTTCTGCTGACTGCTTCAGTGCTTATGTTCCCTTCCAGGATAAATGGAGGGAGCTTTACTACTTTCAGCTGTGATTTTTACCTCTTAACATCGCTAGTGCAGTAGAAAACAAGTGACCAGGTTATAAATTAAGGTCAGAATTGCTGTGTGTGTACACATGGTTTTCTACCATCAGATAAATACACAGATAAACATGTGGTAGCTATCTTAATTAATCATACCCCGGGAGCTTTGCCCATTGTGTTCCCAAGAACAGTGTGCAAGATGCAGCACTCTAAAGAAATTCCACACGTTGCATTAAGTGACCCCTTACCAAAAGCATGGCTGAGAAAAACTGTAATTTCCTTATTAGAATCACATGTCAGCACCTTGCCAGCTACATTCTTGAGTGCTCTTCAGCTCTCTTTTGCACTTGTTGCCCACAAACACTGCCATAAACCCATCTACAGGGTGACTCACAGCTTTATTCCTTCTCAAACCTCTTTCTCCGAAAAGGCTGTGCTGGAGTCATTTGATGCCATGTTTGCTAGTGCCCTGGGCGCCTCCAGGCGATCCCTAAGTCAGCTGAGTTCATGTTACCAGGGATAAGTAAGCCGACACTCAGGCTGCATGCCTGCACCACTGTGACTTCTTTTCAGTCATAAAATCATTTCCCAATTTATGTGGAAATTATACATTGCTCACCAAATATAGGAAACAGGTCATGTTGCAGTCAATATTTTACAGGTGCTCTATGGCCAGTTCTGGGTGTGACTCATTCAGAAGTTCCCTTTGGCTTTCGTTCTTCCTAGCTGGGCTGTTCACAGAAAGCAGTGTTTGTATTTGGCAGATAACCTTGTTACAAATGGGAGTAAACACTAATTAATTACAGGATAGATAATTGCCCAGGGGAGCAATACTCACCTGCTTTCCTCTTTTTCCTCTTTTCTTCCTCTATCCCCTTAAAGTCTGGATTTCTGCCTTGTGTAAGAAAGTTGAAAATACTAAGAGGCTCAAGGAAGAAACAGTTTCTGGACAGCACCTCCAGGACTGTTGGTTTTCAAAACCTTGAGGTCTATATTAAAGCCAGACCTTTGCAGAGTGAGGTTTTTCCCTTTTTACCCTGCACCCAAGCTTACACAGCTCCTGTCATATTTTTGGGGAGCATTGCTTCAAAGTAGCTCTAAATTGGAGAAAAGCCCCTTTTAGATGAGGGATTGGGGTTCTCCAAAGTGTAGATCTCCAGTGAGACTGCTAAAAAGAGGTAGCAAACTATCTGAATACCAAGCCTGTCTGCTTATGCAGGTCCTTTTAATCTCAGCTCACTCTTAAATGATTAGCAGGGTGTCTGTTGTCTGAGGAAGCTGTAGTGCTCTACATGTAGTTGGCCTTGTCTGCACGTTCAAGGCATGATCAACCAGGTTTTCCCCTGGACCCTAGAGGACTTGTGTGATTGGTCTCAGCATGAGGAATCAGAACAAGATCCTCCGAGGGAGTGTACTTGTTGGTTCTCACCATGATGGGAGGTGAAGTTATGCTATCCAGAGGAACTCTCTACTGCTACTGGAAGCTCAGAAGCTGAAAAGTTAATGTTTAAATTCATTCTGTCTAAAAGATGCATTTAAACCATGTGCCCTTATCTCTGAATTTTTTTTACTGAGAACATGAGAATCTTTATAATCTTAGAATTCACATTTTGTGCAGAGAGAGCTTGAAATTTCATTGGGTGGTCATGTCAAGAGACTCTTCAGGAGTGTATTTGAAGACAGAAGGTGGGACTCTGAAGGCTGAAGAGCACTTTCAGACCCATCAATTAGAGCTTAGCAGATGAGAGGCTATGATTCTAGAAAGATAAAAATCTTGTAAAAGAGAGAAAAGATTTAGCCTTTTCCGGTTTCTGTTTGTGTTTGATGGAGAGTACAGGCTGATCACTAGAATCTAGTCATATCAATTCAGAACTGGATATATCAAGTTGCACAACTGGTCTCTATTGGCTGGTGGCTGTGCCAGCACACGCAGTGGCCACCAGCCTGTGTATTTTTGTGCCATTTCATTTGTGCACTCCAGTCGCCCTGTATGGACGCTAGGCTGCAACGTCAGCTCTTAGGCCTTTCAGAAAAAACCCAAAAACGTCGTAGGGATGGAATAGGAGCTCACCTTCAGCACTGGAGTGGTTCAGGACATGGGAACACTGGAAAAGGGTAAAACTCACATCACCAGCTTGCTCAGCTGGAATAGCTGCCACCTGCTTGAAAGCCCAGTCATTCTTTCGGAGCCACTTTAGGTCACTGCCTGTAATGTCAGTAAAGGCAGCCCAACAGTCGGTGAAATCCTCCATCAGATTAGGTTTCTATATGTTTCCCTTGGTGACATCAAGAGAGAACTTGAAGAGAAAGCTGGCAGACCTATTATTATACTGGCACAAGATATGGCTGTCACCTTTCCGGTGCACCCAAAATAAGCCTCATCTTTGAAAATGAGTAACTGTGTATGTCCATGGCTCAAGCGCAGCCCTGAACATCCTCAGTCCTGCACAAGATACACAGAATGAAAAAGCCATCATGCATCTCCCTTTTCTGTTGAGGAGATTTAGTTCTGTTCTGAAGCCAGAACCCGACAGCCTGGAACAGAAGTCCCAATTACTGAAGTTATTTTGATAATGGTATCGTGTCTAGGGCAGGCTTTGAGAATTCCCATGTCAGGTACATAGGGTCTCCGGGGGACTTTTGGATCTCATATGTTACCAGAAATTTTTTCAAGTTTTCAGTCTGTTTTCCTTGTGCTCTTTACAATGAGGCCACTACAACAGGAAAGCAGTATTTCCCAATAAGCAGAACTATTTTACAAGCATGAACACAGTTCCTCTGTGTTGGTGTGCTTCTGTATGTAAACAGCCACATTTTGTATCCTTCATTTTCCTGTTTAAATAAACAAATTAAAAAAAAAAATGAAAACTAAAACCCAACCCCCACCCAAACAAAAACGAAGCCACAAACCATCAACGGAGCATAAAGAAGCTCTGCTGTGCCAGCTAACCAACTACCTTGGTGTAGCATAAGGTATGGGAAAGAAATGAATGTGGCTTGTTGTGACTGATTAAAAGGGGCAAGGAAGGAGCATGGGGAACAATGAGTGCATGCTGTGTGGAGTGTGCATAGTTCCGGAAAGTGAGAGAGTGAAATGCTGCTGAAATATTGATAGGGCAGATAGGATCTGGAATGATTGACAGCATGTGTGTGTGTCTTGGCAAGTATAATTGGATTTGTTGGGGTAGAGGGTGGAAGAATGTGGTGCGTTTTCTTTCATGGGTTTCTTTCTTTCAGTCTCTTCTCTCCTATAGAATACATTCAGTGCATATACTTTTCATTGTCTGCATATAAAACCTGGTGTTTATTACGCTAAATTTTAAGGTTGAGGGAGCTGCATAGAGGGGATTAAGAGATATGCAAAACAACTTTCATTGCATTTTATTTACTGCTTGTCTTTACTCTTCAGTGAGTACTCATGCCTAGTGAGAGTGGTAACTTGGAGGGGAAAAGAAGAAAAAAGAACATATGATTGAATAGTGGCTAAATGAATCTCAGTGTTAAGGTGCTAGTCATAACAGGAATTCTGCCTTGAGGATTTGTTGTGTATATGCTCTATTTGAGTATTATTGTGCTTTTCTTTTTGGCTTATCCTCAGTAACCAGATTCCTCTCATATTGCCACAAGATTTGAAGCTGGGACTTTATGCAAAAAGGTGTTAGGTTATACCAAAGTGATAAAGTCCAGATCCTCCAAAATGCTGGTGAGCCCAATACCTGTTTAGTCTCCTAATTTCCACTAAAACAAGTAGATGTCTGTGGGGAGCCACCCGAGTTGCTTTGATGGTCAAATCCTGGATTCCCAACAAGTTGCCAGCCTTGGTGTATGTGGGCTTTCTTCTGCAAGGCTGTCTTTCAGCCTTCCCCGCTCCCTCCTGCCTTTCTCCAGTGTGAGTATCCTGTGCTTTTAAGCAGAACTGTTGAACCATCTGTTCTCTCCCCAGGTCTGATTTCTACTCACTCTGTAAATCAGGAGTTCCCCTGATGTTAAAGCTAGCAAGCAGAAAACCACCCTGGATTTCTGATTCCTGTAAAATTTTTTTTTGTTTTTATTTAATAAAATAAACTACTTTTATCAGTTGTTTGTTTGATGTTTGCATTGAACTTACTGTTGGTGAAAAGTCCCAGCATGGGGACTGTATGGATGGCAGCTGTATATTTTTACCTGCCCTGCTGGGCTTGCGTGGCGGGTCCTGACCCAGAGGGACATACCTGTGGCAAGTTAGGGAGAAGGTATTTGGCCTCCCAATTCTTAGCCTTTCACTGTTAAAGGTTAACGAGCAATCTAGTTATTTCACACAGGAGTGTGGATCTGGAATGGACATCATGTCTACTGTCACAGGTGAACTCTGCCACCTCCATCTTAAGATTAGCCAAGTTTGTCACTGTGACTCCAGTTACAAAGTTACTCCCTCCTCTGGCCTTTGTCCACTTCTTGTTCATGTCTTGCAGGTCAGAGCACTGATGCTGAGGATGACGGCTTCCGAGGCGTTTCAAAGAGAGAACCCCAATTGCTGCTTCTGGGCTCACTGGGAGCGAAGCCTGCCTCCTGCAGAGGCACCAGTGAAGGAGCCGAGAATGGAGGAGGGCTTGCTTTGTGCGGGGAGGATTGAGAACTACTGGCAGAGGACACTGCATTTCATCAACGGGTAAAAAATTTTCACTTGCTCCTGCTCTGAGTTCAGCTTGAACTCACTAGCCAAAGACTTGGTAATCCCTTTTCAAATTGGTGAGCTTTCCAGGCCCCCGGCACATGCTTCAGAGCTGTTGGTATTCCATCTCTTGCCTTTTCCCTTCTTGCTTCACCCTGCCCTGCAAGCAAACTTAACAGTCTGTGAAAACTGGTGGATAGGTAGGTATAGGGAGGAGACTTAATGACATGTTCATTCATCTCTGAAGAGATGAAGCCAAGCGTGTCTGGTAGCAGAATATTTTTGGAGCAGTTTGTCTGTTTTCAAATAACAAGCTTAATGTAATAATGTCATTACACAGCTCTAAATTCAAGGATGTGTTTCCACTGAAACACAATAGAAGCTAAGCTATCAGTCAGATACTGCATTTTTGTTGAAGTAACAGCCAGTTTCACTGGCAGAAGTATTTCTGAATTTTCTACTCTTACTTAAGGCTGCTTTTGGCATGAGATAAATGTATGTTCCTGAGACTGATTAAAAGACTGGGGGGGGGGCGCGGGGGAAGGAGAGTATAGGAGAACATTCACTGTCTGCTTGTTTGATCTGATTTGTTTTTATTAGTATGTGTGTTAAATTCAGTTTCTGAGAAAATTTATTGATGCAAGAAACCACACATCATTTTTCTGCTCTGGATGTTGTCCCTCCTTTCTTATGAAAAGCCTGAATTTCAGAAAAAAGCAACAGAGGTAGCATTCATGAAGAGTCAACCAATGTCTTTTTTACTCCACTAATCAACAAACCTCTCCTGCTTGCTGTAAATCCGCTCCCATTGCCCCAAATGTTAACTCTATGGTCAATTCTCTTTAATCTTAGCACCCTCTGCTGTGGACAGCTATAATAACATCATATTTAATTATTCTTGGTTTATAACTTATGTATCTCTTTTTGTACCAAAGGATCTACAAATGCAACACAGCTTGTGTCAATGGAGCTGCATGTATCTGGTATGAAAAATGTATTCTCTTCTTGTGGAAGGTAGCTTTTTTCCAAATGTTTACTGAAGAAAAGATGTGTAGAATACAGACAAAAGGTTTTAAAATGTTCCAGAATAGAGAGGATCCTGAACCAAAATCTTAGTCTTTGCGGAAGAGAGGTGTAGGCATGCAACTGTGCTCAAGTCTGGAGATCACCTCTGGGTTGCACGGGCTACAAGAAAAATTTTTTATTTGGCATGTTTTGTTCCTCTGGAACATGCACTGCTTGATCATACCACTTCTCTCTCTGGTGTCAGATTTTCTACATGAACAGGGGCACGTGGGTTAAAATTGGCTTTGGCTCTCCCTTACCCAGACGTTCTCTCTTGCCAGCACAGTCCCTAGTTAGTTCTTCAGGCCAAGGGGTCACTTGTACCAGCAGGACTGGACCAGGACGTGGCCTGTTGTTTCTTCTTATTTTTTGGAAAAAGATACCTCTTTGGAAGTGTCAAAGTGGACACGAAGTGAAGACTGAGTATACGTATCTGCCGAACTTATAAAGAGATTTTTGCAGGGATTATATTTTAAAAATCAAACTTTGTTATCATATCTTTCCAGTAACCAGTTCCATTTTTTAATCTCTCCGTGACACGAGAGGAGTAGATTTGATTTCAGCAGAGTCACAGCCTGAAAACTGAAGGAATAAACTATTCCTAGTAGGTAAGTTATGGTCAATTCTTCCACATTTGTTTACAAACAGAAAATCTCCTTTTCCTCCTTGATGAAGCTTCTTGCCATAGATCCTCAGATGGGAACACTGTTTCTAGTGACCCTTTCTTCTCTTTCATCTTATATTTAGAACCTTTCTCCAACTCTTGTCAGGCTTGAAGGCTACCAAGATGGCTATACCAAAAGGATGCTTTTGAAAAAAATGCAATAATTTCAGATGACACATAAGCAGTTCTCCGTACTTTCAGTGTCTTTCTTCAAATGCTTAAGTATTTGTTATCAATCCTCCCTTCATATTTTCTATTTTGTCTTCTAGAAAGCAGCATGTGTAACAGCAATAACAGTATGAATCAGTCATTTCCCTTCTCACTCCTCCAACTCCATCTGCTGATCACTCATATGAGAGCTCTAACAGCAGAGCTGCTTCTGAGGATTGTTGAAGATGTGGAACAGTGAAAGCCTTCTTGTCAAGCCTCCAAGAGCAAAGAGCAGCAGAGATGAGATTTTGAATGTATTAGTAATAATATTGTATTGATCTCAAAACACTTTACAAACATTAACTAATTAAGCTTCCAAACAATGAAGTAAGTTTGCATTAATAAAGCCCATTTAGCAGATGAAGACGTGGAGGTAAGCAAAGGGTAAGTGAAGTGACCAGAGTCAAGTGGTGACTGAAGGTCAGAGAAAGGTGTCCTGATTTCTGGTTGCTCTGCCTTCCATGTGATCTCATTGAGAAAATTTTTGCAGTGAAGCTTGCAGCCATTTCAAATTGAATCGCTTGGGACGTTTTATTACAAGCCTGAGCATTTCTTACAAGAATGGGGATGATATAAAAGCTTACAGAAGTTATAAACATTTTTAGGCTCTCAGGTCCAGCTTTGACTGACAAGGGGCCGTTCCTGAAAGCAGAGGGGGAACAGCGGTGGCCGTGGAGTTTTCTGTGTGGTGAGCCTTTCTTTTCTCATTTGTGTTGCTCTGGTGGTGCTAGCTGGATAGAAAACTGCCTTAACCTGCAAAATGGGATTTCATGTGGGCTTGACACTGATGTCATGCATCTATCCCACCCTTCCTGTGGGAGGAGTGAAGCCCTCTCAGGGGATTGCTCTGCTCCAGTGATCCCAGGCAGTCTGTGCAGCCTCAGGGGCTGTTATAGAGTGGAATGGCTCAGAGTCAGCGGAGCAACCCTGGCTTAAAACCAGTGTAACAAAGTGGAGGACCAGGCACACAGTAAGTGAATCATGCGGAGTGGTGTTGACCCAAACAGAGGATGATGGCTTAGAACAGGTTCCTCAGAGACATTAAGTTATCCTTGGAAAGGCAGGTCTCAAAGCCAAGGCTTATACTTTCTTAATGGGTTTCATTAGGAAGAAAGGAAAAGAACTGGACAAAAGACATGTAGCTTAAAAGGGAACAGCTTCAGCACAGTCTAAAATTTGTTCCATTTTTCAGTAAAAGAAGCCAACACTGCCTTGAAATTCATGTCCCTTCAAAGTTCAAGGAGGCCTGTATTGTTGGCCTGCTCAGTCAGAACGCTCCAGCCACTTATTGTATGTGGATTGCACTCCAGGGACCGCCCGAAAAAAATATGATTTAGTGAAAGCTTGTACCCAAAACACATCATTGGCCTCTGATCTCTGAACATTTAAATATTTCAAGCTTACAAGCGGACGCTGTCACGAGGACAGACCCTGATCCCTAGCTGATTCTAGAACATCTGTTGAGGCATTTACCAAGTTAATAGATTAGCTATGAGAATCAGGCAGGTGTTTTTCACCAAAGCCAGAAAACATCAAAATCAGATTGCCCTCCAAGTCTTTCAGCACAGGCAATCGAGTTAGAATGACTCATAGAGTCTAACAGATAATAAAACACACATAACATTTGCTTTAAGGTACAGGTGGGGATATTTTGTACTGCGCTTAGGAGAAAGAAAAACTAACTCTATTTGGGAATAGAGTAATTGAATACAGATGGGAGGAGGCAAATGAAAGAATTTAGCAAATATCTCAGTGGAATAGCTAATGGGAACGAGACAGAATAGGAAATTAAAAATTATTCGAAGCAGATGGACCATTCTTTGAGTTTTTTAAAATTTATTAGGGCTGCGAAAAAAATGTGTCTGTTTATTTTCCACGGCCATGAAATTAATGACTTGGTGAGTTGTGCTTGTGCAATTTTATGACTGCCATGTCATTTGTCATAATTTGGGTGCTGTTTGATATGGATTTATGAATATTTCCTCCCCCCAACATGATTTATGGGTGTTGGTCATATGTGAATTAGACTGTCACCTTTAGTATGAAAAAGTACAAATGACAGATTATTAAAAAAAAAAATGTGCTCAAATCCTTAGTGCTGGAAAGCAGAGTTCACAATCCCCTCCTCTGCTTCTTCGTTGGAAGTTTTTGTTTGGAGCTGACAATTAAATGTTTGGACTTGAGTCAAGCATATGGGAACATTGAGAGGGCTTGAATAGATCTGAACTCATCTGAACTTCACCTGTGAAACTCAGCTTGAGTCATCCTTCCCTTGTACTGTGCATTGAAGAAAAAAAAAAAATACGCACACACACACACACTACTTACTGTAGGAACAACTGTACCGGAGCAGCAAGTTGGCCTGGCAAATTTGCTGTCTTGCTTCCAGCAGTGGCTAGCTCTGGGTGAAGCTTCCATGAAAAGTGAAAGTAATCTCTCATGATATGTGCAGTTATGCAGCACTGCATAGTTGAAGGAGTGAAGGTAAAGAACATATAAACTAGTCTGGATTTCTCTAACAAGAATAGTATACTAGGTTTAGATCCGAAGCACTGACTTTTATACTAGCTGTTACCACTTCCACCAAAACTATTAGCATTTGCTATTTGTTTTGCAACATGTAGCAACAACGTGCTCCAGTTTAGGACAGGAAGAGAAGCCCAGCTCCTGGGTTTGAGCCACCTGACTTCAAGTGTATAACTGAGGCACCTAAGTTAGTACCTAATCACCCGAGGCTCCCCCATTGATGCTGGAAAGTGATACGCACCTCCAGAAGGCAATTCAGCCCACGTGTCTCCATCTGTTGACTATGCAGGCAGAATAAAACATACCCCTTCCTAATTTAGCTCCCCAGTTTGGTGTAGAAAGTCATGTGGGAGGAATTAGAGCCCAGCGTGGGATATAGCTTTAAAAAGAAGAAACAATACACCTTGCATGACAACAAAACATTGCTGATCATCTTTCATGCTGAGCTAGCAAATGTTTCCTTTACAGGGGATATGACTGGTTCATTCTACGGTTCTTAGACAACCATATGCTGAAGCCTATTTACTGAGGCCCAGACAACATTGCTTCTCCAGTGGGAGGCTGATAATTCTTAGTAGTAAGTATCTCTGCACTCGTGGGGAAAGGATGGATTACTTTGCAGGGAGACCAGGGCAGTCTTTGCGTGTCTGGATAGCACCTATTACCTCGAAGGGTAATTGAGCTCCTCTTTTTTTTTTTTTTTTTTTATGATAGTCAACCAAGAACCTGCGTTGGCAAACTAGTGTCACGTCCGCTGTTGTGACAAAGCTGCAATGCTTTGCAGTGGTGTTATGCAGCTTCACAGAACTGGAGTTCCTTGCAAAAATAAACCAGGATCACCTCTACTGAGTTCAAGAGTGAGGTCCAGTTGATCTCAGCTGACTCATCAGGGAAGCTTCACAGCTATTGGAGAAAGCTCTACTCATCAATTGCAGTACGTTGATATATATCAGAAACATCCCATTGCTTGGGCCAACAAAACTTTTTTCCATCTAGTACATCTAATCAATCCATTCCCAGGCTCCTAAGTTACTTTTATTGTCCAAAAGTAGCTGATTGTTAAGTTGTCTGGCAGTTCTAAGGTGAACGTTTTTCAGAATTCAGAAAACTGAAAAAATTTCAGTTTTAGTCAAGTAAAATATTTTGCTTAAATGCAAATGAAATGCTCTGCTTGGGATTGACCTATGTTTAAGAAGGTTTTTTTCTTACTTGAAAAATATTTTCAAACAAGCGCCTTTTGATTATTTTAGAAATATTTTTTTAAAATTACCAAATGTGTATCATCTTTGTCCTTTTCAAACATTTTGAGTTTTGTTCCTTTATGGAAATGAGTGAAAATGAAGCAAACTTACAGAACCTTTTGTTTCACGAAGCCTGTGTTTCGGTCAAAGCATTGAGCCTAGATTAATTCTCTTAGTTACTCCCCCCCGCCCGCCCCCCCCCCCCCCCCCCCCCCCGGTTACTGGATCGATTGCCTTGTAAGTTTTGCATTATGTTTTGCCATATTTTGAAATTGGTGAATTAAATATGAAATCCTTTTCTGTAAAAACAGTTATACTAGGTTTGGGATGGAGAGGGGAGAATATATGCTGTTGGATAAGAGTAGTGTTCTCACTGAGCTCAGATCAAAGCTGTTTTGACCGTATCTGGCATTTAAAGGGCCAACCTGCTCATACCCTGTTACCATAAAGAAATTTGCCAGGAAGGCAGGTGTCTAACTATACAGGCAATCAGATTACAGAGCAAAGTAATCATGATTTCCGATTTTGAGCATAGCTTGCCACATTAGCACATGTATTTTGGAAGAGGGGGTGAAGTAATCAGAGAAAGATAAGGGCAAGGGTGGAGATTATTTGAGACACTACAGTTCTAATAAGGTAGTAAATTTTATGTAGCTTTTAATAAAGTGTTTTGTTTCCTTTATGTTAAAAAAAAAAAAAAGTCAAAGCTATCTGAAAATGAGAAAATCCCCGAGTTTGCTTTCATTTGTTTTTAACAGTTACCGAACTGTAGCAATGTGTTTCTTGGGAGGCACCATTTGCACACACATGTCTGCAAGTCTGAGTGAGTCACAGCTGCAGAGTTTCTTTAAGGCATGCATGCTTGGCTTTGACATGCTGAGATTTATGGTGAGATTTAAGTTCTTGTACCAATGGTGACGTTTCCTGAATGGTTTTCATCCAGATGGTCTCTGAGAGGATAAGGTTTAACAAGATTTATTCACTGAGAGGGGGCAATGTGAATTAAAATTACAAGGGGTACTGTATATACACTACTTCTTTCCCATTCACTGCCTCACGAAACGTAGAAAATCCTCCCTCTCCATTCCCCCCACAAATGAAGTTAAATGGAGTTGCTTCTTTCAACATATAGTTCCACTCTGAGCAGATTAGGGCTCTGGCAAACAAGTGCTATTGATTTTGTTGGGGTGGAGGAAGGGGTTACTGCCCTTAATTTCTACACTGCCACTTTGCCATGGTCTTCCACCCTACTCATGGAGGCAGCAGATGCAAGTAAGTGCCAGTTTATCAACTGTCAGAGCTTGCAGACCATTGGCAGTTAAAATTAATGTGCTGGCTCTGAGCTGTATGGGTGAGGGCTGGACCATGTTGCTTTCTGATGGCTCTGTTTCAGCTTCTGGTGGGGGACCGCTGCAGACAGCTGGGAGAGGTAACCTCTTAAGCCATTACCACTAAATCCAGCACAACCTCTCTGACTGAGCTCCAAGTCTTCAGCCTTTGAGAGCTGTTAGCCCTAACAGCACTGTTTGAGGTCCTGAGGCTGTATCTTCAATGGGTTGTAGGCTCAGTTAAAGTCAGTGGAGCACCAGTGATTTATGCAGGCTGAGGATCTAGGCATGGTAATTCAAATTATGATTGCTGAACCTAGATTTTCTGGAAATTGTTTATATTTTGCAAACAAAAGAACTGATGTTATTTCATATAAGAACCTAGTAGGTTTTTGTAAGCTTATTGACACACGGTGAAACAATTAAGCACGTGCTTAACTGCTGCTAGATAAGTATCTTCACCAGAGAAAATGAAAAGATATTCCTCCCATGCTTAAAGTTAAATGCTTTGTAAGCATTTTGTTGGACAGAGTCAGAAGATTTATTGTTTTCTGGGTTTTTGAAATACTGTTAAGTCACTATGGAAGCCTACTATAGGCTTATTCAAGTTCTGCTTAAAAAAAAAAAAAAAGTTGGTATTAAAAGATCAGTATCTTTTATCCATTTGTTGTTTTCCTCACTTGCAGGCTGATTCCTGCCACCCCCACCTCCATCGTGAAGTATCGAAAGTATCTTAACTATTAATAATTTGGCTTCTTTAGCAGGATCAACACATTTCAGTTTGAATGTCTTTGAGTCAAGCCAAAACCCTAGTGACAGAAGGCAAAAATTCATCCTAGAGGAGCATTTATAGAAAAATACACTGTCCTGCTTGATAACCAGAAAAAACACTTTTGCCAGCATATTGCATTTGGGACTTCGAGCATGTTCAAGGTATGGGTGGTGGGGTGGTGGGGTGGTGTTTGTTTGGTTTTTTTTTTTTGTTTGTGTTTTTAATTATTATTTTGCTTTGCCATCTCATATTATTTGGAGAAATATCTTTCATGCATTGCCTGCTGCTAATTGAGCTCTAACAGATGAGATCTTCACAACCAATGACTGGTCTTGAGTCCTTCAGTTTCTGAGTTGTCAGCTTGTGATTCTTTTATTTTTGAAAGGTAGCTACTCAGCATTTCATAAAACCATCTGCACTTTATATTGTCTCAATTTCATCAGCCTCAGGTATGGGTACTTGAAAATCAGCAATTGCTTTTGAGATCTTGCGCTGGGTGAACAACATCTTTTTAAAACAATGGAAAATAACAAGTGAGAAGGCTTTGTGATTGTTCTTTGTGGCTAAGAATGGACAGTCTGAGTAAAATGTAAAAGGGTTAATAATTATAATGAAATAGGCCTCATTGTATTGTTGCAAGTTAAAAAAATATGCCTCTTGCCGCAGGGCTTGCATTAATGTTGTTTGAGAGAAGTAGCATCAATGTACTGTAATAGACTTTTATTAATAGGCTAGCACAGTCATCAGTCTCTGGGTTGGTATGATGACTGAATACAGTGAACATGAACAATCTTGACAAGCAAGTAACAAAATCTATCAATCACTTTCAGAATGAAGATTCTGTGATAATTATGTTTACAGTGGTAATAAAATATGGATAAATAAAGTGTTCAAACCCATGGAAATTTTAGGGTCCATAGTGAATATCCTATGAAATATAAAAGATGGCATCACCATAAATTCACCTAGCTGTGTAGACCGAGATCATTATTCTCTTGACCCATCTTGCTATTTTTAGAATAAATTTCATGCATTTTTCATTCAGCGCTGTTCAGTGGTAAAATCACTCCAAGGCTAAAGGCCTAGGTTGCAGTCTTTTCTTGCTGTCATCATGTGCAAGGATGTTCGGTGCCTTTCCTGTTGATGGTGCTGATGCCCTCAAAACAGCAGTGTGGTGGCATTTTGTAATTTGTTAGTCACTTTTTCTTTCCAGTATTGGCCAGATAAAGAATGGGGCATGTTCAGCTCCCTTTTATGCTGCTCTGTGTGGGTGGTTGACTCCATTTATTTCAGTGGAATTACTCTAAGTTTATGGTATAAGGAAAAACAAACTTCCCGGTCTAGTGGCTTCTGGTGTCAATGAGTCAAAGTCTCCTAGATTGAGAAATAATCTGTCATGATTGCTGGGAAGAAAAAGGTCCTGATTTTTTTTCTGTCCTAGGGCCATGTCCCTGGCAGGACAAAGAAGCCTTATGTAGTGGGAATCCATTACATTTACATCGAGTTTCAGTCTCTTTGTAACGGCAGGTTAATCTATGCTTTAGCATAAGGAAGAACATGGCTCAGTCTGAGTCACCAATCTGCCCCACACTAGACAGCATCTGAATTTTTGGGGGTTTTATTATTATTTTTAAGAGAATTAGTAAATTCAGTTTCTGGAAAAAGGTGCTAGTTTGACAGTCTACGGTACTGATGTCTTTGTGCTCAACCGCGGCACAGCCCTGCTCGGGCAGCAGCAGAGAAGGCTTCTGCCAGTGTGCCTCCACCCTGGCCTGTAGTGGGGGAGAGGTAACTTTGCTTCCCATGCTTCATTTAATTCTTGGCTCTGTCTGCTGAGAATGGCAACGGAGTTGCCAGTTGTGGCATGCACGTTTATTGCTAGGAAGTGAGCCAGAACCACCAATCCATTTCGCATAGACACTGAACAGCAATGGTAAATACTTCTTGTTCATTACTAACCTAAGCCGGATTTGAACTGAAGACTTGGAGGTGAAAGACTGTCTCCCATTCCTTAATCCCCTTAACATTTCAGTCTGCCTCATAAAATTTTCTAAAAACAAATGTAAACCTTGTGTATAAAATGAAATCCAGGAGAGAAAAGAAAATCCAGAGTGAAGACTGAGTCTGTTTTCTTCTTCAGCAAGCTTCTTTGCTAGTAGTGACCCTGGAAAATTGTTCTTTGATTATTCTCTTGAGAGATTACTCTAATTTCTTGCTGCTGTAGATGGCCATATGATCAATTGTCATCAGTCACTGCCTGATGATGGGTCATTACTTACCAGTGCATACTTGGGGGAAAAACACATGCGACTTCCATTAGGAGGCAGAGTGCACCTAGATCAAATATGAAGTATACAGTAAGTTCTCATTAATAACATTTCAAGACTGTCCTCCTAAAGTCTCTAGCACAGAAGCTGCCTTCACAGTGGAAGAACTGAAACGGAGAAAGATTTGCAGCTTACAGTCAAGAAAATGAGTATTCCCATAAGTAAAAATCTGATTTTTAGTTGAGCATTTCAATAACAGAGATTGGTTTTATTGAGAAAGAAAGGTAAAGCTCATTCTCTTCTGTTCTTTGCTTCAGGACCTCCTAGCTCGAGAGAGCTTTTGTAGTTTCATTAATTCATTTAATTAAATTAAGCTACAGCCAGAATAAATATTCCCTTCTTGTTCCATTTCAAAGTTAAGAATGCATGTATGGCATCATGGAAAATGCTGCATCTCATGGGTACTGCATTGGTCAGGAAGTCTGGATGTCTTCAAGAACATAGAGAATAATTCTAGTGAAATTTTTTAAATAGATTTCTTTCATATTTTCTAAACATCCTAGCAGCAATTCAAATCAAATAGACCTTCAGCTGAGTAAACTACTGAGAATTAAACAACGTAAAGGAAGCACAGCCCTGCTATGCTGAGTGGTCTTTTGAATGGATTCTGCAAGGACAACCTCTTTCCTATAAACGTGAAGATAGTTTCTGTCTTAAATCACAAGGATTTTCATGTAGGCTTTCAAAGCGAAATCTGGTGGACCAGGAGGAAGAAGGTGAGAAAGAGGTGAAAAGTGGAAGAAGCAATTGGTTTTTTGATCCCAGCAAATGGAGGACATTGAAATATGTAGAGATAGGATTGGACGAGATTGTGTCATCCAGTCACATTGCTGGGTGTTCCAGTCTGGCACTGAATGACACCGGGTCTGGTGTGTACTGTCATAAATCAATAGATATACACATAGGAGTTCTGTGAGTAGGATTGGTTTCCGTGCTTCCCTGCCACTTCCCCAAGGTCCCATGTCTGTGTGGAAGACCTCTTAAGAAGAAGTCTGAAGAGAAGCAAACAGAAAGGAAAGTTCATCCTCTGACTAGTGCTTGTTGGTATCCTTTGTGCAAACTGCCAGTGAGGGCATTGGTGTGTAATCACAGGCATAGATTCTTAACCATTAAGAAACTGAGGGTAGACCTCTTTTTTTCAATGTGACACACCCCGTAAAAATGTACAGATTACTGGAATAACCACATTTGAAATTACTATCGGACCACTTATTTTTAATCACCTCAAAGTCAGTGTTGGAAATCTGTAGACACGGAAGAGAGCGGTCAGCTCGGCCCTCATGGTTTCCTCATGTATACAGGCAGGACCATGCAGTGCAGAGAGAAGGCTGCAGTTCAGAAGCTTTAAATTAACTGGCGTGGTTGACTTAAGCTGCTCAGCTGTGACAGTCTGAGTCCTTACCCAGGACCCTGCTGAAGCCTGCACTGCTCTCGGTATTTGAGCTAGCTAGTTTAAGCTACTTGGAGTATGTCCCCACCTCTGGATTACAATGGAAGTTATTGCAATGAATCACAACTGCAAACATTTCGCTTGAAGCATTTATCAGCTGAGCTTTGGCCTGCTTCCTGATCACAAATTGGCCCTGGATGGTTACTTGTAATATGCTGTCTAACACTGGAATGTACGTTTTGGGAAAGGATCTCTTTGGGAAGTATTGTGGTCTCTACACCTTCCAGCTTAATGTACTATGCTCACTCATCTATATTTATTAAGTTGTATGGGTTTAGATGGGAATTTATAGAGGAAGTCTGAGCCACGATCCTGTTGAAATGTAGGGAGAGCTCAGTACCTCTTCCCTTATGTTATAAAACTGTAGGTAAAAGCCCCTTGCAAATTGTTCTGTTTGAAGTCATCTAGGGCTACGTATAGATGCCAGGTGGAGTCACTAAGGGTTCCTAAGGTGGTCAGAGGCCTGATGTCCACTGAAAGTCAATAGGATTTAGGCTTTTTGCTGTATTCTCCAGTCACTACATTGTTTCTTCAGGCACTGAAGTGTGTTTGTAAATCTCACCCCTAGTATGCTTGAAAATCCTACCCTTTAGCTGGTGTGCTTCTGCTGTAGATTAACATAACCACCCCATTGCCCAGCTGTAACTAAAGCAGGACTGCTGTGTTACGGATGTATATTCCTCTCTGGCACCATCTACTGACTCCAGAACTAGGCTTCCAACCACTGCTCTCTTCCTATTGGAAAATGAGATGTATTTTCCTTTGGCAACAGCTTAAAATTCAGTTCAGTGCAGATGCTGCTCTCGTGAAATGAACTCACCGTAGAGCAATGGTTGCAGAGCCTTTTGGGAGAAAGCTTTGTAGTATGGCTCTTGTACTAACAGTTTAGATTCGTAATTCAAGGTGCAAAACTGCCAAAGCGCATAAAAAATAATGTGATGATCTTGTTATAGATATTTTGTTACAGTAAGAATCAAGAATGGGTACGTGTGTGCGTCTGGGTTTTAAGACTGTCATAGTCTTTGAGCATCTTTTCTAGTCCTAATAAAATAGCCGAGAATGAAATGAGCATACTTAAATTATAGAATGATTCAGGGCATCGTGTTGTTAATAATGTAGAGAAATGAGATATAAAAGCTTTTACTCAAGCATACCCTAAAGCAAATTTAAGTAGAGCACACAGCTATGATGCTGATTGTTTTCACAGGTGTTGGCACCATATGAATTAAATGAAGAAAAAAAATGGTGAAACATTTATGACTCATTAGAATTATGTGGTTTTCTATCCTGTCCTAACAACTGAAAAAAGGTGTAATTTACATTTGCAGCCAAATGGCGTGAAGTAACATTATACTTTACCGACATGAAAAGAGGAGACTTCCAGATGACTACTATTCTGAACTTCTCTAGTTCTCAAATCCTGGATTTTCAGGTTTTCATGTGGACTTTTGAGAGCTAAAATTATTGCCCCATAAAAAAAAACGAAAAGGAATATGGTAACTTTGAATCTATAGAACATGTGGTTCCAAGGAGCTAAGTGCCATTCACTACACATAACACCTTTACAATTAGAATATTTCTCCTTTTCATCAAAGAATATGCTTGATAGATCCAAAGAGAGCTACATCTGTGTTGTGTTTTTTTTTTTTAAATAAATAAAACTCTGCATCCTCCTTTTCCTCTCTCCTTTTCAGAGCTTAATTTTTTTCTATCAGAATTGTTTTGTTGTAGATCTTAAATATTTACATGAAGAGCATATCCTGACAGGCTGATCTATAGCAGGAAAGCAACAAATAAACAAATCCATGTCTACAGTATTTTAGATTCTGGTTTCCTGAGCTGCTAAGTGTTTATTTTTCCTATTGTAAAAACCTGCATTGAAATACATTTAAAATGGAGTTCACATGGCAGCTTTCAGGCAACATCTAATGTTTTAACAAAGCAGTAATACAAGCCTCAGCTTCCCATACGCTGCATAGTTGGCTAAAAAAGAAAGCAGCTGATTTATCAGAGCCTCTGTGCTGTAGATGAGTCTTCAGAAAAAGAACATGTCTTACTTTGCAACTGAGACTTTTTTGCAAACACCTAATAAACCAGAAAAAGAAAGTTTTACTGGGCTTCGTGAGCACATTTTTCTCCTCTCACCAGAGCAGCAAACCCAGTCCTACTTTCATTTATTTCATCCTCCCCTGAAATTTCTCATAGCACAAACTCACTCAATTCTGGCCGGCTAATTTGCATCTCATGGCCTGCAGTATCTCTTTAGGAGGTGAACTATTAAAAATACATTAGCCTGGTGTGGATGGTAATGGGCCAAATGCTGCTGGTTTTGAAGGCAATCTGGGAAGCCTCATGCTCTCTCTGACTCTTGATAGCTGTGCAAGTAAGTTGTTTGCTTTTGCTGTCCTTGGACTTTAAAAGTTCTAGCAGCAGATGTAGGTGAGATGATTGTTCTTCTGAAAGTCTGGATTGAGAAAAGCGCTTTTCTTCCTTTCCAAGCTTGTTCTAATCTTTAACGTTACCTTTATTTCTGTTCTGCCAGAACTGTGTCCTATTAGCATCCAAAAATGTTACACATAACTTTGGCTTGCTTACAGAAGATGATCCAACCGCTAACATTTGCCTTCTGTAGCTGAATGCTGAAAGAAAAAATAATCCACATTTGAAATGTGAGACTTTGCTGCTGTCAGTTTCTGGAGCTGATTATTAGGGCTGCGATTTTTATCTACTCACTTGTACAGTAATTAAAAGCAATTCCCTCATCAGTTATCATTCTGTGAAGCCAGCTTTTAAGCAGTGCTTGATGTACAGTTTATTAACCTAAGCCCACGTTGAAGGAAAGGTGACATAGTTTAAAAAGTAAGAATGAACACATCTGCTCTGAAACAAAGAGCTGAATGTAAAATAGATGCTTATTGTTAAACTAGCAAAAATGGCAATGTGATTTTAATTGGCAAAGTAGGAGTAATCACCTGGCTTGGGCCAGGTGTACACCTTCATTCCGTTCCCTCCCATCTGTGTCCTTTTTACGTGGATTATCTTCTGTGTGGATGTATCCTGTCATGATGGAGTAGGTGGTTAAAGACCAAAGGGAGGAAATCAGGGAATCAATTACTGTGGCATGCTGAAGAGGAAGAGCTATTCAGCTGCCTGACCACCTCTGCCACACCTTCTAGCAGGTATCGAGCACAAATGCTTATCGGTGTCGGCTCCAAATCCAAGATATTTGATATTAACTGAATACTGTGCCTCTAGCTACCAGTGTTGTAGCTAAGGACGTCTTTATTGCAAGAAAGAGATGTCAAATAATGGGCAATGAAAATCATGATATTTACCTGTGATAACTTTTCTAGGTAGGTGCTGGAGACAAAACAATAGGCTGAATGAAGGCAAACCGAACGTGAGCCCAACCATGGATCTAACACATTGGACTTTTCTTGATCACTGAAAATGATGTGGAATGTTAGGGAAAAAAAAAAAAAGGCATTTAGAGAAGAATATTGAAAGTGGAGCAGAAGTCCCTAAAGCATTACACACTTGCAGAGCACCTAATGCACCCATGTTGGGGGTGCCTGAGAAAGGGGAGTAGAAACAGCTCTGGTGTGAAGATGCAGACTGCAGCATTTACTGATTGAGTCCTAGTATTTGTAGAAAGGGGAAACTATCGAGGTGAAAAGTTACTACTGACTGTGCTCCTTGAAATGGAGCCATTCAAGGCAGTCCAACAGAACAGCACGGTGTGTGACAGGCAGTAAAGCAAATTGCAATCCACGGTCAGCCAGAGAGAAAGGAGTGAGTGCCACGGGAGGTTGTGCCCATCCCCAGCCACGCTAGGAAGTGAATGAAGGACTGCATGGATTTTGTTTTAAATGGAACTGAACAGTAATCCCAGGAGATTTAAGAGTTGAGATCATGCAGTGGATACATATTTCACACCTGGGGATAGAGACATGCCTGAGATGAGCCAGGAAATGTATCTACAGGCCAGGCATGAATACCCAGTTGAAAGCATACATGGAACAGTGCAAGCTGTGCAAAGAATATAGTGATTGACAAGAAATGCTTCATGAAATCCCAGCCCAGCCCTGGGAAAAGGTCAGAACAGACTTGTTAATTTCTAATGAAAGAAACTTTATGGCCACAGTAGACTAACCCAGTTCTTGGAAGGTGTACAGACAAGAACAACGATCAGAAAACTGAAAGCACAGATTTTAAGATGTGCTATACCTCACTCCCTGGGACCAAGCGAGAGGCTCCTGATACCCTTTATTTAAGCACTTGAACATTTTGGTGCCTTTAAACATTTCTGCATAAGATTTATGTCCCTGAAAATACATAACAGAATAGGAAGATGGCATCGGCCTTGATGGCAGCCAAGAAACTGATGGCAGTGTTAGCTAGATAATAAGGGTGTTTGGCCTGGTTATTTTGAACCTCGTAAATGCTAAGTGCTCCTATGGTTTAAATAGAGACATGAACTCAGACACTGGCCTTGCAGTTTAGGTAAGCATGTCTACTAAAGCCTGGGGCAAAAACAATTGGTATTTTTTCTTTACAGTTCTTAGGAAAGTAAGCAAGTGCAAAGGACCTAAAATTCAGAGATTACTGTATGTAGGAAGGTATGTATGAAATCAGGCATGAAGTTATTGCGAAAAGTAACAGCAAAAAAGTTGTTATTGGGTGCAGGATGTGAAATGAGTAGAACAAGCAGGAGCAAAGAAACTCGAGACACCATGCTGTGACTGGAATCACAGCACCAGGGGATCGTAGTCTGTTAGGCTAATGTAAGCAAGACAAAAGGGATGTGAAGCGTGTGATCGACACAGAGGATCAATATGACTGAGCCTTTCAAATGTCCTCAATAAAAACAGAAAACAGGGAAGCTGAATAGTACAGGGAGAACTTGGTGGCTTCGTCATTGGCATCCAGTGTTGTTTTAGCTATTACAGAGTAGCTTGTCTGGCATCCGTTTGCTACCCTGGTGGAGTGTCAGTCTGCTTTAGGTCCTGCGTCATATCTGCTATTCCTGTGCAGATGTCCTGGATGCCTTAGGGCCTCTCAATTGGCACCGGGCACCTGTGCGTTGGGCAGAGGAATCCTGGCCTTCGCTTTACGAAGCAGCGTGCTCTTGAAGGGCCGCAACAGCATGGTAATAGCTACAGCCAAGTATGGCAGTGATGAGCAAGTTGGAGAAATCTTTAAGCAGGTAAGGCTGTGCAATAATTATCTTCAGCTTGGGCCTTTTAAGGCTGGCTGTGGGCTTAGCCCTGCAGCTTCCTGCCTCGGCCAAGAATGAGTCGCCTGTGGGGAGCTGTAATTCCCAGAGCAGATGGGAGTTGTCGGGTTCGCAGTCAGAAATGATGGAAAGGGATACAATATGTAACAGCTCCCTTTGGGCAGGAGAGGTCGGGGGGGACAGGTAGGTCTCTCCAGCCAAGGAGAGGATATCACAGATAAAGATGCTTTAGGAAGATGCTTTAACAGGCAGTCAGGTGTCTATGTCAAATACCCAGAAGAGAAAGCAATTAAAAGAGCTTTGGTTGATTAAAAAAAAAAAAAAAAAAAAAGTTGAAGAAAATGGAGTTAGTCTGAGAATGAACTTAATCACCAAGGTGCCCTTGAAGTTTATCAGACCACCTAGAGGTGCAATATCCTAGACAGGCAATGAGCTCTCAGAAATACCCTTAATCTAATCTTTTTTTTATTATTTTTCCTTACCCTAGAAAGATTGAAGTGTTTTGGTTTGGTTTGGTTGGAAGACTGAACTAGCTTGCCAGAGGGAATTCAGAGGAAACCAGAATATTTTCCCAAAGAGGAGGTAAGGCTCAGCCACACCTTGTAACATCAAATCTTTAATCATGTACCTGCCTGTATAGCAGCAGCAATATTCAGTGTTTCCGTAACATCATTCATGCAAGAATTTCAAAGCACTTCATTAGCGCTAATTAATCAAACCTCACAAACACTCAGCAAGCAGTAACTTTGCCCACCAATGAAGCGTAATCACTTCTAAAATGGAACATGATGGCAGTTTGATATCGCATAACGTGACGCAACAGGTCAAGGCAAGTCAAAAAGGAGCAATTGAGGGCACTTGGGAAGTACCCATCCTTAAACAGCTTTGCAGATACAGTGCTTCTGTTACACTGGATGTGCTTTGCGGAAATGCTTGTTAAAAATATATTTGTGAAAAAGTAAGTTTTGTATTGCACCCGAAAGAACAATTTGAAATATATTTTTTAATTCCTAGTAGAGCTCCTAATGCTAAAGGCAAGTACCTACACTTTGTGGGGGCAATCCATCAGAATGCTTTCCTCTCATTGTGGGAACCTATTGTTTCTATCCCTCTAGCCAATGGCATCTGCAGTCCTAGAGATCATGAAACAAACCACTCCTGTGGGGTTCTTGACCCCCAGGTGCTGCCAGCTGAGGTTCCCCAGGGAGAAGGAAGCCGTGTCAGAGACTGCAGGCTCTACCTTCAGTTCCTCTACGTTTTGAGGGACTACCAGGCGCATTTAGTACTTTACCCCCCAGATGGGTCTCTCAAAGCCATGATCCCCAGCCACAAAACCTGCTCCAGTGCAGAAGCCACAGGGCCTAAATTAGGGTCTTCTCTTGACCTAGTTAAAGCTGTCAGCATCCCAGTTGACCACAATGGGAGAAAGATTGGGCTGGCCCAGTTTCTTTATATTTCTGCTGATCCAGTCCTGAGGGGTGGACTACTTCAGATGTGCCTATGTTGCTAATATTCTGAGTGTGTATCTTCCCAATTAAGTATATGTTGAACAACCTTGAGCTTTTTCTGTCTATAAGCAAAACATCCCTGTAGTTTAGGTCTCCTATCCCATCACTTCTCATCTCTTTTGGAAGCAAATGGGACACAGATTTTTTTTTTTTTTTTTACATCATACAATAAAACTATATTGTACTTATGTAAAACAATGTGCAAACCATTAAGTAGAATAATGAAATGCTGGAAGTTAAAACAATAAGCTTGGATGATTTAAACCTTGCTACATTTTAAGCGTGCAATGTTTGCAAGAATGAATTGGTGTTTGGGGCTGAATATATAGTACAGATATCCAGCCCATTTTGGAAAGAACAAGTAATACCTAGGAACATAATTTAAACCTGTGTTGTAATTAGCTGGTCATTTCACATTACTAGAGTTCTGGTCTCGTTGTTTGGCTTTATAAATGACCCATATAGTCGTCTTCTAATTATACATGATATGTTTAAAACAACCCAACAAAAACCACCAAACTGTTTGGATGAGAATCTTTCCTTTGGCAGAATAGTGAAGAGTAAATTATTTAGATGGATTATGTGGTACACTCCCCATTAATATGCCTTTGCAAACTTATTTAAAAACCCAAGATCTGGAGGCTTCTTTAAGTATACCTTCAGGATATCATAATTCTCCCTGGCTTTACTTCCTGAACATGAAGCAACACAGTATTTTCAGTCAAAACTCATCTCACCATACATCTAACTGATAAATAATGGATATTACTGTGAATGCAAAAAGATGGCTTTGTTCCTGATTATGGTAGAAACTGTAGAAGCAGAAACTCTATTATAGGAAGTCAGTCAAACTCTTGCAGGACTAAATTGAGAAGCTAGGAGGACTGGACTTTTCCTTCGGACTTGTTTTCTGTCTGCAGCATAGGGTATGAAAATATTTCTGACTTTCACATTGGGTCAACCATATACCAATCCAATACTGAGATGGAAATGAGAACTGTCTTAAGGCTGCTCTCAGTTACTGTCGCCTTCTTAGCACCCACAAGAAATCATTTCAGTTCCCTGGGCTGAGGGGGAGAGAGGTGTTCCTAGTCACAGTACCTTTATAACCTCACCTGTAGCAGGCTGGTAAGTGATGTGCTGTAGAGGAAGGCATTGTAAAGTTGCCATGTGGGCTTTTTTATTTTTGTTTTCCAAATTCATCATTTTCCCAACAGAGCGTGAGGTTACAGGTAGTTGGTTAAACTGACTTTTTGTCCATTTCATTCCTGCCGATTGCTGGAAAGCAGCTACTGCCAGGAGGTCAGCATCTGGCGCCAAATTTGACTTCTGTGCAATAGAGTGAGGACTCTTTAGTAGCCTGAATTATGTCATTAATATCAGCGTGTCTGCAAATGCACCACCTCAGTGAAATAATTTCTAGGGAAATTGTAGATTGTGAATCATGATGCTGTATTGTGAAATTTTGGCTGAAGTAGCTGTCGTGTAGAAGGCTCTCTGAACGCATAGATTTCAGCCCTCTAACTAGCCCCTTATTACCAACCTAAAAATGAAGAAAGTAGGCTTTCATATATTTACCTCTTTTGTATTCTCGTGGCTTTACAACTTGATTGAGAATCTGCACTGATTATAGAATTGCTGCAGTAAAAGAATACGTTGTGTCTGTTCATATATATACACTAGAAATTAAAAGTTGGGGGTGAGAAATGAAAAATTCATCGCCATGGATGTTGAGAAAGTCAGACCTGCTGTCTCCCCTTGAAGTCACCTAGGTGAGGCTTTTTGACATAATGGAAGCATCAATGAACTGCTCTTGATTAAAAGTTTGACAGGTTGACACTATCCCCCTGAAAGGGAAGACTGAGGTTGAAAGAAAATTTTAATACAAACAGAATTTCATTAATACCACAGTTTGCTATAATGGGGGTCTTTTTTTTTCCCCCCGCTGTTGTTTCTGCTTAGATGGTGTCATTACCTTTTAAAGGGGAAAGACACTATGGTTAAGCTTTGTCTCAGAAACAATGTCACACTAATGGAATGGGAGCTTTCAAGTAAAATCTGAAGCAAACTGCCTGGAATGGTTCTGATTCTCCAGGCACAAACAAAACCAGTTTTAATAGGGTGGTTCCTTTAAATGCAGGCTCTATTCATTGAGCCAACATTTATTTTGTAGAGAGAGTACAGAAATTCATTAAACAATGTAAAATAATCAATATAAACAGAATATCAGGATGGCCTTACGTCTCCCAAGATCCAAAAATATAGCCTCACTTCACTTTATTTACCTTCTGAGAGCTTTTTTACTAATGTGGTAACTGTTAGACTCTATCTGCTCTGCTCAGTGTTAGGGCTGTCATGATGAAAGTGCATAAGCAATATAAATAATAGTTGTTGGCACATGAAAGGAACTCTGAGTGGATTGTTCTTTTGGAATCTAACCGTCAGGGGTTTTGTTTGACTCTTGGGGATTTTTTTTTATTATTTTTTATGTTTAATCCAAAAATTCTTATAATCTTAAATTGATTATTTGAAAAACCATCATTCTTTTAATATTTACATTGCAATTTAATATTTATAGCTTGATGCCAGGCAATTCTTATACAATTTAGTAAATATTTATTAAATCAGACTTGTTTTTAAAGACTTACAGTTTTGTAACCACGCTAATACTCTTTGAAGCGGAATGTCAGCCTGTGCAAGTCAGTTTCTATATTGTCTTTCTATTCCTTGTCTGCAGTGATCCTTCTTGACTTCTTTTCACTGCTGAATAGTTAAATAGTTTAATCTCTCTCAGATCCTTGATATTATCAGGTTATATAACCTCCCACTCCATTCCCACTCATCATCTCTGAAATGTAATATTTGCACGTGGATTTTTGACTTCTCATTTGAGATTTGTGGAGACCTCTAAAGTACTGTTTGAACCCACAACATCTCTCCTTGTGTTGCATTTTTAATTTCTCATTTACAGGCAAGTAAATTGATTTACTGTGAGCTTACAGTCAATATTTTCCTGATATCATTTAATTGCAACTGTTCAGTTTTTAGATGCACAACTTGAGACGTTCACCACGTTACTTGCAGATTCATTCTAACTCTTTTTTGAAGATGATGAGTGTTGAAGTACTGACTCACAGTGGAAAGCAGACCGCGTACACCTTCTCAGTTTGGAAACCTAAAACTGAGCCATCTAAATCAATGAACTTGATACAATGCTATAAACAGCTTATCCAGTCACCAACAGAGTCAGTAATAGAACTTGGGCATCTGCTTCGCATTTTCTTGTTCTCCTGCTATGCCATTCCTCTCTCCTTAAAGCATCAGTGACAAATTAAGTAAAAATGGACATGTGAGGAGTATGGGGAAGAGAATGTTGAAAACAAAGCAATTGAGAGCATTTTATCCTTTCTAGCCAAGGCAATGGCAGGTGTTCTACGTCCTATTACAGCCTTGATAGCATGTTATGTTGCATCATTTCAGCATACTTGCTTTCAGACTGGATGACTAAATGTCACTTCAGATAGCAGTTATCCAATCCAAATGAACCACAGTTGGATGGCAGCAGGTGAACAGAGGAGCGTCCAGTTCAGGAGCCTACCCTACCACTCCATACTTGGAAGGCTGCAGATAGACCAGATTTTGTTAGTGGAAAAAAGCAGTTGTAAACTAGGAAATATTTTCCTGTGATTTTACATTTCCTTCATGATTGATTATGGGTCTACACACGATGGAGAAGAGAGCTTTTCAGAATAAATATGAACAGTTCTGATTATCCGTTTTCCCATTTATTGACACAAAATGGGCAATAGACAACGTGTTACAAGCAAAAAATGTTTCACTACATTAGGAACCATTTCTTTGCTAAAACACCCATGAAATCAGCCTCTTGACATATTCCCCAGCAAGTTAATCTGATCGTGATTGGCTCTGAGTGAAATGGAAATGAGAAAATTCCAATAAGCATGTGAACATACAAACTGATTTTCAACCCATTTGAAACACAGGTCGGCTCAAGACATTACTTGTATAGGCGAGTAAGTGAAAAGCTGAAGTGCATCTGAATGTAAAAGCCAAAATCAATTTGATTTTAAATGATTTTCAACTGATTTTAAAAAGCAATGGTGTGGGACTTATGTGTGAGGTTAAAAGGCTTCAATTTTATTCCCTTCAGACTAAAGCAAGCTTATTTTTTCTCCTTTATTCAATTTGCTATTTTCTTATCCCACCGCTGTTTTCAAAGGCCTGTATATCGCTTTACCAGTTTTAGTCAGAATTATTGGACCAACAATGCAAAGTATTTTTATACACAGAACTGAACACCAGACGGGACTCCATGAATATTATTTTATTCGTGGCCATTGATTTAGAATTGCCTTAAAAAAAATTATCTAGTCTGTTGTTGTATGGCCTCAGCTTTATTCTAGCTGTAGGTTTCTTTTAGCTTACATTAATTGAGTAACCCGATGGACTCCGATCAAAATCCCCTTTGAAAATAGCAAGAGATCTTCCTGTAGAATTCAGTAGGCTGTTGGTCAGACTGTGGTTACCATTCATTCTCTGAGCAAAATGATTTTGTGATACAGGATCCATTATGAGTCTGAAGAAATCTGGATTCAATCGTTGTCCTTGTTTTGCCTAGTCTTGGCAATCTTGGCCAAAACATTTGTTCTCTCTCTGCTTTTGTTTCCTAAACTATAAAGTGAGAGTAATATTTTTTCCTTTTTTTTTTTTTTTTCCCCCTCATGTCTTGTCCTCTGTCAGTTTAGACTTTACTGGTTTTTGGCTAGGGGATTGATTTTTATTGCATGTGGAGCAGCAGCAACCCCTGCTTATCCCACTTGAAAAGGAGGTTGTAGCTTCCTACTGTACTTGGAAAATTGAGGTGCTAATTAACCTGGAACTCCAGAAACATTTTGGTCAGTGACAGAGAGGCATAAGTTACTACAGCTCCTCAGGTTGGATGGACAGACTCTAGCCAGGGAATTCAAATTGTTATAAGCAATGGCTGCTTGTGCTTTGGAAGGTGCTTCTCAATACAAATGTGGTAACGACCCAAATTGTAGTCAAACACAGGTTTAAATTATGTGGAGAGTTATTCCACAACAGAGCTGAGCAGGATTTAAATGAGTTTAAATTGGAGCAGAATAGAGCTTGCTGAAGTCTTTGCACAAATATCCGTGATTAAGGATGGTGACAAATGTGTCTGTGCTATTAATTGTAGAATTCTGTATCATAAGGGATTCAAAAAACATAATCCATTTGTCTGGCAGTATTTTAAATGGGTAAACAAGCTAATTTCTGAGCCTTCCTTACATCACTGTAAATTGAAGTAGAATTTTTTTCTAGAAATTAGACTGTGTAAGTGTCATGAGATCATTTGTATCCCATCTCTCTCTCTTTTTCAATCTTTCTCTCTGCATTCCAGTCCTTATGGCTTCCTACCCTATGATTTAGTTTTCTGTTTGTATTTATAAGGGAGTTTTATTGCTAATGTTTTTGCATAGCGTAATTAAAAAGCAGCTTCCTTACTGAATGCAAGGACTTTGAGTCAGTTCCCCATATTTGATACAGCCCTTGCAAAGCAATATGATAAATCTTATATATGAAAATATATTAAGGATAAGCCCTTCAGAAAGGATAAATCTAAAGTTAGACTCTTAGTTCTGTGTTTATCTATTTTTTAGTGAAAGTGCTTAAGTTCTCGGCACTTGGAACCAACTTAAGTATCCGAGGGTCTGAAATCTCAGTCAATGCATTTATCCCTTCACTTCAATTTAAAGATTCTTTGTAGTACAAAATGTCAGTTTTCCGATCTGTGTATTTATTCACTGTGTACTTTTTACTACCATTTTAAACTATTCATTGTTTTTAAAGCCTTCTGTCTCTGCAACAGTAAAAACTTAGTGTTATAAATAGGCTATTAAAATGGCCATTTAGCTAATCCAGCTTCTTCAGAGTAATACAGTCACATTAGTACTTTCATAATTTCCTTTTTGAAACCATTCAAATGATGCTGAAAAAATATTTGCCAAGCTGAATTTTCTCAAGAATTTGGTGCAAAATCTTTAGTTGGTAGAAATGCTCTGAGGATTTTGTGCACCTGGTTTTTTGTGTACCAAAATACTGCTATTAAGTTGGTAAGCAGTTACAGGGTTTTTTCACTTCTGTATACCTATACAGATTCACAACTGTAAAAAATTCTGAGACAATACTGAGCGCAAAGTGTATTATATGAATCTGTAAGAGGTTCACATCTTGAAAATTATATGTATTTCTTTTCCTCAACTCAGAAAGACCCTACGTACTAGATTTAGAAAAGGTAACAGCAGTGAGCCAATATCTGGAAAGGTTTCTGTATGAGAAGAGGCCAAGTAGAATGAGCTTAGAAGAGAGGTCTGAGGGTTACATAGTTCCTCTTGGTAGGATCTTAAATTGTATGAAGAATTAAGAGGGAATGTTTATTCTCTATTTCTTAAAATTGTAATAGTGCTTAAACAAATGGAAGTGCTTTTCCACATAAAAAAAGAAATTAATAAACTGTGGAAGTCTTTGCCACAGGATGTCATAGAAGCCAAAGTATAATTAGATTAACAAAACAATTATCTAAATTTGTGAAGGGTACACTTGTCCTTGCAATTAAAAAACAAAATCCTTACTACTGAAAAGAAAGGTCTTGATGCAGTCTCAGCTCAGGAAGTCTGTAAGACCTGAATTACAGGATATGTACCATAGAAAGGAGCCCTCTGCTATATAATGCTGAAGCATTGCTTTTCCAGAAGTTTTTGGTTTTGTGTTTTTATATTCCACAATGAAACTTGATGGAATGTAGGAAAATCTTATAGCAGTGTTATGACATCACAATTATTTCATTAATTTAAACCTGTCACATAGGCACACTGCATCAACATCGAATATAGCTTCTTTCGTTTCTAAGTATGCTGATAATGTACTCTCTCACTCTGGTACATAGCAACTTTATTTCCTGTCCACATTTCATGTCCCAGATAATACCCTGTGTATTCTATAAAATAAATGTGGAGCACATAGCAAGTACTAAAAGAAATGGATCTGTTCACATGGGCAAATGGGCAAGGTTTTGAACTTGACTGCCAAGCAGCATATGCGTGCACCTACATGCAAATGTGAAATAAAGCAAGAATGCCTAACCTGAGGCCTACAGACTCAATCCAAAAATACCAGAGTTCAGCCCTGGACTGTATTCATCTTAATGAGGGACTGAAATCCACGGTAAGACCTAATGTCCCAGAATTCGAGTCATCCATCTTATGTTGAGAAGCATGTTGCGACCAGTGATGATTTTTTCTCCCCCAAGAGCTAATCTGGCACATAAAGGATGAGAAACATTAGACATTTGCTTCTTTTTATTGCAAAGTAGTAGCTGTTTTTTGACAGGACAAAAGTTGAGTCACTCTCAGGAGGATTGTGCTACCAATATACTTTGCTTGTTGCTATATGGTATTGTCTCAACAAAGCAGAGCCTACTGTTATCCATTACTTTCTCTTCTCATAGAGCTGCTCTGGATGAGCCAGGAAAGTCACTGGCTGCTTAGCATTTTGCACACTACCAGCAGAAATAGTTAGTCCCTACAAGCAACTCACTTTGACAGAGATGGCTGCACGTTTTTTCTAGCTAGTGTTTTTATTAGAGTTTGACTGCTCATCCACTGAAGTGCTGACTGAGCCCGTGGCTAGAACTCCCCACGGTTTGGCAGTGTGTTGCACGTTTCAAGAAAGGGGAACTCAGTCTTTTTATTACTATCTATGCATGAAGTTGTATTGTCAGAGTCTGGACATGCTTCATGAACCAACAGACTTCCATTGTGCCAGGTGGCTGTGAATGGAGTTACTGCATGGCAGAGAATGGTGAACGAAGCTGGTTTTGTTGGGTTGGTTGGTTTTTTTTTTTTTGTGTTGGGTCTTCTAAAAGTAAAAAACCTCAGCCTTTTTGGGCTGACTCCCCCTTCCTCAGTCCACACGCAACCGTTCCAGTTAGCCCAGCCGCTCTATTGAAATATTTCTTTCTACTAGCTACAGCGTCAATAATACATGAAATGTCTTTGAACTCGTGTCTTGTCAGGGGGAAGAGATCTCACCCACCAAAAGGCGAGCAGCAGCCAGCTTTCTTGCTTTCACCTTCAAGTGCCCCTTTACTGTATGCAAACACCTGTAGAGGCTAAAACCACCTGAAAATGATTGCCTGGACAACCAGCACTGGTGAGTTTGGGGCTTGGGAAAGGTGGGGGATGAGGAAAGTTTGGTTGCATAAATAAGCTGAAAAAATCCTCACTGTCAAATGAAATGTTCCTCTGCTTTATCACCATTATTTTTAGTGAGATTTTGCATTATGGTACCTTGAGTTTTAAATTAAATGTCAAATATAATTTGGCACTACAAAGAATGAATTATGTGACTGCCCTTAGAGAAAATCAGAAGGCTTAGCTCTGTGAGTTAAATTGGTATCTGCCTTATACTGAGCTGATGTGGGCTAATTGATTAGGATCTGACAGGATGCCATATTGCAAATTCAGCACAATCTCTTCCATTAAAAAAAAAAATAGACCTAAGGTACCTTTAGGGAAAAGCAAAAAACAAATCTTCTGTAAAACAGAATGGGGAAAGGAAAAAAGTATCTTCAAGGACTCTCTTTTGCACTGATGGTTTAGATTCCCCAGAAGCCCACACTTCTTAAGGGTACAATATGGATGTTAATGTGCCCCAGGTCACTTTGGAAGCAGATTTGCAATCAGATTTCAGGTTCTTCTGGCCTAATTTTGAAGAGCAGCAAAATATTTTCTGAGATAGCTGACTAAATCTATCTCCATAAGAACTAAGATGACAAAGTGCCACTTTACATCATTAGAGGAGGGTAATACATTTTAATCAGCAATTATATGAGGAAGGACAAACCAAATGCTATAGCAGTGGGTCATTTTATAAATTCAGTACTTGTGGGCCTCTCCCTTTCAAAATGCATGATGCTATTTCCTGGAAACATCAGTCTTAAAAAACTATTGTCAAGTAAACAAGCCTTGTGTTTCTCACAGCCTTCATGTCTGTGTAGTCTGGGTTTAATTTTCTGTTAAGTACGGGTAGTGTTGGGGGGGGAGGACTAAGTTTGAAGTTCTAATGTAGTCAGGCTGGAATCTGTCACTCAGCTTATTGCATGTTGATGACTCAGTGCAGTTTCAGCTGTAAGCAGACCATGATTTATGGACACCAAGTGAACTCCTGCGGCAAAAACCAGCCATGAGATCAGAGCAGCAATAGGGCCCTTTTTTGGCAGGAGACAGCGCCTGCATTTTTCTCATTCATGCCAAACTGCTTTGCACGGCAATTAGCTCTGTCCTCATTTAGTCTCCAGTCCCAAAGGGTAATGAAAGTCATATATCATCTTCAAGGCTGCTAATTATCCAGCTCAGTTACAGGTAGGCTTTGTAACTGTGAGAAGGGCCTGTCTGCTTGATATTTATTGCTCTTCCAATAAGCAAGCAAAGGAGAAGGGGGAAAAAACTTTCTTGAAAGCTTGCCCATACCCCTTGCCTCAGATCCTTGACATACCTTCTGCAAATGTGCTAGTCAAAGGGGAAATGTCTTCATTCCACATATCCATTTTTCATGCTGTAACTAAACATTCAGCAAGAACAGAGAGCAAGTGCTTGAAACATGAGAGAACATACATTTGGGGTGAGCTTGTCTCTAGTCATTTGCTTGTGGAAAGACAATCCTCTGAATACACGGCCATGAAAACAGGAAGAAGGGCAATAGGGAAGAATGAGGAACTTCTTTCTTCTCCTCCACTCCTTCCTCCTCCTAGCCCTTCAGCACACACCACAGCAGCATCTTGGGAAAGGGTTGGGGTTAGAGAATGCAATAGTTTTACTGAAGATATACTGGAGGAAGCCTAGAACTCCATATCTGAACCCTCTCATGATCAGCCCTGAAATACAGTAAAACTCAAATCTCTGTTGGGTGTTTGGGTCCTGCCTGACTTTCTGTATCAGGCTGAACCAGGTGCTCGACAATTTCAGTTTTTTTGGGATGCTGGTATTAATAGAACCAGGTCTTGCAGCTAGGAGCCATCTTGTGCTGTTGTTAATATATTGGTGAAATCAACAGTCTGGGTATTTGAGTCCTAACTCTGCTAGGGAATAAACTTCTTCCTAAATTTGGATGAAATCCTGCTATATTTTGAAAAGGTTTGGTTTGCTTTTGACCTCTTTGTTTCATTTGTATTTTACCTCTTTATTTCATACTTATTTTGATCAGTAGGCTGGAAGACTGCAAGGTCCAAAACTAAGCAGTCTGTTGCAGTGCCAGTGTGGAGACATCTCCAAATCCTACCAGCCAGTGAAGGAGCTGCCAGATGTCCTCTGTAACTGCCCAGTAAAATCTCACGCTTCATATAAAAAGCTCACAGAAAAGCTTTCTCCATTATTTCACATCAACTGCCTGCTTTTCTGACACAGGTGGTCATGGCTGCTAGGAAAAAAGTTACTGTGAATATGCAAGAAAATGATTTTGCTAGCTCCTCCAGCACAGGGCACATCTGTGCATACGTAAGGCAGCTGACTTGTGCATGCACAGCATGCACGGAGTGACATTGCAGCTCAAGGTGTGACGGCTGATCTCTCTGGTATTATCAAGGCTCCCATTTACTACAGGGTCTGTTGTCTCAGAAATCCTCAAGACAACCTTGATGTGTAGAAAGGCTGCTATCAAAGTGAGCAGGTGGAAAGGGGGAGCTGGGGCAGAAGCAGTCAATAAGGCTCAGCGAATAAAGAGCTTTGGCTGGCGCTGACCTGCGGCTGGATGTACAGTGGGCGGGAGGAGCGGAGACGCTCATCGTTTGTGCACAGTGAGAGCAGTATGTGACTATACTGGTGGAAGGCAGAGAAGATATGGACCTATTGTCATAGCAGAGACATCCTGAGAAGAGAGGTCGCTGCTAGGTATATGGCAATTCGGGCAGGGTGCTGAACTGCAGCACGGTGGGAGTTCTGCAGCCTTGCAAGGCTTTGAACTGTGGTGTGGCATTGGGAGGGGCCCAGCACTGCTCCAGTGCCTCTGGGTATCTCCACTGGTTCATCCAGGCCTGACTTTCCTTTCTGTCAGCAGCAGGAAAGCACTTAGAGGGCAGGGATGTGAAAGAAGGGGAGGAAGTTCCTTATTCATTCTTACAGCTCCTCTTCCTGTCTTCGCTGTTGTGCAAAAATGGAGGATCAACTTTCACGATCAAATGTGATTTTATTTTTCATCGGACTGAGGATGGCAGAACATTTTGCACTGTTTTCCTGGCCTAGAGGAAGCACTAGAAAGCTGGATGAGATCCAGGCAGTTCAGATACTGAGATTCAGAGGAGTATTGCAAAGGAGTGGGTGCTCATCTGTCGTGTGTTGGCAGATTCCCTTGAACTGAGCGGTACTCATCTGATTTATACCAGTCACAGAGGTGCCCTGCAAACCTTGAGTTATTTGTCTGTGTTGTCTTTGCCAAGTTTCCAAACCTGTTGACTTGAACTTTCAGTAGTTGCATTCCAAGTGCTCTCACCCCACCCTTCCTGGAAATAGGTATCGACGCAGCTCCTCCTGACGGCTGTGGGAACCGCCGTTGTGTATCCTACTGCGGAACAGAGCGCTGGTGTCTGTGTCCTGCTGTCTTGCAGGATCAAGGCTTGAGGCACCGTGCCACTGGTGGTGATGTGAAGGGCAGTGAGTTGGATAGAAGTTGTCGTTCAGGATTGGAGTGGTGATCTATCTAATCTGATATCTTGGCACTGATAATGGATAGCAGTAACTGCTGTAGAGGAAACGGTCCCTTTTTCTCCTATTATTTAATTCTTTCTCTGATACAGGTTTAAATTACTCTTTTTCCTCATAGTTAGAATTTCTGTTTCTAAAAAAAGGTTGATTTTGCACTACTCATTCTGTAGTCCCTTAGACTTTTCTTTTTACATCTCTTGAAGTTTTTCTGCAGTCTTCCTGTGAATTCAGCAGAGAATGGGAGATGGATAATAGGAAGAAACAAATATTAAACACTTCATCCAAACCCTGCTGTAGCCACTAGTGTATTGCCTTTTCCACCATTTGGTTTAGATCTGCCTCCTAAGCCAGCTTTTCATGTAGTACTAATTAGCATGATATCAGTATTAAAGTTTTGGAAGTAGTATTCTCTGAGATAAAGATGAGAAAGTAATGAAAAAATGAATGTTCAAGCCTTACAGTTCTCTGTCCGCAAAACCTTTTCTTGGAATTTCATTTCACTTGGTTTAATTTTTCCATTTATTGTCCCATCTCTTGAAACAAACATTTGTCTGACTTATATCTGATTCCATCTATATTAACGATGACCATGGTATCATAAAGGCAGGTATCCCAAATGCTTATTCTTTATCAGTAATGTAATTTGTTTTTGTGCAGCAAATACCATGGGAATCTGTTGTTTCTTTCCATCACCAAAAGGGGTGATACTTGGGTGTCGTTTTGTATCAGCTGTGGCTAATCCATTTCTGAACTGCTGAAGAGGTGGTGAAAGGGTGAGTGTCTGTCCCCGTCCTTGCTGTGGCGGCAGCAGCAGCAGCACTCATCCAGCTGCACTGGGGAGCAGCTCTGCCTGACTGCCGACGCATGCAACCACATGTGCTGACACAAAGCGTGGAGGAGAGACAGGTGAGGTGGTGGAAAGGAAGGTCTGTCCCTTTCAGTAGCATTTCAAAGTTCAACTAGATGAAGCTGACCGTGAAATCACAGCCTTACTGGAGCCACATTTGTACTCTTTAGGCCTCGGTTTGTTAGATGGCTTCTTCGGCAGGTGAGGAAAAAAAGAAGAAACCCTATAGACGTGCTCAGTGCGTGTAGAAACATCCAACACCTTTTTTTACCCCATCCATTGAAACAGTTAAAGTCTTCCCTGTAAATACCGCTACGGGTTTGCCTTCCCGATGTAGCAGATTGGTGCTGCTGCAAGTGGAAACTAAAAGGCTGTTGTTGGCATTGTGTGCTTTGGATCCATCACATAACAGGGGTGTTCTGAAAAGATATGTTGCAGGTGTATTTCTAAGCAGGAGTTTAATTTGAAAATAGGTATGGTTGAAAGGCCACGTCAGAGGAGCCTGAGAAAGATATAAAAATCAAAAGACTTTGATCAAGTTCTGCCTCAAACTTCTGGCCCTTGTCGCATGGACCCTACACAAGGTTCAGCTGCTCTCCAAGTATCTAACCACAGCCTAAAAAGAAAGCTGCTGTGAGATAAGTTTACTCTTCCCTTTCAGATGAAGCTGAAAAAAAAAAAAAAATTATGGGGAAAACTCTATTTGTGGCACTTGAACTGTGGAGTTTCAAAACTGTTCTCGAGTGTGAGTGGAGTAAACTGCCATGGGAACCTTGCTCTGCTCATTCCTTGTGGCAAATTGTTGTGATAAGCCTCCTTGTTGAACAGCTTGGACTGCAAAAGAACTCCAGACAGCTCCAGACAGTTGTTCGGTATTGTGTAAAAATTCACACAGAGAATTCAGGTCTTCAAAATTTTTTTTACTAAACTTTCTCTGTGTATAAAATTGGCAGGAAGGAATAGGCATGGTGTGTATTTTGTCATCCTTTAAATCTTATTTTCATGGAGAAATGACTAAAGATTAAAGAATGGGCTGTACAAAGCACCGATCAATACATGTGATAAGGGAAAATCATGCAGAAGAGAGGTCTGAAGGTACAGGACATGAGAGTATTGCTTCCTTCTTATGATTAAGAGGTTCTTTTTCTTTTCTAACTTAGGTTTCTATGCTCAACAGTAAATGTATTGCTTCTCTTCCTTTTGTAACAGGCAATCATTACAAATTTTACCAGCTCCAACAGGGAAGGCATCAATCAGGTCTCGTCTGGTAAATGTTAAGCTCATCGTCAGGACTACCAAATCTTTGGCATGTGTACGTGGGGAAGGGTTGGGGAGGAATGTTTATCCAATCTCTTCTTATATATTCTGTTCTGCATATGTTCTTGTACTATGGTCATCTCTCTAATATCATCTACACATTATTCCGTTTCATGGCAGAGCAAGCAAGGTGAAAGAGACACGCTATGTGCATGGAGCAAAAGATGCTCAGGTTTCCGGTGTTACTTAGCTCTTCCAGAAGTTTGTTCTTCGTTTCAAAAAGAAGTCTTAAAAAGCCCACGAGAGATCCCATCTCTTGTGCAGATGAACTCTGGCCTTTCTTTGTAGCGTCCTATTGGGACAGAGAGCTGTGATTGGTGATTATGGTCTTCATCCTGGATGTATATGTAAGTACGCTGGAAAAAGAAAAACAGATTTTCACCTCTGTTTGAAATTTTATGGAAAGTCATTGTAGGTAGCACAGAATGAAGGTAACATGCTGACAGTACTACTGCTGAAACATACAGATGTGTCCTTTTACGGGAACCAACTAGCCTCTTGTGAACTCCCATGAGAATCCCGTAAGCAATACACAGTAGCTTACTAGACTCAGCGAATTAAGCATGGGTTTTTACCATGGTTTTTACTACGCTGATTTTTTACTACTGGGTTCTTAAGGGAATAACGGAAGGCTTTTTCTCAAATTAAATATTGTGTGTCTCAGCCAGATAGGGTACCTGTTGTTCATGGTTTTCTTTCTTAATCCAAGAGGATCACTATCCCTGGGCTCCTCCACTGCAACACAGAGAGAATTCTGGCACCTCTGTGCCTTTCCTGCTTTGGGAACACTGGCAGGATAAAGGTGGTGAGTAAAGGCCAAACATGTTCCTGCTGTTTGAGAAAGCTTCCTAAATGTGCGAGATTTTTTTCAAGTAGGTAGGGTGTTATTTCACGATAGCTGTTCTGTTCTGCTCAGACTGTTTGAGGCTGTTCCTATCGAGAGTCTTAGTGATTCTGTACCTGGTAACACCCCAAAAGTAAGTGTGGCCATGCGTAATTCTTACCTAATTGTGCGCTGAGGCTATATCTCTAAATGATTAATTAACATGCTTATTAAGCAAGAAGGAAAATATTTACTAATACAGTAAACAAACTACCAACATGCCTATGTTTAGTGAACCATCAGTGATAGTGGCTGTTTTCAGATTCAAAAACTAATTATTACATTGAGTAAGTATGTTCAGAAGCAATCCTTTTATTTCTGTCTTGCTTCATATAGCTGGACTCATGTTTATATGGTTTTTAGTCTCCAAGCCAAGGCAACCATCCAGTTGTTCTCATTCAAACCGAAAGAGAATTTTATTTTAACAAGTCCATTGCAGTATTTGTTCAGTCTAGGCTATTTCAACATCACTGTTAAGAAACAGACAAGCAAGGGAACACCTCTTCCTCTAGTTGGTCCTGCAAGCAGTGCCCCGTAGTGTTGTATCATAGCTTTGGCCTGGCTGTTAGGAACAGAGACTGGAGAATCCACTAGTCCTGATGCCTCTGCAGTATAATAACTAGCACCTGATTTGGGGCAGGGCTCAATTACGGCTTGCGGTAGGTAGCTGTCCAAGAAGCGAGCGAGACCTGTAAGAGCTCTTCCTCTTTCTTGGCTTCCTGAGTGTACTCCTACCACTCCGATGCCTGCTTTCTCAGCTCCTGATGCCTCATATATATCTGTGTCCCAGTTGAGACTCATTGGCAGAGGAATGCAATCAGAGCTTGCCTTTCAGCTTTCCACATTTCCCAGGGGCCTACATGCCTTGCAGGCAAAATACCTTTTGTGCTTATTACTGGTACAGATATTTTCATCCCATTTATGGATACATCAGTACTAAAAGTGCTGAGACATACAAGCTGGTTCAATGTGAAGAAAGTCTGGAACCAGGAATGGTGGGGAATGACAGTGGATGTATCCATGCTTGCTTTGTAGAACATTGCTCTGTCTAAGAAATATCGTGGTTGTGCAAACACAGCCTAACAACCTCTAGATCTGAGCTCTTATGTCTGCACATAGTCACATGGACTAACCATTCAGTCTGCATCCTGGAGTCAGATCCCAAAGTGCTCAGTGAGGGAAAATTCTCATTGGAGTCTGGCAGAAGGAGCATATAATTTTGTCCAAAAACACTGAATATGCAGTAGCAGCTGTGGGTTGTCAAATCCAGCATAGGATTATACCCCACATTGTATGCTTCAGCACTTTATACAGACTATGTTTAAATTAATTTTTAATTAGCTCATTATACAGATAGAAGATCTGCTCATCTCAAGTTTCATAACCACAACTTTGCCTGCAGGTCTCCCTATCAGACAGTTGGATGATGCCAGCACCCATCTTGAGCTGGAAGTGCTCAGACCCTGCAGCAATGAGACTAATATTAAAAGCCCTGATAGTATCAGGCACCACCCTCCATTATATCACGACTGCATTTTCATTTTCATGCCCAACCTTCTTATATACTATAAAGAGCTTGTGGAGGGTGGGGGTTCATGACTGCTGGAAAACCTACGTGCCATGGAGAGCCAAAGCTACTTGACTGTGCGTAATGGTGCTACCCATAACCTCTGCATAGGTTTTGATGATTAAGTGCAAATTCAGCCCACCCAAAGTGATTCATAATGAATTGTTGCTCCAGAGATTGCAAACCACAGATGATCTCCGTCTTCTGGTTGGAGAAGATTTTGTAGACATACATGCCTAATGAAGCGTGACAGTGCCAGTTGCCTGTAATAGTATCACCTGCTTCAGAAATACCTTCTCTCCTGTGTTCAAAATCTGTCCCCTATTGTGAGATACACTGTACATGTACATAGCTTGCAGCACGAATAGGCATGGCTGAGAAAGTACTGGCTTTACAGGCCTGTAATTAAAGTACATATAAAGCCATTTGTTTGGGTTTGTACAGGAAACACATGGCACAGTGAGGAACAGACTACAGATCACTTAAGGTCCAAGTATTGTCCTTAACTAGAGATCATCCTTATTCCTCTGGTACCTACGTGCTAACAGTCTCTTCATTACATGTTTTTAGTCCAGGTAACGTATTCTTCGTGGAGCTTCCAACCCACTCCAGTGTGACAAGCTGGCAGCAGTTATAATGAGATTATTCAGAAAAATTATTTTTCTTTTTTGTTTCCTTCCATTTGCTATCAGAAATAGCCTCAGAAGACTAATTTCCATGAGACCAGGAGGGAATGGACATTTCACGTGTTTCAGTATGACTTTTTAAGGGTAGCTGCACCACAGGAGACTACCTGCTTCAGACTGATCAGATGGAAGTAAAAGCTGTCAACCTAACTTGACACAAACTGTAAACTTGACTCAAAAATTCTTGTGAAAAATTGTATGATTTGTTCTTTACGGTACAGCAAATCTTTTCAAAAAGGTATTCAATCTCAATTTAATTTCTATGAAATCCTGTTCTTGGCCTGTGTGGAACCACACCACACTTCAGTGACGGGAGGTACCGGGAGGTGACCCAGCTGCAAAGACGCCTCAAGCTGTTGTCCAGCCATTCGCACCTCTGGAATTTCATAATAAACTGAATCAACTGAACACATGGTGGGGAGGGGGGTTAGACAATGGACAGATCTGAATGGGTGGTGAAACCAGTGAGTCAGTCTCTAATTTTATTCCTGTTTGTATTGTTTATCTAGGAAGAGCAGGGCAGGTAATGTGTAAGGATATATGTGCTGTTTGTTTAGATCCATAGTAGGAAGCTAATTCCTAAGCAGAAGCTCTGCTATGAAGCAGCGAGAGAGGGAGACAGACTGATTTGCTATAGGAATATCATTAATTTATTTATTTTAATGACATTCCCTGTCTTTTGTTTTATGTGTAAAAAAGAAAATTGTGACTTTCTTCAAAGTCCATCTGTCCGAGATCCTTCATTGTTATTGATTTTCATTCAGCTCCTTCCAGCTTCTCTATGAGTTGATGGCATTCAAGGGCCAAAGCTTTGTGATATATTTCTTGTGGTTTTACCAATGCCGTACAGAGCCTCATCTCTTCTCTAGTTCCTGATTGTGGCTAGCCTGAGGATGGAAAACTAAGCTGCACTGAAGCATTTCAATATCCTATTCTACTGCAAACTCACATTAAATTTGCTATTCTCTTTGAACTCAGCAGAAAAACCCTGACTGACATGAACTGAGTATTTGTGTTTCTGATGACATTACTGCTTGTCTGGTATAGCAGTCCCCATGGCCGCCGAGAGTGAAAAGTAGCTGAGGCAGTTTCTCAGAGGTCGGGAATACTAAGAGCCCAGTTAATTCACCCTCTAACTAGTCTGCCATCCTCTTCCTCTGTTCTTTTCAACTTGTTCTAACCTGTTGGTACCTCTGCCACTGTGTCTTAGGTCTGTGCTGAATTGTCAGTAAGCACGTGAAGAGGGGGATGGAGGTGACTGTTGGGCATGAAGGGGGCAGCGGGGAAGCAAATATTTTGTTTGCCCAAGAGTGGGAAAGTGGACTCAATGAACCTGGCTATTTCTCTGAATATAGATGTTGCAGAGGATTTTCTGGAAGAGACAGGCATCCTGCCTCCAAAAATAACTTGTGCCTGATCTTTCGAAACCCTTCGTAATGTACCTTGCCAGTTATATGTTGCTGAGCAGGAGGGTTGAGAGGATTATTTCAGCTGTGGTAATCAGTTTACACCTTGAACCGCAAGATTGGATTACTTTTGGTATTTAATTTTGAAATATTTCCCCCAGATGTACTGTACCTTTGCATGTTTCCCGGATGAATTTCATGTTGTTATTTCCTGCTCTTATTTCTAAGCTTTCTCAGGTCCTCTGTGTTATTTCTCTGTCTTCACTTATGTTTGCAACACTTCCTAATTTAGTATCATCTGCAAATTTAATTATTATATCAGTTCTTTATATCACCTGATCAGTGGTTTTAAAATATTACTTAAATATTAAAAACTTGAGTTTAACATAGTCTCAGCAAGTTTCCCAAGGGGCAGTTCCCTCAAATCATTTATTCTTGGGGGTTTGTGTATGGTTAGTGTATATGACACTCTGGATGTGCCTAAGACTACTCAATAGAAATTGCTGAGGTCAATGAATGCTTTCTTTGCTCAGAAAGACTTCGTCTACAGACATCTCAAAGGTATGAAATAGCATAAAGGGGGAGTGGGGGCACGGCTGTACAATTGAACATGTGGGTTTTTCTATGGAAAGCCTCTAGCAAAGTGAATTCAAAGCTGTCACAAACATACTTCGTGTCATAGGTGAAAACATAAAGACTACAGTAGGAAAAGACAACTCAGATAGTCCAAACAAGCCTGATAGTTCTTTTAAGGAGCAGGAATAGTGAAAGAAGTAGTAAAGAAAGAGGACCAAGGGCAGTGTTTTGTGGTGCTCTAAAATGGTGTTTTGAACTTGATTTACAGTAAGTGGAAACCAAGGAGCTGAGAAGGAAGAGCATGAAAAGAGAAAAATATTTGAAATGGCCATTGAAACAAAGGGAGTGGGAAAGCTGTGAGACCAAACACAAAAAGATATGTTGAAGTAGCTGAGGCAGCAGATGACTAATGTATGAACTCTGAGCAGTAGAATAAAGAAAAGTCTGAATTTGTAAAGTTTTTAGACCCAGTTTTATGCTAGCATTTAAACAGACATAGCTGAATATTTCAGGTGACTTTCATGAAATGATTTACTAACATGTAATGTATCGTACATTGATTCATTTTTTTTTAAATGTAGCTGCTTCGCAGCTTAGTAAGAGCTTGTCTGGCAAGTTCCTTGTGCAACCTCTTTGTTACTGCTTCATGCAACCTCACGGTTCTTGCAGGTTATTTTTTCCTGTATTTGTTTGACTTCAGTGGAGATTCCTTACTGGGCTGACATGTCTTTATGAATTGCTTGCTCCTCCTTACCTTTTGTGATTGCCTACGTTCTTACTACAGAAGAAAGATCATAATGAGATATTTTGTTTACTGTTTTTCTTTTTATACAACACAAGTTGTTTCTTGCATTCTGAGAGGCGTTTTTATTTAGTGGCTTTTAGATTATTATTTAATAGCTATATCGCCAGTATAATGGATCACTTTGTATTTTAGATACTTTATTAGGCCTAATCGTGAACCAGGTGCTAGGTGCTGAGCAAACACTAAGTGAAAGTGTGGGCTTTGTCCCAGTGAATTTGCAGCTTATTGAGTGTCATCGCGGGTTCTGCTGTTCTGCTGTTTGGATATTTTGAGCGTCGTTAGTGTTCTAAAACATAGTCTTCACCAAACTGGAGATTTTAATGAATATGCTTTGGCATAATGAAACTGGAAAGGTTAGGTGGGTTCCCCGATTGTGTTTTTAAACCAAAGTCTAATTTCCAAGACCACGGGAAAGAGATGGTCAGATAGCAGTTAAACCAAATGGTCCTGTTTGTATGAGAGCTTGTCATGATGCCCAAAGATTTTTGTTAAGGGTATTCAGCATTCACACAGTCAAACTACAAGCATCTAGCCTGCGTGTGTAAGCTAGGTGTCTAGGCTCTTCATACACTCAATAGATAGGCGCCTAAACCTTTCATGGTCCTCTGGAAGTTCCACTTTCATGTAAACCTCCTAGCTTTGGGACCTACGGGAAGGCTATCACTGTCCTACTGTGTAGCCACAGTGCTGTCTCCAAGCAGGGGTCTGAACAGGCAGAGTCTCAGTAGTGAACAATTATATTTATTTTTTTAAGAGGTGTATCACTGAATCTAGAGCAATCGTCCGCCGCTGTAATCACAGCTACGCTTAGGAATCAGTTTTGTTGGGAGAGGGTCAGAGAGGAAAGATCAGCTTGTAGTTTACACAGAAAAAGAGACTGTGTTGGAGAGGGTCAGATCAGGAGCTTGTCTGTAAATGAAAGCCCTGCCCTCGCTAGGCTACAGTCCAGAGGGGGGAAAAAAAAATGGCTCAGTGCAGTTCTCTGGGAACCTCACTTATTAGGCAATTTTAATATAGCTGTAACAAGCTCCCTTTAAGCCAGACCTTGGGTAAGGCCTTAGAAATGCTCAGCTGTGCCATGTGGCTTGTAACAAATATCACAAAGTATTGATTTATTCCATAACCACTCCCTGCCATGTGTTATGTAAATAACGATGTTTGATAGAGTGTGTGGTTCTTCGTGCCGTAATGCATAGATCTTGGGGAGGTCTTGAGTCAAAAGATGAAAGGCCAACTGCCTCCAGTTGTCCTCAGGATGTGTGCATGACACTGCAGCTGCACACACATGCACCAAGCCCTTCCCTTTTGAGTGCATTTTATAATGATGATTTTAATGTTTTATCTGGTTCTGATCTGGGTGGGTATAATCTTCTAATTACATAACTTTGAATTTTCTCAGGTTGTCTCCATCTTGAACACTGTTAGTAATTCTCCACTGGAGAACTAAAATCGCAGTGCTTTCACTGCATATGCTCATATCTATACAGATTTAACCTAGAAAAAAACACGCAATCTGAAAACACCACTAATTGTACTTAGCTTGTAGGTTGCAGAGCAGCCTTGCTCTGTTTTCCCACAGCCAAGAGAAGGCCTCAAGGCCAAAATGTCACCTCAGATTTCTTTTGATCTCAACTTATATTTTATTAACCCTTTTAACTTCACTGAGGGCGTGCAAGGAAACATGTATATTCCCTTTCATTTAAAACCAGCATTGTCCTTACATCTTGCGTGCAAATGTATGGACAGTTTTTCGTACAAAGGATTATTTAGATGTAATCTATATGCCTTGTGAGTTACAGATAAGAAGGGGCGGGCAGCATTTATTCTGCAATGTTTGATTTATTCCCCTTTTATTTTCTCTCTTTAACTCCATCCAAAATATTTCTGAGAGTCTTAGTGAAATATAATACTAGAAGCCTTTAATAGCACCTTTTCATCTCACAATTGCAGAGTGCTTTTCAGGGCTTAATTAAATTTTACAGCGCGCCTTTCAGGTGAGTGTAATTTGAATGCATCCATTCCTGTTTGTGAGGAAACTGAGGCAGGGAGTGGTGATTAACTCAAGGCTGTGAGCCAAATAAAATGTCAGAGTGAGAATTATGGCCCAGGAGATTTGATTAGTATCATATAATTCCAGCACGATTTGGTTCTTAAAGATTTCATCAAATAGACAACACAAACGATGGCAGCCTGATCTGGCAGAGGAGCCAAATAGCTTCTCCAGACTCTTCCTTTCCTGAGCCTTTCTGATGACTAGTGGTTTATGCCTCAGTCCAGTTTTTGGGGCCTCTCAAATCTTTGGGCATGCCAGATGTTTGCTCAGCCCTCCAACAGGATCAGAAGAAAACGAGTGGATGGTTACATTCTACCTCCATCATCTTCCCAGCATATGACATCGGCCTTTCATTCCTTTCCACTGGCAGTCCTGTTAGGGTGAGATCTGAATGCATCCATCAACTCCTAAAGCCGTGGTCTTCTGCAAGATAAACTCTGTAACGTTAGTTGCAAAAGGCATGGGGCTCCTTGCCTGGTCCTTGCTAGTTGTGAAGGGGGAGTTTTTCATCCCTCTTCTCACTGAAAAGTATTGAAAGCAGCCTGTCCTCTTCTGCAGGTAGGCAGGTGGAAGGGAAGAAGGCTGCTGGGAGGAAAGTGTTCATTTACTCTGCACATTTATCTTACGAAGATCCTTTATAGATTCAATCAGCAGCGGCTAGTACCCAAACACGGTTACAGATGATGCTGTAGGATAGGCCATAAAGCATCATACAGGAGTGGATTAGGAAAGTGGGAAGATATACCTTCTGAGCCCTTGGTGATCACGGGTTGAAAATCATACCTGCTTTGACCAGAGCCTGACTGTGAGGGGGATGGAGCTCTGTCTTTCATGCATGCCTGGCTCCCCACTCTGTGCTCCTCTCTGCAGAGGGGATGGTATTATCTAGCCTGTCTGGCAGACGTGGAACTGATGTACACTGGAATTTAAAAAGTGGGGTATGGCCATTTCTTTGAAGGCATGTGAAACAAGACAGAAATCAAGCACGTGAGAGATCACACAGATACAGCGTGCAGGCTGAGAGTGCCCTTCCCTTTGTACCAGCCATGATGATGTGAAAAGGTCTTCTGGCTGTGAGACAGACTCATAACAAGCAGAGCAGTAGTTTTAATGAGTTAAGGAATCCATCTTTGGGAAATCAGTGGTGTGAATTAACTTTTCATTCTCTCAGCAGAGAAGCCAAAGATTGAATGGCGTTCCTTTGTCACGAGAAACTGGGCTCAGAGCTAGAGGAAAGATAGAGAACACTCTGCGCAAGCACTACCGCATCTGGGCTTTCCAAAGCCTGAGCAGGACTTAGTAATCACGATGTCCCTCCAGGTAGGGTATGCAATGTGGTAACACAGAATGTTTTCAGTGTGCTGTAAGACAGTCGGTCTGTAGCCACTAGGCAGGTATAACGGAGGCAAAGAGAAGTTTTCTATTTACAGCGTTGCCAGCCTGGTCACTTACCTGAGAGTGAAATGGCTCCTCACAGTCCTGCAGAGGCCAATCTTCCATTGCCGTTTTATGAAACAGGCACTGCGTGATTTGTCTTTTTATCAGAATAATATAATCAGAGTGCAAATGAGGCCGTGCAATTGCTGAACAGTTTTTGCCACTTACTCTTGATCATCTTTCCAATACCTTTCTTTTCTCCTTCACGCTGACCTCTTCTAATAGTGAAGCCAACAGCTGTGGCCACGTGCACAGGACATACTTTGACAGCAGCAGGACTCAGCTGACAGACTCTGGAATATATTATTTCAGCAGCGTCATCTGGGTCTGTAGCTGGCTCTTCTATAACTGTATTGAAGGGTGAAGGCCTTGGTTTTTTTTATCCTTTTCATCTTCTTTCCACTACACCAGCATTGCAGAGGGACCCTATAGTATGCGTAGGAAAATGGGCCTTGGGGACAGGCTTTACTTCAGGGTTAGAAACCCAGCTTTTTTTAATTTACAAGTGTTCGGTTGTGTGTAAATCTGTTTCACTACCCTAACTTCACATCAAAGTATTTGAGCTGTGCTGTACTTGATGAGAGCAAGAGTGCATGTTTGTCATTGCATAAGCAAAACAGAAACTACCTTCAGGAGCAGGGAGACAGAGACTCGAGCACAGCGCACCTTAGAGGATTTGCTGCTAATTTCAATGATAGAAGGGGTTTTTTTTCACATTATTAGCATTCCTCCACATTAAAACCTCTGCAACAAACACCATTTTGAACCTCACTTACGACTGAGGGTATTTCATAAGGGTGCTTAGGCTCCTTTGAAACCTCTGCGTGGGGTTGAACTAGTGACTTGGGAGACTCGAGGCCACCAGGAAGGCATGCGGAAAGTGCCCAGGAGCCTAATTAGCCTCTCACAGAGCACAGGCCAGTCCCATTGACCCCAGCGCCTGAACCCCTCAGCTGTCAGGAGAGCCATGGCAAGGAGTCAGTTGTGTGCATCAGGAGGAATTTCTGCTGATCCTCTGCTGGGTAAAGCAAGAGAAACTCCCTGTGAGCAGAGAGAGCGCCCTGGAGATCAGGATGCATCCCAGCTCTTCGGTGAGAATGATTCCAGAGAGGTGTTTACATGTTTAGTTTTCAGGAAGATTAGCTGCACCTTTCATTTGTCCTTTGAAGATTATTCTTGCTCTGTAAAAAGATATAAAAATGGCAAATCAGTGCACAGGCACATACAAAAAAGAAGAAAATACAAGGTTATGGGAAGAAGCTGAGATTCTATCTGGTTTATTGAATGATCCTGGAATACAGTAACAAGGGGACAGTCGCATGCTTAATCATCTCACTCTTACAAGTGGAAATGATGCTTGACAACGGAGTGCACTGATACGAATGTAAGAGTTGGGGAAAGAGAAAAAAAAACTAAGGAACAAAATAAGCATAAAATGTAAACAAAATTCTGCTAGGAGTATTTGTAGTGACAGATGCTTTGGTAGATAGGGAAAAAAATATATTCCTTTCTCCTAAAGGGAAATAGGTGGAAGTCCATCAAATAAACTTTGTCCTGGCATATTTTATTTTTGCATGGAGGAAGAGGAAAAGATCCTTTTTGATGTGGCCTTTTTTTTTTTCCTTCTGTTTTTTCCTTTTCTGCCATACCAGAAAAAAGATCATGGAAGATAAGCCAGGCAAAAGAAAAAAAAAGGGGGGTGGCGGGGAGAAGGGGGGGGAGAAGGTTACTCTGAGTATCAGAGAGGGGGCTAATTGTCAAGGTTATATCTCCAAAGATGACTGATGTGAGCCTGGGTTTTTCTGTCAGCCTGTCACAAAGCAGGAATGTTTAATGTTCTCATTATTGGTTACGCTGTTGTGTATATTTCTCTGTCAGCACTGCGGACCCATCTGAACTGCCAAGGCACTTCAAAGCCCTGCAGGTCATTTATCATCCTCCTGACGCTGCGAATGTTCAGCCTCAGCTGAGTGCCAGGGATTTGTTATGACTTGAGAGCCAGCTGACAGACAGGTCTGCTGCAAAAAGGATTCCTTTTTGTCACACTGCGAAAACATCAATGTTCCTATAATGGCCTACAACTGTCGAAGGGGACTGCCACCTGACAGTTGTGTGGTCTCACTAATTTGCAGCCCGGTGACTTGTTTCCTTGAGTTTAGATTCAGTTACGGTGTCACATGCAAACAGGTCACCATCTGTCGTCCTGTGCCGGGGGCACATGGTAGGGGGTGGAGAGAGAGAGAGGAGGAAAAGATGAAGTGGCAAACTGGGGGTGGGGGAGATGCGAGGGGAAAAAAAGAAACGGCTATGCAAATCAAAGCCATGTCTTTATTTCAGATTCTTGCTTTCTGAATGTTTCTAGTCCACCACAATGTGAATCTCTGAAAGTTGTGATGAAAATCGAGGCAGGGAAAGAAAGGACCTTGCAAACAGCCAGAGCTAGTGAGAGAGAAGCGGGGGGGGGGGGGGAGAGAGAGAGAAATATCAGGGCTTTGTTTCCTTTCCCAGGCCATGACATGATTAATCGTTTTCTTCTGATCTAATTTTGGAACATGAAAAACAGCACATTTGTCTTGAAGAAAAATGATGTGCCGTACTGCGCAGATGGAAATTTCGAGCAATGAAAAAGATTAAAGTGAAATTCCACTCCTTAGACCTAATCATGAGTTGTAGATTATTCTGTCGTTCTAACCAGATGGTAGGCTTGATTCCACAACCCCCTTCTTATATTAATGAATACTAGACTGTTATATTTGACTTAGGTAAGTGAAATGTCTATCAAGCCTAATGGACTGCCAGCCAGCATAACACATGTTGTACCACTGAGGGTCCTTGCTGCATTTTTCATGTTTTATACTAATGTAGAACATTTTGTTTCCTACTGTTTTCCATCATTGTCACTGTTTGCTAAATATTTTCACATGTAGAGGGAAAAAAGTAAAAAACTTGTGTCCAGAGCTAATTTCCTCACGTTGGTTGCAGCTATAATTCTACAAGTAAAACAGTCACCCGAAGCAATCCATACAAGAACTCAATAGTAACTTGATTAAGTTCCCAGTCAACAAGACTGCACTAGGCTGTATGTTAACAAACCTAATTATAGGCAGCATGGTGATAAATTGTGCAGGGTGCGTGTAGCACATCTCTGAGGTCATGTCTAGAAAAGAAGTTTTGCCCCAGGGGACAGGGATGGGGTGTCATTTCTAAATAAAGTAAACACAGGTTCACTGATGTTTCCCATTGGATTGCCTTCCGCTTTCTGACGAACGTTTTTCGAGCAGGGGTGTCCCAAGAGGTCCTCACGAGAACGGAAGAGCGGAGGGGCTGGGGGATTCTCTTTAACCTTTCCAACTGTGCAGTCCTGTGACCACCGTGTAATTTCTACTACGCCTGGGCTTGTCAGAGTCACGGGTACTGGTAATCATATGTTAGGATGGATGCCACCACTTGTGCTCAGAAACCATGTTATCATTTTCAGTATTTAGCCGAACAAAATAATACTTGTCACGTGTGCTGAATGTGAGAGCGGGGTGGGACCTCTTCCTTGTACATAAAGTAAAAGGTAAAAATCTCTGGTTTCTCCTGTTGAAAAAGCAACAGTTGGGCCTTTGTTGCATCCAGTATGTGCGCGAGTGCCTGCCCGCGGTTCTGTCGGGGAGCACGCCACCAGGTAGAGGAAGCGTGCGTGCACAGTGCTAAATTTAGACATTGAAAGAATCAACAGGATGCATGGATCGAGTTACTCTGCCTAGGAAAGAACAAGTCCAGAAACTTGAGTAAGCAGGCAACAGTTGTCCAAAGCTGGACTTGCTAAAGTGTGATAGATACAGTAAAGTTGTAAATGTTCATTTAGGCTGAACAAATCCTGGTAAAGAAAAGCAAGCACCAAAGTACGCCTCCTAACTGAGTAACTAGGATATTTACATTTGAAGAGGAAAATCTTTTTTATAATGGAATGAATTTAAAGCTTACATCATTGCTTTACTTATTTTATTCTCAGTTTTTAAAAACTATTTCTTAAGGTTAAAGTACCGAACTCTGAAGGACGTGCCTTCCTCAGCGGAACAGCCATTGATGTTAACTGCTGAATAAAGACTTTTGGACTGCGCCATAGAATAAACTCCAAGTGGCCCTCCAGTGTGAGTACCCTGCACTTGGGACCCTCTTTGTTGACAGTTTTCCCTTTTTCTCATACACGTAACGTTTTCTGAAAGGCTGAGGTGAGGAAGTCCTGAGCAGAATGTCTATGTTTTGCTCATTGTATCTTGCCCACGCCAAAAGCAAACAAATTGAAAGGCTTAAATTAGTATGCCACAGAACATTTTTCTTTGTGATTAATTTTAATTACAAAAAATATTTTTTGTATTTGTAGCGATTGGATCTGTCCAAGAATACAAGCTAAAATACCAAGATGCTTTCACCACATTTCTGTTATGGTTGGATTTAGACTCTGTCTTAGCCCTCCTTAAAGCTTGCTCTCATGGGATTAAAAATTATCATTGGTGAGAATCCCTATGCAAAGAGTTGCACGGCAATTTTTTTTCAATTTGTTTAGGACAAAACTCCCACTTACCCTGCGTTTACTGAGAGCTCTACAGAGTAAGTTACCCCTTAAAATGATCTGTGCAGATTACCAGTCTGTGTAGTTCATGTCCTCTGGGGAAAACTGGCTTTTTGCAGTGTTGCTTCTCTTCTGCGCAGGGCGTGTGGAGCTGAGTTGGCAGTGAAGGGAAAGTAATTTGTTCCTGACAAGGGCCAGTAGCAGACTATTTCTTCACTGGAAGAAAGTGACAATCAAGCAGGAAATTGCGATTGCAGTTCCTTACTTGAACTGATCTTTCTTAGGAGCTGGTAGACATATCTTAACTTAGCCTTTAGCTTGTTTTCCTCAGTCTCACGGTTTTGCTTTCCGTGAAATGTCAAGGGCCTTGAATTCCTGCAGTGTTTACAGTATGGCCTGTGGAATTCGTGGCTTGCTCAGCGTGTCACAGCTTTACAATTTTATCTTGAAAGTAACGCAGGAAAGGCGGGCATTGCTCTTCCCCTGGCAGCATTTCCCCAGAAAGACTGCGGCTTGGGGAGGGGACTTGGACCCACTGAGGAAGAGGATAACACACCTGAAAGGGAGAGCAAGCTGTCTTTTGTTGTTGAATCCCTGCTAAGCCAACTCATTTCCAAACACAGGGAGGGATGGATGGATGGCTATGCTATAGCAATATGCAAGTCTCAGAAAGCACTTGTCTTCCTGGAAGAGGCTGTGCTGCCATTCAGAGAGACCTGGCCAGGCTGGAGAGCTGGGCCAAGGGGAACCTCATGAAATCCAACAAGAGCAAGTGTAGGGTCCTGCCCCTGGGGAGGAACAACCCCATGCACCAGCACATGTTGGGGGCTGACCTGCTGTAGAGCAGCTCTGCTGAGAAGGCCCCGGCAGTGCTGGCGGGCAGCAGGGTGACCATGAGCCAGCAACGTGCCCTTGTGGGCAAGAAGGCCAGCGGTGTCCTGGGGTGCATTGAAAGGAGGGTGGCCAGCAGGTCAAGGGAGGTTATCCTCCCCTTCTACTCTGCCCTAGTGAGGCCACATCCGGAGTGCTGTGCCCAGGGAACTGCTGGAGAGAGTCCAGCTGAGAGCTACAAAGGTGATCAGGGGCCTGGAGCATCTTTGTTATGAGACCTGGGCTTGTTCAGCCTGGAGAAGAGAAGACTGAGGGGGGATCTTATCAGTGCTTATAAATATCTGAAGGGTGGGTGTCAAGAGGATGGGGCCGGACTCTTTTCAGCGGTGCCCAACGACAGGCCAAGGGGCAATGGGTATGAGTTGGAACACGGGAAGTTCCGCCTGAACATGAGAAGAACCTTCTTTCCCGTGAGGGTGCCAGAGCAGTGGAACAGGCTGCCCAGAGAGGCTGTGGAGTCTCCTTCCCTGGAGACATTCAAACCCGCCTGGACGCGGTGCTGTGCCCCCTGCTCTGGGTGTGCCTGCTCGAGCAGGGGGGTTGGACGGGATGATCTCCAGAAGTGCCTTCCAACCCCCGCCATTCTGGGATTCTGTGAAGAGCGTATTACAGCCTTTCTGTTCTGCAGTGGGTTACCACCCTGCTGTAACTTTGACTGATGGCAAGTGATGGGAACAGGAAATAAAGGTCCACAGTCTGTGCTCAGTAACACTGCCCAGGAGGGCAGGACCTCAACCGCATGGAACATCTATACAGATTTGGAAGAGGTTACCTAAAGCAGGGGCAGCAAGATGTTTGCCGGTTTCCATGTGTCCAAACTCTGCATGAGTGCTGAGAGCTGGGATGCTCGTACTCATGTTTCAAATCAGTATGCCGACACAGGTCTCACGGCTCTGAATCAACCCGATGTTAACTTTCTGAAAATAAGAATCGATGGCTCCTAGAATTTCTTATAAGAGGATCACTTACTCACATGGTGGATGCCCTTCTAAAATCCTAGGCCATCCAAAGGTGGCTTTTGCACACTACCTCCACACACCCTATCCCTCTTGGTAGTCTGCCTTACTTCCGAGAAAATGACTCTATTCAACCTTCTGACCCCAGGCTCAGATCATCGGATGCCAAAGCCATTCCCCCCAGGCAAAGTGGCTCCCTCTGGTGGGACTGGGGGCAAGGGAGGAAGGAACATGCTCTTTCTCATCTGAACTGCAAAATCATCGCTTACAATAGCTCTCATGAGAGGTGTGACCAGTCTTTTTTTTTTTTTTTTTTTCCCAAATGTTTATTTCCATTTTACACATATTCCCAACTTCCCGTCCTCCATGCAATCTTCTCGCTTTTGTACCCAGTAACTTTCATCAGTTTGTTTCTTTCCTTTCAGATGTGCTAAAGGCACAGCAGAAGTTGATACAATCTAATACAAACTTCCCTGTTTGCTGTATCATAAAATGTAGTGCCTGGTGTGTTCATTCCCCTCCTGTCATCAAGTGCCAACTTCAGCAGTGCTTAGTACCTCCAGGTTCTTCCTGCTGTCATTTTCACTTCCCCCCGAGGACTAAACATTTAAAAACTGAGAAATCCTAACTGAGATCCTAAGTAACACTTGAACCACGCTGATCTTGGGTAAACAGTTCCCAGAGTGTTACCATTCCTGATGTTGAAAGAGCAGGTCAGTGAAAGAAGAGAATGTGCATACAAATTCTCGGTAATCAGGCAGCCAGCTAATTTCTAAATATTGAAAGATTCCTTTAGAAGCCGTTAATTTTGTTTATGTTTAAGCTGACACACAAGTTAATGAGCTTACCATTTACTCATTAAAGACTTTTATGCAATTTTTAATAGGAGCTAATGGTTTAGGGTTTAAGTTAGGGAGAGGAACAAAAAAAGTAAATGTGGGTGCTATTTTTTGTCTATTTCCTTATATAAGTATTTATATATTTAAACTTTGCTTCATTAAACTGCTTTTTGCAATTTACCCAGCAGACAAGAGGAAAGACTACCCATCACCCTTTGGACAGAACTTTTTTTGCCCCAACACGTGCCGATGTGGGAGGTGATATCAGGTGCTGAAGAAACACCTGATCTTTTGTTGGCCAGAAGCCAGCCTTTCAGCATAAGAGTGGGTGTATATTTTAATTGAAAGGTAAAAGCTAGGTCTTCAGTAAGTAGCAGCATTTCTTGCTTAAACAGGGCTTTAGACTGTCATCTCCTTCCAAAGCATAGGTTGGGTTGTGACAGGGTGCTATTTGGCCTTAATGGCTTTGGTGAGGCTCACCTGGGACCCCTGCCCACAACCCTTCCCTGCAGGTCCAGGAGCCCCATTTCAGCTCAGCCTTGGGCACCCAGCTGTCCCTGAAGCCAAGTTATAGATGCCCCTGTGCCATCCATCTGCTGCTCTGGCTTGCTGGCTGGTTTTCTGGGGTGGACTCCAGACCCACCCTGTAAGGTAGCTTTGTCTCCTGCCCTGTGTCCTGAGTGGACCTTAGACCTGTGTCACAGACCTATTTCCAGCCTCCTGTCCTGGCTGGGCTCCCTGGAAGGATCCTGCACTTGACTGTTTATCTCGCCTTGTCCGGGACTGTCAATGGACCACATCACAACTACCAGTCGAGTCCCATCCTGTTCAGACAATGTGGGGCTGAACTCAGGTTACCCTCATTTTCCAGCTCGTTCTCTCCTTGGAGAAGCCCTGGTCTTGCTGCTCCCTGATGAGTGGCCCTTTTTAGGATTCAGGATCAATAAGTATGCAATGTAGCAGGAGAGCTCGCAGCCAGCCTTCCTTTAGTCAAGGTCTGGCCCCGTCCCAAGTTCCCTGCTCAAGAAAAACAGGGTCTGCTTGAACGTTGCACTGCTACGCATGGTACGACTCTGCTCAGGGCTCTTGCACCAAAGTTGAAGACTTCTTCTCAGGCCCATGAGCATGGGTTTTCAAGGGGCTGGGGACAAGTCCATTACTGATTCTACTTGATTTTGCACCTGTATAAGCAGTTCCTGCTTCAACACGTAATCTTTTTGTTTTGTTTGGGCACAGAACTCTTCAACCTGCTGTGCGACTTTGTGCAGATTTGAAATGGCCTCCCTGTCCCCATTTGTTAGTGGAACGGGTAGAGGTTCCCTGATGAAGTGCCAAATTTATACAGAAATTGAAATGTTCTTCTAGATGAGATGCTGTGTTCTGTAATCCTTAAGCAGAGCATAATTTCTTTGGGGATGTATAAAAATACACTGGTGTTGTGGTTTAGCCCCGGTCAGCAACTAAGCACCACACAGCCGCTCGCTCACTCCCCCACCCTTGTGGGATGGGGGAGAGAATCAGAAGGGCCAAAGTAAGAAAACTCATGGGTTGAGACAAGAACATTTTAATAATTAGAATAAAACAGCAATAATACTAATATAATGAAAAGGAAAATAATAAGCGAGAGAGAGATGAAACACTGGAAGAAGAGGGGGAAAAAAAAAAAAAAAAACAAAACCAAAACTAAACAACAAGTGCTGCAACCGCTCACCACCCGCCAACCGACGCTGCCGGTCCCCGAGCCGCGATCGCTGCCTCCCCCAGCCAATTTCCCCCAGTTAATATACTGGGCATGACGTCACATGATATGGAGTACCCTTTGGCCAATTCGAATCAGCTCTCCTGGTTGTATCCCCTCCCCTCCCGGCTTCTTGTGCACCTGGCAGAGCATGGGAAGCTAGAAAGTCCTTGACTAGTGTAAACACTACCCAGCAACAACTAAAACACCAGGGTGTTATCAACATTATTTACATACCAAGTCTAAAACACAGCACTATGCTAGCTACAGTGAAGAAAATCAACTATCCCAGCTAAAACCATGACAACTGGTATCTGAAAAAAACCTGTATTTCTAAATGAAACAGTTGAACATCTAGCCTGTATCCCAATTTCTGTTGTTGTTAAAGCTTTTTAGAAGCATATACTCACAGCATATTCCTACCAAATTTCTCAGAAAATTTGATAGAAGAATACTTGAAGAAAGGCTCCAGCATTATTGGTGACTAGCTAACATAAGCTGATAATAGCAGATGACTGTGGTGAAATACTGACATTTCCTTAGTCCTGCCTCTTTGTCTTTCTGGGGTGTTGGTTCTGAGAGCTCTTATTCATCAGTGGTTTTATCATGTTGCTAAAATTCATCCCCAGATTGATGTAAAGTTAATCGCAGAATTCTACTTTTACAGAGAATAGTAGCCACTGGAAATAAGGAAATCTTGCTTATCTCTATCCTGTGACATTAATGTTAATAAACTCTAACCCAGGTTGGTGTCAGGGGCAAGAAAATATAGGTCAGAACTGTGATTTATATGATCAACTATAGAATTTAAACACTAAGTTCTCATTAATCTCAATGACAATTATTTAGCTAAATCCCCATATCCTTTCAAAGATATGCCAGTGTTCTACTACTAATTTTGTCATGTTCATACATAGTGACAGATTTTGTAAAACTACTTTCATAAATGAACAAAACCCTAAAGTGCCATACTGATGAATATCAGTAAAAACTTAGAAGAGAACCTGATTAGATTTCCTGTGGTAGAAGTATATTATCAAACAAAATACAGGTTTTGAAATGCAACACCTCAAAAGAAATACAGTAGGCTGAAAATTCCCGTAATGAGAAATCCATAAGCCTAAATATTTGGTGTTTCTGATTTGCTCACTTCCTCAGGTTAATGTTTCTTCAACATGTTTCCAATTCTTTTTTTTTTTTCCAGCTGAATTGGTAGTTGTACTTTCAAAGGTGATGATTTGCAAATGATGATTTCCAGCCTACTGTATTCTGTGTATGGCAGAATGTCCATCAAGATGCCTGTAGGTGACATTAGTAGTGCAATCATTCAAAATGCAGACTGACAGCATTTCAATCAATTCACTTTTCAACACTAGACATCAAATATACATTGCAAACCCAGCACCTGCTCTACTTGTAGTGTGACATCAAATAGGTTAGCCTCAGGTCCTAAGACAGAGGCTGTCTCTTGAACTGCTACATTAAGAAGTGACTTTGGCAATGATACTCTTGGAGATTAACACTCCACCAAAACTGGCTCTCAACCTACAATACAATCTAATCCCTTTACTCCTTGTGTTTCTCTCTCTCGGCACAGCTCACAGGAGCTCTGTGTCTGCTAGATGAGTCAGTCACGGAGTCTGGCTCTTAACCTCGTACTGTAGAGACTCACGTTTACAGCAAAGTTGCAAGCCGAATGGCAGACTTACGCTTATAAAAATTTGCCCCATGTCTGAGCTCCTCGGGGTCAGCTTCCTCCCTTTGGTTACAGCTGCATTGCAGTATGCCCAGAGGCACCTTGGGCTGGCAAATTTTGCAACCCTGCATGCTGTCTTGGTGGGTGTATCAAAACAGCAGGGGAAGCACTAGGATAATGTCCAGCTCTTCTCACGCTGCTCTTGAGACGAAGAGCTCTAACTACTGCCATCCCAGGACTTTTTTGTCTTTTGCTGGGGATCAAGAACAGGTCAGTTAACGGTGCCCTTGTCAGTTCTCATTTCACTTTTGTACTTTAGGCTGAAGTAAGGTCTACTCCTTGACCCACAGCAACCTATGCTGTGTCTGCTGGATCTTCTGAGTCAGATCCATAATTCTCTTTAAATGAGAGGACAACTAGCTACAGCCAAACACCATGGAGGTGCCTGGGAAAGCAGCAGGCACTGGATGTGCCCGGGATTTCAAGTTCAGAGGAATAAAAAAAAAGGCCTGCCAGCACTCATAAACCTTAGAAGGATGGTGTGAATCCCCCTCCTTCTGTTCTGTTTGCTGTGAGGCTTTGGTGCTGATGGCATAAATCAGGAGGACGAACAACTGGGAGATGAATCAGGTGAAACAGTACTGGAAAGGCGCTGCCAGCTGGTCGTAACAGTGGCATACCCAAAGGCACGCAGACCAGCGTGCAGCACAGGTGCAGTTTGGGCTCTCTGAGGGGACCCTAGGAGGCAGGAGTGAGGACCCAGGTGTGACAGGTTTTTAAGGAGAGAGGTTTGATGTGGCCTATTTACTACATGCCTCACTGCTCACCCATGCTAGTGCTGTAAAAGGTGTGATCTTTTATGCCTACAGGGGCAACACCTGGTTCAGCCCTGATTCAATGCCAGGCACTAGGCAGGGTGGTGCTGATCGCATTAGCACACCAGTCCTACGGTCAGGGCTTGCAGGTTCGTGTTTCTTATACAGGGCAACATCTTCCTTGCAGCATGCGGAGTCAAACTGGGAACTGCTGGTCTCACCGTTACCCTCGAGCCCGCGGTGGGCAGGAGGTTTGTGTCCCCTCACCCTGCAGGAACCACCTGCGGTCACGTTCCTGGAGCGCCACAGAGGGCACTGCCCTGGTTCTCGCTGCCACTCTTGCCAAGAGACGCTCCGCATCAGGAACGCAAGTGCAGTGGGAGATATACATCCCACGGGGCACACAAAGAGGTTAACGTAGGGCCCAATAACCTTCACAGATGAATCAAACAGCTGAGTAGAAAAAGCTGTCATAAATATTTGCAGTCCTAGCAGAGTTAATGGAGGAAGAGGAATGCTGTCTTAGAAGATGATGCAGTAGGACGAGTAAATGGACAGACTTCAAGAAAGGTAGGAAACTGTATAGAGGTGGGAGAGATTATTCAGAGCTGCTTAACTCAGTGTCTCTGGGCTGGAGGGATGCTTTTCTCTCTGAGGAATGACTGAATCTCTTCCTAGTGGAAATATTGGGCTCTGGAGATAGACTGGATGCTGGTAAATCCCGGGTTAGGGCACAGTCCCTGCAGGCCTGCTCAGTCTGCTCTTCAGAACACTCATCGGCTGGTGCACTGTCAGCGTGCAGGCTCACAGATGGTAAAAGGATTCACAAGCCAGCCTGAGTGCTTGCTGGGGACACAGATGTGCTCTGAAGATTGCTTTGGTATTTATGTGAAATGACTGCTTTTTATTAAGAAGTGTTGAAACTAATAATAAATATTTATAAATTACTTTAGTGTATTAAATTGTTGACATAACACAAACACAAATATTTCTTAGGAAAGGGAATAAACATATAAAGCTACATTATTTTGTAAATGAATTCATTAGTATTTATTACAGGAAATTACAATCAATTATTAATCATTATGATGGCTTGCTTGGAGAATGGATATATTATTTTCACTATTATTAATAATTTCAATTACTAACTTTAAGTACTGGTGATTTCTTGCGCACACATCCCAGGGCAGTAATTTTAATACAGCATCTAAAATACACTTAGGGGTTTTGGTTTGGGTAGCTTTATAGTACAAAATAAATAGTTTAAAATAAAGTTAATTTCCTTGTTGCTAAGTGGAAATAGAAGCTCTGGGTGTCCCTTAATCAGTTACGACAGAGCTTGGGAGAGCTGGTTTATATTGTGCAGTAAGAAATGTATTTCTCCAAAGTCTTCTGCACCATAACTAAAATGCCAAGAAGCCAGGTTTCCCCCTGCTACTGATTTTTATGTCCTTTCTGCCATCAAACATAGTCTGTATGCTCAAAAGCCTGCTGCCCTTACACCTACTGTATTAAACTGGTCTAACAAAAACATATTGCCCCAAAAATGTCTGTAGATTACGATCGTCTTGCTGTTGGACCTATAATTATCCCTGATGCTAACCTGGTTGCCCCTACTACAGTCTTGTAGATCTCCAGTAATTAGACCTATTACACAATATTCAGACGATCTATTTTCAGGTATCTTTATTTGTCAAAGCAGATGCATAACCTGAATGTAGTTTTTTTCGCTTGTCACCACAGGTCTTCACATCCCCAAATCTGTGCTGTAGTTCTCTTCCCACGTGCCCTGCTCTAGCACTTCTGTGCTCTGATCTCTCGGGTTGCTACTCCCGACTTAGCTACCTGACAGATGTGCTGTGCTTGGGACACACACGCTCTCATGTAGAGATGTACATTTGCACTTCTCAATGACCACAATTACCTTTGCACCCAGTATCTTGGTAGAAATGGGAGTGCCTGGCCAACCATACCTCTGGCCACCCCACCCTCTCCTGTGGAACTGCAATGTCCCCCAAATGCCAGTTGTCCTTCCAGTCTCCCACAGGCCCCCTGCTGATGGGAGCAACGGCAGCGAGGAGTTGTTGCCATCCCTTCAGTGCCCAGGCAATCAGCATACAACCCATAGCCAAAGTGAATGAAGGTGCTAATGAGGACACCTGGATGGATTTGGTGGTGATATTCAGCTGTTGAGACAATCACCAGGCTATAAAAGCATTGAGGTGGATTAACTGAGCATTTTGCTCCATACTGAGGAGCAAAGGCATTGTCTGTGCATGGTAGGGTTGCTTTATGGTACCTCGTAAAGTGCTTTATGCTAGAGCGAAGCATAGTTATTCTAGTTTTACTGGAAGCGGGATTTAAAAATACGTGTAATTAAATTTTTATGCATTCTTCTGTGAGTTGCTAAATAACTTCAGTGCTACTAAATGAATAGATTGTAGGTGTTGTGAGTAGGTTTGGCTATCTGGAGGGGGTGAGGGGAGGGATATTATAGTAGAGCTCTTTTTAGCTTTTTCATTTTTTTTTTCTTGTATTTTCAACACAGACGAATGAATTCTTTGTGAAAGTTGCTGCATGGACAACTCATGTTTATCTTCAAGTGCTGGAGGAACAGCATTGGATTCCCCTGCCTTGTTTCACCTCTTAGGCTGGTCACTTGTGTGTGTCTCACACGTAAGGAGCTCTGTTTGATTGCTACCCTACTTTTCTGTGGAGACTCTCTAAGGTAAGTGTTTGCCTTATAGGGGTTTCCCCCCCCCTTGTTTTTCTCTCATTAGGAGTGATTAGCCGTTGAGTCGGTATGACCAAGTCAGCTGATACAGATCAAACAATGCTGATGTGATACTAATAACTTGTATTAGCAAAAAGTGTGCAATTTTACTAATACTACCTGACTAATCATTTTGCACTGAAGTATTTTCTAAGCAGGAATATAGAAATAAGTTGCCTGGAATTTGCTGTATAAGGTCATGTGATGAATATGCATTGATTCAGCAGAACTGTTATTTTATGGATTCAGTTATTGTCATGCTTTTAGTTCTGATGTATTTACAGTAATGTTTTCCCTCTAGTAGGGCTTGACTGAGATGGGATACTTTGCCGCCCATTGTAACAATTAAATTTTTTTCCCCCCACATTTTAAAAAGTAATTTCTTGTTGCAAAGAACTTTGATACGCTCTGCGCAGATGGAAGACATTATAGAAGAATTCTGGTGCTGTCAGAATTGAGTGAATGCTAAAGCCCATAAGTTTTTATAGATAACTAAGTTTTTATATATAATATATATAATATATATAATATATTATATATTATAAGTTTTTTTTAGATAACTCACATTTAGAAATAATTTAACTTAGGCTGAATTTGTGCTGTTGTTGCTTGATGCAGTAGTGTTTGAAAGACTTGGTCGCAAACTGGAACCCTGCTGTGCTAGAAGCTGTATTGACACTGGACAAAAAGGTAGCTGCTGCTCTGAAGTGCTTTCAGGTTTCCCACAAACATTTAAGCAACTAAGTTAGAGATTCAGTTTGCTTGCTTTGGTGCTTGCTCCGGCTTTTTTGTTCTTCTCTGAATGATAATGAAGATTTATATTGAACGCGGATGTCGTTTTAATTGCCTAGCATACACCTAGGTGTTATCTGAAGTCTTCATCCACTGAAGTTAAGGAAAACCCTTCCCTTTACTCCTCTGCTCTGCAGCGAGTTCTATGTTCTTTGACTCTCTTCCTTCACGTTCTTAAACATACATACAAAAACCATGGTAAATCTGCACGAGGGCAAGTGCCACTGACCAGCAACTGCAATAAGTATATTTTAAGAGGGACACAGCCATCCTCAACCTGTTCTAGGCAATCTTTACCTGACCTCCAAAACCAGAACTACGGAATGTGGCATCTTCAAATAAGGCAAAAAAGTTGTGGCTGTTTCAGTGCTGATACTTACCTTGTGTGTATGATTGGTCTGTGACGTTGGAGGCAAAATTAGAAAACCAAAGTCATCAGTGATGTTCCAGAAGGGACTAAGCCTGCTCTGCTGGGACTGTTGAGCTTCACAAAAATATTGTATTCCTAGCATTCATCTGCTAAACATGATCTGAAGGTCATTTAAGGTCTGGAGCCGATAGAAATTTTTCTGTTTGCCTTGGGGGCAGAATTGGGTCTTAAATGATCTAAGACTTGACTTTGCCCAGAAAGGGGCCTACATTCACTTGCACGATTATTTGGTGTGAGCTAAATTTAAACTCTGTAGCCAGCTAATAAATTTAAAACAGTTTGTTTTTCCTAGCAACAGTACTTTAGCCAAGGTCTGTGAGATTCAGAAGGGGAAATGTGTGTGCGCGTATATATATAGTAGTAAAGCTTAACTTGTAGCTTTGAGTACTTTTGATATTAATTTGGTCGGTGTATAGATACTAATGTAAATAACTCCATAGGGTTTTTCCATCATGCATAAATGAGAGAAACACGTTTGCAGACATATTTTAGGTACTGAAAAAGATGAAATCTAAACAATCTAAAACTTCTGAAGTTGTTTTTTCCACTTTTTTGGAATATGAATAGCAAAGGTCAAAGGTGTTAGATGTATGCTTTCGCTCATCTCATTATAGTGTTAAATACTGACAAAGTAACTGAGTAAATTATTTAAGTATATACTCAACCCTAATTATTCTATGTTGTGGTCCAGTGAATTCAGAAAATGAATTCCACTGAGCAGATCTCTACTTGCAAAAGGTATAAATTTCGTTGGAGGATGCTGTATTTCCTTTATGGCCTGAAAATTACCCAGTGTTAGATAACGTTTTAGTCTCCTAATAAGTATTTTGCACTAACTTATCTATTTGGTTAAATGTTTTTCTATTAACATTGTAAAGCTTTTATCTCCTCTGTTAGCCACCAGGGTACATCTAGATCTGGTAGACCTACAGTCTTTTGCAATTAAAATGGCTTGGGTTTAGTGTCTTCTAAGTAGCTGTAGTGGCCCTAAGCATGCAAAGAAGGTGTAGAAAATGAAGCAATGGGGTGGGAGCTAAGGGGGAGGGGGAATGAAGTAATCAGATTAGAGAAGATGGATGGGGAAAACTGATATTAGTAGCGTTGGTTATACTACAATTGTATGTATACTTGATTCCAGTTGGTTGGGTATCTGATACAGTCAGTGTCATATCTGCGGGTGGAATCATAGAGGCAAAACAGTGTGTGCTCTGCCCTGAGGAACCTGCACTACAAAATATGTGTGTAATGGCCAAGGGAAGGAAAAGGAGGTAATGCTTACTTCTGCTGTCACTTGACGATTCACTCCTCTCTCTTAATTATATAAGTGTCTGTGAGAGCAGCTTTGATAAGTACTGGGCTGAAAATTAGCAGAGGATGCTTGAGGGTGCCTACAGTCTAGGAAAAAAAAGTGACAACTGTGATTTCCACTTGCACAAAAACAGCAGCGTTATCTTTTATAAAGGGCTGTATAAAAGGCAGAAGGGTCAGTTCCACAGCTGGCGTAAGCCAGCATGGCTCATTAACTTCAATGGAATTGAGTTGCTTGCTACCAGCTAAGGCCCCAAATGCCGCTCAGGTATTAGGACAATTTGTTTGATGTGCCCTTTGATCACGTAAGTCAAATTGCATGAGTCGTTACTCAGAGTGCAGAAGAACGTTGTGGTTTCAAAAATTGCTCGCTTCCCCAAGAAAATTCACTGAAATGTTTGCCCTAAGAATCCTGGAATAAAGTTAAGAAAGCATCAGAAGCCACAAACCTCTCCCCGAGGAAATTTATAGGAGGGAACTGATGCACAAGGGTGAAGCATATTCATGATGTGAGGGTCAATCTCATTCACCTTGTCTTGGCCCAAGTTTCTATCTGTTTTCTATGCCTGTGAATTCCCTGAAACTGCCACAAGTATAAACCAAATCCATTTTGGTCTGCAAGTCTTTTAGGCTTGGGTATGCTTGTTCTGTTTATTAATTTTGTGCTTTAGGTGAATTCATACAGATGGTGAAATAAGGCAAGAAGATTTATGTTTGTATTTATTGGGGGTCCTATTTTTCCCCTCCTGGCTGACATCAATAGGGTTGTGTGGTCTGTTCGTTCCATCAGAAAGTGCAGCCTGAGAAAGAATGGAGAGGGCCCTGATTGCAGTCCTGCCTTCAAACAGGTCACAGCTCCATTGTTCTGGAACAATAAAGGTTTTATAAACAAAGTCTGACTAGAAAGATTGTGAGTTATGACACTACAAAGAGTTTTGCTGAAGGCAAAAAAGAAACAGGGTAAGGCATAGAAAAACACTTACAAACGTTAAGTTAAATCCTAGGTCTTAAGTGAGACATTGATCCATTGACGTTGGAGGAACTGTGCTACCTTACAGTAGTGCTGAAGTTGGTCTGTTAGTGTTTACACCACACAGTGTATATGCTGTATAGCTAAAGTGAAAATAAATGTGTAGGCACAGAAGTACTTAAAAATCTGATTACTACTGACTTCAAAGGCATTGCTCGCATGCTTCAAGGTAGGCATATACTTAGGCTTCTTGTTGGGGACTTGAAAGAGGCTGTGGATGATGCTCTTCTACTTGCATTGCCTATCGCAGTCAATCTCACGTTACCTTAAGTTACTATTTCCAATGACCATCTGTCGCCTTTCGTCATAAATTTAGCACTGCCCCTACAAACTCTCCCATTGGCGAGGCCTGCTACAGTTACTCATAGGGGTAGCTTATGTGGAAGTATTTTTGCAACACTGGAACTTGCTCCTTTGAGGTGTCTTTTCACCACACAACATGCAGTACCTGGGGTAAAGCAATGCAAGTGAGTAATCGGTGCCGCTCTTGGTTGGGGTGGCACAAGTGAAGGATGCTCTGGGAAATACAGAGCACAAAGGGAAGCCTCTTGAATTCAAACAGCTGATGTGTTGAAGGCATTCAGACTTGTATATGTTTGAAATTAAACATAATTCTGCTCAGGTAATCTGGTTAACTTATCCCTTGCGCACAGATATTTGAATGGTCCCTTTATCTAGGTATTATTCAGTAGAGGGGAAATTATCAGCGTTTCAATCCATCCCACCAGAACCAAGAAACTTTCCCTCTTCAGACCTGTTCTGTAAATGTAATTTTTTTTTTCTCCTCCCTCTTAAAACTGTAGGTCTCTGAAAAAGCAAGCTCATATTACTTTGTTATATGAGCTGCTAAAGTTTTTAATTTTGGTTGCTGGTGCCCAGAGGACGAGTAATCAGTTCTTAAGCTAATCAGCCTTATGTTGTAGTGCATCAGTTTGAGGTTAGTGTTAAAAATCTGGCGTAAGTATTTGCAACCTTCCTGTGTTAGTGGAATGTAATGCTTTTCCATGCGAAGATCAACTTAACAAGCAGATTTAATCTGACACTGGGGGAAGAGGAGGAGGGGGGTCAGGGCAGAAGGGATTGAAACCCTCTGTGTACTAGAATTCCACCTCTATAGCTATGGCAAGCAATTTTTACCAAATAAAAGGTTTGGGATGTATTTCAGTAAAGCAGGTGGTCAAAATGCTAGGCAATAACAATTCAGAAATTGCTGCTTTTCTGCTCTTTTTTTAATGCATCTATAAAGAGCATCCAAGAAGGTTGTGTGCAACTATTTAGAAACGTCATAATTAACTGGCTGTCATTTGTTAATAGCAAAAGATTAAAACCTTGCTATTTTGGTTTGCTTTTTAAATAAATTTTAAATGGGTCTTGAACAAGATTTATTAGTATGATGTCTGTTTACTAAAGGTGCTGAGCAAGTTTTTAGACAAAAAGCAGGGAACTTGAACAGGACTTAAAAATAATTATTGTATTGTGCAGAAAAATACTGCGGTTCAAGCTTCTAGCTAGGTGAAGTTGAAGTCCAGAGTCACTTGGGATTACATTAGTTCCTAGTGAGAATGTGTTCACTGTTTTTTATCAAGAAACTAGACAAGAAACTAGATGCCAGAGTTTCTGCATCAGGCTTGTTTGGGGTGGGGAGTGGGGGGCATCCAGGTTTATCGAGCTCAATTTTGCATTCTGCGGCCTTAATCAGTCTGAAGCTAATTAGCAGCTTCCACACAATAAGGCCACAAGTCATTAATCATAGGAGATGAGAGCAGTCAGCCCCCCCGTCCTCGACATTTAAAGAAAAGTTTTCTCTCGCACTTTTTTTTGTGATAGGGCTTCAAAAGTCGCAAGATTGCTTTTCATGGTCAATAGTGTGTGAAGTATAAGCCATGTCTTGATGTGACAGACAAGGGACCACTGTTCAAGGACCCATTGGACCTTTTTTTTTTAAATGCTGTCCTCTAATAGAATGGAGTCAACTGATGACTTTATTTGCTTTGAGTTGAAGCATAGTTCAGCTGGGAATAAAAAAAAAAAGTTTTAACAAGTATGATTTTTGTTAAAGGGAAGTTTGAATTTTTTTTACAAAGCTGCTTAGTTCTTTTAAAAAGTTACAATCCTTTCTTATGTGCAGCTAATGAGGAATGAAAGTCCTTTCACATGCCTAATACAGTTTAGTGCAGTGTATCTTGAAAACTAATGCTAACAGCCACAGGCAAAGCACTAGGAAACCCTTGTAGGAAAAAAATAAAATTTCTTGAGGCTACTGATCAAACTTCTCCCAAACAATTTGGAGTAGTAAATTTAAATAAAAAGTTTGTTCTCTTAAGTGACACTGAGAATTAGATTATGCATTGTATTTTATTCTGTTTTCTCTGTGCAGATGTCTCTGTTACTCCCACCATAAAGGGATAAACATCTATAAATAACTAGATATGTTTGTGGAAACATTTTCTGTGAAGGAAATTCTGCTTCCTGTATCTTTTTTACTCTAATTTTTGTTTTTTGGGGGTGTGTGGGTGATATCTACGCCTGATGCACGTCTCTAGCAGGTCTTACTCCTTCGTGGTCCGTAGTGTGTCCCTATGCCTGTTGATAGCATCACTGTTTCAGGCTGAGAAAATTATTATGATATTACAGCCATTTAGAACTTCTGCCTTGGGACAGTCGGGGCGAGGAGGTGATTTTATAAGCGACAGAGATGTTCATATAGTCTCCTTCTATTAACCACTGAATTTCCAGTGTAAGTAAAACTGGTTTTTTGTAAGACAGGTTTTAGAAAGATTTCTTGAAGACCTAAGTGTATCTCTCAAGGTCTCCTGGTTATCTTATTGGCCTCCATGGATTTTGTTGTTTTACTTCAGGGATTACAGTAACACTGACAGCAGCTAATGGGCTTTTCTCTGTTCAACTGCCCAGGAGTTCCTTGTTCTAGCAGACACTATACCAAACTCTGGACCCATCCCTGTGCCTGGAGTCATCCCCTGCAGACTGGGGGTGGCCTCTAGCAGGTGTTACCTCAAGCACAAAGCTGTACAGCTTTGTACAGTACTGCACAGCACTGCCAGCAGCCTAGACACAGAGATCTATTGCTCCTGTATAAGCGGTTCCAGTTGTGCTTTGATTTGCTTACTTCCCCCATTTGTGGAGTCAAAATCATGTTGAAAGCCTGTTTGGTTTGGGGGTTTTGTTGTTGTTGTTTTGGCTTCTTTTCCTCTTATCAGTCTTTGAGATAAAAACTTTGAGTGAAAGTGAGGAAAGAAAAATCATAGTTGGGAGGCTCAATCAAATGAAATCAGAGTTCTGTCTCTGGAAGCTCAGCAAGCAGCTATCTATACCTATAATATGGCTGTATGTTGTGTGTGTTTGTCTGGATCACCAATGGATTTTGTCCTTGGATCACTCTTCTAATTCGGTAAGAGTGATGTCTCCAAGCTGTTTCATATCTTGTGCTTATTCTGAGATCCAGGAGTCTGTGGGGATCATCAGATGATCACTTTGGGTGATGGCAGGGAGGAGATTACCCCAATCACAAGACTGTGGTTGAAAAGATAACTCTAGATAAGACTTCAGAGTGAGAAGGCCTGTGTTTTGGGGCCAGAGTAGTATACCTTTATTTTGATATGTTTTTTCCTCCTGGGAGAAGGGTTGCGAAGCCCTGTGAAGTGCTACCTTTTCATTGTATTTTTGGTTCTTACCCGGCCCTCACCCCCCACCCCCCCCACCCTCTTGCATACTCCCATGCTCACTCCTTGCTTTCCAGTTCTCCACTTCTGAAATGTGAACCCAGTGACATTCCAGTTCACACCACACTTTCCATGCTGGCCCAAGTGGGCCTGGCAACTAGGCAAAATGGTTCATGCATCCCTAACAAAAAAGGCCCCATGCAGAAGCTTCAGCAAAAAAAACCTAGGGGCACTGAAAGAGCCATTACATTCCTCCTGTCATATCAGTGTAATTGTACGCATTTTGAAAAGTTTCACTAATATATCTTTAAACCACAGACCATAGCGCTGGTTATGGTCTATTGTATCAACTCATACATTTCAATGAGAGGGCATTTTCTTTCTTTTCCTCTTGTTGTAACACTTCGGGGGGGGAAAAATATGACAAGCATCCACACAAAAAATAATTGTAATGAAATCACCTTAAAGATTTGACTAAGCCCACACAAGCAGAGAGTTAAGACTGATATCCTGTCATTACCTCAGCTCATTACATCTTGGGGTTTTGTTACTCGTAGTCCGTAAGATCACCCACTGTCTGGAGAATCCTGTGCTACCTGGAAACAAGGGGAAGTGTTATGCTGTAGCTTTACCTCTGAAATTTCCTTGCTTTGCCAACTTTCCTCAGTGTTACCATAAAACAGTTTTTGGTGACTTATATGTATTAATGACATTAATTAAACTATCAGCACAGCTGAATGGGAGAAAATGTGTCTTCTGAACTTGTTTCTTGAATAGGAGTAAATGCCTCATTAATCTTAAGCATCAACCCAAGAACACTGTGTTTGTTAGATAGAATAATAAATGACTTTACAGGAAATACACAATAGCAGATGCTGGAATTCATCCATTCATTAGTCACTGTGCATAAATATCCCCTTATTTCCATGAAGAGACATTTAATGGAGAGCCAGTCTGACAAACATGCGCAAGCTTTCACTCACTCACTGAGAAAACGGAAGGGAGAAAATGTCATACAAATTTGCCTGCAGAACACAAAGCATCACGTACCTTATCATGTGTGCTTTTTCTGCTCCTCGCCTATCTTTCATCAGATTGAAATGTGCATTAGCAAAGGCAAAACTGTCAGGCAGGTTTTGGAAGCCCATAAGGCATTACAGTTATTTCTGCCTCTCGGTTACAAAGTCTGTTTCACTAGTGTGTCATCTTGGAGACAATCACCAACTTCACTCAGATTAATGCGGGCTCAAAGCCTCGTTCGGTGTCTGGTAAAGTCAAAGGAAGGCTATTTCCTTCAGAACCTTACAGGAAAATATTGTTGGGTTTGACTTTTAATCAGTGTCTCTCAAGATACTAAGAAACAAGCTTGTTTCAGTGAATAATAGTGTATTTCAAAAAAAAAAAAAGAGTTGTTCCCCACCCTACCACCCCTGCTTTCTGTCAACTTTAGTAAACTTGCATGTATTTTCTAGTATTGTAACATAACCGAGCCAATGAAGTACCTCTGGCAAACAGGTACATCTACACTTGTTCAAAAAAAGTAAAGCCTGTAACAGTAATTGTGTGGAGGGGAAAGCGAAATAATTGGTCAGAACTCCTGTTTTTCTCAGACTGTTGATTCCAGGCACAGGAATCTTAGATGTATTATGGGAGCACCTAAATAATTTGCTTGGTATGCTCCCTTGTTTCTCAATGCATGCCTTAATGAAATTTGACTAAAGGGTTACATTTTAGCATAATAGTTCTTAGAAAACCTTAACAGAGTGTTTGTAAGTCCTTTTGTGTTTGAGGTCTATCTGGTTTTTAAGGCTAAATTGACCAGAAAGACAAAACCTTGATTTATGAAACAATTTCTTAAGCTGGTGACTGCATTGTGTACCAAAGGTATCCATGTGCCATAACAGCACCCATCCTACCCAAGAAAACAAAAAATCTTCCATCTAAGTGTGCAGGTGCCTCGTGTCAATGTATTCTTCACTGGTGTCACAGTGTTTCATGCTAGAATACTAATCAGGGTGCTTGGCTTTTAGCCTGCACAGGCTTAGCCACATAACATAAGGGAGGACAAAGTTTAATTTCTTGTACTGGAAGTTTCCAAATAAGTATGGATTTGAAAAACTGCTATGCATGATTTGGTGAATCTTCGCATCTGAACTGAGAGCTTGGCAACACTTTATGATATTGTCACATCAAACACTTTGGAGCAAAAATTCAAGCTGGGTACTATGGTAACTTGGGAGGCAGTGCTTGTTTTCCTACTGGCCTAAACTTGCCGTCTTTGCTCAGAAGTGCTACTTGCATGAACAAGCATCAGTTTGCTTACAGAATTAGAGCCAAAGATCAGCAGTGAGTTATTAACAAAGTCAAGGGAGGGAAAGTTTTGTTTAGAAGTAATATGTAATGATGATAGCAGCCTAAATTTTCACAGGTGACCAGTGATTTTTTTGAAATTGATAATAGCAAAAAGCTTGGTGTTCGAGTGGATCTGTCATCTGAGAACGAGGCCCACTTCAGTCAGTCACAGGAATTACTAATAGGCGAAGAGTTCACTAATAATGACAGACAATATTAGTAATTTATGAAGTGAGATGCAAATTTAAGTTTCTAACCAATTTTTCACCATTAAAGATCCCAAGGAAACCTTACTGGAGAACTAAAGAATTTCCATTTTGTGATTGTCAGATTTCTTTTTGGGGTAGCTTACACTTTTCCTGCATTACACTCCTGGTATGGTTTCACGTGGGTAGGTGCACCGGTACTGGGATTTAAGTGTTCACATCCTTCAAAATCTGTCCCGTTGGTGTACTATAATTATACTCCTATGTCAGGAGCAGCTACATACCTGTGACCAGCTGAAACCCTTTCCATATATACAACACTAAACGGAATTACACCAAATGTAACCATCTTAACCTCGATTAGACAGGTATGCAGCTAATTGCCCTTTTCTCCTAAAGGGTCGTACTGCACGATGGTGGAGGGTCACTTCCACTGTTGGTCCCAACAGGTCAGCTGTAGCTGGAGCCAGAAAACTCCTTTTGGAAGAAAAGGGCAGAGTTGTTCTTTACAACTGGAATGCCGGGTGGGAATCCTCTGGACTCCATCTGGAACAGCTTTGACCAAACAAAGGCCCCAGATCCGCTCGCAGTGCAGTCAGTGGGAATACTGCCACAGCATTCCTTGGGAGCAACATTAGGCTTCGATTATGGTCACAGCAAGAGAGTAGTATATGTACAGCTGCCAAAAAATATTAACAAATAATTCTAGAAATGTTTGTCTCTGCTTTCCTTTCTTTCCATTTTTCTTTAAGACAACTAACAGAAAACGCATTCGCCCGTCAGGAATGAGAATTAAAATAAAAGTTTAAGGCCCAAGCTCCCTCTGCTTCCCGAGAGAGAGATCAGGAAAGGCAAGGCTCAGTGCTCTGAGCCGCTGTCCCCTCTTCCAAAGGCAGGGTTGTGCAAGGGCCTTGACAGCCACTGGTGGTGTCCCCAGCCTTCCCAGGGAAGCACGGCATTGCTGAGTGCAGCCTGCCTTGGCCTTTCTCCCTCTTAGCCACGAGGGTCTACGCTGGGACTGCTTGAGTTTATCTTTTACAGCCAGGTATACCGTTGGAGCGAGCTCAGCAAAGTAACGGTACAAGATGTGAAGAGCAGGGGCCAGATTGTGGCCCTGAGTCTCCGAAGGACCAGAGAGCAGCAGCACCTTTTGGATAGCCCTTTCCCACCAAGGGCGTTCTCCTCATGCACTTGATGCGTCGGCTCCATGTTCTGTGTGTTAGCTCTGCCTGTGCCTTTTTTATTAATATTTCACAGCATGTGTGCTCAGAACAGCTTTCATATGTTATAATCCTGATGAACCAGCTTTGTAAATCAGAATAACCTTAACCGGGAGGAGAGGATAAAGCAGACTTTGTGGGTGCTGAATTCTTTCTTGCCTGAAACAATTAAATGTTTGGGCAGACCCTAGACCTTTTAGGCTGCTGATTGGACTAGAAATTAAACAAAATATAGTACAGTGGGAAGAACCAACTGCAGAAGAGTTTTCCTAAAAATGCAGTGTGGACAGATTTAATTCCATGAGATTAATTTTAAAGGAAAAATGGCATCAATTATGTTCTATAACTTCCTACAGTTTTATGTGTTGTTTACAAACATTAAAGTCTCATGCTCCTGAGGTCAACGGGTTTTTTTATCATCAACTTCAGTGGAAGTAGGATTTTTAAAATGCTTTGTCTAGAGACCTCCATAATTATTCCTTTCCTGTGAAGCCTTTTTAGAAAGGACTGTAACATAGATTTTCCTTCTTCACAAGAAATAATTTAAGACAGTCAGAGATGCCTCTTTGTTTGTAAATTTTCTAGCTGTATGATCTAGGCTTTAATGCTAACCACAGTGTGAGAGCTGAAGCCTCGAATCTGGAGTGCTTTGTATTTTGTTCCGTGATGTTTCTTCCATAAGCTACAAAGGAGAGGCCTTTCCCAAAGTGAAAATATTTGAGGGTATCATCCTGCTAGTCCAAAGGCAGGTCAGGATAGTCAGTAAGGTATGAGAAAAAGAAAGCCAAAGGCCAAAATGAATGCTGTCAGGTCTTCTTATGATTGAAAATGTTTTGTGTAGATGGTGGTGAAAACATAAGCATATAAATAGCTGCTGACACCAAAGAACTCATTGTAACTAGATTAAATTACTTTTGTTTCTAATTCTATAAAGACTATTCAGAGGCATGTAAAAATTAGTGAGTAATGCTAAACTGCTCAGTATCTTTGCATCACATCAGCCTAGGAGACCAAATGTAAAACTGAATCATTCTGACCTACTGGATTTTAGATCCATTTTGTCTTCGCTTTGCAGTTGCAAAATGTGGCACAAACTTCAGAGCAATTCAGAATGTAGCTGCAGCTTCCTTCCAATTTAGATCATTCACTCCAGCTACTCAGAGTCATCAAGAGATTGCTTTGGATGTAGATATTAGTGAATTTCTTTTCATGTGTTTTGGAAATAACTTTCCAACCCCACAAAGTGGGAAAGAGTACGTGTTTACTCATTCACTCCTCCTCTGTGCTTACAGAGGCAAGTACTTGCTGTCTCTGAACTTATCTGTCAATTGTCTTTGCAAACATCAGGGTACTATGAACCATGCTGCCACAGAAATATGCTTGTGGGGTAACTAAGGGAGAAGATCTGCAACCGAGCTATTCAGTCTAGTCTAGTTTGCTAGGATATACGGACTGTCTGTGGTGTCCCAGGACGTCAGAGTGAACACAGATGTGCAATCCCTGTTTGTTCAGCCTCATATCAAATAGATGAGAGAGGTTGTGGTGGGGGTATATCTAGATGCACTTGAAGGACTCCTACCCTCTACTCGTGGCTCTTTAGTGACTCATGGCTCAAAAAAAATTGTATGACACCATTATTTTTGATCTTACAAATAGGCAAATATGCATTTCACTTTGCGTGTTTGTTTTGCGTAGGCAATTGGCATGCTGTTTTAGCTGTTGTATGCTCTTGCAAAGCACAAAGATGCACAAAGAACATGCACGGTTTGAAATGTGCTTGCGAAATGCAGAAAGAATTGCAGCTGTGCGTGGTGTGATATCAGTTGCGGGCACTACGTATCTGTTTGCATGCAGACTGCTGAGACTGGGATCTTGTGTGCTGCACTTTACATCTCGATCCCACCTCTGTTCTTAAGTGCCTGCCTGTTGGTCCACTCTGTTGGCTGTCAAGCAGTGGGCGAGCCGTGGTCTTGCCATGTCTGTCCACCTTCTAGAGCAAAACCCTCCCACTTCTGTTGTAGGAGTTCAAGGACTGACACAATTCACACCCCTACTATGGAGTTGTGGAACCAGAGTGCCTCATCTTTCATATCTTTTTTTCCCACCCCCCCATCACAGATGCACAAACTAAGCCCGTGACTAAGTGTCACTTTGACTCGAATTCAGCAAAGCACTTGGTCAGGCTTGATCTTAAGCATATGGATAATCCATTCCTATTGAGCAACTTAAATACACCATCTTTAGGGGGACTAAGCATGAGCTTGGGTGCCGAAATGAGATCTTTGGGTTTTTAGAATAAATTCATGCTTAGCTTAAGTACAAACAAATGCTAACGTACATGGTTAATGATGCTCTAGCCAGAATTGCTCATCCTTGCAGCTGTACATCAGAGTGTAATTTTAATTAGAGTTTAATTATCTTTTCATTTATTTTCTTCAGCAAGTAAATTTATACCTTGCTGTAAATTTTCTTGGGAGTATAAATTAAAGTAACATTAATAACATTATATTTGTCCTAATTTCTGTATCTACACTTATTTATCTGGGGTTTTTATTAGTCATAATGAAGTATGTTTGGAGAAATCAGGCAACTAATCTATGTATAGAAGAAAATAATGCTAGGCAATATCATTATAATAATATGAGACTGTTTCTGATTTACTGAACAGAAATAATAATATCATAAATTTGCAATTAGGGTTTTTAATATATTTTAAAAATTAATTTGAGGGAAAGTTGCCTGCATAACAAGCGTTTAAGGAGAAAAAAGTCTGTATTTGACACTGGAAATGAAATTGTTCAAAAATGAACCTGAGATTTTTTTGTTCAAAAGTCACCTATTAATGGAACTTAATGTCAACCTAACTTACAATTATTTAATACTTCATTATGGAAATTAATCTCTTCCAGAAGATATTTGTGGGGAAAAGTTTGATTTGAACATTTTTACCAACTTAGGGGAGTTCAGATTGTCCAAATTTTCCTAGTGGAGTGAATTATTCCTTAGACATAATGCCACATACTAAATAATGTAAGAATTTGTATTTCTGCTGACACATCTCCTTCAGTCCAAATAAATGCTTTAAAATCATTCATCAATATATGAGAAAAGTGGAAAACTATTATAAGCCTCACTGTATGCAGCAGAACCCTCAGGCACAAGGAAACAAGGTACAAAGAGTTTAGATAAAGTGACCAATACTATGAATCATCAAATTTTTGTATGCTTTACTTAATGTCTTAAGAAGTCAACTTATCTGTACCGGAAATTTATAAGCTTTTTCTGCATCTTCTTTTGTCTTTCTAGAGTCTGTGGATTATTTCAAAGCATTGCTTAGCCAGCATCCAGATTAGGGATGGGCGGCTCTATTGTGTTACTTCTGTTTTGTAGTTCTGAGTTACTTCTCCCTGCATGCCTGAGTCAGCTGGCCTCACTTCTCTGAGGCATCTAAAAGTTCACAAGACATTTTCTCCTTTTGTTCTTTCTTCAAATTTTATAGATTTTTTTTTTTTGGGATGGCTGCTAATGTTGGAGGGCTGAGAGTCTTCTCAGATGCACATCACTTAGAGAATGATAAATAAACTGTCTGCTTCCCCCTCCCCCTTTAGTTTCCATGGTCTGAAAAATAATCTCTGGGTTTGGGGTTTCTTCCCCCCTTTCTCCCTTTTAATTCTGGGATGCTGTCTTTCTAGCCTCTCCAAAGTAGCCAGACTTGCTGCGGAGCCAGCAAGTGATTTTTTTACTTTACTTCCCATACAGCCAAAAGTGCCTTGCACTGGGACATGATATATAGTCATAGATTGCCTCTGCAGAAGGCACAGGATTCTTGTTGTGGATGTCTGATGGTGGGCAAGGTACTGAGGGATTGGAAGGACTAGGTGGTGCCAGGGGCCAAGACTAGTTGTTACAATTGCATTTCTGCAGGCTCTTCTGAGGCTAGAGAATGTCACTGAGTAATGTGGCTAGGAATAGTGAAAACGCTGTTTAGGAAGGTTAGGACCGACCCAGCAAGGTCCATAGTTACTATTTACCAGGACTGTGTTGTCTGTTCTCCGTGACTAGAAAGTGATGGGTGATAAACCTCTGCCTTGTAACAGAGCTCTAACAGAGTCTTTCTTTGACTGAATTCCATGTTAGATTCCTCCAGGCAGTCACGAAGTTGACTATGAAATAAATGTGTTGCAATGATAACCTTAGACTTAACAACAGCCTGTCTCTCCTAGAAGTGACAGGGTATTCTTTCTGTTCCCCAACTTGATGGAGCCATTAAGCTTTGAGTCTCTTCAGAATAACGTAACACAGAGAGCACAAACTGGGTAAACCAGGTTTACAGAACTTCTGCAAACATTTTAAACATTTTCCTTTCTAAGCCGCACAAGTCTTGCCTGAGGCACCATTCCTAAAATAAAGTTAGGCTTCTGAAAGATTTATCGGCTGCTTTTGGAATTCAGCGTAGTTGTCTTTTTGCTCATTCACATAATGAGGCAGTTGTGAAACCCTGACTCAGGAGTTAACTAAGCCCTCTTCAAAACGGGGACAAATGGGAATGTGTGGTCACGCACATGCAACTTCATCCCAGAACAGAGTCTCTGTATGCAACACCAGCTGTGCTAGAGAAGGGCTACATACAGCACCCCCAGCTCGCTGCTGCATCCGCTCCTGCTCTATGCACTGTGAACACTGCTGTAGTCCACAGGCAGTCATGAACACTGGTGCTGTATATGGAATAAGGAGTCGCAAAGACATGCGGAAGCAGATCTGTGTGGTCCCTTGTGATGACTACGCTGTCCCCTAACACAGCTCATTCTTGCCTATAGTGACATTCTGATCTTTCCTATTTAATTGCCCCTGTGTTGGCTCTGGTTCATGGTAGGGGGTGATTAGAGAACCACGTTCCCCTGCTGTGTTAAACAGTCTTAAGTGAAGTGTACCAAGTGCCATTACATTTAGTGTTGTATACTTCACACAGGAAAAGACTACAGCAGCATTTGAGGCTGTTTCAGTTGATTGGCGCTAAAAGACCAGAACTTCCTGCTGCTACTGCCACTCCCAACCCCATGCAATTTCAATGGCCTGTTTTGCTGAAATCTACCCCCCTCCGGGTTGTTTACTCATCAAAACTGGTTTTGCGATATAGAGGACATCAAATGCATTTCAAAATGTGGAATAATCTTCAAACCAGATCCAGGAAAGCGTGTGTACTTGTGCACATAGCTTCTGTGCCTAAGATGCTTTTTCACTGAAATCTTTCAATAAGCACTCTGAAAAGTGTTGGGTTTTTTCCTCAGCAGTGCTTGCCATAAGATTGATAAGATTCAGGTGGCTTAAAGGAAGTAAAACTGTTTCTACTCTGCACCTAATTCTTTCCCTTTTGTCTTCCTGTGCAAATACAAATAACTAATGCAGGCAAACAGTAAATTGCAGTGAGCAGTGGAAGTGCTAAATGGTAGCAACACTTAAAACATTGCTGAAATTCAAAAGAGCAGCTGTTAGACATTTAAACCTATCATTCTCTTCTGAACATACATCAAATTTACTTCATAGCACTGTCATAAAAATGTATGAGAATGTAAATGCTTGAGTGACCCATTAATCTTTTGAGTAGTAAACATAAAATCTTCTTAACCCCAGTGATGATATAACCATGCTTTATTTTGAATGAAGGCTTTATCATAGAAGCGAAGATGTTCTGTGTCTTTCTGTGGTGTATAAATAAGAACAAATTAATATTAAAGTCTGATGTCTATGAAAAGTGTACCATTATATTGATTGCAATATGAAGATATATGTAGTGAACAAAGCTACACTCGATTTCTGATGAGCACAGAAAATCTGATAATAAATACACAAAGAGCATAAGCTCGTTATTCATTGACAGCAATCACCAGTCTGATGCTGTTATCATTATTATTTACTAACTAACTCAATAATGAGTGTTTGTTCTTACAGAATTGTCCATAAAACCTTCCTTTTTATGTGTGTCAAATGATAAACCTGGTTTCTAAGCTGTCTTTGTGGTGAAAAGACATCCTTAAATATTGGAACTATTGATTGTTCATTTCAATGCAGAGGTCAGTCAGCCTGTTTCTAACCAAGCAAACCTGTCATTTCTATCAAGGTGAATTTTGCCTCAATAAGGACTGGAAAAATATATCATTTTGCTCCAATTTTGGAACATTACTATTCTTCAATTTGTTCCAATTCTTTTGTATACCTTCTATCACCTCTTGAAGCCTTGCTTAAAAGACATCTTGACTAGGCTTTAAAGGCAAAGGTATTGCTCATGAACAACAAACTGCTTTCTTGTTGCAGAGCTAGATTTAGCCTTGATATAAATAGGAGAAATTCCATTAAGCTTCTGAAGTTGTCCAGTTCAAAGCATTGTGCCCACAGGGTAAAAAACTGGGACAGTTGGAAAACTTCTATTAAATAATCAGTTTCATCCTCCCATCCAGCCAAGATTGTTTCCAGCAGTACACTAAGATTTCTTAAGCAATGGGACTTCATGTGTGGGGAACTTAATTTATTCATAAAACATTTGAAGCATATACAACTAAGCATGAGAAAACTTAGGTCCGTCAATTTTTAATGATATTTGGAAATGGAGGTGATTCCAATGGCGGGGTGGGCGGAAGAGGAGTAAAAAATGATACAAGTAGTTTAAACAAGTAATTTAACAGATTGAGATGAGCTGTATTAGTTTAATTACAAATGCAAACTAGCTACCAGGCTACATACTCCATGACAGGTAAGAGTCTCTAATAAAAATAATTTCCACTATGTTCAGCACCTTGCTCTCTTCCCATTGTTCCTTGAAGCTGTCTTTGAACGACATCATGTTGTATTAACTCTCCTTTTGAGACCGAGTGTGTCTTGGTGAACAACAAACTACAAGGTGTAGGGGCCTTCATGATAAGTCAAAAAGATTATCTGAAGCTGAAAAGCTTACCTTAGCTTGAAAGGCAGGTTGCAAAAATCAAGCCATGGAACAGAAGCAATACCTTAGAAAGTTGAGTCAGCCCAGACTTTCATGTGTTTTGAGACCTCCCTTCAAAAATGGCATGAAAGGCAAACCAAAATATCATTGACATGATTAACGTACGTGGTAGTTTAAGCCTTGTCATCTTTCTTCAGTATTAAAAATACCTATTACTGCTGTATAGCTTTGGAACAAAGGGCTGGCTTTAATCAGCATCCTAGAATGATGGAAAATTTTTGAGAGGGTTTGGGATTGAGGGCAGTGGGCTGGAGGAGCAGACCAGACAGCCTTCATCAGTCAGACCAGAGCCATCAGAGCCCAGGCTAGTGCTGCCTGCACTTGTACCGTAGCATGAAGTCCTACAAAATCAGGTCCCAGCAAATTGGAATGAGGTGTGGGTAAAAGGCTACTTGGGGAAGTGGTGGAAAGGAAAGGTAAGGGAGGAAAGTTTTTCTACTAGGTTCCCCAAATCTTCCCGCATCCTAGACTTCCACTTGTATTTTGCAGTCTGAGAAAGCGGCGGGGGAGGGAAATCTTCCCATGCAACCCACTCTTCCTTTGCCACAGCATGGAATATTGTTGCTTCCGGTAACGAGGTCAAAACAAAAAATACTGTTCATTATCTGTGGACAGCAGAATCAATTTTGCCTGCAGAACTCTAACAAAACTTCATTCTTCAATATTACACTTACTGCTTCCATAAAATATGAGTTAAGCTATTTCTGAGTTTACTCACGATTTCTCAAATGACCTTCCTGCTATTCTACTGCTTGGGCTCGACATGGTCATTCTGGGTAAGAAATGAAGAAATCATGGTTACGTGTTACGCTGAGTGTACATATAAAAGTATATGGAGTGTTGGACAGATGGCATTGTTGTAAGACAACTTTTGTAGAAAAAGCTACTCATTGTGACGTTCAGTCTTCTCAGAACTGCTCAAGTGTATTTAAGAGTATTGCAGCGTTCATAGTGGATCCAACTACATTCCTGGGGGAATTCCCACAGATCTTTCACTTTTTTGAACAAGCTTGCATGACTCATAGCACCTGCAGGATATGGCTGAGAGATGTTAGAACACCTGCCAATGAGGTTAGGGACAACCTGAACATATGTGAGGAGGTACTGTGAGGTCTAAACCAGAATTATGAATAAGACGCCTCTGAGATTAAGACCACAGTACATGAAACAAATACAAAAGATTGGGCCCTAAGACAGGACAGGCTCTAGAGGTAGCAATGCGGATACAGGCATTTAAAAGGAGCAGTTCTGCCCTCTTTATCAACTTTTTACTTTGATTAAAAAAGGTTTCTCACTCTGGCTGAGAGTGCTATTGCAGTCCTTGAGAGCTCAAGTAAAAGTATTGCTCTTGTTGGAAAGACGCTCATGAGTTCAACAGTATATTCATTAACTGGAAGCAAAGAACTGCAGATAACAAAATAGATCTGAGCCAAAAAGCCCTTAGACATCTTTGTCATTTATTAATAAGATCTCACTGAATTTTGATACCAATCTTTCACACGCACTGTAATTGAGACTGAGGGTTGATATCCAGTGTATTCATGAGCCTCCACCTGCACATGTCAGAGCTTGCCTGATCTTTTGTGTAGACTTCTGTGATGCGTATTTATTGAAGGCATGCACGCTCCTCTGTTGCCCATCAAAACGAGAACTCTAATTTAAAAATGAGCAGTAGCGCTTAAAAATGTGTAACTCTTAAGATAAATGCCTTAGTAGAATAGACCACTGTGTCATGATGGAAAGCATTCCCTCTCAGCAGCATTGCAAGTAAGTGTAGAGATGTATGCCTGACGTTATAGCTGGAGCCAGGCTAATGTCACTGCACATTATTTCCTCAAGCAGTGCCTGAGCTCTGCTGGAAGATGGCTCTGTGGCTCTTCCCCTCAGCCCACTTCACAAAGGAGGAGCTCCCTTCGAGAGCTAAAAATTGCCTCCTTTTTCCATTGTGAAATCAAGCAATTCTCCCACACTTACAGCATCAGGTAAACAGTTCAGGAGCCTGAATACACACACACACACGCGGCTGTCAAAACATCATTGCAATTGTGCACAAGATTATCCTTCTCCTCTCAGGTGCTTTCCCCAAAGTGCCACAAGCTGAGGACTCAGTCGTGGCATCTTGTCCCTTGCAGAAGCTTCAGAGTCAGCATTGCAAAGAGGTGTCTAGGGCAATGCGCATATCTGAAGCTGTCCCTCTAGACATCCTGCCTCATAATTCTGTGAGTGAATAAGGCAGAGCTTTTGATTTCTTTTAATCAAAATGGAGTTTGTATTAGTCCAGAAAAGACTGGACCTTCTTCATGTAACGATACCATCTAAGATACCTCCTTTGACATTCAAGTCTCCATAGAAATACAGATGTTTCTCTCAGCCATGCATTTTCAGTATAGTTCTGATTTTCTGTTTATTTTTTGATTACCCCAAGTAAGCCACATCAGTGCAGAAAAATCTGAATGGTCCATAATAGTGGAAAGAAGAATACAAAAGCAAACCTTTTTCCCACTCGTGCATGTTTTTTCACTGACATGTAGAAGGAAGGACCAGTCTTTTTTTGCCCATCTCTTCTACTAGCTAATGTAGAAAGTTATTGAATGCATCGACTCCAGTCTGTCTTGAAGCTCTTGATAAATGCTACTCCATTGCGTACTTAAAGGCTGCTGTAACTCGGTGTTGAGTATCAATTCCATTTTTTTTTTTTCAGACACTTTTATTTTGCTTGTGTTTTTTTTGCTACTTTTCTGGTCATCTAGAGTTACTCAAGGCAATGAGCTTTCTACCAGGACAGTTTGTAGTAGCAGAATATTTTAATTAGGTATTGGGAACGTTTCTTGAAAGTAAAGCAGCCTGTAAATGTGGGAATTTAGATCAGAAAACTGAATCTTAAGAGTTATACCTGTCTAGTCAGGGAACAAAAAATTATTTAAGATTTGCAATCAAATTTGCTCTAAACCAGCTCTTATGTTTTACTACGGAATACTTTGCAACAAACTATCTAAGACCAATAAGTCTTTGCAGAAAGTACTTAGTTGGAATATGTGAATTACAAGTAAATTAGAGAAAATCACTATCTGCTGGTGTGCAATTTGCTAGAATAAAAAGAGATGAAATGTATTGAATATGTTACTTGTTATGAATTATTTGCCCATTACAAATTGATGCCCTGCTCTTCTCATGGATCTGAGCCATATAGTATTTCTCATTTTCTCTTCCTGTGCAGTTTATTAATATTCATATTTTCCAGTTTCTCCTTACTTGCAAATCTGTCTTTTGCAAATGAAACAACATCTGCAACTAGCTATAAATATTTATCACTCGAGAACAGTCATGACAAAGACATCTGAAGAGTGAGGTGGGAGGACAATTGGTGATTGTGGGTCACTGATGCTGCAAAATTTAGAAATCCTAATCTGAAGTATAAATTTCCAAGAACCTGTATTGTAAGGCATACAATAGCTCACCAAAATAGTAAAGCTTCTCAGACCTACCACTCACCTGAAGAAATAAGTTCCTATTTATACTTAGGAACACATTTTTAAATTACCCTTTCCTCTTGTTTGTAAGTAACGTGATGGGCTACTATGGCAAGTAAAGATAACTATATCCTTTTTTACAATCTATGTTTTCTCTGTAGGGGAAAAATATTTTTGCATGGGTGAGAGAGCAAATATGCTTAGAAACAAATCAATGCTATAGGTTTGTTCTGGTCCAAAAAAAAAAAAACAAAAACAAAAAAAAACCAAACACCCAAACCTATAAAGTGGCACAGTGACCCTCACCCAAATATATCCTTCAGTGTTTAAGGATTAAGGTTGAACCTTTCAAGAGTCTTATTTAAAATGAGATGATACCACAGCTAATTTGACTAGTCACTGAAAAACTTACTCACAGCTTGGAGCTGAAAGGTGCTTTTTTGCTCACTGCAAACAAAGAATGACATCAAAAGTATACCTGAAAAAACAAAATGAGAGAGGTTAGCACTATCCAGATCTTTCTAACCACATGGACTTCCCTTGCAGAGCCATTGCATCAGGGCTATGGCTGGGTAGGTTGTTTCCAGATTCTCTTGGCCACCCTTTCCTCAGGAAAGTGGATCCTTTGTAGCGAGAACTTACAATGCTCTGGCAGGATCAAGGCTCTTTCACTTAGTGAACTTAGCCATCTTTTATAAAATGGATTTAATTCCTGTTCAGAAGATCAATACAAAGTCTATGTGCTGCTGGTCCTGAGCTCAGAAGTAAATCTAATTCCATCTATGAAAGTGGACTTTTCCAGAAAGTCAAGATCAAGCACAGAAGTGTAGATAAGGACAGAGCTCTTGGGACCACAGCGTGGGAAAGATCAGGGATGCAGACTGGCAATTCAGATACAGCAATGGGTAAAGTCTGCAGGTCTGAAAGCTCCTAGAGGATGCTGAATCACCAATTTCCATGGCAGTTGCATGCTAAGATTAAACTGTTGTTATGCTAGTAAAAAATCCTTTGTCCTTTTTACGCCCTCTAGTTTTCTGTGGGGGGGTATTAATGGAAAGCAGATGTTGGAATCAGCCTGCAAAACAGAGATGTTTGAAACTGTTGTTGCACTGGCAACAACAGTTTCAAACCATGAGGACGCTCTTCTGGTGGCTGTTGCCCCCTGAGTGCTTAGTGAACAGAGTCAGTGAGTCGCTGAACAGTCTCACTGCATTCAGAGAGAATGATGAAAGTGCTAAATGCCTATTTCATCTGCTGTATACCTAGCATATTCTAGAAGTTCTGGAATTTGCAAGGTAGGACTTGAACCACGAGCTGACTCTACTGGGGCACGACTCCTTAACTTTTTGATGTATGCACAGATAAAAGTCTTTCCATGAGCGGTTGTTTCCAGGGATAAGGGTGTATTAGTGAACCATTTCTCACAGTAATGACAAAATGTAGTCTCTAGTGAGCTAGCTACTCCTTAAATGTTCACCCTATAAAATGTCATCTTTTTTTTTTCAGCTAAAACTTAACAGGGAATTTGGGGTACATGCAATTCAATTTCTCAGACTGGAATTTGCTCAAGATGTCTTGCAAGAGCACAATGGAATTCGCATTTGTCACACTTGTCAGGATGTCAGCTGCACAAGATGGCATCTCTCTAGCAGGTAGTGGTTTTATTAGTGGACACATTTATTACTGATTTATTAGTGATTCAGAAGGGAAACATGCTGCTAAATTAATAGCTTTAATCACTTCTTGCTACAGCCTGCACTTTCCTTAGAAACTCCCCAATCAAACTTATTGACCCAATTCTCTCTGGGTGTAACTTCTCCAGACACAGGGAAATAGCTCAGAGTGTGCTATTGGTTGTGATTTGACCTGTATTTGTCAGTGCAGTGCCTCAGTGCACAGGGCTAGAAAGGAAATGAATGAAGACAAATATTTTGGTATCATGAAGAAGCCTGCCTATCCTGCTCCTTCTTTGAATATACATATATTATGAGGAGATGTGATGATGGGTGACAGACTCTCTCTCTTATCTGTGGTCAAGCCACAGGCACAGCCTTCCAATTATTGTGTCGACGACTTTTAAAACTACTGGCTGAAAGCATGCACCTCTTCTGGAGGGAATGGCAACAAAAATGGGGGGGGGGGGGGGTTGTTTGACTTCTGTAGAGAAATATGCACCAAAACTTATATTTTCTTAGACTGTGAAATTTTAAGGCAACGAAACTCTTGGAAGTAATGTTGACTCTACCAAAAGTAAACTTGGACTAGCTGCTGCTTTGGTGGTTTTATCAGCTTCTGCTGAACAGTCATCTACTAAACAGACATCTAGTCTTTAAGGTTCTGAAAAAGTCTGTGATAGGCCTGTTTGTAATAAAAAATAAACAATCCAGGGACTTTCACATTTCAAAGTGAACTTGGAGGATGTTAATTTCAATGTCATCAACTGCATTTATGGCCACTGTATTCAGCTACTCTAGGACTGTGTGTAAGGACATCTTCAAAATTAGGGGTCTGGCATAGTTCATCATGTGTTTCTGTCAGTTAGTTTTCTTCTGTCTCAAGCCAGCCATCAGGGCAGCAAAAATTTGGATTGAAATCAATTTCAACAGAATGTTGGGTGCAAATCGGTGGAGTGTGGAATAATTTAGAAGTTCGCTCTGCAGTCTCATACACCATCTCTAGTAGGAGAACTTCTTTCTCCCCTTCTCCTTCAAGTAGTAATACGACTCTGGAAAAGGATTTTTCTCCTCCCCCATTCTCTCCCACCCATATTGCACAGAACTAAATGAGGCTTTTGGAGATTAAAGTGCTTGGGATTGGAAATCTGGAATAAATTCAATAATATTGCACAATTATCAAATTAATGGTGTTCACACCTTGTGATCTGAGGAATCTGATGCTGTCAGCCAAATTAGTGAATGAATACAGGATTACTGACTACTGGAACATCTCAGTTAGCATTTGTAGCCAGATGTTGACTTACCCATCTTTCTCAAAATTGTTTCTCCTTTTTGCCCATCCTCACCGTACTGGATGGTTGATGACTTGTTGTAATCATAGGCCTACGTCTTAAATCAGGAAATTGGTGCTGTCAATAACAGCTAACAAAATTAATCTGTGTTGTCCTGCAGTCCCATTTCCCTTGTCTCCTTATTTGTTTCTCTGTTTTAGACCTAAGTCTGATAATTTGATTTTTGCTTAAAGATACAAGGGTAGCTCTTCTCTGGGATGGTACAGAGAAATGAATTGGCTTGAAAAACAGATCTTAACTGCCTTACTTGCAGTGGTAGAAGAGACAGGTGAGCCACCACTGTCCACATCACTCTGTTCTACCAGATAGAGTTTAGATTGTACCAGTAATTTCTGTTTTAGTCTTTTCCAGAAGAGATTAATATGATGATAAAACAAAATTTTCAAGAAAATATCCCAAGGCTGTGAGTGAGTAAAAAAAAAAAAAAAATCTCCATTCCTAACCTGCCAAGAGAAAGGCAGAGATCGATCTTCTGGCAAAACAAAGGCGTTTAAAACGTCTGGAACTGCTTGAACTTCTCTATCTTGTATAGGGAATGAAGCAGCATACAGGAAATGTTCTGAATCACTCACTGTCCCTTAATATACCACTATATAAAAGGTCTTTGCCCAGACTCAGTGGTGTCTTCATTTTACAGGCAAGCAATTAGCTGAAAGGAAAACTGTAAAGCATGCCTTTCCCATTCCACCTTTGTACATTACTATATATTCAGGCTGATAGAAAGAACCTGACTCGGAATAATTCATTAGCATTTTAAGGGTTATATAGTGTATTCATACTGTTACCAATTGAGCAAATCAATGCAAGGAGAAATGCTAAACAATATAGTCTTCTTTCATATGGTGTTTTGCTAGAAAGTTCTAGTACGTGGTTTTTAGGATCCCAGCTCTAACAAGCCCTGCCCTGTTGCACTACTTTGACTTGTATTTACAGAATACAAGTTAAATTTTTCTTCAATAAACCCATAAAAATAACAACCACACCCTACTGATTTGGCATTAGCAATAGTGTCCTTCCTTAGTGTGGGGTCATTTCACCTTTCTGCCTTCGTGTTACCTCCTCAACAACTGTGCCGGCTCCTGACTTTTGCTCAGGGGAGCGCAGGGAAAATGGAAGTGGAGCAGTACATGGCAGAGCACTGTTGGTTGTTATTCCCTCTAGCTTCATCAGCTACACTCATATGAGTAAACGCTATGCACTTAATAAATTACAAATTATTTGTGGTGGTAAATGAGGGAAGCTGCAATTCAGGTAAGCTGGGATCCACGCTCCCGAATGAATTTTTTGGGGGGGTGGGGTGAGGGGTACCAGGGAGCCTTATTCCAAACCACAATAGTAAGAGGATCTTTGCTATTTATTTTACTGGGAATAGGTTCGAAATTATACCAAGTAGCTGTCATTTTAATAATTTATTAAGGACTCTGGATGGCTAACTGGAGACATCTTGAAGCAGAAATTGCTGAGCTGCTTTTCTCTCAGAAAGGAACACCCAAATTCTCAGCTGATTTTTCAAACCTTAACCTATGTCTTGCTGTAACAGTTTATGAGATTAGCCTGTGCGCACACGTATGTGCTGCTTCGAGTGCATAAGACACTTGTGTTGCAGGCTATTCATAACTATCCTGCGGGTTTGGTTTGTTTTTTTTTTTCTGAAAATCCACACTACCAGTAAAAGCAAACAATCTAAACTCACACCGGCATTGTTTGGGCTAACAATGTAGAGAAGTTAATTTACCTCTATAGCTTTCAAGCATAAGATGGAATAAAGCTCTCATGATCTTGAGAAATGCATAAACTCCTGTGCATTTTCCTTTTACCTTTTAAGCCCCTTAATATCTGCTTAAGAATTATGCGTTAACTTGAACAAGTTCACCTTAATCATTCATAAAGAAATAGAAAATGAAAGAGCTCTCATTCCCAGAATAAAGTGGGGGGGAGCACACCTATAAGTGAACTTCATTTTAGTTTTGACACTTGGAAAACTGCATGTTTAGCATATTACTTAGCAGAGGTTAATGCTAACTGTCATTGGAATGAGCTGATAAAGTAATAATTAATATAGTCAGTGTTTGCAAATGAAATTCCCTGGTAAAATACAAATAAACCAAAGGACTTCTTAAGATGGTCACACTTGAATTTCTCAGTTGGAAAAAAAGCAGGAGTGGGAGTGGCATTCTTGCTATTTTTCAGTATTGTCCAAGCTTCCCTCCCTCTTTTTTTTTATTACTAGTCAAAAAAAATAGTGCAATAGCATTTATCTCAATCTGCTTCATAGTTTTAAAGCAAAACAGTATGTTCAAAAGATTAAATAAAAAGAAATTTTTTGCGTTGATATACCAATGAAGTTCCACCCCTTAGTTAATTTATATGGTAGAGGGGTTTATAACTGCTAAGTTAGCATCATGTTTTACAACAATTATTTTTAAAAAAATCTTGCAAAAGCGGGCAGTAAATTTAAGTGCTTTCTAACAGCTGTCTTCAAAGGCCATCACCCCATATCAGATATCCAATAAATCCTCTGTTGCAATAGTGAGTGCTTACATCAAGCCAAAGACTATTTTAATTGTTCAATTTGGATATTAAATGTCAGATGAATATTGAATTTTTTTAATTTTTATTTATTTATTTACTCGTTTATTTTTTCTTTACAGCTTTTGGCCTTCTTGTTACTGAAGTTATTTAATTTACTAGTCAAACCCAGATTACTAATACTCACAAACTATTTTTGAAGCCTGGTGGTTCTGGTCCTGTTCTCAGGAAGAATAGAGGAGCTGCTCAGTTACGTAAAGTCCAGCATCTATATCAGTATTTGTAGACTCAGAATATTAGGCAGTTACTCTGCAAAATTTTATGATTCTTATGAGTAAAGTAAAAGGAGGAATTAAAGTCGTGCCAAGTCATAGAGGACACAGCAGCTAAAAATTCCCAGTAGCCCCTGTCGCCAGATGAGAGCTCCATGGTGCAGTACTGTAAGACCCAACATGCTGCTTTCAAACCTGGCCTGCAAGAGGGTCCCTGAATCCTGGAGGCACAGTGAGCAAGGACTGCAGTTCACAGCAGTCAGATGTTCCAGCTAATCTCACAGCTCATCAACCCTGAGCTTTCTGCCTAGGAGATAGGACACAGGCATTTTAGGCAGGCTTCTACACTTACTAAACTTGTAAAGAAGCATCAGACTAATACTGGGCTATTTCAGAGGTGGTTGTCATAGTTGGCAACTAGTGGGTCCGGTATATTATACCTCTGTAAGAATAAATCTCTTCTTTCCTTCTTGCACTTCCCAAAGTTAGGAACAACTGCATATCTTCTCTTGGGGGCATATTTGTCACAATTAGGCAAGAGATATGTACTATAGTGTATGCCTTTTCTTCATTTTGGCTTCCCTTCTCTACTGCAGAGTAATAGGTCTGACTGCCTAGTGTGCTGGAAGACTCATATTTCAGCAGCACCCCAGGCTGTGTGTCTGAACAGCAGGTTTTTCCTCTGTTGTTCTATTGAAATTAAGTGCAATGGTTTGCTTTGTTCAGAATATTTTCTGTCTGGTTTTGCCTGTCTTTGTTTTTAGAGCTCTGTGCTAGAACTTCTTGGCCATGAAGCCTAAATAAGGGCAGTGCCACCTTGGTGAGATTCTGCCAACCACGGCAGAAACCACAGCGCGGCAACTAATTGTGCTTTCTCAGTCAGAACCAGTGCTACTCAAGGATCCTTTTAAACTGACGTTCTCTTTCTTTCCCTTTGGCAGAAAAAGTTTCCCCTCACCTGGAAATACTCAGTCACCACAGAAATAGTGCTTGCATGCCCTAGCCGTCAGGAGCACTGAGACGTAAAGTGACTGCTTCCATATACAGAATGAGGCTCCCAGGTGCCAGATGTAGTTATGGGTAACTCCAGTGACACTAGGGATGAACTTGTCCCATTGAGTTATTCTCTTATAAATGTTCACTCAAGGATAGAAAACACAAGTAGGGACATATTAGATACTGTATTTCTATAAAAGGCCTGATCCAAAGATCAGTGGAGCCAGTGGGAATCTTTCCAAGAATTCCTGTATGCTTTGAATCAGACTATAAATGCTTTCAGCCAGGAATGTGACTCGGAACCAGATCCCACAGATGATCCAAGGTCACGGAGACAACTTGCTTCAGTGAAAGTGATTTGAGGGGCTAGAACGCTTTGATGTCCTTGTCATTAACTTTTACACTGCTTGGACAAACCTTTTGCCTTATGAATGACATGAGAAAGATATGACCCTGGAGAATAAGGATTGAGAGAAGAGAATTCAACCAGGCTTTGTTTTCCTGCCATGGGTTACTGTATTGTTCTGCTTATGCACACCTTGGTGTGCAGCAGTCAACTGAGAACCTTTCCCTGTCCATTCTCCTTAGTTATGAGGGTTTTTATAGTCTTAGAACTTACTTATCAGTCCTGAGTGTGTACTTGGGCTATACTCTGTAATACAATTTACTCTCTCAGTTACTGTATTTCTATCTGAGAAACACAGCAATGAATGAACATGAAACTGTCTATTAGGTGGGATCAAAAGCGCTGTGCATCATCAGGAAATAAGGTAAGAATGAAATGAAAACATTTCTTAGGGGCAGATAAAATGGCTTACAGAGGTTTCACACACTAATCCAGTCAACCAGCACTGTGATTACTGGAACCTTTACAGTGTAGTTTGACAGGTTAAAGTAGCAAGAACACTGACATATTTATATTATTATTTAGGTTACTTAAACTGCTGTACCTCAGGAATCATTCTTAATCCATCAGATTTTGAATACAATATAATAAAACATAACTTAAATTCTGCTGGGAAAATGCCTTTCCTGATACCTATAAAATCTCACGCATTAATGTTCCCATATATTTCTAAGGCAAATATAAGCAAAATAATCCATTCGTATTCAAAGAGGGAAATGTAATTAGAAATAAAAATGTAAGATAACCACATCCACCTTCCCACAAAAGAGATTTACTTTAAAGAATAAGATGAAAGTGTTTGCTCTTAAAGCTTTTTTACTGGGTAATTTCTGACAGAACAGACCTCTTTTTCCTCTTGTTTCACATAGCTGTCCCAAACCTAGTAAGGGCTATATTTATCTTCAGTTCTGAATTTCTGAACTTGTGCTGTCGTTCAGCAGCTCTTCTTGGATAAAATACATCATCATTTACTCTATTAGAAAATACATGTATGGATGTATTATGGAATTTGCATTCCATTACCTTGGTTTGCATGCCATAAAACATTTATTACACCCTTGGGCTACAGTCTTAATAATGACTGGGTGAAATGCACTAATGTGGTCTTGGCCTTGCTATAGAACAAAAGATTAATGCTCTTTGATGTCACCCAGCTAATAGTTGCACTCGCCAATTTGTCCCTTCAAAAGACATTACAGTCACATAGACAATCCCTGTAAGACTAAAGTGAGCAAAAAATGTTTAAACCAAACCACAAGCTGAAGCCCAGTTAACCAAATAAGCATTACATTAGATTTTCATCTCTAAAAATAAAGGTATGCAAGTTCCCTTCAGCAAGGGAAGAAAGATCTTCCATGTTTTATTTTGTCCTCTCCTTTTCTGATTATACCCTGCTGACATCAAGTTTAAAAAAAGCCATCAATATTTTCTTATGTTTTATGGCAGATACAAAATAACATTTTAGTTAAGCTCCTGGAAGACATATATCAATACCGTTTACAATCCCAAGCCTCTCAGGCCCTTCTCATGTAATAAATTTCACTTGCCTCTGATAAAACTGTTGAATTTTTTATCTACCTGCTCCTCTTCAGAGAGAGGAGAAAGAAGTTGTCCCTTTAACCTTAAGAGACAACTTTGAGATTTTTAAACTTTTTTTACAAAATGCGTAGCTAATGTTGGCGTAGCTTGTAAAAAAGCCTCTTGCAATTAAACCACCCTGTCATATCAGCAAAAGTTGCGATCTTTTCAGACTTCATGAATTGTGCAGTGGATCAATATTTGGATGACAGACATCGCGGGGGGGAAACTGTAAGGAGGAGCCTTGTGGTGCAGGAGGCAGGCATCTCCCTGAGCCAGTGTCCCAGTAGCAGGTGGGGTGTCTGTGCTGCTGGATGTGCCAACTCTCTAATGATCCTAAATTGAGAAAAAGGGCCCGGTTCACCATATGATGTAAATCAGCATTACTATTTTGAAAGCAGTGGAGTGACAGTGACTTACACCAGCTGAGTATTTTGACAAGACTGTATTATCTGTCACACTGTGCTGTGTTCCAGTCTGGAGATACGGCACTATGCCCATTTGAATTTTCCAAATAGTTTCAACAGACAATTTTCCTGCTGCTGCAATTTCATATTTTGACCAAAATGGTTTCGCAATGTCCTTTCCAATTGAAAACCAGCTGCTGGTATTTCCAAGTAGAGGTGACTGTGCTTCTGGGATGAAGGAAGCCTGTATCTGTTTGAAGCAAAGCTGTTTGTAATTATGTAATGTAAAGCACTAGATATATAATCAGCATGTACTAGATTAAAATCCTTTCAAAGCTCTAGTGTATTGACTGACAGGCTATCCAAAAGCATGCTTATATAGCATAAAAAAATTATAAAGCTTTCAAAAACACTAAAGTAGCGGTCATAAGGCAATCCTTTGCAAGCAGTTGTGATTAATGTAGCAGATGAGCCAAAGTGAACATTTTTTTTTTTCTTGTTTCTTTCCCATTGCAAGAGAAAGCACAGTCTGTTTTAAAAGTCCTGGTGCACAGGGAATATGGCAACACAGAGAGGAAACTAAGACTCTATGATATCTTTTGATAAATAGATTATAAAAATGAGTGAGAAATTGATGTACGTTTGAATGGCAGATGGAAAATGTATTTTTATAAGTATAGCCCCACAAAGAGTAGCAAATACAGTCTGCCTAACACTGGTCCTGCAAATGAGATGCCAAGGAAATAATCCAGATCATGTTCTTTTTTCCAAGACTTACTTTGAAGTAAGCATTTTTAACACTTCTCTAACTACATGGCAGGCCTTGTGTTGCTGTTAGTGTATACCATTTATATCAGATATATGATGTATGAAACATCAAGCAGGTAGGGATAGATATTAGTAAATTTATTTAGATTAGCAGTTTTAAAGGGAAGCCTTTACAAACCTCCAAAAGCCTGTGTAGAACTTTAATCATTATGCATGCATAAGCATAAAACCGTTTCTGTTCTAAACATGTATGTTTTGCATTACAAAGGTAATCTCTTTACTTCAAACCCTGAAGTCCAAAGTAAAATCTAACAGTACCAGCCATGCAGATTTGGGGACCTAAAGTGGGGATTAATACAATGTTTAATTAAACAGCAGGGAAATTAACTATCTAAATGCCAGGGCTTTTTAGTTGACTGTGTAGAATCACCTTTCTTTCTCCTTTTCAAAATACCCGATTTCCTGTAATGATCACAAGACAATTGGACTGCAGCCTTATTAAAAACCTCTACCAACACTGGTGCATGGGTCTGTGCAGTACCATAAGACATTTATTTCAAAACCAATTTCAAGCGAATAGGAAGTGCCACTTCCTCTGCCTAGTTGGATTTGTGATTTAAGCCTCTCATCTAAGTCCTAGTTAAACCTGCCTCTCCTCTGCTTGAGTTCTGGTGAACTCAGGGTCTGGTGTCTCTGTGTTTGGAAGCTGCTGAACTGTCTCTGTCTGCCTGCCAGATAACTGCTAGAGGGAAGAATAAAGATATTCCACTTCCAGGTATAAAGTAGGCTGATCTCTTCATATTTCTCCTCCTGTAGGAGCAGCACATCTCTCTTAGCAACTGTGTTTATGCTGGCTTTTGCCTGTGTTTCTGTTTTCCTTTTGGCTGACTGGTGGGTCAGAAATTCTGCTGGTTTGCAGTTAGGCTTAGCAGTACCTAAGTGTGGAGCCCAAAACAGAGGCCAGGCCTGTTCTGCTCCTCTCCACAAACCCTTCCTAGCATGGCAGCCAGATGTGACTACTGTTTGTGTGAGTTTGCCATATTGCAGTGTGATGCTACAGCTCAAAATCACAAAACATGTGCCCCACAAGAAGTTGATCATTGCTTTTATCCCACAGCTTGGTGGGTAACACACATTATCGCTGTCAACCTTGATTCCCCTCTCTCCTTACGCAGTTACCTTCCACAAACAGTGAAATATCTTTGCAAGACCAAGCTTAACCATATTGACAATATCGACCACGTTAACAACTGAGTACTACTAAACCAGCTTAAGGTCTCGAATCATAAAGTGCCATGACAGAATACAGAAGGTTGGTTGGGAGCTTCTACCTCCTTAGGACTTCTGTATACTTCTCTGTACTTCACTAGGAGTTGTTTCTCTAAATCAACTACTTTTCAGACAACAGAGCATCTAAAATACTCTTCCCTCCTCCCCCATCAACCCAAAACTGTATGTTATAGTTAGTCCTTGCTGTGATCCTATGTTATTTCCACCAGACTCTTGCTACTCAGTAAGACAGACATTTGTTTACCTCTGACAATTTTACATTCACTGTGTGGCCAAAGACTCTTTCAAGACTATCACTGAATTATCTTTTTCACCTTTCTCCTTTGTTTTCTTATTTTATACACACAGAGTTCTGGCACGGCCAAAAAAATCCCCAAAAAACAAAAACATAGAATTGTCCAAGGTGTCCATATTGAGACATCTACAGGTTTGATTTCCCCCTCAGTATTTGGCTTTTTACAAAAAGGATCTAAAGTTCAAAGTGAAGCTCCAGTCAAAACCAAGTACAGTTTGAATTGGCCAGTGTTTCATGTTGATCACTTAAAGCTTGAGGAAAAACACAGCTGGTGACTCCTTCTAAAGTCTTAAAGTGGCTTGTTCAGCATCATATAAAAATTCTTTGGCAGAAGAAAGATAAGCTCCAATTCTTAGCAGTGGCATTCAGTGGTTTTAGCCATAACTGCTTTCTTCATGTGTTTTAACTAGTGGAAGAGATGAGGTAAGAATCCTACCACACACCAGGTTCATTGGCTGCACTGTCCTGGGCACAGCATCCAACCTGTGCTCTGAATAGTGCTGTAGTTTTATGGAATAAATAGGATGCTTCATGGTGTACATGGCAAAGGAACCAAAATAAGGCTGTGTGCCTAGTTTGGTTCTCGTTACCTAATCTTGATTGACAGACTTAGAACTACTAAAAGATTACTTTATTGTTCCACATTTAAAACAAACAAAACTTACAGGATAACTGCTAGTTTATCTTCAAGGGATTTTAGATTATTAGATCAATGCACAGACTTCTAGCATTTAGATTATCAAGTGGTTGCCAAAGAAGGGCTGTTATCCTGTATTAGTCTTTAGAAAGGAATTAGACACAAACTTTACCAAAGAGTTTCACAGACAGCTGCTGACAGGGGAAGAGATGAGACCCAACATTAGGCTCGGTTTCCAGGATGTGAACTGCAGGAATAAGCTCTTCTGCCCCTGTGAAACTAGCCTCTTGGCTATTCCTTATACCCTTGCTCATCCCACAATTCGATCTCCTCCATCTTCCACCTGCCATTCGGAGCCCACAGCAACTACAGAGAAAGCATTACTTGATGTTTGCACTCCAGTCAGAAGCATGCATCAGCACTGTGTAACTGTGTGACTCTTCTGGCACAAAAGGCATGAAGGGGATGTGGGATGTAGGTTACACATTGCACAGTGAGCAGAAACCAAAGTGAGTGGCTGTTCTTGAAGCATGCACTTCATGATCAAGTGAGCGTCCCAAGGGTGAAAACCAGTATGTCCCCTGTAATTGTAGAGTCTAATATGATGTGCAAGGACGGCACAGTAAAGCTTTCAAAGTTAGATTCTTAACTTACATCTCACATGTAGAGCCTACTGCTATTTCTTCGTCAGCGTTGAACTGCCTGGTCTTAAAATCCACTCTCTCCTGTTTTTTCACTCACGTGGTGCCACTAAACTGTAGGATTTAAAGTCTCTTCCTTCAGCCTTACCAACTGCAATGACTTTGGTAAGTAATGGTTTAAAAAAAACTCATATATTTCATGAAAAATCATTTTACTTCACTTACATACTGCCATTATTAGTATCTGAAGTGTCATACATTCATTGTGCTGTTGATGAGTTAGTTCTCTTTTCTGCCATGTGTTATAATGCCTTCCAGGTCACCAACATAAATCAGTTATTCAAATTTAAAAAACCACATTCCTATTACAGAATTCATTGTATCCTAGAATGGGAACTTGCTTTGCATGAGAAAACATCTGTCCAACATTCATTCATAGCTTGAAAACAGGAAATTCTAACAGAAGGATGGCTTACTAAACTTTTTCTGCTTAGGCTATCTCAAGGAAAGTGCTACAGCTCTTATGGCATAGCTCAAACTAAGAATAGTAACCTATTATCTATTCATAGCCAGTAATGATCATCTGTGAGCTCTAACCCTGCTTTTCAGTACAATGACTGCTGACTTGGCCACAGCCCAGTACGTTAATAGTAGCATTGCTGTTTATACTGGGGGGAGTGGAAATTTGTTCATGGAGTACCTGTGTTTGACACAGCCTTTGGTTTAGTAGCCATTGAGTTCAAGGAGCTCCTGCATGTTGAAAAAGTTGGAAAGGGGAAAATAAAACCATTTGCTATATGGCAGTCTTCTACTAATAAGTTCCTGGATACTGGAGTCACTGCTGGCAGGTCAGCATGCATCTTGCTTGCAGACATGCAGAGAGCCCACTTTTCCATGTGGTAGGTAATTTTCAGTGTACGTTGCAGATGACAGTATGAAAATTTAACAGGCAGATTCTGAGAAAGTAGGAGTGTTTTTTAGGGGAGAGATATATAGATCAAAGTTGTTGGGTGTGGGTTTTTTTTTTCTTCTTGTATATGGAATTTGGAGATGCCTATCAGTTACTTGTTTTCCTACAGACAGAAAGATAGTGGTTGCCCAGTGTGGCTGAAAAAAAGGCAGTGGTTCACTGGCTGAGTTTTCAGCACTTTTCTATAGAAGAATAGGACATGGGTTACCTCTAGCAGGTCATCAGGACACATTTTGAAAATCCATCTCCTGCAATGGGTAACAGCTGGTACAGCTGCCTTGTATCAATCTTGTGCTAAGCCTGACAGAGTTCAAACTTGGAAATTGAGGAAGAAGGGCTTTTGCTGCAAGGCACAAATGTATGCAGTTCCTTTAATTATTTCAGGAAGTCATGCATGCTTTGCTCGTTTTGGACCAAAACACATAATGGTTGTATCTTTCAATTGCTTTTTGTACAATTAATTACAAGATGTTCTTGGCTTGCCTGGGTATCTGGTAGGAATGGTATGGTTGATCTTTGCTGAGTCAATTATTTTCCTTCCAATAAATCTTAAAGAATGTTATGGGATGATTTTTTTAGTAGGCTCTTTGTTATGGGAAACTCTACGGGATGGCGTTCTGTGCAGCTCTTTTATTTGATGTTTATGTGAGAAGATTTGAGACCATAAGTGGACTTATTAATGTGCAGATGGCACTCAGCTGTCTCTCTCTCCTATCACACCGGAAGGTTTAATCTCTTTGCTCTTGTAGAACCAGATCATTTGGGACTCTAAAAGGCAAGTTGGACCAACCTCAATTCAGATAAGATGGAATTTGGATGGATGGGGGAATGTTCCTGAAGATGACTGCTGACAGGGCAAATGTTCTCTCTGTTCTAAAGAAGTATGACTACATCTTTATTTTCCTCTTGCAAAACCAGTATGGTCTTGTGACTTTCTGTACCTTTTTTGGCATTATCAACTTCCCTGCACAGGCCGTTGAAAGAAAAACAGAACATTGGTGCCTCAAATTGCAAGCTGTGATGGCCATCTCATGGCAGAAATAAATATAATACCCGCAGTTACTCATTCTAGAGTCATAGAATCATTAAGGTTGGAAAAGACCTCTAAGATCATCAGGTCCAACCACCAACCCAACACCCCCAGGCCTCCTAAACCATGTCCCCAAGTGCCACGGCTACACGGCTTTTGAACGCCTCCAGGGATGGTGACTCCACCACCTCTCTGGGCAGCCTGTTCCAGTGCCTGACCACTCTGTCAGTGAATACATTTTTCCTAATACCCAATCTAAACCTCCCCTGATGCAGCTTGAGAACATTTCCTTGCGTCCTATCGCTTGTTACTTGGGAGAGGAGACCAACCCCCACCTCACTCCAACCTCCTTTCAGGTAGTTGCAGAGAGCGATAAGGTCTCCCCTCAGCCTCCTCTTCTCCAGACCAAACCCCCCCAGCTCCCTCAGCCGCTCCCCATCACACTTGTTCTCCAGACCCTTCCCCAGCTCCCTTGCCCTTCTCTGGACACGCTCCAGGACCTCCATGTCCTTCTTGTCCTGAGGGGCCCAAAACTGAACACAGCATTCGAGGGGCGGCCTCACCAGTGCCCAGCAGAGGGGCACCATCCCTGCCCTGCTCCTGCTGGCCACACTATTGCTGGTACAAGCCAGGATGCTGTTGGCCACCTTGGCCACCTGGGCACACTGCTGGCTCATGTCCAGCCAGCTGTCAGCCAGCACCCCCAGGGCCTTCTCTGCTGGGCAGCTTTCCAGCCACTCTTCTCCAAGCCTGTAGCATTGCATGGGGTTGTTGTGACCCAAGTGTAGGATCCGGCACTTGGCCTTGTTAAACCTAACAATCCTTTAACAACAGGGTTGTGAAACCCTGTTCTAGTCTAAATTTTGTGCAGAAGAGAGCATCTAGAGAAACCCAAAAGTTGTCATAATGGCCATGATTTTCTAGTCTGTCCTAAAGGCCCATCACCTAAATGAAAAGTGAAATAACAATGAGTAAGACCTTGGTAAGTCCCATTCATATTTCAGTGAGGAAGGCTGAAAACTGCTGGAAGTGTGACAAATCATTGTTAAATATACCTCAGTTCTCAAACTGACTCTCATTTGGGATATCGAGTCAATTTGGAGCAAGTAAATCTTAGACTTAGCCTTTAGCTATATGAATGAGTGGACTCTATTACAGTATGAAGAGCCAGTGATTTAGAAAAGGTGGTTTGCCCCTATGCTTTTATTGATGCAAGTGTACATAGAGCCATAAGCAATGTGTTTATGTATATTAAAAATCAAGAAAGGATTGAATAGAGTTCAAGGAAAAGCATGACAGAACAGGAAACCCTTTTCCTACCTGGCACATTCCTCCATTGCAAATAATCAGGTGATGATATCTGCAATGAACAAAGAATCACTGCATGAAAAACTGCAGCCTCCCACAGTTATTGCTTTCCTCACGCTTCCTGCCAGAACAAGGGAATAGAAAGCTTTCAATTTGATGTTGACGTTATTTCCTTGAATGGTTTTATTAAAGTGCTGAATGTACAGTTTGTTTGCTAGCAACCTTTGGATTTACGAGTTGCCGGTCCTGGAAACATTACTGTTTGTCATGCATTTTCTTCCTGATTTTCCTTCTTTATCCTCCTGCCTTCAAACCTTTTTAAAGTCTTTCCATTGCTGATACTTGCTGTGATGCTAACTGGTAGTAATAGAGTGCTGTGCAGCTATGGCACTGTAGCTTCTCTCTGGATAATGCTGACCGCAGACTTAGCAGCAAGTGCCAGCTCAGCACATCTTGATAACTCATAATCCCTAGCATAGGTTTTTATAGTTTGTCTGGTCTACTGTAAATCTCTAACTCACTGTCATCAACAGAGCTCTCGACCTGATTCATAGGCACCAGGAATTAAGCTCCTGTCACACTCTGTTAGAAGATGACACCATTTATGCTGTGATATTATACAAACAAAAATAGATGCTCTTGAATATAGTGAATCATAGAACAGCATCAAAGGTCATGTTATTATTTTGAATCTTGTTGATTAAGCCAAGTAACTAAAAAGGAGGAGGAAAATAAAGAAACCCACAAAAAAATAAACCCATGCACTAGCCAGCACTTAGAAGTATGGGCAGGTTATGTTATCTTTTCTACTAAGACATCTGTAATTTGGGGCAACCTAGTGTGTGATAAGAAAATCACGTACATTACTAAAAAGAAATAGTTCTGCATTTTTTTCCTCTGTCTTGCTGTGAACGTAAAAGTTGTGTTCTAGTGATAGTCCTCAGTCCTATTGCAGTTTGCCTTGGTTCTCAGCTATAGATAGATTCTGCCCCTCTAAAGAAAAAAGGACCTCAAAAGTCTTAAAAAGAAAGAAATTAAATCATTTCTGATGTTTTGATGCAGCAGAGATTAGATAGGTTGTGCTGTAAAAAGGAGTCTAATCTAATTCTGTCTAGTTTCTCATTAAAGATCAATTTGTCCAGTAATGAGGACCCTGGATAGGGTACCAAAATACCAGAATTTTATTGTGGATCAGACCCTGGCTTTTCATGGGACTTCTCTACTGAGGCTTCACTTCGCTGTGCTTTTGATTTTTACTGTGTTATTTGTAAGTCTTGCCCACTCCTAGCCTAAGGACCCAGGAGATGCCTCTTGCCATGGGTGCTCACTGCAGCTGGCCTAGTGGAAGCTCTGATTGCAGGTAGAGGAGCAGGATGCTGTAGTATAATAAACTTGATCTTCGGGGGCTCTGATTTAAGACAGAACCATCGAGTTGCTTTGAGTAAATTGTATTTTAAAATGCGTGAGCTACCTTTATTCAAACATTCCAAACTTTTTGCCTTTGTTACATGAACAAATATAGACATTTTCAGCTGAGAAGGTGAAGTGTTTTAGATAGATACAGGATGTAATAAGAAGTCAATTTTCATGGAAGTCTTTTTGTATTTTTAATTATCGGATTCGCCAGCATAAAGTCATTTGATAGTTAGTAGATTCCTTGATTTCACAAGGCTAATTAAACATTCTCAGTATACAAACATGATTGAATAACAGAGGCCTTGCTTGAGGGAGTACAAGTTTCTTTTTGAGAATTACACAGGTTCCTATTTTGCATTTTTTGGCAAATGGTGATGAAACTATATCTGCCCCTCCAGCTGTATTTTCCTGAAAAAATATGGCTTGACTGACCCACCTATCACATGAATATGTTAATGCTCAGAAAAGTATTGTTATTATTTCAGACAGTTCCCAGTCCCCCTAACTCGGTCATCTTCATGATCAAATTCCCAAATTGTAAAAATCTAATGACTAAAATACATGAAATTGCAAAGTAATCACAGAGAGACAGAATAATGTGGTGCTTGTAAGAGAGGAGACTACACAAAAACCGCGTTCCACAACCTCTCTGCTGTTTGTAACTGGTCTGACTGTATCAGTAGTCATCAGAAAACTGGTTTGTGAAGCAAGAGAGTTATTTTAGTTCATGTGCAGAGGAGCTGGCAGAGAAGGGGACAAGTACGTCACGGTACTACCTGATCTCCTTTAGGCAAGTTTAGTGCAATTAGTAATGACTAAATGGGCACACACCAACCAGCTCCTTGGAAGACTTTTTCCCTTCTGGCTGTGATGGAAGGGCAGTGGCACACAGAATAGTGAGCACTGTGTCTTTGCCTGTCTATTGTATTGTCAGTCTAGGATTTCAGTTTCTGCAGATGATGATTTAGCTTCTTTCATTCATATTGAGTTCACTTGAGAACGTTTGTTTTGCACTTTGAATTGTAGAAGTATATCTTGTCATTAAAATAACTTTATTGAAAATTTGGCCCCATTTAACCTTACAGACATATTTTTCCTCTAGTGGTGTCAAGATTAGATGATGTAGCATTTTAATTTGTCATAGATATGGCCTGACAATATCTACAAAATTGAAACACTTAACTGCATAATTCAGTATTCTAAATTCCGTGACCTATCCTTGGTGTGATACATATGATCTATAGCACTTCTGTCTATATCTCTAAGGCACATTGGTGCCAATTGATGGTGCTAAGGAGACGCAGAAGGAAAGACAGCCACTTCTCTGGTATGTATTTCTTCTAGCCTTAGGATACAGCAAACCTCTGTGTGAACTCTGTAATGCTCTGGTTGCACTGATCAGAAAGAAGAAGATCCAGCAGTTCCTCACCCTCAAGCCATGTTGAACTGGGTACAGGTTACTCATGCCAGAGCAGTCAGGGGTAGGATAACTGCTGCAAGGCTAGCATTGCCAGGAGGCTTGGGTGGTCATAGGTACTGTTTCATGTCTTGGTAGCAAAATCCCTCTGTTTGGATGCCTCTAACCCTGACAAATGCAGGATTTCTAACGTATCTTCACAGAGGGGTAAATCTCAGTTTCTCTTGAGATCTACTGATAAGGACTGTGTCTCAACTTGGGTCTTTTGAGTCCCCTGCAGGAATAGCCAACCCATTGGAACAGGATGGGACAAAAATGTAGCTAATTTGTAGCCTGTTGTCTCCATAATCCTAAACCATTTTAGCCATAACAGAGACAACTGTTAGAATTGATAAATACTAATCTCTCCAATAGAAAAAGGGTATGGACTACTGCATGTCATCTGGCTAAGTGCTAAAGCTCTGTCACTACTTTAGCAACATCACTGCATGTCTTATCTTTATTACAGAAACAAATTAATGAAAAATTATATAGTTTAAGGCAGGTAATATTCAGATCCAGTTCACTTCTGTAATAGAGAAGCTATCTAACAATGATAATTTCCAAATTCCAGTGTGTTTCTCTGTGCTTTCTGATTTGATATTTCAGTGTGCTGTCACTTGAAATTAATTGCAACTAATTAAAAATGATCCAGTTAGGACAATTGGACAATAGTGCTCTGGAGATTGCTTCATTCCCAGAGGTTTTAGTGGCTTGCTGCTGCACTGGTTCAAGTCTTCAGAAGGGTGCTATACATCATAATGTCATTTTACATTGTTATTTCTCTGAAAGCAGCAATTTAAAAGAGTCTCCAGTGAACCCTGAGCAACTTTGCACTAAAAGAAAAATGTTACTGTTCAAGATCTGTAAAATATAAAATATAGATTCAAAGAAATCACTTGACATGAATAGTAGCATTAAATTTGTGCCATTATTTGCATGTAATATATAATGTTGTAGTAGAAGGCTAACAAAGCATTTAGGCTGCTCCGGGGCTCATTGATTTTCTGCACCTTTGTTCAAACTAGGTCAAAAACAATGTTGGTCTTATTTTATCACACACATTTTTCTCACGTTTGAAACTTATGTCTTAAAGTGATATAATGCAGTTTAAGCCCACAACATATTGTGGCCTACAGCACCTATTTCGAGAAAAGCACTGGTCTTGTTTTGGTTTAAATTACCCTAACCAAGCAGCTGGCTAATGTGAACTAAACTTCAGAATATACATAGGGCCCATTTTTTAGTAACTTGGGTGAACTGAGGGCTTAATGGAATAAGGCTTGCTTTCATGTTAAGGTGAAGGCCAGTCATTTAAAGAATTATGAAAATGAACCTTGTAAGCAGTGCAAACCTGTGGCTCTAACACACCTAAACAGCTCATTTGATATTCTGCCTCACCACTGTAAGCAGAAGCGTAGAGCCTACTAAAATTAGATTTTGTCCCAAGTCCCAAAGCAACAAATCTTACTGCCTGTGCAACCCATACTTAGCAAACTTTATTCTGTGAAGAGAGATGCAGAATTGAGGATCGGTATAGTTCTCAAAGAGGAAAAACACAAGCTAGAGACTATTTTTAGACAATGATGAGGCTTTTAAACAAATCCTATATAGTCCTGACATTTCACATAACTTCTCCACTGTGAAACATGTGTTTTATCATTGAACCAGCTTATTTGTTATAGTATGTGATCCTTCCTCCCACTACAGCACAGCTGGAACATCACCTCCTCTCAACTTATCTTGCTTTTCTTAATTCATCTGATTTCTGAACAGGACCATCAGTCAGTCTTTGAATAGGTTTCATTCAACACTGTGTTATTTCATTTTTACACTGCCATAATAGCAGAAAAATCAATGGAGTTGCCCTGACATACAAATGGAGTAACACATTGGCAGATCAGACCTATTGCGTCTATTTTGCTCGCAAGACCTTTAATATGGTTTTAAAAAACTTCAGAAATGAGATAAACGGTAGTTTATTTTTATACATATAATCCATCCTGTGATCCAAGACCTGCGCTCATATTAACGGAGAATGAGTGGATACTGGACTTTCCTCAAAAGTTTCTTGACAAGAAAGTTATATTAAATCATATTTAAAAATGTGTGTATTTGTTTGTACAACAGTCACCTCCACGTCTGTCATACAGACAGAGAACTGATCACATACAGATATGCTAATGGATAAACTGCAGAGCCAAAAAAACCAGACAAAATGTTGGTCCCACTACAGTCAGTTGCAGTTTTACCTCTGACTTTGCTGGAATTAGGAATTTTTCCTAGCCACCTTCTTTCTTTATTTATCCCAACTCAGCCACACTAACCAGTGTACACAAGTACATGCTTCCATATAAGCATGGCATTATTATCTTCTTCATTAGATCAACAGAAATCTCTCAGCATTTTTCTGGGACTATCCCAATATCCTCATGCTAAATGCAAAGTGAGATTAAGCAGACTTTACTTGCAGTGTGTTTTGTGCATGCTGAAGCTCAGGCTTTGGCAGACTTCAAGAGAGAGAGAGTTCCAGAGAGAGTCAGTAGGAATGTTATGTCCATCAAGATGTTTGAACCAGACAATAAAAGCACTCCAGGCAGTGGTAAGTTATAACCACTAGAAGATACAGAGAAAAAGGCAGTCTCGGAGATAACTGAATCCTAGACAATGTACTTTGGTTGGAAGATAACTCATGTCACCACTGCTGCAGTTGGTTTTTAAAAAGTAATCTCTTTCTATTCAAGGCAGGGAAGAAAATCACTAAAACAAATAAATGACTGGGTGAAACTTAAAGAAGCCTCACATGCATTAGCCTTTATTTTGTTGGTAGACAGATATGTTTTGCTCAGAGGGCTGGTAACAGATCATAGACTTAAAGAGGGAACAAGTAGTCTCTCTCTGCTTCTGTCTCTCGTTTCTCTCTCCCCCTGTCGTCCTTGTCTCTCCCCCCCACTTTCTTTCTCTCTTCCCCGCCACCTCTCTTCCTCTGCAAGTTTTGACCCTGATTCATGCTGTGGTCTGATGTCCACTGGAGAAACTGCTTTACAAGCTTAAGACAAAACTCCTGCTGGTTTTACCTCTTCCCCTGCCAGAGGTTATTGCCCCCACAGCAGTGCAAAGTTAAGTGGATTACTTCAAACAGTCTCCTATGGTAGGTTAAACTGCCTTGGCTGACTGCAATGAAGGGGGTGAGGATCACTCATCTGCCCCACTCTGCTGGCTCTGCAGGAAGCTGTGGAGAGCAGCACAAACAGCTGGTGGCCCAGCCACCTCTGCAGTGAAAGCCTGAACGTGTCCTCAGTATGACCATAAGCAAAAGTTAACAATTTTAAGTATCTTTTGTGCTAGATCCTCTTTACTAAGGTCTCTTTGTGGCACTGGAGCTGTGTACTTCCACACCCATTCTGAAAGAACAGCTCAGGATCTCCTTGGTTTTAACCCACTCTCTCTAGCCACCCTTGATGGAAGAGGTAGTGGGGGGAAAAAAGCCTTGACAGATTAAATCTCTCAGACCCAGCTCCTACCTACTGAACTTAAGGGAAGTTTAGCTGAATAAAAATAGCATGGTTTGATCGGTATTAAAGAACTGTCTTATGGTATTTCACTAGGATAATCATTAAAATAATTTTACATAATTACATATACTACAGATTGCATCATAGAGACAGACACACGGGGACTGGGTAGTCACTGTTAGTACTTATGTGACATTTCTGTAACTTTAATAACAATGATAGGAGAATAGTAGCACAGAGTCCCATTCTTTCAGCTTCTCAGTGTAAACCACCTGGTTTTGTATTCTGGCAAATAAACAGAAATCTGTTTTTTGCAAACATTTTAAGGGCTCTACTCCGTGGTCTGCAACACTTGGTGTATCTCAGCTCTTGGCATAATTTAAACAAACAGGCCATGTAACACATCTCTCAGTCAAATAAAGCAGACTTGGTGTGCTGCCAATTCTGCTCTCGTTTATTTGCTAACCCCAGGTTTTATTTATTCCCTGAATCATCAAACACATTGAAGAGAGTGACAGGAGCAGACAATATTACATCTAATAGCTATATAATAATGTAAATAAAATATGGTAAATCATCAGGTACATTACTTGCCCGTTTTTAACTACCCCACTTCATTTTGTGCACTTGAACCAAAAGTACAGTAAATGAAAAAGCTTTTTGCACAGAGCGGAGTTAGAATATACCCATTGGATACTGAAGCCCTGTCATTTACATTAAGTGAAAAATACCTTTTACATAAAAATACACCTGGATGTAATATAAAATTTGCTGCATGGGCCTCATCCTATGCTCATTATCGTCTGTGACTAAATCTCTTCTGACTTCAATGACTCGGGGATCAGCCCAGTACTGCCTAACTGCGGGATACAGTACTGTAAATAGTAACGGATGTGAGGATCTGTGATATGGTGGAATGTTTTCCAGTGTTGAGTAAGAGTTACTGAGAGGATTTCTATGATCGGAGGGAGACAGGAATTAAGGGGGAAAGAGGGAAGAAAAGCAATGTTTTGAAGTTAAGAAGTGTGAAGGAGATCACTCTCAGTTCCCACAGAGGAGAAGAGTTCATGGTCAACAGACCATTGTGTGGATTAGGTAGGCAGAAAAAGTGTGTAGGTGACAATAAAGGCTTGTGTTTGTTTAAGGTTTGTTCTTTAATGAGATTTGTCTAGCTCAACTTGATATCGGGTTGTTTTCCATTAGAGAGTTGATTTAAACCCTCACCAGATGAAGGGTCAGAGCTGACAGGTCAGTTACATGTCACTTCTAACTGAAGAGAGGAATTATAATTTTTATATCTGTAGTATTACTGTTGAAATACATTTCTGAAAACTGATTCCATGAAGAGTCTTCAAGAGTAGCATGCAAATAATGAAGGGAAATTGACTGCCTGAAGACTTTTGTGTACAGTTTCTGACTATAAAGTTCACCAAACACTTACTTTCTTCTGTTTATTAGTTGGCCATTCCTGCTAGGTTAACATGGGAAGAGAAGACTCTGCAGTACTTGGGGTTGCGCCTTGACCACATAATTGGAAAAGTAAATGGTTTCCCTATGATCAGAGTTGGAATCTGTGCCAAAATGACTGAGCTCCATTCAAAAACCCCTTCTCATGAGTCATTTTGTGGCAATGCATGTTAAAAGAGATGGCAAAATACCAGGAGTAAAATAATCAGCACACCTCAGGCTGCTAATAATAACAAAATAAGTTTTTCCTACTGTGAAGCTGGCTCCTCTGTAGAGTCTTCAGATTTACATGAACTTCCTGTGCAAGAGTCTACATCAGAATCAGCCCACTATTTTTTTCTTTAAAAATGTATATCAAGAGCCCAGTTTATCTCCTGCCCTAAAATGTAAAGAAGCAGTGCTTAAATTTCCAGTTTGTTAGCTAGTCCCAATATCCTTTAGCATGTGTCCCTTAGGGAAATAATGTCTGCAATATTTTGCGTCTGAAAAAGAATGAATGGCAAAGCACAGTTGCACAGGCTGGAATTCAAGAATCATTGGCCTCACTACTGAAAGCCATGAATCACTGGCTTGACTGTTCCAAGTCCAACTCTGGACACCCCTCTGTCCCCTAAACCCATCACAATATATTAATTTGTACTGCAGCTACTCATGCATTGTGCAATACATTAATTTTTACTCTCTTCTACTCATGTACTGTGCTCAAAAGACAGAGCAGATTTTTTTCCTGCTATTCTAAAAAGCAGCAGAGGGCTGCGAGTCCTCACAGATTTGAATGGAGTACATGCTAGAGAAAACAACTATTTCTCATCTTTAGCCTATTAGTTAGTTCTCCAGGATTTCAATAGCCATACTGAGGAGGAGAGTATACCCCTTTATTTCTGAGGATTTAGCTCCTTCCTTTATTATGTGGGTTGGGCAAAGAGCATGGCCCTAAGTAGTCTTCATGTGATTTATTCTACATTGACAACCACTTAAGCGGAGGCAAAGTTAGACCCAAAAGGCACAAAGTGATGAAAGCTGGAACTGAAAAATAGCATGACAGTCAAAATTGCTGAGTTTCACACAGTCCCTGCTCTGACAGTGTTAGAAAACTCTTGGTCTAAAAGAATCCCAAAGAGCCCTCTGAAAACCCAATCCCATGACTCATGTGCTCTCCTTGAAGGCTTTTTTCTTTCCCTCTACCAAATGACACTGAAAAAACCCTTGTGGACTTCACTACTTGCTGCAATTTGTCAGCTTTTAGTCAAAATGTTTTCCATTTACAAGAGAAGGACTTCTCTATATCCCAACCGAAGTTAAATGCACTAGCATCTGCAAGTCAGTCTGGACTGTTTCTGGTTGGGTCATAGGCCAGATGGTCCCACAGAGGTGCCGTGCCTCCTTGGCAGGAGATGGGAAGGGATGCCGAGGAGTTGTGCTACCTCGGGAACTTCATGAAGAATTAACTCTGGTGGCTCAGGCGCTGTTTCCTAAGGACACCGAAGAGCTCAGATGTCACATAATGAATCATCACTTGTGTGTTTGTCTAGCTCACTAGGCTGGTTGAAAGACTGATTGAAAGACTGACAAGCCCATGCCACTGCATTACCTGCTGCAGGTGAAGCTAGGAGGAAGTGATTCTGGTCACTAGGTATATTATGATTGTTCCCATGCAAAAGTAAATGGGAACAAAGGACTACCCTTCCCTTCCCAGCAGCCACCTTGTGTTGATTCATAAAGGCCAGATGCTATCTGATCTTCCCACTGGGATTCAGTTCAGAATGCAGTCATGATCTCAGACCCTGAATACTCAAGTTCCCTCTGAGTATTACACAGAACCAAAAGTTAACTCGGCTACTTAGAGGAGCATGCATTACACACATAAATAAAACTTATTTGAGGACAGAGGTGTTGCTTTGATGATTGCTTTTCAGAGTAGAACTTCACATTGAAATGAAGAGCCAGGGAATTGTCTGTATGAGCTCGGAAGTGTTTTTAAGACAGCTATGGCTAATCTATTGAAGCCAATCAGTCTTTTCACGTTTGTGTGTTCAAGACCCTTTTATAATCCAAACAGTATAAAAGAAGTGTTTCCAGTGTTTTCCAACTCCACTGTCAACAGCTAAGATAACGGGTCATCATGTGTGCGCTTTGATCATCTTCTGTATGTATGAAGATGCAATAATAAACTGAATTATTTTTTTCCTCTGGCATGAGAAATGGCATTCAGAAGGAAGGAAAAAAGGAAGAGAGCCAAGGAGCATAGGTAGGCCTTTTCTAAGTAATTTTTCTAAAAAAAAATAATTCAAAATTAACTAATTCACCTTGTGGCAAAGGTTGGCTAAAACTACAGAACCGGTAAATTTTGTTCTAGCTTGTGTTGTCTTCAGTGTGTCTTAAATTAACTGCAAGGATCCCTGTGCTTGTGTGGTGTATCTCCGACTACTTTGTAGGAGAAAGAAAACTTTGAAAGGAAACTTTCAAGTCAAGAGTGCAATAACAAACTTTTGTGTAGTTTTATATATTTTTATAATACAGGTTTAACGAAGGGTGTATTTTCTCTTCTCTTCAGTCTGGATTTCCCTTTTTTCCAACATGAGAAAATTAAAGCTAAAAGATTGCATGCTGAAGTCCATGCTTATGTCACTGTTAAGTTTGTAGACGAGAAAATGAGAGTGGGTTAATTTTGCTCACTGATGAGCTAAGTGTATTTTGTATGTTTATATACAGTAAGCATAAAAAAGGTGTTTTCTCATTTCCTTAGATTTGAGTCTGCAGATCTGGTACTGCTCCCCTTGCTACTATACATAATAACCTTTTGTCTCTCTAAATTAGAAACTCTACAGTCAGCTGGGATGAAAATGAATCTGTCAGCTACACTCTTAGGATTTTCTTCTACGTGACCCAAAGAGTAGCAATGTAGATTAGTCATCAGGAAATGCTGGTTCAAAGAAGCGATGTGGTTCATAAAGCAGGCACCAATTTGTCACTGCATAGGTGCCTAAACCTACTATACTTTATGTGCCAAATGGCCAAAAAGGAAAATCAGCAATCAGGAGGGGATTTTTGCTATGTTCATAAGGTCGCTGTTGCCTTGGTACCTTTGTGGAACTAATGCTGCTGTACCCCTAAATACATGTTTGAGGCATATTCCACTGTTTTTTTCACTGTATTATTGATGTTACAGATTGAACTCTGTATATCTAGCTTATGTTAATTCTCATGGCTTCTTAGTGCTTTCTTATAATAATATAAACTCTTCCTGTAGTCTTACTATTGCTTCAACCCCTGTATCCTTGAGGTTGGTTTTTAAAAGCATTCTAGATTTCAAACACAACCTTACAGCTACAATGCAATAACCAACAACTTGTTCCACGTTGATTAACAAGTGAGAAAGTCATGATTTTTTTCACTAGTTAATACAAACCTGAGCGAAATTCAAACTGACAACATACTGGTGAGAAATTTAGGGCCTGAATGTCCAGCATTGCATATTCCACCGTCATTTTCAACAGCAGCATCATGGTAGTAAAATGATAACTCTGTTGTATGTTGCTTTGAGTATCCTTCAGCATACATTTACACGCAGGAGAGTCCAGCCTTGTATGCCAGTGTTTGGTACCCTCCATCTTCTGTTTGGCTTTATTATTCTCAACAATTTAATGGTCATTTCCTCAGTAATCATTTGTGCATTTCTTCAGGTAATATTATTAGCTTGTAACTACCAATGTTACTAACACTAAAACTTGGTTTTGCAGCATGTTGCTTAGTAGCTTGATTTATTAAGTTGCACTAAACATAAAACAGCAAAAAACATATATCCATAAAAATTAAGATGCTTTCTATTCTTAACCTTTTTTACGAGTTTTTAAAGCAGGTTTTCAGCTTGTCTCCTTTCAAATAGCTCCTAAATGGTATAGTTTATTTTGGATGATTGATTATAGGAATCTTGTGCATGCAACCAAAGCACAGTATTTTAAATCATGTCTTCTTTTCATTTTTAAGGAATGAAATGATCTTTGTATCTTGATGTTTTTTATCATTTTGAGATTGAACCAGTTATCTGTATGAGTTCAATATGTAGCTCTTTAAACTGATAGAATGTTATCAGGACTTATTAAAAACAAGCACAACTTCCTATTACAGCTATATTTCAAAAATGAAACAAATGGATTAACAAGTTCTCTGTAACGTTATCATTAGTTAACAGTATTTTTAATAAGCCTTCTGCTAAAAAAAGTTAAGATGATGTGGTATTTTAATACTGCATTAGTGGCTTTTATTTGAGTCCCACTGCTAAATACCTTATACAAATTTCTCAAAGAGGTTTTTTTGAATCATATATTTATAAAAACTTGTTCTCTGAGAAGACCAAATAATAGGAATAAAAATAATACATCATTTTACTCTTAATTATCAATTAGTCTGATGGGACTGTCCTTATCCTTTTAACGGTGGTCTTTGTCCTAATCCATACCCCTAACAGGCATAAAAGTGAGCTATTAGAGACACTCCTGCTGTCTTTTGTGGTTTGTTCCTTCATTTCTTGGAGATAAAAGTGAAACAATCCATCCTTTGACTTTTTAGATGACTATTTTTTGCACAAGTGCAGCTTCTTACTAGGACTTGGTCTACATGGGAAAATTTTGGTAGTACAACTATATCAGAGACTACTTTTCCCCTTTTATTTCATTCCATCACAGCTGTGCTGGCAAAACTTCTACTTTATATGCATTTATACCACCAAGAAGTCCCATTGACAGTTTTGCTAGTATTGCTTGAGAAACAGGTTTGTTTCTTTTGCCTTCCTAAACCCTACTCCTTTAAGGACCGATTACTTTCATCCTGGCTTTACTAGTAAACCTTTGTAAGGGTAGACATGTCTAGGAGGTACTAGGACACAGGTTTGGAGGAGGACTAGCTCAATGACACCATGATCTCACTAAGACATTATGCAGTAGCACAAAATCCTATGAGAAAGATGTTTCTTTTCTGTTCTTCCTCATCAGTGATTCTTTAAGTCCTCTAACCACCATTGCTGATGAGCTCCACAGATGTCTGCAGCCTGTCAAAGACTAAGTAACTTGTTATGTAGGGCTTCAAGTATGGCAGTACTGAGAGTAAAAAGGACAGTGACAGGAAAGGGAAAGTCTTCACAACGCCAATATTAAAAACATACCATAGATAGAAAAAACAGATTCTTAAGGATTCTTGGTAAGTAATGTTACAATCTAAGTCATAAAATCTTTAAAAGCTCTTTAAAGGTCAGTGGATTCCAGTAAATTTGACATTAGTACTTTGAGGTTTTGAAATTAATGCACTTACTGAAACATTTTATTAGCATTTTTTATTCTAGTTAATAGATGTGATTTTTACAAAAAGTAGATCTTTGTGGTCTACTTCTTCAAGCTGACAGTGTGTCAATCAAAAATAAGTCCCGCTAATAAATTACTTTGACAAATAAATGAAATGCTTTGGTGGTTAGTTTAGTGTTTTCCTAAAGTCCCAGCACAGTCCAGGAAGTATTCTGCCTTCTCTCCTAACCAAACTTACTGATTGCTATGCATCAGCCACAGGCAGTCTCTAACATTGTTTTTGCTTTGCTCTTACAATCTTACTGAGATGCATCTTAACCCACACTGGCTTAAAAACAAATGCAGGAGGCAGTGGTTGCTTTTAAAATTATTACCCAAAATATTTCCCTGGTGAAATATAAACACATATTAAATAACATGACATTAATAATTGCATAAAAGGAATGTTAAAATAATAGTTTCAGGAGAGAGAATAAACTATTAATGAATTACTACATTAGTGAAGTAGTTTGGGTAATAGTTGAGATGTTTGTACTAAGTTGATAAACGCTGCGCTAGTAAATCACTTGCATATATCTTCTTTTCTAGCCTTAGTTCAGAGTCCTTTAGATCTACAAAGGTTGTAGATAATTTTTGCACCCACTCAGTCAATGACTGGCAATGCGGCATGTAGCCGCAGTCATTCATTCTGTCAGTCAGCAGCGCTTGATAATGTGCCTGTCAATATAATTCAGTGCCTGTTCAAGGAAAGTGACACTTTGAATAGTGGACACTTTTCAAAAGCATTCATACAGGGTCAGTTCCATGATAAATAAATATATTTTGTGTTTGGAACAAATAGGCAATACCCAGGAGCTGGAGTCAGAGCAGAAATACATAACCAGTCTGCAGGACACAATAAACTGCAATGAAGAGTGAATATCATAAATGCAACTTTGTTTTTCATGTTGTATTAGTTATAGGATAATAGATAATAAAGTCTTCAGGATCCTGCTTGGCTCAATGGAGCCCGGATCCACAACTAGGGGCACTATGCACAACTACACTACAAATGAGATATTAGAATAATACTGTCAATAGTTCTTTAAACCCTATAAAAAAAGGGCACATATTTTCATTGCTGAATGAAAAACACAGGCAGAAATCTTTAATTACCACTAGCGGCATGTTAAAGAAAGTATTTATATGGCATACAGCATTTAGTTTCTAGTTTCTATTAATATAGGCTGAGAATGTGAGGAAGAAATATGCGATAGTGACAGGATTTTTAATGGTACCTCACCTTAAATGCATTTTAAAATATGTAAATCAATAAAAAAATTATTTGTAATAGCAGACTAAGAGTGCTGGTTAGCCTTACTGCTGAATGAAATGTATGCTACAAGCCCTATTACCATACATCGTGGGAGCTGTAGTTAGGATTAATCTGTCAAAAGGGATGGTTTAGTGTTGATGAATATGACATGTGACCATTAATGATGTTGATTTTATCTCCTGAGATTAGCATGATTTACTTCGGATGGATAATAATGTCATTTGCTTGATGCAGTAGATCTGTTTACGAGCTGATTAAATTGTAAGGCCTTGCTTCATTTCATGCTATTTGGTTTACAGCTTCATTACTGCAATCACAAAAGCTGTGGAAATGTCCCACATCCCATGTCACAATAAATCATTGTTTAAGATTGCAGCTATGTATTTTAGCATTTCAGTTTTGCACGGACCATGCATTCCTTAACAAATATGTGATTGGGAATACATTAACAAGATATTCTGGAACATACTGCTGCAGAAATGTAGAAAATCAGCCTGAATCTTTTAATTGAGATTAAGGAAGCACTTGAGTAATTAGCTGTAACAAATTACCTTATTATTTAGACAGTGAAGTAAACGTTTTTGTTGCAAGAATGATTATCATAAATCTGCAGAAAAGTGACAGTCAAACAACCATAAAGGAAACTTGTAAGCAAACTACATTTTCTGCCTATTACCTTTTACATTTAAATAAAATTTATCAGAGACGTACTCTAAAAAGAATGTATTTGTTGTTTAGGGTCAGTATATGTTACAAGCTATACCATCTGTAACTGCTGCACTGGGAAGACTATATGCATGTAAATCAGAAAGGGAAAAAAAAAAGAATCTGTTAATTATAATGGCAAATGCTAATGTTGCCATAGTTAAGGCTGTGTCAACGTTTTCATTATAAACCCAGTTATAAAGGAAGAAGGAGAGAGGGAGGGTGGTAATCAGCCATCAGAGATTGCTGTGCGCTAAAATTTTGTGTACAAAGGGGCACACTGAGCTCTCGCACCATGTAAATCAGAGGTATCTGCGAAACCATGGTTGCAGTCCCAGTGAGAGGAGGACCAGGGCCAAGCTCTCAGCTTGGGAGCGAGGGTGACTTTTTGTTGCAATAATTTTTTTCACATTTCACATAAAACGATATTGCTACTTTTGTTGAACAAATGAAAAAAATGTTACATTTATCAGTCAAATGGGGCCTTTCAGGGCTTGTGGCTTACCACTGGCTGAATTTGATAACTATGGTTGATTAAGTCTTGGTTCATGTGCTTAATTTTAATGAAAGTTTTCATAAATTTGAAGAGCATGCTTTAATAATTAGCCTAACTTGCATGTTTTATTGTAGTAGAATGGAATTTCTTTTAGTTCTTTCTCCTTCCTTTTTTTTAAAACCCTCCAAGTTGGTTCCCAGTGGATTTCATGGAAACGTCTCGAGTTACTTTACATGTGAATTCTGCTGGGTTATAATACGGTCAAATGCGAACTTTATAGTGGATTTGTGAACTTTTTTGTTCCCTTAGCTTTTACCTAGCAAAACGCCACTGTCTACCTCAAAACGTTGCAGTTGGCAGATGAAGAAGTGGGAACCCCAAGAGGAACTCTACTCATGTATAGTCTTATAAGTGTACTTGAATGATATTGTAGGTCAGGCCTAGAGAATCCAAGGATTTCCAAATGTGTTGCAGCAATGAACACGGTCAAGATTTTTTACAAATGATTCATGACTTGGCTATTCTGGTCACCCAGCCTGAGACATTTTGAAAAGCCTGGGTTTTTTCTTGTTTGGTTTGTTTGTTTTTAATGGTTGATGCATGAAACATTCTGGAAAGTGGATTCTTTCAGGAGAGTTCATGCTGTGGATTTGGAAAGGGGACAACTCTAATGCTTGCACCTCAATTCTGTCTGGTGGTTTGGGGACAGATTTACCGAGTTGATTTAGTTTTCCAATTTATTGTGGCTGCTGGGCATAGATCTACCACCTTTGACATTTTGCAGAGCTGGTCCCTGTTGACATCGGTAAAGTTAATGAAAATGTTTCACACGTGGAAATGTTGATATTTCCAGCAACATTTCAACTAATCAAATGAAAACAGTGATAAACATTTTCTCCTGTTTTCCAAATATCTCTAGACCTAAGTTAATGAAAACATATCCTTGAAAATAAATGGATGAATAAGTTTATTTTTCACCAAAAAAAATTTGACTGCTGGGGCAAAAAGAAAAGGCAAGAAGAGGAAACCACACTTCGAATCTTCATTGCTTCAGGAAACATTTGGTAATATATTGCATCCCTGCTTAAGTTGGCTGAAATGTTATTACCACAGTTTCACAGTTTTACGTTTTATAACTTTGAAATTAAACAAAACAAAGGCTTCCTCTCTTGATGAGCTACACTTTTTGACAGCAATTTGGTTTCCAGCCAAAAAGAAAATGCAAAGGCAGAATTTTTCAGGGTGCACATTCTTTCACTGATATTTCTGTTGAAACTAAAAGAATGCCTTTGAAAATCCCAACTGCTGGCTTCACTAAAAATATATAATTTCACCACCCACCTGCCAGTGATGGTTAATTTAATGTAATTTATGCATAGAACAAAATCTCTTTCTAGCACTATGAGGTGGAGAGGCTATCAGCCAGGTTGATAGAGTAATGGTAGTTTTGTAGAGACCTTTAACCTGAATAGCTGAAGTCATCTCCACAGACTTTAGTAACCACTATTCATATTAACAAGGACAAAAGTACTAAGGACATATAATTTCTTAGTTCCCTTATAAGCTGTCCCCGATCTGCCCTCTACCATTCCTTAGACACTGTGATGTTTGGGGAACCTGTTTAAATACAACTAATGAATTCTGGATGATGCTTTGAGGTTGTTTTTCTGAAAATTATGGCACTGGCTAATGCATATGTGTCTGCCTTACTGGTAAAGCTGCTACCATGATAGGAGTGAAGACACTACTTGTTCTTCGTGACTGAACCCTGAATAAACAATTTATATGTTTGGAAAGTTGATGGCTGCTGGAAGATGCTTCATCAGTCTTCTCTGCAGGTGCCTTTGAGTATGACAGTTATTGAAATAGGACAGAAAGAAGTAAGACAGAGATTTAAAATTATTTGGATGGGTGCAATTAAAGGACAGAAGTTGAATCTGAGTGGAAGAGGGGAAAACCTATGCAGTATTTTGCAACAAGAGAATTGGTTTAGCTGCAGGTCTGTTCACTGATAAAGGAAGCAAGCTAATCTGAAAATAAAATAAAAAAAAAATATATTGTGGGCTATAGTAGAAGGATTGGGGGCAGCTCTAGGCCAAAGCATTTTCCAGACTGGTGTTGAAACTCGGGCAGGAGAATACACTTTTAGTCTGGCTTTAGATCTTATACTTCTACATAGAATATTTGTAAACCTAAGGCACGGTCTGCAGATATTACACCCACTGCCTTTGTAGATCTAAATCGTATATTCCAGATCATCTACATAGCTGGAGCTCTTTGGTACCAAGAAGACTGTGGTATTTTGGAAGACATCGCTGCTTGTGAGAACTTGTAACAACTGGATTGCAGAATTCCAGCTAGAAAGCTGAGTCCAGCAATGTATTAGCACGGTTTTCTGTTTCAACACTAATCCTAATAGAGATATTTTCCCAAATTTAGGCCACTAAGAGAAAGCACTAAATTCGCCTCCAGCAAACAATTTATATTCTTTCACAAACTTGCTGATGTCAGCAGAGTTGGGCAGGCATGTACTGGGACCAAATTTTCTTGCAGAGGTTCTTAAGGAATTGGCACATCCTAAATCCTTGGCTGTTCTAGGAGGCATCCAAATGGCTGCTGAGGAGGCTCAAAGCTGTAAGCAAAGAAAATCTACAAGGCAGTGTGTGTGCATGTACTTAGATTATGTCCATTGTGAGCCTCGTTATAATATTTAGAGGCTGCTTGATGGCACTTACAGCAGTGAGTTCTGAGCAGCTTTAGGAATCAGAACCATGTGTCTTCTGAAGAAAGATTCCTAAAAGACATCTTGTTAGATTTCAGGATGAGAAAAATCTCTATGATGATGCAGTCTGATTTTCTGTATTGCCAGGGCCACAGAATTTCATCGAGGAGCTCCTGCATTAAGGGCAGCTATGTTTGATTGAGCTAGCTAAAGAATATGAAGAGAAATTGGGGCAGACAATTTGTTATTTTCTCCCTTTGTAGAGTTCAAAAATAGATTTTGCAAAAAGCAATTGTGCCTTGTTCAATTATTGCATTACCTCTAGCACAGAGACTGCTGTAGTCAAGCCTTTTAATGAACAAATTTTGTAGAATTTAGGGTCTCTGAAGTGTAAAGCCACAACACAGTGTGGCTCTTAATGTGCCATATGAGCATTATGTTGCTCGCTTTCTCTGTCAAAGCTGGCATGTATCAGAATGCAATAAAAGAAAAACTATTTCATTCAAAATTAAATGGCGACATCCAATTAAAGAAAAGACTCAAGTCTGAAACCGTAAAATCTATTGAAAGTTTCTTTCTGTTTTAGAGGAAATGTACCAATTGCTAATGGAAGAGTTACTCTAAACGATTGGCTACTAGTTAACTATTATGTGTTCTAGCAGGATTTGTGGTTGGATTTTTTTTGTCATTCCTCCTCCTCAGAAGATTTGGAGAAAAGAACAGAAACCTGTTGAAAAGATTTGCTTAGTCTTTTATCTTTTGAATCAGTGTCATACTAACAAAAAGATGTTTTGAAGTCTTTAACCATTAATTGACTAACTGGTTTTCTTTAGACATAAAACTTGTCAAGGCCTTGATTGTTGTGAATCCATGGTGATAGATTCTGGCTGACTGCCTAAGTACAAGGTCTCTGAACACTAGGATAACACTTTCTGAAACAATTTGGGCTTATCCCCCATAATGTCATTTAAACAAACTTAATTGACTAAAACTTTCATTTTTGTGCATTTTGTATGAGGTACTATTTCAGAGAAGAGGCCTTTTAAGAACAGACCCTAAATGACAAAATCTGACCTCTACCTAGCCTTAGATTTCTCAGTTCTTGTTTATTTACACAAAATAAGCCAATATTAACTGCATTAAAAATTCACTATAAGCAGAAAGCCTGTTATATACTCTCATTTTCCTTTAGTGAATAACCTTTAGAATGAGTCCAAACGGAGACTCTCCAAATAGCATAAAATTCACACACTTCTGCAGTAAGACTAAACGTGATCTTCATATAATTGCCTATGCATGTCAGTCAGTAAGCTTGTTGTATATGAAAGGAATAAAAAATTTCAGACTGGAAGTTAAGACTTGACTTTTTTTTTTTGTTGTTGTTGTTGTTGCAGGAGAGACTGAAGAGATGCTCCTGGAATGATTTTCTTAAATGTAGAGTTCTGGACATACTCTGAGTTACACATCCACCTCTACAGAATAGCAATTTGCATTTTCCACTTCTCTTTCACTGGTAAAATGATTTGGTTTTGAGTGGAAGTAGTATGTCAGATCTAATAATATACAGGAGTGATAAAACTGCACTCTATCACTACTTCCAGGGAACATGACAACTCTGGAATGACTGTTTTATCTCTAGGAAATCTTCAAACATCAGAAGGTAAAAGCTCTTAACACCTAATGAGTTTTGAATGGCCCACACAACATGAGCTGGTGATAGTACTCTACTCTGTAGTTGTCGGGGCCCTCAGGGCTCTAACAGGCCTTAATGGCCCTCACCAGCTTCATCCAGGGTTTCCCCAAAACCCTGCCCACAGGCCCTGGAGCTCCCTCAGTCCCTGCCTGAGCTAGACCATAGGAGTGCCAGTCTCCAGCCTGGCCATGGGCCCCACTGATCCTAAGCCTGACCCATGGGCTGATGACCTTGGCCTCACCTTGTCACCACGGACCTGCTCAGAGATCATGACCTCAGTTACACTCACTGGGTCTGATCCTGACCTGCAGATAGACTGTCAGCTTGACCTTGGACCTGCCTCATCACCACAAACTTGTCCAATGGTCTGAACTCCTGGTTGAACATCAGCTGCTATCTATGGTCCTGCCCTGCTTCCTCACTGGGATAGCCAGGACCCTGCCCTGGTGACAGTGTCATTGCCCTTGGCTCCACGTTCCCTGTTGGAGCAGCTGCCCTTGCTGCTTCCTGACAGCAGTGCAAAAGGTTTTACCTTACCAAAACAGTATCACAGATAGGACCCGTAGACCAATCCTTACCCTGCTGTAGTCAAGGGGTGACTTCCAGGGATGGTGGTGATCTTTTTGTTTGGGAATCCCACTAAGAAGCCCATCCAGTGAAGGAAGCTCCTGTTAGCGGTGTACTTGTTTCGTGGGCAGAGAATTTCTGTCTCTCAATTCTTTTCCTAGAATAACCACAGAGTTTTAACATAAACATCCCATTTCTTTTAGTCTTTCTTTTAAAAATTATTCCAAGAAAAGAGAAGTTTAGCCTAAGCAGCTTTGTAATGAGTTAAAAATCACATGGCTGAGTTGGGACTTGGCCTTAACAGGCATATTTTACTACAGACAAAGTCTTGCTGGAACCTGGAATAGTGTGGAATAGTCATTTTTGTCTCTTGGATGCATAGAAGTATTGCAACTCTAATGCAGACTCAAGTGCCAAGCAGCCACTCTACTGTTCAAAGGGTGCCAATCAACGTACCAGTTACTTCTCCTAAGAGAATGTGACTATTATTAGGGGTTATTGTTAGTAAGGAAATCTTTCAGATTTAAGGGAATTTTTTTTTATGTTTTGTTTTGAATTGACCTAGGTTTTCCTGATCAAAACAGAAAAAAACCAAATCTCAATCTTATCTGAACACGGTTTTTAATGGGAAAATGTTGTTCCAGTTTTCAAATCATGGAACACATATTCAGAACTACTTTTTTCTTTAAAAGTTTTATATATATATATTTTTTTTTATATATATTTTTATATATATTTTAAAAAATCACATTTTTGCTATGAAGAATTTGGTTCTCTTGATTTCTGTGTTTAACTAAGCACTTTGGTCTTAAGAGGCAGACATTAGTGATGTGGCAGTGAAGTTTGTCAAGCAGCTAATAATGCGATATATCCACAAACTGTGAACGTTTCTAACATGTCTGAAACAGTAACTCTGAGACTGTGCCAGCTTTGTTAAGTCTATTATCTCCATTAATGGCCCGTGTATATGTGACACCTGAAAGGTATTCTTTCATTATAAGGCAGGTCTTGCTTGACTACAAAGGCACTGAGTACCATTCAACATGAAGGCACAGTGTCCTTAGGCTAACTTTTTTATTTATCTGGACAAGATGAGACTTTCTGAGTAACAGTGTGTCTTGCCATTGTTTCACAGATTCAAGTCTACAGAGAGCGTACAGCAGAAAGCTTAACTACGCAGTTGCGGAACAGTGAAAGAGTGTCTTTGAAGGAAAAATGGCGCTGCCAGTGATGCTGCTAGGATGCTGAAGTGCCCAGTGATTTTTATGTTATTTTGATGTGCTGCTTCTGTACAGCTGAAAATTAGATGCAGAGTGAAAATAACTACTGAGAAAAGGCTCAAGACCTAGTACCAACCAGAAGACAGCATCTGCCACCACTGAAAAAAAAAAGGATGTGTAATCCCTTTAGGGCTGTGTGCCCCATCTCCACAGTAAGTGGTAACCTGTGTGAAGGAATAACGAGGGAATGGAGTGTGCTGTTGTAGTGTACTGTTTATGTACTGTTGCTTTTTTCTAACATTATAAAATAGTTTGAACATTATGAAAGTTTTCTGATATAACTTCGTGACCCTTCCTTTTTCCCCAAGCACTTACACCTTAACATATTTTACAGTTAAACCAATTTATTAACAAATAAAAAAGTATTGAAATACCAAATACTGTAATGAAAAGCATTACAAGAATCCCTTCTGCTAGTAATAAATAACAAAATTGAAAAGGTATGTGTTAAAGGAACATTAATATCAGACAACAGTCTTATTGGTAGCAGTAGCGGAGAGCTGAGTGGTTGCACGGGAATCAGTGAGAACCAGGAATAGCTGTTCACTGCACAAGCTCCTGGACGTGTCCCTCATTTGTCAGTCGCTGCACGGCTGTGAGTGTGAAGGACTATCCACAGGTACCCGTGTATGTTAAAGCAGGGTTCAGTAATTTAACTTAGTGGGACAGTAGGGTAATCCTCCAACTGCCGTCAGTTCTGCTCCTTCATCTCTGGCTCAGCATCAGAGAACGAAGGGGCCACGGTTTCATCCCTGTTTTCTCACTTCTCTTTTATTTACACTTTTCAGTTCCTGGCTGAATAAGAGGTGCTGGTTCAATCTGCATTACGAGTCTTCATGCATTTCTTGCCATAGGTCATCCAAGAAAAAGTTCCCTGTTGGTTCCCAATCTGCTCTCCAGTAATCTGGGTGTTTGTCTCAGACCTCTCTAAGGTGGAAAGTCCTACCAAAGCAAGGAAAGAACAAGTGGTTTTTTTATCATTGGAAAGACAGAAAAAAAGCCTTTCCTTCTACACTAAGCAGATTGCAAGGCCAAAAGTTGATAATTTTACGTAATTAATATGTCTTTATTTCATCTCTGATCGTTCACTTGTTCAAAAGCTGTTTCAGGTCAGTTTACTGACTTGCAGACAGAACAGTAATTGTTGTAGATTTAAGACACCTAAAACCAAAAAACTCTCAGGCCTGACTATTGCACAAGGGGATCAGACTAAAAGGCTGACACATTGCTACTTTTTCAGATTAGTGAAGCCTTGGATGCGGGCTTCCCTCCATCATTCCTAAAATGATGCTAATCCCTAGACCTAAGGTTTTGCAATTCTATAGCTGGACAGCACCTATACTAAAAGGATTTTCTATTGCTGCTGTCTGCTTAGCAGTTTAGTTATAGGAGGGGACTCTACAGAACAGGCCATGCTTGACCTGCACAGAATCTCCAGCTGTCTCAAGTTTTTCCTGTTCAGAAAATTCTCAAGCATCAATAATTAGCAGTGGAGAAACGTTAAAATTATATCTGTATTTTTCTAACAATGTCTCCATTTTTCCCTTCTGAAAAGGGAAAGACCGGTGGCCCAAGACAGTTGTGACTAAGGAACTTCTTAATTTAATCCACTGTGACACAGCATAGACTATGCCATAAAGATAGCGCTAGTAAAACTATATTTAACAATATAGCAGTAAGGCAAAGTTACACAGTGAAAGTGCATGAAGAAGTACGTACTCATGTCTCCTATAATTCCAGCTTTGATTGTTTTCCTTTTTTTAGTAATCAATTCAAGTATAGCTAGAAATAATTAGCTGATTTGAAAGACATTTACCTTGCTTTGAAGCCATCTGGGCCCACTTTAACTTGGTGGGCTAGAGGTTATAATAGAGGAAGAGTGGTGCTGAGGAAGTAGCGTGCCTTCTCCCCTCAGTGAAGTTAAGGCATTTCATAGTGTGATACACCATAAACCATGACTCTGTGAGTCACAATCTGGAAAGTCCTCCAATGTATAGAGCAATTGGTCTAGAACAATACTGAAGATGACAACTTCTCACCAACTAAAGCTCTTTGTGGCTTCTTCTCTACCTCTTGCCTGAGCAGACCCTTGGTATCGGGTCCCAGACCTTCCCATTTACTCAATATTCTGAGTCCTATGACTTCCTCTTGTTCCCATTACTCAATATTCTGAGTCCTATGACTTCCTCTTGTTCCCGTTTTACTCAATATTCTGAGTCCTATGACTTCTTCTTGTTCTCGTTTCTCCCTCTGCAACCTATTATTCCCTAGTTCTGCCTCGGACCGTTCCTTTTAAGTCCTAAAACACACACTGTGCTGTTAAAGACTTCGCTTGTGAGACTGCAGTCTCCGTGCTGATTGAGGGGTGGGGAAGGAGAAGGAGAAGGTAGGGCTTTCTTAGTCCTTTTAACAGAAGAAGGAAATAGATAATTTTTAGAACTGCTTTGGTCTCTTTCTTTTGCACGATTTGATGCTGAAAATCTTAGTTCTCTCAAGACAAAGGCTAATCATTTATTCTATCACCTCTTTTGCTTTTTCTTGCACAAGCTTTCATACAGATCACAATTGCAGTGTCCCTCCCAAAATGACCCTTTCTGCTCTATTCACACCAGAAGGCAATCAGAACTCGCGTGTAATTCTCCATCCTCCCAGCAGCTCATAGAGACATCTGACCAGAGACTGCTGATGCACAGACAGCTGGAAGACGCAGTGCCTTATACAGAGAAGGAATGTCGGAATAAGTAAACAGAAGGGCCAGAAATCACAGAATCACAGAATAATCCTCACCCTAGGGAACTGTGGAACTGACACTGGAAGACTGTCAAGTCAGTGTGTCCCCAGAATGAGAGGACATGGGTTCAAGCCACACATAAATCCAGATTTCAGAGGCTTGAGCTCAGGTAAGACTCTGGATTACATGAAATTTGTAAGGAAAGTACAGGAAATCTACAGTGATTGCATGTATTTAAAATCTGTTCTCAATCAAACTAAGACAAATTAGCTTCAGCAGGAAAAAAAAAAAAATCCTTGAAGGGATTCCCAGAATTTTGAATGAAGAGGTTTTTAAAAATTCAAGTGTAAGATATTACTGTACTTGAAAATTATTTCAGGCTGAGGCAGCATGTGAATTTAATGGTAACAGCCCTACAAAAATATTCTACATATAGGAGCTTATCACATAACATGATTACCTTATTCTACTTTGTATTCTAGAACAAGCATGTCTGCATGAGAAGTTATTCAGTAAGAACGCTGCTTTTATTCTTGAATAATTCCATGTGCAGTCAAGCCTTTAGTCAAATCAGCACGACTCTGTATGTAGATAGATTGTCAGTCTATCCCTGCTTGCATTTACAGGAAATCTGTATCTCTGTTACTAAATGCAGCTGACACATCCAAAAACATCACATTTGTCTGCAGAATAAGCATAGATCTTGCAAGCCCCCACCCTAATTAACCTACTATTTCTTGTGTCCTTTGGAGCTTTTATGAACTGCATATCCTTTATATTTTGTGTTCAGTATCATTAGCAAACTAATAAGTACTATGGAGAGAAGAAAAACTTTTTTCCTCCCTTCTTTGCTGAATAGCCAAAAGGGAGAGTTTTTGAGTGTGACAATGCTCCACCAACTTTATATAAAAGTCTAGGAGGAGAAAGCAAAGTTGCTTTTCTTTTGGGGGGGAGGGAAAAAAAAAAAAAATCTTTGTTCTAGTTCACGAAAAAAAACCACTGTCAGACCTTTTAACCATAAAGGCTTTCCTTTCTTCACATGGTCTAAGTATTTGTGTTTGTCACCTGTGTCTGCCTAGTTCTGTCATGAGTGCTGTCTCAAAGCCTTAATAAAACATTAATGACCAAACCCCAGAACTTCCACTGTTACATTTCTATCATTTATCTCTGTTACTGATTTTAGCTGTGGTTACTTTTTAGAAAAGTAAAATAGCAAGCTATACATTTCAAGGAAAACACAAGATTAATGAATGTATACAACTAGGACCTGCTGCTCATGATTTAAAATATCATTAGGAACTCTTAATATTGGTTTATTTATTTAATTTAAATGTAATAATTAATTTAATAATTAACTAAATAAATAAATTTAATTATTAGTAGTTAAAATTGTTCATTTTCTACTTTGTGTAGTTTTTGTACCTCCACTTTAACATTCTTCTCTAATACAGGATTTAACAATTCAAGTACAGACTGGGTGGCCTCATTAGCATCTTTCTCTGAATAAACAAGTATATCTTTTAATTCAGTTGCACCTAAAAGTTGCCACTACCCAATGGCTACTTTCTAGTCCATAAGAAATTATGTGGTGCTGGCTGTTCAGGCATGTTTAACATGAACTCGCCCCAGCTGTATTCTCAGCAGAGACCAACTCCTGAAGCTCCTGTGAAGATCAATCTGCTTTTTTTTCCTACTACAATTACACCTCCAGTCCCGGTGCTTCCCCCAGCAGACTGGAACAAAGAGGTCAGTACTATTATCCCATTTATAGTTTACGTGCTCTGAGCAGGAGTCCGCATCCCTGTTTCATGTCACAGCAGACTACAGATATCAGGCATTACACAAACATTCAGCGATAACATTTTTCAGAAGCGTGCGAGCCCAAGACCAATTGGTTTTCTTGCCGGGGAGGTCATTCTAGATTTCTGAAATAGGATCAGTGAACAAGATAATTCCTCTATTTCAGATATGTTTTTGTGCTTTAAATATGTATCATCAGCCTTACCACGGCTATTCTGATCTATGACGCAATAAAATAAAGATGTATTTAAGAACAACGTAGCCCATGCTTGTGGCACTCCGCTTGCACAAGCTCAGTGTTCATTTCGGCGAGCATCAGCTCCACAGTGTTCAAGGTAAAAACTGCCTGGGAAAAGACTAATTACTAAGGCCCGGCTGTCTCTCATTTGTGTATGTGGGATACTCAGCACAGGTGCAATCCAGAGCACCATTCCTTCCTCCTAAAGAGCACAGGGTTCCTCAGCTGGCTGGAGCCAAGGGACTAGCCAGCACGTGGGGTGCTTAGACCTGGGGGTTTCCTCAGGGCCGTCGTGTCGGCAGCACCTTATTCACCACGTAGAACGCCCGTTGCCACGTGCGTCGGCTGTAAAAGCAAAGCTGAAAGGACTCCCGCAGCCCCACAGGTGGTCTGAGGCGGCCTGCCCGGGGCTGACGGGCTCCCTTCATGGGGCCTGCACCCCGGGTCCCACCGGCGGCGCCCCCTCCGCCCCCCGGGGCTTCGCCTCAGGAGCAGCCGCCGCTGCCGCAGCCCCCCGCCGCTGAGGGCCCAGAGTCAGCCGTGGCTGCTGGGGAGGGGGAGGACTTGCGTGCCCCCCTCCCTGGCTACTCGTGAGAGGAGACCCAACCCGAGGGGTGAGATGCCTGGGCACAGACACTGCGCGCCTCTCCCAGACCTTACAGCCCCCTCACGGAAATGCGCCGGGCCACCGGTGTCCATCCCAGCGTGGGGCGCTGAGCAGCACTAGTTGGGCAAATGGAGGGAAACTGTGTGGTTCAACTGGCTCACCTGGGGAAAATCAACCCTTGTCATGCCGGGCTCCTCTTCAAAAGGGAAGGGGTGGCCGCCAGGAGGCCTCCGAGCAGTCAGCCCAGCGTTTGGCCGCCTGGGAAGATGGAGCCGCTTGCTGCTGCCCGATGGAGGGACAGTGAGGAGCAGGCGCTGAGCTGCGGCCAGGCCGCTGTGGGTCCTCCGCCCTCCCCGAAACCCGGGCTGTGGGCCGCAGCGGCAGGAGCGCCTGTGAGGACCTGTGAGGGCTGCCAGCAGGTCAGTGGCGAAGCAGAAATTAATTCCTTTGTTTTTATTCTCTGATGGTTTTTTGTTGTCACGTTGACTTCTTTCAGGCCTTTTTAAAGTATACATCAAGAAAAATCCTTTCACAAATCATCATCTACTTATGTCTTCTTTGGCTCAAATGTTATCCCCTTTGCTATTGAAAGTAAACTTTAGTTTGCTATAAGATTATATATATAAGTATATAAATGTAGCTCTTATGAAGAGTTATTTCCTTTAAAACAGAGGATTTTATGTTTGAAATTAAAGTAGCCTTTAGGTTGCTTGCTACTTGTGTATCTTGCGGTATGGAATTTATTTTAAGGAGAAATTACTTTTGGCGGGATTTTTTTTCTTCAAAAAGGTAAAAGCTGATTTGTTTGACTTAAGATTTTTATGGATTTTTCTAATAACTCATTTTCCACAGGAAAAAGTAATAGTTTGTCAGGATGGCTTTTCTCTTCAGAAGGAAGTTCTGTAGCATTTTTTTATGTATTATGTGGTTGGCTCTAATTGGTTGGTTTGTGACTTACTTCTGTTTTTAAAAAAACAAATGGGGGCTTCCTAAGTGCTAGAAGCAAAATTTTTTAGTGTGTTGTGATCTCCTTTGAATAATACCAGACTATATCTTCTAAATATTTTTTTTTATTTTCTGTGCCTTGTCATTGCAAAGTTGTGGCTATTGCTGGAATTACAATGATAAACATACCAATCTCAGACATCATGTTTCCCTTCTTAAAATAGTCTTTAGTCATTTTGTGCCAATTTTGTTTTGGTTAAGTTTGGTAGAAGGTCCTTGCTGCTGTTGTGGTCTCACATTCTAGAGTTCCAAGTTGGAGTGGAGATTAACGGGGCTCCTAGAATTTAGAGCTATACCAGATTTGATTTTGTTTCTACTTCACATGATTTTCATTCTCTAATGTCATTCCTATTAGCTATTTCCCTTTCACCCCATGCTCAGTATTGCCCTTCTTATTTAAATTAATGCAACATATCAATTTGTGTTTGGGGACATGCTTGCATTATCCTTAATCTCTACTGTATTCCTTGCTTGCTTTCATTTTATTTATGTAACTGAAAAAATATCTTTGTCCATTTTAATATCCTTTGTAAAGCCTAACACAGGTCCTCTTTCAGCGATTCTTACTTCACCCCTATGCTTCTAAGATAAGGACTGATTAACAAACAAAAGGGTTTCTTCCCCACATGTTACTTTTTTGGTTTCTTTTTTCACAGGTAACACGTTTCTTGAGGTGACAGTGCATCCAGTTAGGCCTGGAGTACCTTCTTCTGGGTTTCTTTTTCTTTTTCCTGTGTTTGGAGTATAGATTCTTGACGATTTTAACATTCTTGGTGTGAAGTATTTGTAAGACTTTGCTCCCTGCTCAATCTATTAGATCCTCAGTCCAGCTGACATGACCACACCAGAGCTTGCCCTCTGAAACTGAAGCCTTTCGAAACCTCTTTCATTTATTCCCCTGCTTAACTTAAATCAGTTTTGTCTGACTTGATCCAGAGCTGACTTATACAGTTGCCTTATTTCTAATATTCTCTTTACTTATCAGTAATGGAATATAAAGCATCTTATCACCTCTTATTGTTCTGATGAGGAGGATTTGATTAAGTGCATTGTACATTGTATCCAAAAATAACTGGATGTTACTGCTATGGATAACATTTGTTGTCCATTCTGTCCCTGGTTTTGTGGTTATGACCAACTGCCTTTAGCCACCACTCCAAGAAAAAATATAGCTGTGTCACACTGCGCACAAATGACCCTGACTTAGGGAATGCCAGAATCCAAGATAATGTTTCCCATACTTCCCTAGACTGTAGTGAACCCTGCTAATGGTACCACCAGAGTTAAGCTGATTTTTTTTTTAAGAGACTTGAGCACCTGTAGTTCAGCTCCTCTGAAAATCAATTTCTTAGCCTATAAAATAGATTAGTCTCTAGCCAATCTTTAACTTGCTTTTGAGTAGGTACACATATGTAGCCCACTGTTCACTGTGCTATGCCTCCCACTCTGCGTCTGCATCTGGCCAACAGCGGATATGAGTATGCTACAGCTGCTTGCTAGGGTATTTAACTCGAGGTGTAAAGGTTTCTGATTTAGCCCTGGAGGTCCCAGGTAATGAGCAAGATGATGATTATTACACTTCCAGAATTCTGTGTACTCACATTCCTAAGGACAGCTTGTGACGGGGGTGTGGAGAGCGTAGTTTCCTTTTATCTGTTCTAAAGCTTACAATGCTTTTTTTTCCAGAATTAAACTATTGCAAAATACATCAAAAGAGACTTCACAGAAATATGCCTGCCCTCATTTTAATGTCCGCAACAAAAAGACTGGGATAATGTTGCACAAATGAGTTTAACATTTAATAGATGATGAAATAACATGGTTATGCAATAATTGTTTTCAAGATGGAGATGCAAAACTCACTACCTCATTCTGCTAGTACTCAAGTTAGTGTGTAAAGTAGTCTGTGTATCTATGCATACAAAAACTGAGCAATAGAACTAAAATATTGCATTTGCTTCATCCAAGATGATTAGCTATCAGAACAGATGTAAATATTTTCAGAGGTGCTCTGCATAAAAAGTTGTTCTTTTACATGTAGAAACTTTTATTTTCCTTTACTTTCTCACTAATTTAAAGGGTTTTTTAAAATTTTTTAGTTAATGTCAGAATTATTATGCTATGATTTTCTTGGAAAAGACCTGGACAAGTCTTTTCTGTGTAAATAATATATAAAAGGTAAAAATGCACACATCTTACCCGTCACTGAAACGCAGTGACTTCTTGAGTAAAACATGCGGGATGACTGATCAGACACATGTGCTGATTAAACTCCCCATGCTCTTGTTACCTTGAGAGGCATCGGCTCAAAGCTGACTGTCTGTGATACAACGGCCAAAACCTACTCTTTTCCATTTTGCATAACATCTAAAAGTACGTGTTTAACTTTTTCTTTTTTACCTATTTGCTACTGATCTACCTTGCACAGTCTCTTCAGATTTCGTCATCTGAACCTTCTCTTCACAGAAAGAAAACCAAAATTGCCATTGTTTACTCCAAGATACTCCCAAGCCCCTTCCCAAATTGTAATGAATTGCACAACTGTGTTGCACATATTTAGTTCTGATTTATATGGAATTAGAATATGTAGGCTTTAGGATTCCTCCTGGGACAAAAAAAAAAGCCTGTCTTCCTTAGGATTGCTAGAAAACTTCTGCTGATTTCAGGCTGACTAGAATTTCACACTAGACTGTGAACTTGGAGTGTGTGCAAGTTTAATAGCTTAAAAGTATAAATGTAAATTGACACAATCCCATTAAGCAGCAAACACAATTAACCATGTGGAACACTATGTTTATACAAGTTTAAGTGTTTTAGTTTGAATAATTTTTTTTTCCCTTACAGAGTTAGCTTTTTTCATAACCTGTGACCCAGTATATACGCAGCTGTGATGATTCATGAGTACCTTCTCTAATAGGGATAAACTATACTGGTATCATCTATCAGTAGCGGTAGAGTTTGCCAGTATTTTTACTTACTTTGATAATATCTACATGTAAGAAATTGTACCGTTCTAACTCGGCCGCCTTAGAAACAGGTACGTTTAAAATAGTATAAAAAGTGTCGCCTGTCCGTTGAGGAGGTAAGACCTGCTGCAACACTCTTCCAACTTATTTAACTCTAGAACAAGATTGTTGCACTTTGAGTAGCCAGTTTTCTCAGAGAATTTGTCAGTACCTGATTTGTAGATACATCAACAACCATTTGTTTCTCAACCAAATGATACAGTTAAACTAGAAAAATTAGTTGCTCCATCTGGTCTAAATTCCTTTCTCAATCTTTTTATAAACCTATTGATGTATGTAGGATATCTGCTTTTGATCAAGCCTAAGACTTTACCCTAACGCCACATAGTCAGCCTGAAGACCATAATTATAAATGTGATTAGCTTTTGTCATAAAATCTGTTTGACACCTCTACTGGAATGTATTTAGCAGCTGATCCTTCTAAAAGAGAACTTACGTCTACTCATCTGTTTTATCTGGGACACATTCCCTGGGCCTGCTAGTGCTATATATATTTAAGGAAATTGTAATCTTGCAAAGGGAGGGGAATTGGAGGGATGGGGGGGGGCGTAGGAAAAAAAACAAACCAACCTTATTAATGTTCTCAGACTCATGAGCTCAAGTATTTCATGATGGAAACTGGCTATACAGTTATTATTTTCTTGTTGTGAAAATACATGTAGGGACACGTAAGATTTTTGACGGGCTTTGTTTCGGTCTTCATCAGTGAATTTCTGTGGTAGCCTGACAGAGGCAGGGCTGAGCAGCAGCGAGGCTGCGCATGTGTGTGGTGAGAGGCGATGGTCACCAGTGGCTCCCTTTAGGGTGGGACAAAGTAACAAAAACACAGACCAAAGAGGAGAAACGTTCTTACTTGCACAGCCAGGAACTCTGGTACAAGAACCAGTTTTTCTTCACCGTATAATCAATGCACGCAGTGGGAAATTTTGCCTTTTTACTAAGGCCTTGTCAGGCAAAGCTTGCTGTCACCTAACATGCCATGGTGGTTTCTACTTTCTTATAAGAAATGGTGACTCAGAGGTCCCTATTCAGGTGGCTATTTATCTAATAACTTAGTGGCTACAGGTCTGTATTTGTTCCTATTCCACCTGAGTAGACTCATCTCTAATTACCATCTAGGGTGGAAGGGGAATGTTGAAAGTGTTACCTCTGTGTATGTGTGTGTAGAATGTTTAAAGCTCTTTCTTGGGCAAAGAGAGAGTAGGTGGGAACGTGATTAAATCTGAGCACTGACTGGGAGACCTGAGCTCCGGGCTTTGGCAAGCGCCATAACTGGTAGACTAAATAGTTTTGTTCCTTCCTTCTCTTTCCCTCTGGCCTGGTGCATTTTTATGCAAAGTGAAATGCCTTCAAAGGAGGGGTGGAGATTTTTCCCACATTAGAATAGCCTGGTGATTAGGAACCCTAATAAGAGGTGAGAATTGTGGGTTTGAAACCTTTCAGATCTGGGAATTGATATGTATTCCTCTGCCTCAAGACAAGTACTTGAAACATGGAGAAAAAGCACAATAGATGATGGCAGCAGTTGATCTTTCCTGGTGGGAAAATAGTACATCTCCACGAAGAGAGGATTATGGGCTGTGAATTGTACAAGAGGGGAGACATTTCCCCACAACTGTAAAGTTGGCTGTGTTTGAGAATCTAGGCCGATGCTTACTGAGTTCAGTGAAACTAAAACATGATATTGCAGCTGCAGTTTTAGGCCTTGCGATGGCTGAAAGGGTGTTAGGAGTGGGATTGCTTCCCTTGCACAGTGTGTGTCCTTGCCCCTGGCCTGTCTGTCCCAGTCCCAGCTGAACCGACCCCTCTAAAGCCATGGCAGTGGATGAACTGCAGTGGTGGCCTTTCCCAAACAGGGTGCTTTGCCTCAAAAAAGCTGAGAGGCTGAAAACAGTCCTTCCCCTGGCCTTGCCGTGACAGGAAGGCCTTTCCCTGCCTGGCCCTGCCGGCAGGGCCCTGAGGTGCCTGCTGCCCGGGCCAGGGTGCCCAGGCGCTGCGCTGCCCCATTGCGTCCCACTGGGAGGGAAGGCAGGGAGCAGAGAGATGATGCTCTGGCGTTTCTCTCGGGCCCCGTCTCAGCCAAGAGGCAAAGCAATGTGCTGAGGTGCCATGGCAGGGTGCCGGGAGGTGGCCCCAGGCCACAAGCCCTGCCCTGCGCCCGGGCTGCCCGCCCGCCACCCCACAAGTGCAGGATGCAGCTCTCGGGCTTTCTTCCCCTGTCCTTCCCCTCCTCCTCCCAGTGAAACTAATGACAGCAGTACTAGCAACTGCTGTGTTTGCCTTTGCAAAACCTCTTTGTGGGTAGCGTATGAGAGTAAGAAGGCCAGGCAGCCAAGGATAGGGTGCAAACACTGACCCTGTAACACGAAGGCTAAGTTCATAGAATTATAGAATCATTAAGGTTGGAAAAGACCTCTAAGATCATCAGGTCCAACCACCAGCCCAACACCCCTGGGCCTCCTAAACCATGTCCCCAGGTGTCACGGCTACACGGTGTTTGAACACACCCAGGGACAGTGACTCCACCACCTCTCTGGGCAGCCTGTTCCAGTGCCTGACCACTCTGTCAGTGAATACATTTTTCCTAATTCCCAATCTAAACTTCCCCTGACGCAGCTTGAGAACATTTCCTCACGTCCTATTGCTTATTACTTGGGAGAGGAGACCAACCCCCACCTCACCACAACCTCCTTTCAGGCAGTTGCAGAGAGCGATAAGGTCTCCCCTCAGCCTCCTCTTCTCCAGGCTAAACCCCCCCAGCTCCCTCAGCCGCTCCCCATCACACTTGTTCTCCAGACCCTTCCCCAGCTCCCTTGCCCTTCTCTGGACACGCTCCAGCACCTCCATGTCCTCCTTGTCCCGAGGGGCCCAAAACTGAACACAGCATTCGAGGGGTGGCCTCACCAGTGCCCAGCAGAGGGGCACCATCCCTGCCCTACTTACCGATGTTCTGCTGTCCTACCCAAAATAGCCAGTTCTGCCTGTCTTCTGTGATCCACAGTAATTATCCCTATTCATTTTACAAGACTCCTGCGTCACTGAAGTACCTTGAAGCGAATCCGTAGGGAACTGCCAGCAGAGAGGATGCTAGGGTGCACACGGCTGTGTGAAGGCGGCCTGGCCCTGGGGGGGCTGGGGGCTGGCTATCTGGGGGGGGGGGGGGGGGCGGGTGTCTTGGGCTGGGGGCTGGCTGCCGGGGGCTTGGGCTGCACGGCCCGGGGGGAGGGGTCTCTAAACGCAAGCCTCAGCCATTAAATAACGACTGCGGGGCTGGCGTGGCAGGTAAGGGAACAGGAAAGTAGCCGGTGTTCAGTGAGAAATCGTGAGTCAGTTCAAGACTGGTCGCGTCCAGCTTTCTTAAGGTGATTGCGGGAAAAGGGAGAAGGGTTTGAGGAACCCGGAGCCCGTGTCCTCACTTCTAAATCGCATCGAACTTCTAGTTACACATTGAAAATCCTTTCCCAAAAGTAACTGCTGTCCATCCAGTACCGTCCATGACTCGTAAAGTGTTTCTCCGTCTGTTTGATCTCGATCGCCCCGTAGCATTTCACGCCTCCCCCACCCCCATTTAAAAACAATGGGAAAATATGGTGTTTGGATTTAGACTAATTTTTCACCAGCGATAAAGGGGCTGTTTTCTGTAACTGTGTAGATTATTAGAAACTCGTAATTTGCAGTTCACGTTTGCCATCAAGATCACAGCAGGGGAAAAAAAGAGACTGGAGTCTGCAGTAGCTTCAGCAATTCCCGTTCGCGGGTTTCATAAGACGACGGAAAAAACAACGCTTTCGGAGCAAACTTGCTCGCATTTAATATACAGTGACTTCAGGAAGTGCAATAAAATCAATTAATGTTGCAAAAGCATTGGCCAAAAAAGAAAGCGGCGAAAGGATTTATGGAAACGTAATGGATTTACAAGCATTTATCCTGCGACTTGATAAACAGCAATGGGAAGCCGAGATGGTGAAAATAATTAGTGCCGCAGCCTCAGTGAATATGGACAATTTATTGTTATAATTTTATCCTTTCAGTGGTTATTCAAATTTATTTTTTAATTTTGTGATCTGAAGCGCAGGAGGATTAATCTAAAGTTTGGTCTCGGCTTCCTCGGGGGCTGGGTTTCTTCTGCTGACATTTTGTCTCTTCGCAAAGCAAAGCGGGATCTGTCACTCGCCAGGGCTGCTCCACGCGGGGAGCTCACGCTTAGTTTTTCTGCGGCATTTTAAGGGCTGTTACCGTTGGCCTCAGTAAATGATGTTACCGGACGGGGGAAGGGTCAGCTCTTTGCCTCCCTTTTCTCTCCCTTTTGGTTTTGAGGCGCGTTTTCACGGCAGCTTTGCCAGAGCCGCGGCGGTAACGCGGCTGCGGGAGCACGCCCGGGCGCCGGGGCCGCGCCAGCGCCGAAAACTTTTCTGCTTTCTCTCGGAAGTTTGTAGCCCTGTTATTATAGTAGAAACGAGACATCTAACATGGAGTAAAGATTACAATTTCCAGAAGTCAGAATTTATTACAGTTAAACTGTGATAAGATCCCATCTGTTATGAACACATGTAGCACCAATTGTTTTTCATACAACTGCAATTTATTTACCCTTCAGAGTGAATGAGATTACAAGCGTGATTAAAAAAAAAAAAAAAAATATCACCCCCACAACCCAAACACCACCGCCGCGGTTTGTGTTTAGTCCGGCCTATCTGTTTTTATCTGGCTAAATCCATTTACAGTGCAATACCGCCCTTGGGATGAGACAGGCGATTCCCTCTGCCCCAAAGGAGCAGGTACCAATCGTACCGGGCTCGGGACGGGCGCGCCGGTGGAGGAGGAGGAGTAGGAGGAGTAAGACGAGGCCGGGGCCGGGGCCGGGGCCGGGGCCGAGCCCGAGCCCCAGCCTAAGCCCGGGCCCGGGCCCGGGCGCGGGCCCGATGCCGCCGCCCTCCGGGGGAGCGGCCGCTGCCGCCGCCGCCGCGGGGCCCGGCAGCGCCGCCTGGCGGGGGGAGCCCGATCCAAAGCTGACGGGGCCCCGCAGACAAAGCGGAGAAGCCCCCCTCTCCCTCCCGCGGAGCCGGGCTGCGCGGCGCGGAGCCCCCGCGCGGGTCTCCGCGCAAAGCGTGCGGCGCTCCGGCCCGCGCCTCGGGACAGCGGCGACGCTTGTCGTCCGCTGGGACGGGAACCTGAAACGGGGGAGGGGGAGGGGAGGTATTTTTGTGTTTCCATTGGTCGTAGTAGTTCAGGAGCGAGGAATGTGCCCGCTCGTCCTCTTACCCCATCCCACAGAAGTGGTTTGCATCAAGGAGCACGCGCTTCACAAAATAAAGCAGGAAAGATGAAGGAGTTACCAAAAAAAAAAAAAAAAAAAATCCCACACGTTCTTACCGCGCTAGCCTTAGAACGGTAATCTAATTTTGTTCTCTTTCAAACCGTTTCAAGGCATATACGTGTGTGTATATATACGTGTATATATATCCTCCAGGTTTCAGTGGGCGTCTTTCTGCTGCTCTGTTATCATTATTTCTTGCCTTGATGTGACGTTGAAGACGGATGACAGCATTGTCAGGTTGTCTTTAATTCATTTGAAGATTAAAAAAAAAAAAATACACACAAGGCTGCTTACAATATTCAAAGCCTGAACGGATTTACTTTTTTCATATAGGGGACGGGGTGGCTGGGAGGGGGGAGCGGTTGATGAATTTCAGACATGAGAAGAGAACAAAGTCTGTGCATCGCTGTGCGCGCACACACACACACGGAACAAGCGGCCGGAGGTGGGATTTTTGCAGCAGCAGCACCTGGTTGATCTTGATGGAGAAATACTCAACACTAGGACAGTCTTTTCGCATTTATGCACGAGCTCAAATGCATAATCTGCTCAAATTTCAACCCCGTCTCTGCTGCCAAAGCATTCCACCTCCAAAGAGGTGGGAGCATACGGACTCAGGGTCCGTCTTTTTTCTTTTGACACCTTCATGCTTCATCGCAACAATATTTTAGGGTTTTTTTTGTTTTTTTTTTTTTTTTTTAAAAAAAGGCAATCTTCCCCGAATTTCCTAGGACTGAGCTGAGAGGGAGATTTAGCAGGGATTAGACATCTCCGCTCCGGACTGATTGCTTGCCTGCCGCAGGTCTGTTCGTGAAGCAGTGCGGGCTGCGCTTCGCTGCGCAGAGAGAATCGTGGCGTGGGGGTCTCACCTTGGGGTTAGGCGTGTCCGAAATTATACCCAAAATTTAAATGGAAAGGAGATTTGATGCTGGTAACTCCAGCCATTTTCCAACTTTAGATTCGTTCCTTTAAAAAAAAAAAAAAAAAAAAAAAAAAACCAACACAAAACCAAACCCAACCGAACAGAAAACCTGAACGGCGCCCTACGGAAAGCCTGGAGCGAGAGCCACCAGTGTTACAGCAAGGCAGCATTTCTCTCCGTCTTTTCAAAATATGAAAGGATGAAGTTTGATCGCTGTTTTTACAGAATAGGAGCGCACATTCACTCTTGCCTCGCAGAGCCTGGGCCTTTCAGGGCTCCACTTGCCGGGGGTGCCGCCGGGGGCGTGGGCAGCTCATGACAAACCTGGGCGCGGGGCTCCAGCCCCACCGCGCGTACCTCGCGGCTGCCGTGAGCCCGCTCTCAAAGGTAGCGGATGGGTGACTTGCCGGGCTTAGAAAAAGGAGCCTCTTATCGCTGAGGAAAATCTTCCCGTCATGAAGGCATCACTGTATTTTAGCTCTAGCGTACGTTCCGCGCTCTAAAGTCAGGCAAGCAAACGTATATGTATGCGTTTGAGGACTTGTTCGCCCAAGCCGAGATACATATGCCCATATAGGCTCAGATATATTACAGAAACTCCTTTGCTGTCTGTGGAGTCTGGTGTTTTATTGTTTCATAAAACTGGCTTAATTACATTTCCCCATAGATAAGATAAACAGAACTCTTCTTTTCTAAGCGTTGCTTATCAGAAGTATTTTGTCGAAGTGGCATCCAGAGTAAGCCTCTGAGAGGGGATGGGAAGGCATTAATTTTTATTTTGGTTCTTCATTTGCACTTAGCATCTGACAAGAGTCGATTTAAATATTACATGAGTTTATCTTTAATGTTCAAGAAAGATTTGTGAGAAAGACGAAACTGTTTAATTTAAACTAATGTATGCCTGACTCTGGTCAGATTGATCAGAGTTTCGGGTTTTGATGGGTTTTGCCCTTCTGTTGCTTGTCCTCTTGAGCTGGTTTTTCACTGTGAAATTATTTTAGTTCGGTGGCATGGACCAGCGGCTGCTGTCAACTCCACAACCCATCCAGTTAGTAAGAACAGGGGGAGAAAAAAAAAAAAAAAAAACACCAACAAACGCAGTCCTTTTACCTAAAAACATTAAAGTCCATAAGTCAATCTCTATTGGGGGAGGGGGGGAAGCAAATTTCCTAGATTAATATCAAAATCCTATGTGACACTTGCCAGGTCAAATACTTAACAAGCCTGGAAGAGAGACCTCCTTACCACCGCTCCACAGATAAAATAAGCTATTTTAATTTTTCATTAATCCCGGGGACAGTATCTGAGCAAAACGCTAACGGTAACGTGAAGTGTTCGTTTCATCCCTCGCATCAGAAACCTTTGCGCGCATAACTTTTCCGAGCTGAAAGCCCCCGACCGGCGGCTGGGGCTGGGGGACCCCGCGGTCCCCCCGCTCTCGGCAGAGCCGCCGCGGGGCCGGGGCTGGCGGCGGCGGGCGGCGGCCGCTCCCGCTCTGCCCGGGGAGGGACGGCGGCAGAAGAGGAGCGGCGGCGGGTTTTAATCGCGGCAAATCTGTACTAGTTGCTTGCACACCCAGATGGAGCCCGAAATGTAATTTTCCTCAAATTGAGGGTGGTTAAAATAGCGAAGCGGGGCGGGCAGCGCACGGCAGCCGGGCTGCGGGAGAGGGCGGGGGCGCGGGGAGCGGGCTGCGAGCCTCCGCTGCCCTTCTCGGGCTCGCCGGGGGAATCCTCCGCCACCATCGCCCCCGACCCGCGAAGCCCTTCTTGCCATCACTCGCTGCCTTTGTATCGGCTTCCTATTTTATTGTTAAAGTTTGCTCGGTGCGGTTAGCAGCGCTGCCCTCCCCTCCCTTTCCCTAACTCATCGGTTCGTAACGAGAGCTCATTTCGCATTCCCTACAGCAGAGATACGCAAAGGCCCCTTTCCCACTTAAGGGGGGAAAACCCCAATCCATTTGGTTAAAGCGCAAAGCCTTTCCCGTGCCGCGCTCGGGGCAGCCTGCCAGAAGAGCCGCGGCGCGGCCCAGCACCGCCGGTCCCGGCCTCCCGCCCGCATCCCGGGCACGGCCCCGGCTCCGCTCCCGACCCCGCTCCGGCTCCCGGCCCCGGCAAGCGGCGCCGCGCCGGGACGGCCGGGCGAGCGCTGGAGCTTCGTCGGCTCGCTGCTTTTCTCTCCTTTGCGCATTAACGCCAACTTCCACTAATTATCTGGAGTAAATGTATTAGACTAATTAGCATCTGGGCTCCACGGGAAACTTTGAACAGTAATTATATTGTGGGGGATACAGAGCGAGGGAGAAAACGCAGTGATTTGTCAAGCAAAGTCGCCGCTTGCAGCTTTTCCCCCTTCCCCTGCGTGGGGCCGGCCCGGGGCCGCCCGCTGCAGCCCGGGGCCGCCCGCGGCGGGGGGAGCGGGGCCGTGCGAGGGAAGGCAGGGGCTCGGCTGGCCGGAGCCGCTCCCCGCAAGCGCCCGGCCGACGGCGGGAGCGAAGCCCTCCGCTGGCATCGCCTTTGCGGGCCGGGGTGGCGCTTTCCCGACTCCCTCGGCGGCAAAGCTTCGCTCCGCAGGTTCGGCAGCGGCTCCGGCTCCTCCGCCGCAGCCCCGCTCCCACCGGAGTGCGGGGCGAGGGGCCCGAGGCGGCCCCGGGGCTCGGGAGGCCGAGGGGCGGCGCGGGCGGGGGCAGCCCCGCTCGGCATCACGTCGAGTTTGGCAGCGCGCTTCTGCGAGGGGCGAACCCCGACCACGTAATGGATGGACTTCTTTTTTCCCCCTTCCCTTCCCTTTTAAAAGAAAAGGAGTTGTCAGAGCAGTCCGATTTTTTTTTTTTTTTTTCCCAAACGTGATGATCATTCGTGCTGCGGTACGAACTGAAGAAAGAAATTGAAAATAACTGGACGAGATCAAACAGCGCTTCCCTAATTGCTTCTGAACTTCTCATCTAGAAAAAGAGACGAATAGTTATGCATTACACTGTAAGGAAAAAAAAAAAAAAAGCTTTCAGATAATCTTCTTACTCCTTTACAAATAAGTCCTGCCTTCCCCTTTTCTTTCTAAAGAAAGAACGAAGTCTTTTAATTTAAACTCAGTTTTAAAAAACAGGCTGTCACAGTAAAAACTTTTTTTTTTTTTGTTAAAAAAAGTTAATCTTCCTTAGGAAAGTGAAAGAGATTTAACCAGATCTCAGTTTTCCTATTTCGTACCTACGAATTCGACTGAAGGGGAAAAAAAAAAAAATACTCCCGTCTGTGGGTGTTTTTTTTTTTTTTTGAGAGAGCCCTGGGGTTACAATAAAAAAACTTTTGGTTTTTTTTTTATTATTTTTAATTAAAATTGAATAAACGCTTAAGGAGAAATTAGCAGTCGCCTCCATCCAAGACCTACTCGGGTTTTTATAACAGAATCAAAGCGTATTTAAAAAAAAAAAAAGTAAAACCTTTTAATACATCAAATATACGGAATTTTAATCTTTAAAGCGATACATTGTCTATTTTAGTACATGACGTAAACCTTACTTAACCCTTTTTACAGGGTGGACTTAAAAATTAAAAATAGTTAAGTGTTCCTTTTAAAGAACAAAATAAGGCAAATGAGGTTTTTGGAATAGAATTGTTTTTGTTTTTCTTCCAGAATACATACAAAAAAATACCAATTCTCTTTCAAGGGTATACACCTTAAAAATAATTGCAATTTGAAATTATAACTGACAAATTGCGAGTTGTTTTTTAGTAACAAACATGCATGTAAATTTTTTTTTTGTTTCAATGAGACATTAAATAAGAACTTACAATACAATCATAGCAATTTTAAAGTAACATTAAAGAGAAGACCTCTATCTTTTTATTTATATTCTACAATGGGTGTTCCACTTTTACCTATTGAGCTCAGTTAAGTAATGCACTTTATGATTCGTTGTCCCGCTTGAAGCTAACATAAATAAATACAGTGCTCATGGATCCAGTCCTCAAATGAACACTATTTTATAAAAAGTCAGATTTTTTTTTTGTGTGTGTGTGTGTGTGTTTTTTCTTTCCAACTTTTATAAAGTTTCGCAGGGCCTCCGTCCCTCTCCGCTAGACTCTGTGGGGCGCGCCAGGGCCCCGCCGCCTGCGCTCACTGGTACCCCAGGGCCGAGGCTGTGGTGAGTCTCTGCCCGTAGAGCGCGTAAGGGGAGTAGTAGGGTCCGGTGGCAGCGGGCACGGGGACGGGGGCCCCGGGGGTGGGCAGGGGGCTCTTGGAGTAGGGGTGGTAGCGGCTGCCGAGTCCTAGGGCATGGTGCGGGCTGCGCAGGGCCAGCGTGCCCGGGCTGCCTGGGGCGCCCGTCGTGGGGATGTGCATGTGGCACGCCATGGCCGCGGCTGCCGCGCTGGCCAGCGAGGAGGAGCTGGGGTAGCTGGAGAGGAGTTTATCGGTGCCCGGGAAGGCAGTATGGGTCCGCAAGTGGCTAAGCAGCTCCTCCGAGGTGGCGAAGCGCTTGTCACAGGGTCCGTTGGCCGACACCCAGTTGCAGATGTGCGGCTGGGGGTCGTTGGGGAGCATGAAGCCGTAGGGGTACAAGGGGTGGCCGGCCAGCGAGGGCGGCGTGGCGCCGGTCAGCGAGGAGTGGACGCTGTGCAAAGGGTGGGTGGGGTAGACGAGGGGGTATCCGGACTTGAGGGCCTGGTCGTGGGCGCAGGAGGCACCGGCGGCGCCGGCCAGGTGGCTGGCGCAGTGGTAGCTCAGGCAGTACGGGTCTCGGCACAGGCTCGCCGTCATCACCGACGGCGGCGAGGCGCCCGCCAGCGGGCTCGACCCCGCCGGCTTGCTGCAGCCCAGGCTGCTGGCGGCGGCCAGCTGGGCCCCCACCAGGCTGGAGGATTTGGTGGGGTCCAGCGCCACTCCGTGCGGCAGGAACTGGGGCGGGTAGCCGGCGTAGGCTCCAGCCAGCGTCCCCGGGTAGCTCATGCCCGCCGGGGGCAGCGGGAAGACGGTCTGGCCCGGCTTGTACGGGGAGACGGGGGCCACGAGGCCGGAGCCCAGGACGGAGGCGGAGGAGGTGGCGGTGGTGCTGCTGCAGGAGGAGGCGGAGTCCGAGGCGATGGGTTTGGAGCCCGGCGTGCTCTCCTGGTGCTGGTTGACCTCCACGTTAATCCCGGCACAGCTCACGCTAATCCGGCTGTGGCTGATGCTGGTGGTGCCCGGGCCTCCCTCCGAGCCGGAGCTGCCGCTCTTGCCGCAGCCCTCCGAGTCCTTCTTGTCCTCCCCGCCTTTGCCCTCGGCCGGCAGCAGCCCCGGCGAGCAGGCGGAGGCGCTGGAGTTGGGGCTGCCTGTCCTTGGGGTGAACGGCTGGCAGGTGGCGCTCGGCACCCGGAATCCCGACTTCTCCCCGGCCGCGACCCCCGCGGCGGGGGCGCCGGCGCAGCCCGCCGCCCCCGGCTCCTTCTTCTCCGCGCCCGGCTTGGAGTAGGGCTTGAAGCTCGACTTGTCCTCCACGCCGATATCGCTGAGCTTCAAGGGGCCCGACTTGGAGTCCTTGTCGCCTCCGGAGCCATTGGAGGTGACCGAGGAGAGTTTGGATGAAGGGGACGGGTCCGGCTTCCCTATCTGCGAGCAAGTTTGTGCCAAAAGGGCCAGGGGACTCTTCTTCGCATCCAGCTGCGGAAATCAGAAGGACACACAAAGACAGAGAGGTTTAATCGGGGCCTCGGAAAAACCCCGGGGCATACCTAGGTCGCTCGTCCCGTACGTTTTCGCAGAGAACAGCCTGGAAGTAACGAACAATATTTGCGCGCATTCATCACCCTGACAGCCCCCTCCCCTGCATGCACCATTTTCCACAAAGCCTTTAAAAAGGGCCGGGGCTTTTCGTGTCCCTGCGAGCCCGGCGCGGCCGCCCGCCGCCTCCCCGGGCAGCGCGGAGCCGGCCGCCCCGCCGCTCGCCTCCCCGGCCCTGCGGCCGCACACACCCGCCCGGCAGCCCCAGCGACTGCAGCATTTCTGCGCCCTGACTGCCGGCACTATTTATAAACAGAGCCCGAGTTAGCGGGCGAGCCGGGCTCCGGGGGAGGGAGAGCGGCGTCCTCGCTCCGCAGAGACCTTAATGAAATCATTCATTCCCACGGACACACCCTTCCCACCGCCCGCTCCGCTCCCAGTTTCGGTCCCTCAAACGGCGAGCGACGCAGAGGGGGACCGACCACCTCGGCAGAGGGGAAAAGGGACGAGCGGGGCCCCCCAAGTACAACCGCGTGTCGGTGCTGGAAGGGGAGCGGTCGGGGAGCCGAAACAGTTGTCCTGCCGCGCCCGGGCTGGAGCCTGTCCCCCTCCGCGACCCCCCCCCCCAAAAAAAAAAGAAAAAACCCAACCAAACCCCAACCCCGCTCCCTGCAAAAGCAAGGTTGTTTGGCACTCGGAGCGCTGCTTAGTTGCGTGGCCGGATCGCGACCCCAGCGCGGGTCGTTTCCTTCCCCTCACCCCTCCTCTCAAAAAAAAAAAAAAAAAAAAACAAACCACCAAAAAAACCAAAACACAAAAAAACCCCAAACCAAAAAGAAACAAAAAAAAGAGGGCTAAAAGGAGCAAAAATGAAAAGTTAATTTGCACGGGAATTCGAAATCAGCCCGGCAGCCGCGGAAGCGGCGCCCGGGAGCGGCCCCTCGCCCCTGCCCGCCGCCCGGCGGGAGGCGCGGGACGGTGCCGGGGAGGCCGGCGGCGCCGCCATGCCCGGCGAGCGCCCGGGCGGGGACGCGGGGAGCCGGGCTCCTTACCTCGATGGGGCTGACGGGCGTGGAGGGCAAGGGCTGCAGGTATTCGGGGTGTAAAATGTGTCCAGTCCGCGCCGTGAGCATTTTCAAGACTTTGATGGGGAGGCGGTTGGCTTGGCGTAGCGGGTCCGAGGGGGGGACGGCGTGGAAGCAGGGCTTGGCGGCGGCGGCGCTGCCGTTATTCCCAGCGTGCCCGTTCGGCCCGGCGAGGTCGGCGGCGCTGCGGCTGCGGCGGGGACTGCCTCCGGGCTCGCTGAGGCTGCTGCTGCTGCTGCGCTTACTACTTCTTATAGCAGAAAGCGAGGGCGATGTGATCATGACCCAAAACCTCGCATGAAAACTGGGGCAAGTGGCGCCGCTCGCACTCGGAAAGGCTCGCTCGCTTTCTGCGGGCGAGGAGGGAAAAAAGCCACACGCCCCCCGAGCAGGAAAACAAACATAAAATGTCCCGTGGCTCTCTCTGGCGGGGAGGGCGTGGGTGGGGAGGGGGAGGGAAAGGGGGAGCCGGCCGGAGAGAAAGCGGAGGGGGAGAGAGGAAAAAAAAAAAAAAAAAAAAAAAAAGCCGAGTAATCCTTGGGCTGCGCTGGGGGCGGGGGTGGGGGCTGCGGGGCTGTGCCGCTGTCCCCCCCGGCCGCTCTCGGCTCCCCCGGCTGGCGCGGCGCGGTGCGGGGCGGCGCGGTACGGGGCGGTGCGGGGCGGCGCGGCGCGGGGCGCTCGCCTCCGCCGCTCAGCTGCGATGCGAGCCGCTGCCCATCCAGCCCGGGATCTGGCAGAGAAACTCACTTCAAAAGCAGCTGAATTAGTCTGAGATTAAAGCCTTTGCCGCCTTCCAATCAAATGGGACCCCGAGGTGATTGGAGGGTCAAGGGGATGTGACGTTCCCTTTTCTGGGGCTTTTTTTCTCTGTTTTTAATGGTCTCTCGCTCTTTTTTTCCCCTTCCCTTTCTCGCCCGCCTTCCCTCTCCCCTCCCCTCCTTCCTTGTTTTCGCTCCTAGGACGGGCCGGGCCTTAATTCTGTGTTTCACATCACGCGCTGCCAACGTTTTTCTTCCTCCGCAGCCGCCGCGGGTACCCCGTCGGCAGCGGGGGCGGCCGTGGGGCCGGGGGCGGCCGCGGGGCTCCGCCGCCTCCCCCTCACCCCCCCCACCCCTCCGAGCGCGGCCCCGAGCACGGCCTGCCGTCCGTCCGTCCGTCCGCCCGCCCGCCACGCACGGTGCTTACAGGCCCGGCCCGCGCCCCCCGCCCGGTGCGGGCCCGCTGGGACAGCTCCGTGGCCCCCCGCCGCGCCGCGTATCCCCCTCCAGGCCCCGGCGAGGGGCGGGGGGCGCTTTCCAAACCCCCCCCTCCCGCCTCACAACGCGGGGGTCGGCTCGGACGAGAACCTGCAGAGCGGCGGCCTGCGCGTCGCCGCCCGCGGGAGCCGGGGCGCTGCGGAGCGGCTTGCGGGGATCGGGGGGAGGCCGGCCCTCACACGCGGGGCTGTCACGCACCGCCCGCCGCCGCCTCTCGGGTCTCTCCGCCCCGCCGTCAATTGTCAGTGCTCCCCAACCGCAATCAATCAGTTATTTGTCAGCCCCTGTCAATCCGCCCTTGATTTATGTCAGCTTTTGTTGCTGATTACAAGCCTGGTGTGACTTGAAGGGGGAAAGAGAGAGAGAGAGAGGGAGGGAGGAAGGAAGGAAGGAAAACAGAGGGAGAGACGGGCTCCTCGGGAGAAAAAGCCATTCAATTTACGGAATAAATCCTTCGAGTAAACTCGATTTGTGTGCCAGCACCCGGCAGCCCTCCCCGGCCCCGCACCGCGCCGCTCTGCTCCGCTCCGCAACGCGGTGCGGGGGCCGGGGAGGGCTGCCGGGCTCTTCATCCCCTTCCCTCCTCGTCCTGCTCCGAAGAGGAGCCCTTCGTCCCCGCAGCCGCCGGGCTGGCCCGGTGGCCGGCTCCGGGGGCCCGGGGAGGCGGCCCCTCGCCTTAGCGAGGGTGTCGGTTCGCCATTTACGCGTTTGATTTCAGCTCGGCTGTGCCGAGCACCGCGTGGGTAGGCGCACGGTACCCGCCCGGGCGTTACATCCACCCGGCTTTGTGTCTGGGCGCTCCCGGAGCGTACCGAGCCCTCTGTCCTCAAGCCCGGTTTTACCGGGCCGGCGGGTGCCCCGAGCGGGGTCCGCAGCCCTTCTGTCGCTCCCTGGATTGCCTTTTTCTTTTCTCTTTGTACTTTGCATCCCTCTATCCCCCCACCTCCTCGTCCCATAACATTTTTTCGCAGGCAAAATGTGTTAATCAATCTTTTACTTTTGTTTCCGGATCTGACATGGTGGCCCACACAATCTACAACATTAACAAAAAGGTCACTTAGAGATAAAACACGTTTGACAAGTGAAGAACAAGGCAAGTGCTTTAGGGGTCGCGTCCAATTCCTGACCTGGACTCCGACCAGAACAGGCGCTGATCCTGGAAGGGGTGGGCGAGAGGAAGGACTTTCACTTTCGCGCGTTTATATCTGCTGAACCGAGTCCTTTTTCTTCCCTCGAAACCCCGGGCTCCCCCAGTCCCTCCACAGCCGTGTCAGGTAGCCTCTGACGACCTTCTCTCCGTCCGAGGTAGCCATAAGGCAGGTTTTCCTAGATATACTCCCCCTCGTAAAGCCGTACCCTTTAAATCCTGCAGCCAAGTAAGTGTATCTCCTGTCTGTTGTTAAAACCACTTTCCTCTTTTAATACAGTGTATAGAGTAGGGTAAATATGCGGGACTCCTCTAGCTTCTACAAAAATGAAATTAATTTTAACAAACTTTTTAATTTCTCTATTTTCTCTGAAAGCAGAGGGCTTATTGCCACAACTTTTCAGTGGACAGTCATAAACGTACTTTGATTTTGCAATCACCGCGGTCATCTTACAAGACCGTGAAAATTAAAAGGTTGGGGGGGGTGGGTAGAGACAGAAATCTTGCATAAAAGCCGGTATTGCAATAGGGCTGACAAGACCCACAACTTGCCCTCGAGGAACTCCCCCCCCTTCCTTTATATAGAGTGGAAGTGACTTGAATCTGCCCCAGGTTTTCTCCCAGTTCTTTCTTTTGTTGTCAAGTCCAATTGATAAATGGAGTGCAGTAAAACTCTGGAAGAAAAAAAAAAAAAAAAAAAGCTGAAACCTTCATTTGTGTTCATTTGCATTAAAGTGCTTGGAACAGCTGTTTTCCTTACAGGACCGGGGAGACTCCTATCTGTTTTCTCGTTGTATTTATCCTGCCTCCCAGGGTGAAAGACTAAAGATTAATTGTCTTAAGGTAGAGTCAGCTGTGGGAAGGCTCCCCCCTCCCCATTTTCCCTTCCCTCTCTCTTTTCTTGTGGAGGTGAGGGTGATTTCGGGAAGGGGCTGTTTACTTGGGAGCCGGGGAAGCAAAGGCGAGCCCCGGTGCACGGGTAAAACCGGCAGCGCAGCGGCGGGAAAAGCGGGGGGAAGGAGAGGGGGAGCTGCACGAACCCCCATCCTTCTGGCTGAAGGAGAAGCCTCAGAGGGTAATTTAATTAGTGACTCCAGAGGACAGCTTTTTCTTTTTTCTTTTTCTTTTCATTTTTTTTTTTTTTTTCGCTCAGGCTTTGGAGTGAGATTTAAATCACGCTCAGCACTATAAACTTTTTATGTAGAAGCTTGTAAAAGCCCCACGCCCTCCCCTGCCCCGTGCCCCCGGAGCCCTGCGGAGCCCTGGGAGCTGCTGCCCCGCGCCCCGCACCGCAGGACCCGACTGCAGCGCGGGGCTGGGGCTCTGCTGCCCACGCGTGGGGCGGGCGGCGGGGACTCGGGCTGCTGCGGGAGATGGATTCCGTCCTGCGCGTTACCTTCGCGAGGGATCCTCGATTAATGGTTCCGCGCAGAGGGTTGGCTGTTTGGCGGTTACTTGTGCAGTCTTGTTGAAGTTTTGGTGGCTGCTGCTTTTATTCTCCTTTTTAAAGAAGAAAAAAAAAAAACAGAAAAAAAAAAAACCCAAAAAAAACCCCCAAAACTAAGGGTTGGAACCCGTCTTCCTCCTGTTAGAAAGGAAAATTGTAACTTAAAAAAAAAGGAGAGCAAAGGAGGAATTAATTAACAAGTGCCAGTCCACACTTTCCTTTACCTACCAGCTATTGGCAAGCATGTCAAGTCGATTTTATTTGCACACAATGGAAATGATTTATTTTCTCTTAAAAAGGAGTGGGCTGGCAGATATTTGAGGAGGAGAGAGGAGAGCGAGAGAGGAAAAAAAGTTTGAAAATGCCTTGAACTATTCACTGTCGAGATGGCTAATCAGTATTGAGGCTCGAGGGCACTCGGGCAGCTTTTCAATGCGGTTTTCCTTTCATCTCAAGCTGGATGGAGGCGCTCAATTAAAAGCCTATCAGTTTGTAAGTAAATCAACGCCTATCAAAGTTGTCACATCAAACAAAACGATTATTATTGCAGCCCGCCTCCCCTATTAATCTCCCTCTAAAATAATCCGCTTGACAGGTCAGGCTGGCGAGCTGCAAACCCTGGTCAGGATCGCCCGAAAAACCCGGACCGACGGTTTTTTCCCTCGGGAGAGGGAACTGCAGAAACCTCGGCACCAGCGTGCCTGCTCTGCGAGCTTGCTCTCTTGCCATTTAAGTGTCAGCGTCTGTAGATCACGTTGGAAAAGGGCGTTTACTCTTTCAAACTGAACAGCAACAACCCTACAGGCCCTTTAGATTGGTTTTTCTTTCCACCCCCTCTCTTCTCTACCGTTTAGAACAAGGTTAAGCTTCTAATTAAGAGAAACGGAGTTGCTGAGTCCTGTCTGGGCTGTATTTCCATGCGTAGCACAATTCAGCTACCTGTCTGTCCGTCCTGTGCGCCAAACGTGCTTGCTTTGGTGGTGCTTGCGTTTCACTGCCTACCCCAGGGCTTTTATTAAGATATGCATTGCAATAGATTTTGTAAACGGTGCATCTTTTTTTTTTTCCCTTCCCTTCCCAAGAATGATAGTACTTCGGATAAGGAATGTGATGGATTATCAGAAATACCGTACCACGAATTCCTACATTTGAGGAAAGGCACGATTTTTTTTTCTTTTTTTCCCCTTTTTTTTTCTTTTTTTTCTTTTTCTTTTAATAGGAGACTGCATGTGCGCAGGTAACAGCTGATGCATCTGCCTGCATCTGCCCAGGTATCCGGCAGAGGTGTGGGGTATTTCTTCCAGAATGTTATTAAAGCAAATAGTTTGAATGCTTGCCAACAGAAAGTAAGATTTCCAACCTCTCCCCTGTTTGCACAGTACTTGAAAATATTTACCCTTATGATTATAATTACTTTCCTAATATATATAAGCAATATATATTTTACTCTGCATGAGATGTAGGTAATCGCTTTCTAAGCGGTGATAATTTTAGAGCCGTCTTCAAAATAATAGTCACGTTTAAGTGAACGTGAATTTTAGCCGTCAGTGGTATTTTTACTAAACGAGCAGAAAATCACTTTTTGTTTGTTTGTTTGTTTGCTTAGTGCTTTCGGAAATATCCCTCCTCCTAAAAGAAGGTTTTCGAACGAGTTTGTCTGATGTTGTTCCTTTTGTTATGCTGAGATAAGGAAGAGATTAATGCACCTAATGAAAAAAACAAAAAAAAAAAAACCCAAACAAAAAACCAAACCCAAAACCAAACCTTGCTGTTTCAAGCCCTTTGACAGAGTCCCCTACTGACTTCACGTTTCACGTACGGGTGTGAAAATTTTTGCTCCCCTGGTGAAACCCTTTTACCCACAGCTATTTTCCAGTTCTATCCTCTTTTATGTTTAAGGCGTTTCTTATGCAAACAGCTTTTATCTTAACTAAGCCTTAAGGTAACTTTCTTGAGGGCGAGGGAGAGAGCAAGTCAGACGGGTGTGATGACACGGGAAGGGCTGGGTATGTTTCCTGGTCAGGGCATGGAGATGTGAGTGCCATTTCATGTACTGAATGTTCCACGGCTGAAATGATCGAGCCCACAGCAAGCGAACACGTTCCTAATTCGCACGCGTGCACTCGAACTGGTATCTGCTGCCCAGATTCTGAGCGTGAAAAAAGAGCCTTTTAGCTTCAGTTACACCTCGCTCTGGTCATGGAACCTCCGCAACCGTAAGGGCATCGCTCTGTTTAGCTTCTGCGAAAGCCTGGAGGCTACGGGAGGCACTTATACCAACTAAGCACATCTTTGGTGACAGAAATCCTTCAGAAATTAACTATGGCAGGCGAACGGAGGCGATCTTCAGCTTCGTCGCTTGGATCCCAAACGCAGAGTGTGTTTATTGACAACTTTGTTATGGAAACTGTGCAGATCAACCCGATGCGTCTTCACCAGCGTGAGGAATAACGTCTTTTGAGACACGGGGAAAAGTTTTAAGGATGTGGCCGGAAAAGGCATTGGAACCCCAATATTTAACCTTATCTAAACACCCGAATGACACAGGAACAATAATCCTTGACGCAATTACAAGACAGCTACGTTTGGGCGGGGAGACGCGTGCAATGTGCCTTAGCTATCTTCTTGAAATAGTCCAGGTCCACGGTCCGAAAAGGTTAAAATAATCTTAATTTTAATAACTATTAGCTTGTTTTCAGTCATCCTTAATGATCCATTTAGGTCTCCTCTAATCCCCACTGCTTTCATCTTTAGCTTTTTACACCCTAAAATTAATTCCACCTAAAGTACATTTTTCATTTTGTACTGTACTAGCGACGTGCAAATAATTTACATCAGCGTTCATCAGGACTGTCCTGAAGTGATGGATCATTTTGTTGAGTTGCAGTAAAAGTGCAGAATGATCTATAATGATGTAATATATACATTAAAAGGGTGTCTGGATGATCAGAGTTTTGCTAAAAATGTAAAAGGGCTTTTTGATTGATAACAGGGTTGCTGTTTTTCTGCAAAGGCTGTCACGGGCTGACACAATGCTTGAGTTATTAGGGCAGAGAAGGGCAACCATAAATTTCCAACGTCAGGCAAAAACTCTCTTTATTGTCTATATGATGGATGGGCCTCCGTACTAGACACCAAATACTTCGTATCACCCTTAAATGGGAACACATTTTTCGTGGCCATAATTCATGTTTTTTAAATAGAAAGTTTGAAATGCCTGCCTATATTTCACAATCCTGACATATTTATGAATCACTCCCTGCATGCAAATATAATTATTTAAAGCACTGAGGTGACATATGGGTTAGAAATGTACCAAATGCTGTTAGCGGAGTGATTTTTTTTAATTCCCTAAATTGAACACCATAGAAAACTCTGCCTGTCTGTTCAGATCAATAAAGTCGAAGGGGAAGTTTTACTGGTTTTGTCAGTGCCACATACAGATATTCGGTTTTGATTAGGCGAAGCTGACAAAAGGGGAGTCTTTTTGCAATTACCATCAGGTTAATGAAAGAAACACTCATCTTTTCTCCTGGCACCCCCGGGCAGGCAGACGCGCTCCCCCCCCCATGCCCCCCGCCCCTTTCGGGCGACGAACGACCCGGAGGTAAATTCGACAGGCGTGTTTTTTGGGTTTTTTTTTTTTTTTTTTTTTTTTTTTCTTTTCTTGTTTTAGAATTTATTTTCCGCCCAGCAGCGCCGGTCCGGGGCAGAGGGGGCTGCAGAGGGAGCCCCCCCGGCCCGCCGGAGCCCGGCCCCTCGCTGCCGCCCTCGGCCTTTGCGCGGAGCCGCTGCGGGAGCCCCCGGCGGCAGCGCCGGGCCGGCCGGGTCGTCGCGGCGGCGGGGCTGCCCTCCCCGGCGGCGGGGCTGCCCTCCCCGCCGGGCACGGCGCCGCCTTACCGCCGGTTTAGGCGGCGGGCCCGGCTCGGGCGGCCGCTCCGCGGCCGGTTTGTCTTGGTTAATAACGGGGGAAAAACCCGTCCCACCCTCTCGGCGTGCGGGGCGGGGGGGGGCGAGCAGCAACGCCTGCAAAAGGAGCCGGTGCCGGTGCCGGTGCCGCCGCCCGGGGCCGCCGGCACTTCCGCCGGGGCGGGCGGAGCCGCCCCGCCCCGCCCCCGCCGCCGGGAGGGAAGGGGAGACGTGCCCGCCCCCCGGTAAGTACGGCGGGGGCACCGCAGCCTCGGCCGGGCTCCTCCCGCCGTGGGCGTCTGTGCCGCAGAGCGGGAGCCGCTAAGGCAGCCCCGGGGGCTGGCCTGGAACACGCGCCTTCGTGTTTATTTATTTAGTTGAAACTCATTTTCAGCAGAGCTCAAGCGATGTGCGCATCAAAACCACTAGTATGTTGACTATTTTTTCCCGTGGACTCGTGTGTAAATGTGTAAAATGTTTGCAGTAGTCCAAACTTACTATAGTGGGCTGACTCTTTGCCCATAAAATGTTAAATCAACCATGACCAGACTCATTTTCCCATGTCAGCCAAGAGGACTCTGTAAATCAACACATTAGGGCTTCGCTGGGTAGGAGCTGCGTGTGCTTCATGCAAAATGGCCCTGACAGCCGCTCTCCTGGTGCCGTGGTTGTCAGCCTGTGGCTGACTGCAGAATTGTCATGTGGCGGCAGGACACCTTGCAGGTAGAGTGCAAAATTGTTGGCAGTGCAATATGTGAGAGAGCGATGACTGGCGCAGCAGAAGGAAATGGTACGGGTTGTTTTACCTTTTGATGCGATTGTGTTTTTAAGACTCACAGGTGTTTTGCAAAGCCGGTCCCTCCAGCCTGAATTGCTTAGACGAGGCTGTGCCTCCTGTGAAGGCCTGGTTACTCGTATGTGGGCAGAGAGGTTCTGCAGGCACTTCCTACTATCTCAGGATGGAACCCACTTGGAAGCTGTTACAGAAAGCTCATCTCAAGGTTGTGAAGGGGGGTATGATAGCTATACCTGGATGCAAATGAGCACAGTGGATACATACAGCTAAGAAAGAATAGCCTTGGCCATAGGTGACCGTGCAGAAACAACCAAGGCAAACTCCCTTCTTTGTTCAAGAAACAAGAAAAAAAAAAATAATTGCCCACCGTGCCCCAACTCTAAACACTATGCTGTATTCTGTAAAAAGCCTCAGCCAGCCGGCCCTTATCTAAACCACTATCTCTGAGTAAGGGTTCAGTTACTGGAGAGCTTATTTCTGGGTGCTAGTAGGTTGAAAGGAAAAGGAGATGTAGTATAGCATGTAATAAAACAATATAACCCCTTACTACCACACAACCGATCCCAATAGTGATACACATTGAATCAGATTAGATTCAGATATCAAGGTAGAGCTTTGTGCTATATTTCATGAAGGGGGCCTCAGCATAGAGAAGTCATTACCCGGTGCTCCTTGCTGGATTGCCTCCCACTCAGAGGAGTGACCCAGCTATGACCCAGACTCTGAACACTTGTGTGTAAATTTAATTTTCAGCATTACATCATTTCAACCAGAATCTCACCTCTTTGCTCACTGTTGTGCTATGTGGCTTACCTGGAGGTAAAGAAAGAAAAGGAGGAAGAAAACGTGCCAAATATGAAGAAATACAAGTTTAGCTTAAAAGTATGCGCATAGCCACTTCTACCCTGTGGTCTAGCGAGACAGAATGAGTGAGCCACCAGCAAGCTGAGAGGGGGGGAAAAAAAATCACATGGTAAGTTTAAAATCCTACAAGATGTCAAAAGGAAGAGGGTTACTTACGAAGTGATGATACAAACGCTGCTTAGAAATTTTCCTGTGTTCTTTTTAAAAAAAAAAAACCAAAGCCAGTAGGCATTAGTCAAACAAGTGTCTGTAGCAGTATTTCTTCTTGGTCACTACTCTCAATGCCTGAAGAAGGGCTGAACAATGAAAGCGCGTTCTTCAAAATTCAATGTACTTTTTCATGTCTTTTTTGCATATTTGCTGTTTTCTCCAGCAGATCTTTGGAATGAGCTGTATGGAAATCAAGAAAAAGTAAAAAAGTAAATTTTGCATTGTGAAAGTTTCCCTGTGGGAATTACCTGTCTCAATGGAGATACATTTTTAAGGGAACTAAAACCAGTCCTCTTGCGAAGGCTGCCCGTTCCCTGAAATGTTAAAGGATTTGAAGCAGACTAAGAACAAGAAACAACTAAGCACACACCCTACTTCATCTAATTGTAATTTTTATTTTTCATTAACTGAGCAGAGAGTTACCCTTTATGTCATTTCTTTCCCATAAAAACCATATTTCTTTCTTCTGTTTCATTCACAGGAAGTTCATATCCTCAATGGATGACAAAGTAGACGGAAGCATACGAGTGTGAAGAGTTTTTTTCCCGACCAGCTTCATTCAGGTACTCCCAACTCTGATAGATGCACTACCTTTAGTGTCAGGAGTAGAGATTAAAGGCAACGGGAGCTTGGCCAAGGTCACAAGTCCTTCCAGTAAATAAGCAGCCCGCTCAAGTAAACTTATTAAATTGTGGCCACAGAAGAACAGAGACTAGACAGAGTTAGCAACTCTCACGTTCCATTTCCACGATTACCATTAACAGTGTGCAACTTTACTGTGTGGCTCTGTATCTGTAAAATGGGGTCCTGGTGTTTAGTTATCAATTACAAAGAGTTTTAATGAGGATAAGGTAGTAAATGCTTTAATGCATTACCATGGCATAAAAATACAAGAACTTCATCTCACATTCCCTGTAGAAAAGCTCCAACATTATGCAGTGTGTCTTGCTGTACAATAGCATGGTCCAATCAAGAGGATCACCTCATTCCCGTTTAGGGTGCCATGCTCTCTTGTCAGAATGAAATCCACCAGTGCTGCTCCAAGTTCTATGTTTTGCATTGCTCAGTGACCAGAAACAAACTTGCTTCAAGGTTCCCCATTCTTCCAGAGATTTTCAAATTCATGAAATGATGTAATATGACATATGCGTGTAATGATGACATACGAATCCTTTGAATCAGGAGTTGTCGCGTTTCTATAATATTTGAAGTTAGCGTTCTTGTTGTGTTCTTCAGATTTATACAATATGGTGTTTTTACCTGTGACCTTGAAATCATGAATAATCTCCATGTTAGTAGGACAAAGGTACAAATGGCATTATTATATAGCTTTGGTAGGCTTGTTTGAATGTTATTAATATACAAGGGTAAAATCAATTAGCAAAACACCGTTTTGGAGATGTATTTTATTAACACTGTATAAGAGTATTCTTCGGTTGAATAGCTCTAAGACAGAGATAATATAATAGCGTTGTGGCTACTTCAGTCAGGGCTTGTATCTTCTGTCCGTGGACTAAAAGGCAAAATTTTCTCAGTTACCGCTACATGAGCGAATTGGACAGGGGTAAGCAGCTGTTTTGGTTCAGTAATCACCTATTGTCTCATTCCCACATTTTTATCTTGATCTCAATGGGAAAAAACAAATTTAAGTAGGATGCCTTCATATGTATTATGGGTATTTAATATCAAAGTATGTTAATAAGAAAGAGGAATGGTTGGACCCAAATGATAACATTTAAGAAAAACAGTAAACATTACAACCCAATTTAAAAAGAGGCTTCACTTTCCCTGGACTGTTGGTATGCATTTATATCTGTTATTGTTAATAATATTAATAAACCAAGGGAGAAGAAATAAGAACCTGATGCCATTTTTCGTTACGCGTCATGAAAACTACGTAGAGCAGATAGGATTTTTAAAAGGGTACATTTCTAATTACAGCACTCATATAAACAGCCGTGGATGTGTAATGGGCTCTTTACAGTGGAGGTAAAAGCTATTCTTGGTCAGAACTGCCTGCTTCTTTCAATATGCCTCTTAAAATCGTTTGTGTAACAAAGACAATGAGAAAGAGTTTCCATGGGGCTCAGTCGTGGATGTGGAGGTAAATCGACCTTGAGTTTTTGGGCTGACATTTGAAATTTCTGTGACTTGGATGGTGTGAAAATCCCTGTTACATGCAGTAGCAAAGGACAAGATTAGTTCAGTCGGGTTCTGGGTGAGCTACCTGGTCTAACCAAGAAGAAGTTGAAAGGAAATACGGCTCTTCCCTGTGGCAGGATTGTAGTTCTATTTATATATTTATTCTGGAATAATGAAAGCAATAACATTTTTTACAGTGAACAGTAAACAATCATGGGATACAAAAATACCTAACCCAGGGTAAAGTGTATTTATGTTTGTAGGATACACATGCACACAAAAAGTATTACTTCTTGGAGAAGTGTTGGCCTAAAGATGCTTTGGTATCTTTTCCACAGTCTTGGCTGCACATCTCTGGATAGATCAAATATTTATCAGTAGTGCCCTTACGTCTTCCCAGAAGGCCTAGGTATGCTTTCTTGTGGAATATTGTGAAGTGTTCCAGGAAAAAAAAAACCCCCCGATCTGCAGCACCCACAGATCTCTCCAGTTACCTGTCCTCAGCGTGGGCACTAGAATGTCAACGGACCTGTTGCACTGGGGACTTTCTGAGACCTTGTAAGGCGGGATGAATTTCATCCTTATAAGATTAAGAACTGAAACAGACTCCTGAAGTACAGAAAAATTAATTTAACAGTTATAAAGATGTCAAATTGATGACACCAGAGAATGAAGTGCAGAATGTCCTCCTCTGCCTTGCCAGAGTAATTAGAGAACAGTTCATTCATATCCTCTCTGATGATTCTGCAAAAATACCAGTTGTGTGACTGGACTTCTGCAGTAGAGATGCCCGCTAATTCATCTCACAGATTACCGCACAGCTAGAGCGTGCTAACATCTTTGATGTAGTGGCCAATGGCTACTGGCTCCGTGTTTCATTTTCTAAATGTAAACTTGAATTTTTTACCTCTGCTCGTGTACTATGTGGCTGATTTTGAATCTTTGTCCTTTACTGCTAAAGATTTTTAGTTCACCTTTAAGTGACAAGTTCAGATATGAACTTCTTGGCTTTTATCAGTTTAGGTCAAATTGTGAGCAGAGGTTTTTGGATTAAAACTGCTTAGGCTTCCACCCTTCCATTCCATGTAAAATAAAATTGCCTGAAGATATCCACCATAATCTAATCTATGATATTCTGATAGGTACTGTATACTATCAACTTTTACATTTTTAAATCTTAAGTGAATATCTGCTATCACTGTTTAATACAAATAGTTCTGAAAGATTATAAAAATATTTAATGCATAATGCATGTCACTCAGGTATTATTGTCAGTAATGGATGAGGAACAACGTTTGGATAATTTATAAACGTAGACAAAAACATTTTTCAGTAGTTAGTGTTTTCAGGGTGTTGGTTTCTAATAATAACATTTTGGTCGTAATACCTTTTAGCACAACTTAAATGACTTTACTTATGCAAATTGGTGAACCAACTTGAAAGCTTTTATTCTACCTGAAACACTGAAATTGTCTTGCGTTATAGGAACGTGTATAAAAACAGTTTAGCTCTTTTGCTTGCTTCAAGTCAAACAGTAAAACAGATCACAATTTTTCTTGGTTACAAAGTAAAGGAGCCCTCCTCTCACCCTCTGTGTGGGACTTGTGAGGTGCCAAGGAGTTGGAGAGGAAAGTTAAGGATAAGTGGGTTTCCCCTAACGATGGGGAATCCTTAAATGGCAGAGATTTACAGAGAGAGCAAATACATCAAGTGAAGGAGGGAACATAGCTTGGGCACGCTGTGGGCTGCCGTGGTGCTGAACCTGGTGTGACTGCTCGGGTTGAGGGTGAACTGCCATGCTGGGGGCTGGTAAAAAGCTTTTCTTCAGCTTCTACTGTGGCTTTGAGGTGTGCCGAGCCTACCAAAGGCTGTACCTACCCTGTCGGTTTAAGATGCTCTCAGGCTTTGGTACCCCAGTTGTGTACTGTTTGCTTTTAGGCTTCCACCTGGAACAAATAATATCCTTCCTGCTAAGAGAAAGTTTGGGGGCAATTTAACAGGCAGTTCACTTCATCGACTGCTGCATTGGGACAATATAGACCCTTGCTGGGTTTCGTTTCCTCTACCCATTTGAGGTATACCAATTATATCCAGAAGGCCTTGGAGATTCATATGTCCCCTTAGTGCCATGAGGCATGCACCACAAATTCTGTCTCATACCAGATTATAGAAATCTGTCTGACTGCAATGCAGCCTTTAATTTTTCAGTCTTCTGACTTACTTTCAGCCGACGAATAAACAAACCTATGATGTTGTAAGGGCACACAGGTAAGAAATGAGACCTGAGGAGACTGGGCCTGCTGGAGGTAGCCCAGGTCTATGCTGAGGAAAAGTTTCTCAGTACCGCACAAGAAGAGGTGACTTGGTGGCACCTCGACATGGCTGGTTCTGACCACAGAGACAAGCAACTTAAGGATAAACCCTGAAAGCCTCCTACTTGAAAGATAAGGATGTCAGCAGACCACTTGGGTAGCTCTGTAGAAGTATCTACATTATGCTGAGCTGCACTGGATTTCTGACCTGAGGACCACTGCAGAACCATCCGGGTTCCTTAGCTTTTCAGTTTAGGGCCTGATCTCTGTGCTCGGCTGGGTGAGAGTGGAAGCTGAGCCGCCACAGTCCTCTAGGGAGGAAAGGAGAAGGTGCTGTCTTCTGCCTGTCTCACATCTCCAGGGTAGCAGTGGGACAGAAGTTCCAGGATGAGACAAGCAACCAGCTTGGGTAAGTGCCGTGATTTTATGATACCTGTTTGAAGTTGGGGGAGGAAGGAGAACATGGGCAGCTTGTAGGGAACATATGCTATATGGCAGTGGACTACCAGGCAGGAGGTGCCCATTGCAGAAACTTTGTGCTCAAAGGCCAGAAATGGCTTCCAGAATCCCTTCATTCCATATCACCCAGAATCATGAGAAAAAAATGACCTCTTCAACCAGCAGTTTTGCAAGCTCATTGCTTGCATAGTATTGACTACTGTATATGCCTGTACACCAACAGTGACATGTCTTAGCTCACTAGCAGCCAAGAGCAGGGCATACAGTCTCAGCAAGCAGTATTGTACGTGTGTCATCACTAGCGCACAGTATGCTCACAACCTAAACTCACTCTGACAACCATCTGCATGCGGCTGTTCACATTTGTGTTCCCACTTGCACCTGTATCAAATTTCATAGCGCCAGTTTCAAAGTGGTGCCACACAGGCTGGGAAGATAAATCCTGTCTATTCCTCTTATGTATTCCTGGACGTAACCATCACAGGTGACAAGAATTCAGGTTATTGAGCTTACATGGGATCTTAGTGGATTCTTCCCTCTCTCTAGCATCCCTCTCCTGCTTTCCCCTCAGCTCTGTATGTCAGTCATATGGCTGGTTCAGTGGCATAAGATCACATTTCTCTTCTGATGCTGCCTCCCTAACTTGGAAAACATAAGCCTCACCACATTCCTGCAGCCCCTTCAGTAACATGGATGGTCCATTCACTCAGGTGGGAAGGTCACTGATTGCTTTTTCCTGGTGTGTGGTTTCTGGACACAACACAGCCCCATTTCTAGCTTTTTGGATATGGTAGTATTGGAGTTCCTTCATTGGAATTCACTTGGGAAAAGAGGGTGCTCATCTGTCCCGAGATAAAGCCTCTCAATATAACTGGACACGTTCTTCACCACTTCCATAGCAATCAGTGTAGGCCAGCAAGACCATAGGTTGGTGTCTCTTCTCATTCATGCAATTAAAAGAGCCAGGTGGGAGCATTGTATTGGGTGGATGATAGTCCGCATGACCTTAGGAACCTCTAGCTCATACAGACTATGCAGGGGTAGAAAACTGATGTTACAGACTTCCTCTATCTACGCTGTACTGATTTTCCCTCTTGAAGGAGCTGGGACTGCCAGACACCACAGCGTTATCCTCGTAGAGGCTATCCTCTGGGTGTCCTCTAACAGGTTTCTGGAACACTGGGAGCTGTCACTAATTAATTAACTGATAGATTGGGTCAGATTGCTTTCACAGAGCATACCTGAGAGGTCACGTCAGACACAAAGCATTGATTAAGTGATTATAATATATGCAGAGTATTAGAATGGCCTGTGACTGGAGCTGGTAAGGGACAGCTGTGGAGCCAGTCTGGGGATCAGCCCACCTACATAAATAGGACTTACAGCTCGGGTTTTCTCCCTGATACAGGGGCATTATAGAGGTATTCTAGGTATCTGGCTCAGAACCTCACTGGCAATCATAGTGACTCTAAATTGAAAGAACATTAAGCATGCTAGGTCAGGCATGGGAAAAAAATGGAGTGCCAGAACGGAGGTTGCCTCTACAGTCGTGGTTCTGACTGTTCAGTTCATGGACATGATGACAGTCTTGACGACGATAGAACTTGAAGATCAAATGGTATCACTTCTGTGTGATCCCTGCCTCATTTGGTGCAAAATCTGCAACAGAGTGAATGCCAGGGGACCCTAATTTGTCACTGACCCCTCTGAGAGGAGTGGTAGTATAAAACCAGGATAGCACAATATAGCAAAGTAGCGTATTTTTTCTTCACCCACACAGAACATGTAGAAGTGTGATACAAAATGAGAAACCTGTAGTGGTTTCTGTATCAAGTTAGAGGACTAAAAGCAAGAAAGGATCGTAATTTAAGGTCTTAATAAAAATACACTTCTAAAACAGTAACTTTTGAATTCTAGATATTAGCACTGAAAGCACACAGAAAAATTACCCACTTTCGGTTACTAATACGGGTTACATTTAGGATGCGCACCTGGAAATACGTTGGTTTACCATTTTATAATCAGTGACAGACTACAGGACATCAGAAACAGGATAAACAGGATGACCTTTCTCTATTCTGCATATTAAAATCAGAATACAAAATTGAAATAAAATTATTTTCTAGTGGCATTAGACTGGCAAGTTTGATAGAATTAATGTGATGTGGTACTATATGGTTATTTTAATTGTATACCTTTGTTTTTACTTTTCAAACAAGCATAAAGTGGCCCGGACCTGCTCTAAGGTAGCCAGCTGAAAAAAAATCTCTCCAAGTGGTACAAAGCTGAAGTTACGTTCAGTTCAAGATGTTTAGTCTGGCTTGGGAGGTGGGGAGAGGCAAGGTTAGTATGGATTCTACTTCTATGCCACTGTTTTTTCTTTGGTCTACAGGACCACAGCTTGCGGAACTTTTTGTAGCAATCTTTTGATCATACGTATTCACCTCTCGCCAAGAAGTTTGTAAAGCAATAGTTTATTTGACAAGAAAAGGTAAAAGTTCTCTAAGACTCCAAACTTCTGCCCATTAATTTTGCCTTTTATTTTTATATTTTCCATTCTACAAGAGGAAAAAGGCTTTTCATTTTTCATTACACATAGAGAAGCGATTGTCGTTCTTGGGTTTTATCCCCATTCCTGAGTGGTATTAGCAAGACAGCTAACCTTTCAAGCTATCTTCAGTGTAACTAACTGTAAAATTGGGATATTAATACCTAACTGAGATGGGTATAGCAGGGCTTAATTGATTATTATATGTAAAATGTCATGAAATTTGCAGGTGAATGGCACTTTAGAAATGTTAGGTATGACTTTCTTTATGTTTTAAAATAACCAGTATAAATAACACTAAGAACTGATCATTATGAACAATTTTTACAAACACATTTACTTCTAATCTTTCCACTGAAAGACAAATTACAATACTGTACAGTGAATAGAATTTGAAACAGTAAAAGTAGAAGGGAATTAACATGCATTTCCATTCACTAGGAGAAGATGAACACTAATAAAATCTCCTTGTAGATAAAACTTTGAAAATATTATTTTCAATATGCCAGTTTATGGGCCTGTATGATGAAAATACATATATACTCATGTCAGCAGTCATTAAGCTTAAAATAGGATCTCTAAAATCATTGTGTCAAGTCTTCGTTTTGCTCACTTACCTGTTTAGTTGTTGATGAATGTTTTGGTCTTTGCTTTTCTGCTTAAACAGGACAATTTTTAATTGGTACTATAAAAGAGACACCCTCAAACTTTTCAGGTAACAAAAGATTTTCAGACCTGTGGTTTTCTTCTAATTAGAACTTCTTTCTGTTTGTGACAGTGTGGACAGTTCTGTAGCTTCATTAACATATGCATTTTTAATGATTAAAAATTAACAGCAGGGAAGAACTGAATTTAATGTCTTGCTATCCTTTCATATGATTTAACATATGGAATAAGCAGAAAACCCTCCATTCTTCTGCATCCTTGAGGTTATTTCACCAGAGGTTTTTTCTTCACTTCATGAAGCGTTTAATGTTTTTTCAAACCAATTTTTTTAAGTCAGACTTGTACTAAATATGTGAGATCAAAGAAAGAGGAGAAAAGTATCCAAACTTAGCCATTAGGTCTGAGGTAGTTGGGATTTTCCACAAGAGGGTCCACTTGCTGAATCTGAAGTGCGTGTGAAACTGCATTTTGAGATTACGTGGCTTTGGTGCCATGTCTGAGGTGCCAGAGAGCCAGAAGGCTAGATGAAACCCTTCCTGGCTGGATATCACCAGCAGCATGTGAACCAGGGTGCACATTCTCAAGAGAAGAAACTGAAGTTGTAATAGTTTCAGTTCCTAAAAAGCTTAGTAAATGATCAATAAATATTTTAATAGGAGGTTAATGAATTGACATAAGGTTAAACAAGCCAACAGACACCGCTTAGAGCCATCCATGACTGCTACTGCATAACCTCATCTTCAACATGGTTCTCAGGCTGTAAAGTTTTGCAGATTCTCTTACTTACTGGTTAGTAGTGCTTTGAAAGCTATTCACAAACAGAACCTTCTTATAAAGTACAGCCTAATGGTTGCTTCTTTCTTTTTTTCTTGTTTTAGTAGAGAAGTTTAAGACAGCTGAAAAACTGGGAAAAAATGCTAGAAACTTGGCTGGCTAATCTGGATATTTCTATCCCTTCATAATGAGAATTAACTGTGCATATTTCTCAAGAGTTTTGAGCTGAGAATAAAGTAGTTTTTGTTGGTTACTGCCAGTTCTGCAAGAGCTCAATTTGCAAAGCTGTGTTTTATTCCTCTGTCCTGTAGTCCTGATCCATGATGATATTTGTTGACAGCTTCCTTTTTGCTGGGTTCTGTCACATAAATTGAGTTTCTCCACCAAAAATAAACCAAGGGTTTGGTTTTTTTTTCCTGCAAAAATTTTCTGCAAAAATTTCTGCAAACAATTAATTTGCAGAAGTTTTATGAATAATAATAAACTTCCTGAACCTTTTATCTTTGGCTTGGTATGAAGTCTTTTGTAATATTGCTGTGACTGAATTTTAAAAACACAGCATCATACGTGACTAGATCTCTTTTAGCCTTCACTTTTTATTACAGAGTTCACCCAGCCTTGTCTTAACAAGGTACAGAATCTTCAGTAAGTGACCCAAATGTAGCACGGTAGTCTAACTCACTACATCATAATGTGAACTATTGTGTCACTCAGATACGCCGGTATAACCGTTACTAGAAAGAAATCCCAAACCAGAACCCTGTGGTGTTTTTTGGTTTTGGCAAGTTAATGGTATTGAAATACGCTATGCTGTCAACTTTGAAATTGAAGACCTGACAGCATCGCGGTGTGACTCATGCTATCTCAGTTTTGATCAGGAGACAAAGCCTGGGAGAGTTTGAAGTGGTTTTATTCTCTATGTCCATTCAATCATTGCCTTTTTTTGCAAATATGCCAACTCTAGTATCTGTTTCTATGTTGATTTTATAACGTAGACCTCTCTCCGCTGGAACTGAAATAGTTTATTCCTAATTAGTTGTATATGTTATCTAACACCATCAGCTGATAGTAGCTTTACTCATCTGACTGGGGTTCCAGCAAGAAACCTAAGCATGTAAAGCTTTATATTATATTCTTAATAGTCCATCTTCATCTTTACTTGTGAGCAACAGTTATTAATCTGAAGCTCTGTACTGTTCTCTTGTGACTGTGGAAAAGGTCCCTGGTATGATGGCCAAATATCAGCACATTTTTGGATACTTCTGTGTGTACGGAGTCAAAGTTGGATTCCAAAATTAAGACAAGAATTTCCTTAAGTTTGGCATTGGTTTGTCTCTAATAATCTCCGTGGGATAAACAGGAAGTCTCTTTGGTTTTGGTCTGCTATTTCTTTTGTGTTTCTCACCAAAAGAAGGCTTATCAAAATATTTGGTTTTGTTATTTGGACAGATGGCTTGGAGACTAAAACATAACGTACAGCTTACGGAGTACCACTCTGTTCCCAATGAGTGAAGCGTTACATTGCCTCAGCTTCTTTCCTTCTTTTCGCTTTCCCACTCAGATAGCGAGAAGGGTCTAGAAGAAGAGGTTTTTGGCAAGAAGGATTGGGATAGCATTTGGAAAGTTGCAATGAATCTAATCCTAATATCACAGGACTGCTTGACCCACAAGTTGGAATTTTTTTGTGGTATTTCCTGTTCGCAGTAATGCCGTTTTCTTGTTAAAGAGCAGTTCCTGCAGAAAATACCTTACTAACTCCGCTGGGCTCCTTTGTTCTTCCACTAGCTTACCCATGACTTCCTAGTTCTTGAAGAACTGAACATTGTGTGACTGAATTGTGCTAGATGCAGGACTGGAGAACTTAGGGCAAAAATGTCTTGGAGGACCAGCAGGTACTGAAGAATCTACAGTCTACAATTCGGCACTCTTTCTGCTTCATCTTTCCTAGGAAAGGGGATTATGCATGTTATTGGATCTGAAGGATTTCTAAGTTGGTATATTTGCATGCAAGGAGAGTGGAAGAGAGGAGTAAAACAAGTAAAGTTACCAGCAGGAAGGTTCAAGAAGAATCAAATTTAACTAAACCACCTTGATTTCCCATGCATTTTCTCTCATTTCCAAGAAGTGTAAAACCTGTTTCTTGTCGTTGTCAGGTTTACATCTCTCTCTCTCTCCCTTAATTGACAATATATTGCTTGCGGAGACTGTACCTTTGTAACTTTCAGCTTTCAGCTCTTCCCTCTTGCATCATGTGTGTGCGTGTTCTTTTCCTAGTGATGCCTCCAGATGATGCAGAATTAATGCTAGCTGAGCTATATTTATCCCTCCTCGCCCAGAAGGATGGGTGGATGAAAGTAGTGAGTAATGGGAAAAGTTGCTGTTTAACAAACTGCAGAGGATGGTGGCTTTTGTTTGAGCTCTGTTCTTTCATAGCCATCCAAATTGTTAGCAACTTCCATACATTTCTGTGGGAATCTTTGGTACTTAAAAGGTATAATGAAAAATAGCAACTGGCTTTAGAACTGAACAATAGGGAACTAAAACTTTTGCTCCTTAAAATACAGAAGTTATTCCATATTGAACTGTACTATGTTGACTTCTGATTGGACTGTATACCTGCTTCCTGCTCCCTTTTCAGCAGCAGTATTGTGTATCTGTTCTCTGTGTGGAAGGCTGCAGTTTTGCCCTTTGCCGGTATAACCAGCTCAAAGATGCAAGATTAAAAAATGGGGCCATGAGAAGCAGGGAAGGAACCCGTTTGCTAATGTCAGGTATTCCCACACCTTGGCTTGAAGTCCTTCCTTATCACATAATCTTCTGTCGGGGTAAAGACACCTGTCTTTAGGGGCATAGGGTCTCAGGGGCACAGGACTCCTTCCGACATGTATTTTCAATAGTATACGCCTATTTATAGATAGGTCTCTCATTACGCAGTGTTGTTGGCAAAATGCGGATTGTGCCTCCTTGGATTAATCAGGTCAAAATAGTTCCTTTTGGAAAAAAAAACAAAACCCAACACCAAACCAAAACCACCTCTGGCTGGTCTGGTATTTCAGTACTACGGTGAACCGCCAAGACAGCTAGAACAAGAGAGATCAGCTCAGCTACAAGCTCCTCTGGCCTCTGCAGCCACTTCATTTGTTGTCTGAGCTTTGTATTCAAGCATTTCCTGCAATAATTTGGTTTTGTCTTTGTGTGACAGATGGTCGCTGTCCCAGACATTGTGACAGAGACCTGGAACAAGAAAATACCTCAATGAACTTCTAAAACCTCAAATCTGTTATTTATAGTAGAACCGCAACGTTGGATGGCCTCAAATTAGACTATCCTAGCTTTAATCCTTCTTTTTCCCCGAGCTCCAGTTGTTGCATTCTTATGAGCAAGCGTCAAAGGACAAAGATGTACGGCTGCTTCAGTACTGCAATTTACTTTCCCACAATAATGCAGCCAGCCAACCTGCAATTCACCTATACGTAATGGATTGTAGGGAAGTACAGCACTTCAGGTTTGTTGTGAGTCAGTCATCTTAGGCTTCAAAAAAAATAATCTCCGTGTATGTGTGCAACATATAATTATAGGAGAAGCAGTAGCAACAGCTTCCATGCAAAGATTACTGAATTCTTTCAAATTAAAAAATTCTTATGATCTTTTATGAAGTGTTCTGTGCCTCCATGGTTAGCAACAGGCCTTTGGAACTTGGCAGGAGGATAATCCTGGCATCCTTTTTTGTTGGCTTTATGAAAAAACATTTAGATTGCATGAATTATAAGCTATTGAAAAAGACCATTTCTTGTCCTTGGTTTGCGCTATACATTTAGTTTTGGCAACGTATCAAAATCCCACAATAATCTACAGAGCTTGTGGATGCCCCATGTCAGCACCTTTCTTCTGTGTGCTATATACTCTAGGTGGGACACACAGAGAATTGTAATCACCCTTCAGCTTGGCATATCCTTTTGCCTGCAAGTATTGCCCACTGGGAGCAAAGAAATGATGGTTCTACACTTGCTTCTCTTCTTGTCTGGAAATAATAATTTTTATTGTATAATACCTACTGTGCATTTACAGCGAATAGGACAAACAAAGACAGAGCATTGCCTGCAGTGAGGGTATCAGCCGAGGTCTTGGGAGGGGGAGGTTCAGTTCCCTAGCTGTCTACAGATAATGAACGTAAGTTTTTCTACAAATAAATTAGCCTTTCTGTGCCTCAGTTCCTTTTCTGTAGGATAGGAAGAAGAGGATTTTTCTATTTTCCTGGCATAGTGTGAGAATAAATGCATTCAAAAATGCTAGGTGCTCTGGTAATACAGTGCATTGAAGAACTTAGCAATATTTTACCTGACTGAGTTAAATTTATTTAGCTCTCTTCATTCTATAATCTAAAAGAAACAGACTCCCATATATTAAAAAAAACCTGACAAAACCAACCCTGTACCATAACATATATTACGAGAAGGCAGAATTAAATTGCACAATTAATTGTTGCTATGTCTTAGCTGTTGAGCGCGTCACTTATTAAATGTAATTCTAGCCTAATAGCTGTAGTGTGCTATATAACGTAACATAAGGGATTTTTAATTGTACTTGGGCCATACCATGGTTGACAAAGCTGTCATTAACTTCTGTGGAAGCCAGATGAAGTTACTGGATAAAAATGTCAGAAAAGTTGGCTTCTTGTTTTGGTTTGGCTTCCCCCCCCTTCCCACCCCCTTCTGTGATCAAAGCTTTTAGGTTGTTCTGGTTTTTGAACTCTTAGCTTATAGTATATTGCATTTTAAAGCCTATACAAAAAACTTACCTTAAAAGAATGCTAACACGGTTGCAAAGTGAAGCTTTCCAAAGACATCAGAAAATGCTGAACTTCAAGGTGCTTTTGCAATAAAGCAGTGAGTGAGCTTATGTTAGAGCTGCATTTGTTCACGATCACCATGTAGCCCCACTGTGCTCACACCACACTGCTGCCATAGAATAGGAAAATAATAACTAAATATATCCCAGAGGTGGTTTTAGACATAATTCTGCTTTGCTTGGGGATGGGGGAGGAATCAAAGAGCCAAAACGCAAGAGGTTTTCTTAGGAAATATATCAGCTTGGACACTCTGCTTCTGTGTTGCAGGAAAGGATAAAAAAGCAAAAACTCTAGACGAAAGTAAAAATATTAGCCCTCTTTTCTCTTGTAGGAGTCCCCACGAGAATGGAAAAATGTAAATCGAGGCCATTAGTGAGCAGCAGGAATCTCAAAGCAAACTCATAGGTATTCTATGGGCCCACGGTAGGCTGGGATAACCAGTTTGCATTGGCTGCTTTTTGGGACAAATGCATCCTGCAGAGCTTCAAACACACCAGCGTAGGCATACACTTCTGGAAAAAAAAAAAAATCACTCTACTGTCATTTTAATTCAGCAGCAGATAAAAAAAAAAGAATTTGGTTGTTCTTATCTGCATGTTTTATAGCCCTATACCACACTGTCATACTAACAGAGTTCAAGAAAAGGTGTACTAGTGTATTGCGTGTACATGCATAACTTGCTTTTCAGATCCCTTTAACTTATCGTTGGCTGTTAAATGTCTTTTTCAGTGGGGATATAAGAAATACATTGGAGATAGGAAAAGAGAAACCTAATTTCCAGCAGTTCAGCTTAGGAATGGCAAATGACGTCATCATTACTGTAGTTCTTTCTGTCATTGTCAATAAGACCAAACTACATACTTTGTTCTCTTTTATCTTCTTTCCATCAGGTTTATTTTTTTCCTGTGTGTTTCACAGCAGAGAGTGCAAGTGATGCTATTTCCGGTGAAAGACCTGAAGTTATTAGTTTGGACAGTAAACACCATCTTTAACTGTTTGCGATTAAACACAGGTGTAAGCGAAGCTAGTATGAATAAAATGTTCCTCTGGTAATACGGACAAAAATGCCTGTACTACAGTCAGTCTCTTTCAGCTGAATTGATTCAGCTTGTATTAAGCATCGCATTGCTCTGGATAGTTATCAACAAACATTTCGAGACAACATTTTCAGTGTGAGCATCAACAACGTGAGTTATATGGGTAAGCTCCAAGCCAAATTTTCCGATGGTCAGGCTGGAAGAATTCTGTGACTTGGCTGGGATGTATTTTTTTCTGAAATGTTTTGCTTCAGAAAACTCAGTTTGTTCAAGCACACCATTTTGTCAGGAGAAATTGTATTTTTTGAAGAAGACAATACGTTGTTGTCTGCCTTACTCTGAAATGCAAGGTGATTGTATTCACGCACATGCAGTCATACGTGCAAGGTGCGCTGTAAGCTGGAAAACACATCGCTTTGATTAACTCACTCTGAAATATTTTTATTACATTCATTTTTATAACTTTCATTTAATAAAACATTCAGGATTGCTACTTTTCCTTCTTATAGACTTTCAGTGTGGTTCTTTTAAGACAGGAAAACAATTGTATACATAGGTTTTATATAAAATGATATAATTCATTTGGTGCTTGCTGCTATGCCAAATTTACTGGCATGTATGAGCTAATTATTTGTAATCAGTTGGTCAGTGGGATTTCATAATTGTAGCTGTGTATACATTTGAGGCTCATGAATGCTAAAATGGCTTAAAACTCTGCCATTATGGGAAGAATTTAGAAAAAGGGACAGATCTGATGGGTATCTACCACAGTTCCAGTACATTGCTTCCCAGTGGTTTGGAGGCTGGTTTACAGGTATTAACATCTGTTTTGAACATCTAGTGCTCTTTACTCAAGGAATGGGTCTGCTCAGTTTGGGATATATAGATATATATATATGTGTGTGTGTGTGTGTGTATAAAAAAATATACCGAGCATATTAGTAACTCATTTATTGTAGTCATATACAAGAAAGCTTTATTTAAGAAAAAAAAAGTTGGCTTTGTCTGCATGTAATTCATGTATCAAGCAGTTTTGGCCATATTTGTTAAAAATCTAAGGAAATCATATTCGAATGGCCCACACAGAAGTGCTACCTTCTGCTTCTAGTTGTGCAGTGAAACTGATGATTTAAATAAACAAGTGACTTTTGTATTTTGTGTATACATCCAGCGTGAAAAAAGACATTTCAAAGGTCAGCTAAGTCCCACTGTCATATAAATTACTTCAACCCGTACAAAGAATCCTCACAAAACTTTCAGCTTCTAAGCAACCACCAACAAAAATATATTCCGTAAGTACAAACTGAGTCCTCTGAAGCTTTACTTGCAAAGGCAGGTCTACCAAAGCTAAAGAAAACATTCAGATGATTCAGGTTGCGCGGGGCCAGGACTCAAGAAGGTAGTGTTTTGGGATGCTCGGAAGAATCAATATATATTTTAAGGTGAAAAACATTCTAAAACCGGAGGCAGCCTCATGATCATCTAGAAGCTGTGCCTTAAAGTGACACTGATGATCAGCAGGCTCAAAAGCTAAAAAAGCCCGCCTGTATTTATACAGCACCGTAATGTATTTTAGCTCCGTAATAACATGAGGCACGAACTAATGAGCACGTTGACTCAGAGGTTTGAAATCTGAGACAATGTTATAACTTTGTACAATTTGAGATGAGATGGTACAAAATACTCCTTCAGCGGTAGAGAGTTGCAGCTGTGAGTTTTCATTCCTTTTGAGAGTTACAGGCAGGTGATGGGCGCTTGGAAATTAAGGAATAAAACAGAGAGTACGAAGAAACAAAGTCTGAGAAATTTGCCAATCATCCTGTAGGAAGCCGGCAGCAGAATTAGGACTTTCAGGACGTAAGTGCTCAAAGCCTGGGGAAGCATCACAAGAAGACAGTCATCTCTCTTCTCCATTCCTCTGTGCCGGCGAGTTTCGTTTCTCACTTCCTGCGCGGCAGAGAAGGCCCACCCTGCCCCTGCGGTCAGCAGCGCCCTGTTTGTTACGCCCCGCGGATTTGGATCTACTATTTTATCCGCGGCAGGTAATAATCTAGGCCGTGCCTGTACAAGAAGATGTTGAACTGGTTTCAAAAGAATGATTACAAGCCAGATGCACTTAAACCAGTTTGCCACCTCCTGAAGTTGTTTTTGTAATTTACGAAATTCAGCTCAACTGATTGAAGAGATGATAAAGTCAATTTAAGTCACCCAGGTTAGGGAGCTGCACCTGCAACTTCTCCATCTAGACAAGGTCTTGCCTAGTAAGTAGGAGGATCAATGGCAGGTTAATGCAATTGGCAATGTGAGAAGCTGGAAAAAACAGTCGTGTGCTATTTTGTAAGCTATTCAGGCAGGAATTTTTTCTCCATAGGTATCTCTAAAGTGACAGCTAACAATCTCCTAAAATTAATACTAATAATGTAGATAACGATGCGCTAAATTGTTTTCAATATCGTTATTCCGTTTTTACAGGAGTGTAGCACCGAACTGAATTCACTCCGTTGAGACAAACACCACTAACTACGGCAGTGGGCCGCTTCGTGCCTTCCGCTGTACGTGTTCACCGGGATGGGACCCGCAGGCTTGTAACTGAAGGAAAGATAAAAAGAGGTAGATACAGAAAGAGGAGAATGTATCACTTTGTTTAAATTTACAGTTCACATAGTCCTTGTTTTCCTTGGCATATGTTATTTGCTATATAATCTAATAAATAAAGGCACTGGTTGTTTGAAGCATGCTGAGTGATGACCTGGACTAGCAAGTATGCCTTGATGGAAAACTCTTACTTAGAGAAACAGGACTTTTATTCATCAGCGTAGGATCAGCTTATTTGCTGCGGATGAAGGGTTTGATTCTTCTGTCTTAGATGACACAAGGAAAATCAGATCCACGCAGAGCAACAGAGCGACTTGTTCATTGACTGTGTTTTAATTTTTTCTACACGTTGGCCCATTTCTTTTTTTTTTTTTTTTTTTACACAATATAGTAAAATAACAGAGGAAAAAGCGTTACAAAATGGTTTTTCCTCAGCTGTTTGCTCCGCGTTTCCTGCCCAGCCATCAGCGTGAAAGGAGGAATGGCTCTAGGGAAGGTGTAATGCCACAGCTGTACCAAGAATTCATTCTGTTGGTATCAAGAGGCAGAGCAGCGAGTACAGTATTAGCTTCTGCTGTGTTGCTGAATAAATTGTAGAAAGTGGTTTGCAGTGTAGAACACGAATCTTCCTGAAACTTATTTCTGCTCACAGCACGTGCCTCTGCTTTCAGCAAGAGCGAGTTATGCTCTATTAGCAAGAAAGGGGAAAGAAGAGCCAGATTTTTGAAGGTGCTTAGGCAGCTGAAGAGGTAGGTGGACGACTAGTGGGATTTAGGATCCAGGGCTGAGAAACCAAAGTGTCTTTAAAAGCCCCACGTAGAATTCTTACGGAGAACCCTTGGCTTCCCTGCTCGGCCTAACCAGCGGTAACCCACCGTCGTGCCATTATTCTAATTAGCAAAGTCTCACGCCCTGGAAGGCCTGTTTTGACAGGTAGTGTTTGTTTTCCGCGCAGGCTGCCGCAGGTTCTGCGGACAAGACCCGCTGCTGTGGGGCCGCGGGCCGCCCCCGCAGACAGCGCGGGGTTATTTCTGCAGGTGCCGCTTCGCGTCTCGCGCGGGACGCCGCCCGGCAAAGCGCCGCGGGGTCCTGCGGGGGGCGAAACGCCGGCCCCCAGCGCGGCGGCGGCACCGGGGAGCGGCGGCGGCACCGGGGAGCGGCGGCGGCACCGGGGAGCGGCGGGCGGCGGGTCCCGCCGCGGGAGGCGGCGGCGGCGGCGGCTCGGGGCTCGCGCCGCTCCCGCCCGCGCTTCCGCCCGCGTCAGCTGACTGCCGCCAGCGAGCGGCCCGGCCCGGCCCGGCCCCGGCGCGCCCAGCCGCCCCGCGCCATGGCGGGGGTCGCGGTCAGCGGAGACCAAGTAAGTGCCCGCGGCCGGCGGGGCCCGGCGCGGCGGCGGCGGTCCCACCTGCCGGGGGCAGCCCGCCCCGGCCGCCGCGTCCCCGCCCCCGGCGCGGCTTCGCGGCTGCCCCGACTGCCGGTCCCGGCCGGGGGAGGCTCCCGCGGGTGGGGGGGCCGGGGGGGGGGGGTGGCTTCCAGCCGCAGGTGAGGCGCGGCGCCGCCGGGCCGCCCCCCGTGCCCTGCGCCGGGAGCGGCGGGGGGCGGCGGCGGGGGCCGGGGCGCGGGCAGCGCCCGCTCCCGGCGGGCAGGGCTTCCCCGCCGCTCCCGGAGCCCGCTCGCACGCCGCGGGCGGCTCCCGGCGCCGTGCGGGGGGAGCGGGCTGCGGCCGCTCGCCCCGCCCGGGAGCTGCAGCGGGGCGGCGGAGCCTCGCCCCCCCCACCCCCCGGGCTGCTCTCGGCACCCCCCCCCCCCCCCGGGCTCCCCCCCGGCCGCGCTCGGGCTGGGCGAGGAGGAGGAGGAGGAGTGGAATGTGCCAAGCGTGCTGCCCGCTGCAAGGCAGCGCTGCGTGCGCTTCGTTTTGGTCAAAGAGGCAAGTTGGGAAGCAGAACAAATCCTGCTGGCCTTCTCCCGGCGCCTCATTTGGGCACTGAAAAACTGTCTGGCTAAAAACTGATGTCGTTACTGCTGAACCTGTGACTAAAACTAGCAAAACATTTTTTCTTCCCCCAAAGAGAACAAATGAAGCCTGTCTTCTTTTTGAAGACAGTTTGCCATTAAGCCGGAGTGCTGCCCATCTAATTGCTTCTTTAATCTGGTTGCTGTTTCCGCATGGCATTAATGTAAATGTGTGTGTGATATGGAGGTAATTGGCTAATTTTGCAGCTGCTGCAGGAAACGGTTCCTGTGGTCTCTGTGGTGCACTGAGCAACATGCTGCCTTCTTCCCTTGAGCATGCCTTGAGCCCCTTTAAAAAAAGTGTAGTCTTAATTTGGCCATGTGCCTAACATACAGTCTGCTAAGAGCACAGAGTAAAATATAATGCTCAACTGACTGGAAACGCTCTCCAGATGTGATCCCTTCAATGGAAGGGAATATGCAATATCTAGAGTTCGTACATGACCTATTTGGTGACGTTCTTTTATGAAGATGTTACTTTATGAGTTACTAAGGTTACAATATCACTGTAAAATTATTGCAGGGATTAAATGGCAATATCCTCTGAAACTAAAGCAGAGGAGAGGTGCAACTGCTGTTGACTGGTTAACTTATGTTTTAAGTGTTTTGTAGAAACATATTTTTTTCCTGAATCGCATACAGTGCGTTGAAGAGTCTGCAAGAATGTCTGAGACGTCCACAGCCTGTCTGATGCTGGGCTTTGTGGGGAACTTTCTGAACATTTCAGTGGGATATTGAGCAGGGCACCAGTAATAATGATTGACTGTGACCAACCTGTGTTAGATTTGTGCTGGAGAGTTAGGCCATGGACACATCTACACCCGGTTTTCAATCACACACACGTGATGTTCTGTGACTGGCGTAGAAAGAAACCCTAAGAAATCTCCCGTTACCAATGTGCCTTGCAGCCAAAGAGCTGAGGAGTCTTGGGAAAAGTATGCTTGCTCTCATCTCGCAGTGATGACCTCTCTGGATACGTACTTGAAAGCCCATACTCGTTTTCAGGCTATTTGAGATGGATGCAAAAGGAAGAATACTGAATTATGTACGTTTTATTGTTTTCTGGGTAAAATATTTTGAACCAAAAGAATGAAAATGAAGAAATGTTTTTCTTCTGTTGCCCAGACTACTGAAGTCTCGTTTTATATCAGCTTTGTCAAGGATGAAGGAGCAGAAGAGTGGGGAAATAACTCTTGAAAACTTGTTCAGAAAGGCTTACTGTGTATTGTATCGCTGGCAATTGCTGCTGTTCTTACAATAAAGAGAGTTCTTGGGTATCTGACGGAAGTTCGTGTATGTGGGGTATAGAGATCTGAGGCTGAATGCACTTTGTGTGTTTTGTGGGAAAATAAATCTATTTGTTTTAAATGGAGAAAGGTGCTTGTACTGTGGGTGTGCTGAAGCGGACTTTGTGGAAGTCAAATTCCTTTTACAAGGCCTCAGTATTAGAAGGCCGCAAGAACCGTATTTCATCTGCAAATACGCCTGTGAATACTCTGTTGGTACCAGATGTGCAAATACATTTGCGTATTATAACAGTTCGGAGGCTGAAGCTTTGCAACATTTTATGTGTTTTACCTCCTGTGTGCTCCAAAACGCATTTGTGTGAACTGTTTTCTTCAGCTTCTGTTCTTGTGGAGCTAGAACACGTACGGCCAGGTAAGTTTCTGAAGCAGTGGGAACGCAGGTCAGCGTCTCTTGCTCCTTCTCTGCCACTCCTCCCGGGTGAAAAGCAACGTGGTGGTCTGTGCTCCTGCTGTGTTTGTAGTTGCCCAAGGTGGTCTTGCACTCCTAGTGTTAATAGGCATCATATTTTAGTCATTTCTATTTCAACGTGTTACATTGAAAGAAATGCTTAATCCAAAGTATTATTTGCTGTTAATGTGGTGTCTTTCCAAGGGTTTGCAAGCGTTACTTGAAAGAAATCTACCATTCAGTGAAGAATAAAGCAGTTCTTGTATGCATACCAGCATGTGTGTTGTAAAGCGCGTTGTAGTTGTCTTGGATGAAAACTGGGGGGAAACCCCCCCCATGTTTAGTTCAGTAAATTCTGGTATGTCCAAACCATTAGGATGCCAACTACCCAAAACAATTCCTTTCCCTTTTGTCCTTACATTTGCTGAAGTCATGTGCGTGTCTGGTAGCAGAATTTATCGCAAGAGCAGGTGTGGTTTAACAAGGGGAAGAAGTTGTTAAACGGAGCTTCAAGCTACCTGTTTTCTGCCTGTAAAAATTGTTTCACTGTTGTCAGCTTTATCTGTTGAAGTTATTGAACAAAATGAATTAAATGGGATGCAATATAGTATTATCAGATTGCAGTAATTTTCAGAGTGTAAGAGACCGGGATGACTTGCAGCAGTACGTACCACCAGCCTGTTCTGCAGAGGAGTCTCTATTTTAACAGAAAGTGAAATGCTATCAAAACAAAGTTTGACTGACTGTTTTGCGTATTGGTCATCTAACATCTTTCAGACCCATGGGATATAGTCTTGAAATTGACTTTATATTAAATATTTAGATAATAGGAATATCTTGTAGACAGCAGTCAAACACAGTGTTGAAATCTACTTAACTAGCAAGTTGCCATTTAAGGGTAACTAAGATTTCTTTAGCACAAAACCTGAAATGTCAGTGTTTATACTGATATTTTGAACACTGGGAGGACGAGCCACTGTAGATGTATAGAATTAATGACAATAGGTTTGGCAGGCTTTGCGGGGATTCTTTGAAGAAATCAAACCAAAGGCTTCTAAGACAATACAGCAGAGAGAATAGAAAAAGTTTAGCTGTGTTATTGTTTGTATTTTTCTGGAAATATTATCACTCACTTCATCCTGGCTAAAAAAACCCCAAACATTAAAAAAAAGTCTGAGTAGACTGTATTTTTGCTACCACTAATTCCTCCTGTGTTTGTTAAAGGTGGGTTAGATGGGCTGGTATGAAAAAGAGGGAAGACATTCACAAGCATTTTGGGTATAAGGAGGAGTATGCTCTGAACAGAGGTGTTGAAGCCAGAAATCTTTAAGACTTATGTGACTGTCTGAAAAAAGCTGCAGCCCTGTTTTTTTTGGACCTTGGGCAGCCCTCTTGCTCTGTGCCTAGCGTATCATTGGGAATAATAAATCTCCTCAAGGAATGGTTATGAGAATGGATGACAGTACACTACTTAGGTATTTCTGGACCAGACTTTCCAAAGTGGTCTTTTAATGTGTTGTGTACGGAGAGGCAAACTAGAAAGTCCTTTGAATGCCTTCTGATCTTCCAGAAAAATTTCTTCTGGAGTGTATTAGGACATTAGAACGGTAATACAAAGTAATGTTAGATCAAAGTATTAACGGTGGAATAGAAGAAATGCGATGTATTTGATCAAATTACTTTCACCTGGAGACAACACGTTGTACATAAGACTATAGATGTAATAAATATTAAGCTGATTGTATCCATAGGCAAATGAGGTTGTGATAGATTCTACAGCAGTAAAACTGACGTAGCTTAAAGCTGTAACGAATATTTACTATCTTGTGTGTTGTCATTGGATCGATGAGACAGAACCTGGACAGGAAACTAAATAATCCACTTACAAAATGTTTCGTTTTTGCTTCCAATTCTCAGGTGTCCTACATTAGTCAAGACTGTGAAGAAATTCCAGAATTCCTAGGAAGAAAATATGGACATATGGCAAAAAGGCTAGATCTTAGCTTCAACTTGTTAAGGTATGTGGTAATATATAGATTTTCAAGTGCAATATGGGACACCGACTCCAAAAGTAGAATATTTAAATTTTTTTTTTTCCAAAATAGAAGCATACATGTATGTCAGGTACATTCAGCTGTTATCAAGTGGGCGACGCTGTTTTATAGGCAGTGTTTGTCTCCTTTTCTTGCGCACTTGGACCACAAATAACCAGGTGAGTTTGGAAATTTCTTGTGTTAACATAAATGATGTCTAATGAGGAGCCTATGATTTGTTCTCTGCTCAAAACGGAAAATAAGCATCATTACCTGAAGAAGTGAAGAATGGGATCGAAAGTGAATTGTTCTTAACCAAAACACAAGTAAGTGTGTGCTTCTCTCCCTTCTTTTTATTTGTAGATTTCTGGCTGTTACCGTAAATGGTTTGTAATACTGTTTTCCCTGATGATGTGTTTGTGTTGTAGGATTTTAATTTTGGGCAGCTGTGTAGTTAAGTGCTAAAACTAAGTGCAGTTAGAATTTATAAATAAATTCTGATTATTTTAATATATGGATTGATTTAGAATTCTATAGTATTCCCGTTAGTTATTACAGTATTCTTTTTCATTTAATCCTTTTGAGAGAGGCTGGTGAGGTTCAGCGGTGTATCTTTTGGGTTGGCAACTCTATAGGTAAGTAGGGAAAAGGGAATGGAGTGTAGTTGTCTAAGAAAGAAAAAGGAGTTTTTCAGTGGTAGGGTTGGCCTCTTTTGAGTTTTACTTTTACTTTATTGAGGGTAAGCTTAGAGTCTGCTTGTGAGGAGTAGGGCACAGAGAAGTAGTGTGCTGGTGCCTTGTTCTCCTAGGGGGAACAACCACTTGTTTTAACTTACTTAACACTCATGTGTTATCCTGAGCCACTGTCGGCTCTGAAAGTCTGATTCCTACGTGCAAGAGGCAGCGGAGCAAAGGAGGCACCGAACAATCTGTAGATTGTTATTGTCTTATACTTCTGGCTGATGACTCCATACCTATGGAAATTGTGATCGGAAGATGCTGGAGGAGGGAATTGAATGGGCATTTTTTCATTTTGTCATGAAAATAATTCAAGTTTTGGATGTGTATTCAGATTTAACATGTCATCAACAAGACTGCTCCTTCTTTACACCTCTGGAGGTACTACCCCTGGGAAAAAAAAGAGAGTTTGTTTCTTTCATTTAATGCGTGATTTGAAGAATCATTCCTCTGAGTTCGTTTCATTTCATAAAGTAAAATATTAACATTAAATCTGGATGTAAAATGCCGCTTTAAGTCATTAGTTCATGTTTTCATGGAGAGCTTAATTGGTGGTGTATTTCTCAAATCTGTGTCTTCATCCCTTCTTTCCTTCCCTACCCGAAACACTATCACTTCGCCTATTTTTTCAGAAGGGATGTAATCTGGTTTTATTGGGGTTTGGGGAAAAAAAACTGTTAAAATCTTTTGTGGGGAAATGTGAGAGAAAGTGCTAGTTTTTGGGGTAGCTGCAATCAACTTTTGATGCAGGATAGCTTGCTGTTGTAAAGCTGTAAAAGTATTCTAAGGCCAGAATTGAGATCTGGGGAAAGGGGAGAGGTGGGTTTGTTTTTTTTGTTGGTTCCCCCCCCCCCCCCCCCCCCTTTTAGCTTAGGGAAGCTAACACTAAATGTGATGAGAGCAGTAATGGTTTCTTATTTGAGCTGTGATAGATATACTAAGCATATAGAAACTAAGAATGAAGTGTTTATTATACAGTAGCTGTTTAGACTAGTCTGCATTCGTATACAAACACTGTGCCTGCATATTATAGAGAGAGTCAGGTAAGATGTAGAATAAATGTCATAGCCTTAATGGAATGTGAATATAGAAGAGATGTCTTGGGCGGCTATTGAAGCAAGTGCAAACAGTAAGATCATTGTCATCTTCTTTAAACAAATATTATTGCTTGAAAAATCTGACAATGCTGTAGTATAGTGATGAGTCTTATGATTTTTATCAGTGAATGCTTAATTTGAATAGTTTAGTATGTTGTTTTCAGTGGGGAAGAGACTCTAAACTTAATGTCCCTTTAAAAAGGAGTTTGATTTTCTGGAAAAACTTGCTATGTGTTGGTAAAGACATCAGTTGAGTGAAGAAGACCAAGGGTGATCAAAATCTAGAAGAAGATAAAGAGAATATTGTGCTTTGCTGGCACAATAGTTATTTGCAGTAAAGATGTTGGGTTTCACTATAATATGATTCATTATTAGATGAGAGTGTGTGTGTGTTCTTTGAAAGAAAAAAAAATTTTTCAGTGGTCACTAATTTTTTAGCCTGTATTTAAGCCAGAGAAATGCTGAAATATTCAACAGTTACCTGTTCTCAGTGTTAGGCAGTAAATAAGTACTTACCAACCTTTTTTAAATGTTGTTTTGCATATAGGGTTTCTGTGTCCTAGTCTCTGTAAGTATGGCTACTGCCGAGTGTGTGTTGGGAAGGAATCATCTTCTTGTAGCAGGCAATAAATTCTGTTACGTAAAAGTGTTGGCAGAATTTCTGACAACATAACGATTACACTAAGAATTTAAGAAATTGAGCATAGAGGGAAGATTTTTTTAAATTTTGTGGGCAGCAGTGTTTGCAGTCATGTTATTTGATGGTACTATCATAGGTGTAGTTGCACGGAGAGAAGGAGAGAGATCCGTGTCGTAGTAACGTGTTCACCTTTGTGGTCAGTTGGCAGCAACCTCTTCTTGCCAGACAGTGCTGTCCTTTCCGAACCAGAAGTTGTGTGCTGTTGTAGACTTGCAGCCTTTACTGCGCGCACACACTCGCTTATCCACGTAAGAGACTCGGAAAGTTGTATGTGTACTGCATGATACAGGGGTCACAAAACTTTCTTATGCAACTGATATAATGTAATACCTGATGGAACAATTGCTTTAGTGAATCGTACTGATTTTGATACCACTATAATGTGAATAACTTTGTTGCAAAAGTCAGGACAGAGCCAGGTAAGTTATTTTGCCATTTAAGGCTGTCCACTGTAAGTGTGTGTTTTCAGAGGTTTGTCCAGGTGTACTGGGACGGGGGTGGGAAGACTGGCTGGTGCTGTTAGTAAAGTGGGAAATTAGTCAAACACACTATATTTTGTGACTTACATGCAAACAACTTTTGCCAAGTTTGTCCCTTAATAACATATTTCAAGAGATGCTGTTGTGTTTTCCCAGGAAATAATAGCTTATTTTGTGCAAACCAAGGAGTTCCCCCTGCCTTTTTTTTTTAACCTGTTGAGTTGATACATATTTGGATAATAATTTTTAAAAATTTAGGGATATCTTCTAATTAATTATTCATTGTTATGGCACTTCTGTCTGTCTTCTTTTTTCTGCAGAGGGTAATTATGTGGATTCAATGCTCTTCTGTGGCGTGGTTTTGTTACTCAGATTTCTCTGATTTTTTTTTTTCCTTTTTCTTTTTTAGGTGTGATATAAACACATAAATGTACACAGGGCTGGAGAACTAAATTGGAGGAGGGGAGGGTTGTCATTAGTTATTTTGTACTGGCAATTTAATACAGAAGAAAATGTGTATTTTTCACTATTTTTTTCTGACTTCAGAGTTCTTCCCAGGCTACAGCTCCTTCCTCTTTATTACATAAAAATTAGGGCCTGTGTAGATGCTTAATTGTCTTTGCATCAGATGTGGTAAATCTAATAACAACACTTGATTAAATAATCACAAAAAGTTGCTCTTTAAAGGATTTGTCTTTCTTGTTTGCCTTTTTCCAAGAACTAGTGTGTCTCCTTGATTACCCTAAGCGATGCGTGGATCCAGCTCTCTGTCTTCTGGCAGCCAAAGCAAAGTGACTGTTACCAGTCACAACGGTTATGTGTCTCCCCTTTTCCCTGTGAGGGAAGGGAAAGATAGAGGTGAATGGCAAAAGGGAACTTTTAATGGAGATGTTGGGGAAAAAGAGCAGTTACAGCAATTTGTTTTGTGTGAAGTAAAGGGAAGAACTGGTGTGTACTTAAAAGCATGCTAGTTGTAATCAGCAAGATACGGTGCCACTGGATTGCCCCCTGTTTACGCTGCTGGCGGACGGAAATCCTTCAACCCCAGACCACTGTCGTCCACGTGTGAATTATTTCTTCTCATGCTGTTTTCCTTACAGGTTTTGTTCAAATAGTTTCAAATGTCTTTTGTTTTCTTTTGGGACTAACGGGGGGTTGTGAAGAAGATGGAGCCAAACTCTTGTCAGATGTACAGCAAAAGGACAAGAGGCATTCGTCACAGGTTGCAGCAGGGGAATTTCCAGCTGTTTGTAAGGAAGGGCTTCGCGATGAGAAAGGTTGGGTGGAAGAGGTGCCCAGAGAGGCTGTGGAATTTCCATCCTGGGTGATGTTCAAAGAGCAACTGGACAAAGCCCCAAGCAATGTCATCTAACTTTGAAGTCGCCCTGCTCTGAGCAGGGCATTGGACTAGATGACCTCTAGATGCCCCTTCCAACCTAAATTATACTATGATTCTGCAGCCTTATTGGTGTGGTCATCATAAAACGGCCTGTGTTGTAGCAGCTCTTTTGATTTGATATTGGTAGTGATTTTCAGCTATTTTAGAAATGAACTACTCACACGGTGTATTTTCAATAAAGCATGTTTCAGGAGCAGAGGTGTTTTGCTTTGGGAATCTGCTCCTGAGTCTCTCATGGCAACTGCACTTGATAGCCTTCTCTGATAACAGAGTACTGTAAAGGCCACTATTTTGTTTCAAAATATGTGGAAAGCATTCCCTGGTTCTCATTTAATGAAAGCATAGAGTATGGGGAAGGAAAGTCACTGATGTGCCAGTGTTAGCATTACTGGCAGGCTTTGCTGAAAAGGATTTCAAGGGGGAGTGAAAAACTATCGTTGATTATTGGAAGTTAAAGATTTCATTGGAAAAAGAAGGTAAATAATAATCACTGGTCAAGGAAAGAGGAATAAATAAGGAAGGATGTAATGTAGGTAGGGAGTAGAGATTTGGTTGAAATACAAAGATTTTTTTTTTTAGATGCATCTTGCTGTCTGATGGAGAGGAAAAAAAAGATTCAAAGGTTCTTTTATTTGTCTTGGATAACTTTCTCTGTGCCAAATTTCTCCTTTCACATTGAAGGCTAAATGCACTCCGGTGCTTGAATAACAGATGTCAGTGTTTTTGTACAAATAGGCGCCATGTTTTTATAAATAACATCTACAGTTCAATTCCCAGAGAAGTCCAGCTTCTAATTTTGTCCTCAGCAGTTTTAAACATGTGAGTTGTTTTCCTTTTTCTTACAGAGATCTCTTCTGGGTCCAAGCTAGGAGACGAAAGGGAGAGTGAATCTTTAATCTTGGCCGATGAGGGAGGATTAATCCAATAATTGTGCTCATGGAGATACAGATATCTCTTCCCTCTCTCTAGGGTGCAGATTATTTCTGCTAGAAGCATGAATAATTTGCACAGTGTGTGCTTGTGCATGTTTTCCACTGTCCGATTAAGAGGGTGTATGTACGAAAACATCCCCTTGAACTTTAATCCTAGTCTGGAATGTTCTTCCATAACCTTTGTGAGGCTGAGGCTTTGTAATATCCTCTCTGTGGACTAGAGATTGTTTGTTTCTCTCTTCTGCCTACTGTTTTCCTGCCTGGGGGAATATGCAAGTGGCAGCTTAAAACTGGTCTTCAGTTTTACAGGGCATGTTCTTCTTTGTGAGTCGGGTATGTGAGAGAGAGGCTTTTTTTTTTTCCCCTTTCCTTGCCACCTTCCCAGTCTGTGCACCGATAAGACACACAGAACAGGAAGATGAACAACAAAAGAGAGATGGAAATAAAAGCCAGAATTCAAAACAAAGCATGACATATTTTTTAAAAGCCTTTAGACTGATCTTTACAGCATTTTAAAATGTTGAAGAAATTGCACTATTGTTAAAACTTTTTGATGGTTTTATTTATAAGGTAGAAAAATATTTTCACCATAATTGGGTAACTCTTAATCGTAGCAATTGCATATTTATCAGTGTGAGGGGCTGTTATTAATGTAGCTGTCATGCACAAACACATTTCTGCATTAAATCCATTTAGTATGTGCATTATTTGGTCTAGAATGTCACCAGGACATCAAAGCCCCCTTAGGCATAAGAGCACAGTGCCCTGCTGTGGCTGCAGAAAGGGCTTGATCAATAAATGTAACATGTTAATGCAGAGCAAATAGAATAAAAGATTTCTTTGACAAGACATGAAAAATCACCTTGTGGCAGCTGGCATGGTGATGCCATTTCAGCGGAGACACTAGCAAAGTTGATCTGACAAGTAAAGAGGAGAGATGATGGTTATAAGGTGCTTTTGTTTCAAACTTCTTTCTTGACCTGTCAGGTTTTGAAGGAGCCTGAATGGCCCTTTTTTGTCATGTGAAAATTGTAGTCTTAGGCAGTTATGAAGCAGTTATCTCTTCTCAAATTGTGAATGCTGCTGTTTAATTGATTCACTTAGCATTTGAAACTGTCACGCATTAATAATTGCTAAATCCTGTAGATACTGCTCCAGTGTGTCATGCTTAAATGTGTAGTTATCAGAAAATTAATATCCTTAATGAACCGATGCTTTCAAACTAGCATTGCATGAAATCTCTTTTGCCCTTTCATTTGCTGAAGGTGTATCAGCCAGTTTGCAGAGAAACCCCTCCCGACAGTTGTGTGGTTTTATTTATTTTTTTTTTTTTTGATGCCCGACAAATGCCAGCTTTGCTTTGGGTACATAGTGTGCTCAATGACAATAAATATAGTAATTACGCTGGAGTTAGTAATTAACATAATTATAGTCAATTACGACAAATACAGTGCAGAGCTAAATAAATGAGGGTGAGAAATTAGCAAGCTAATTGATTTACCTTACTTGCTGCTTTTTCTTGCAACTAGCAGTTGCAGATTTTCTGCAGGAGAAAGAGCGTTGTTTACAAATAGCTGATTGTGTTTTGAAGTGATTCTGTCTCGTGGCTCTCACTCCTGTTTCTTTTACACTGAGGTGAAGAGGATTGAAATACGGGGTAGTGGTTAGAAGGAGAAAGGAGCTGCTGTTCTGTCCTCACTGAATGCTTTGGAGGAAAATGTATGTACTTGCTTTAATTTTAGATGCTTCTTACAGTGTTGAAGGTAAAAAAAAAAGTAATGATTCTTTACGAACAAAACACATTGCTACCGAAATTTTGGTCATATATTTTAATCTGCTTAGACGTGGCCTGAATTATCTAAGAGACATCTATCTGTCTGTTTGTTTGTTGGCGTTAGAGAGATCTGCAGAGCACTGGATAGCTAAAGAAAGAATTCAAGTCCTTCAAGTAATCCAAGTGTGTTGAAACAATATGCCCTTGTTCAGCCATCAGTTTCAATAATTTAGAACCATTGGACCAGTAGAGATGCGTAGTATCATAACATTTGTGCACATTATAATTGCCTGTTTGGTTTCAGGATGATTTATAGTATGTTGTCTGAAATAAGTGTATTGGAGCTATGCAGTTAATCTGTTTCACTCTCCTTGGTTTTTTGTTTTCTTTCAAGCATGACCACAGTTTACTATCTGAAAAGAGAATTAATATGTTTAAGTATTGAAGATTTTGGATTGCTTTTTAGAAAAAAAAGTTTAGGAGTAGCTGATATTTATTCCTTACTCTTAAGAAAACAGTGGTTTACAAATGTTTGTAAACTTTATACTGGAAGTAGTTCACTGTTTCAGGGTAAATCGAATTCTATTTAGAGACCTCAACAAAGAGAGAGCATTTTCCACAGCTAAGCAATCTGAAATGTATAAATTCTTGACAATTTTTATGCTACTATTGCAGTAATTTATCAAGTTCAAATGAGTGGGTTTGCAGTTTGAGGTGGGTACTTAAAAGTTTACCCATAAGGGATGTCCTACAGTAGGCACAAGATGCTGTTTTTAAAGTAATGTTGAAATGTTATGAATGCCTGAAAATAAATGTACGCTAACACTGCTAAGGGTGGTCATTCTTTAGAAGCAATTCAGTTGGAAATCAATTTGCTAAATGAAATATTTATATACAAGGAATCGTTTAAATTATTTAAAATTTACCGATGTAATGGTCTTTCAGATGAGGTCTTACATGTTTATTAATCACTGTGGACTACATTAAGCATAATTATCTTTTTATTAAAATAGCTATGAAGTAGACTTATCCTACTGGATGGACTGAAGGCAAGTGTGATGATGGGTTCACTTTCTACGTGGGTAATACCTAGGGAGTTGTGTAAGATAAAAGTTTTATAGATGTATGTCTATTGTAAAAATGGAAGGAGAGTATTACCAGTAACAAAAAGGTTTTTAGACTGCCAATATTAATTCTGCTTTTGATAGGTGTTAGACAATCAAAACTAAATCTACTCCTTGCTCTCTTCTTCCCCTCCTTTTCCCTCCCACCATGCCTCCCCCTTTTGAAAAGTGGCATTTCAACAGGAACCAGATGTGATCTGGGTAATGTATAAGGAAAACTTTTTTCTTCTGCCTTGAAAACTTTGAATAATATTAAAAAATACTATTAAGCTGTACTGTGTCTTGCTTACAGTAACCATGCCTGTGTTGTTATTTTGTCAACTTTAAATGTGACTATAGAATATTTGCCCTTACAAAGTATTATCTGTGTGTGTTTCTGTGACTTGTATATTTTCCTGCTGTGTCTTATCTGCAGTCATCGGTTTATTGTTGATATGAAGGGGACCAAAGAAGGACTAATTTTAAAAATATCAAATTAATGGCTTATGGTATGTATTTAAATACCTCATTGATTTCAGCGTGCCATGGCAAGGATGTAAGTTGGTTTTTTTTGATGGATAAGTTATTTTTCCAAACTCAGTAATATGTAAGGACAAACTTAAGAGTATAAATTGTTGCATTTCAGTCTTGTACTGGTGGCTGTTATCTTTTTTTTAGTCCCAACAGCCCCTCTTTTTGTCCATTGATCCTTGCTTGACTTTTTATGGCCACATAGTCACTAACGGACTGTGAAAACACTGTAGTATATATACCTCTGACCCCCAGTGCTGGCTGTTATCCATTGATTTACTGTATCTGACGGATCAGAACATAAGATTGTTTTCTGTTCTGCTTTTCTCAAGAAGGCTTAACATTGTGGAAGGAGTTGTCTTGAGAGGGTATCACGTGGCAGAATTGGGCAGAAGCTTGTTACCTGAACCTTTGGCAGGGGGGTCAGTCTGTGCTCATATTGTGTAGTGGAGAATTCTTGGGAGGATTACTGGAGCTGTTAAATCTGGTGAAAATGTTAAACATGCTGCACAATTTGACATTAAGTAAATAAGGTTGTGAGCTTGAACTGTTACATCCTTAAATATAGCTGGTGAATACTGCTGTGATGGATGATGAAAGTTGGTTTCTTGGTGACACGTACCTCTAAGGGGCTGTTGCAATCATGAGTAAAGGTGAAATCTGTACTCCTGAACAAAGGTGAGTAACAAACTCCTTGGACTTGAACAGAGATTGAATGTCGGATGTTGTATTAAGCATCAATTGACCCAAGGCTATTAAGACCTTTTGACTGAGGCAGAGCATCTCCCAGTGAACTGACGTTTGCTTCACATCATTTTCTGTGTGTTCAAATGAGTGGGGAGTGAACTGCTTTCTCTTGATCTGTTTTTCTGTGTGAGCTTGAAGTTGCTTTTGGGAGTGATGCTGGAGGCTAAATCCCCACAATCTGCACTTGTTCTCTGGGTACCGGTGGGGCTGAATTCACTGGCAGAGTCAATCCAGCTCCCCTTGTGAGAACTGTGATCGTTCTTCAAAACAAAAACTAATTTTTGTTTTGAATTCTGTTCTGAATGACAGGAATCTGTGTCAGATTGAGAGAAAATAGTTAATAAATGGATGACTACCACAGTCTATGGAAAGTATTGGCATTTGGAGGAGAAATAGTTTGATGCACTTGTTTTAGATTTCAAAGAATGTCAAAAGATGGTAAATAATGCCTTGGTGGCTTCTCCTGTGTAGTTTTCGGTTATCTGGATTTTTAAGACTGAGAACTACTTTTTTTTTTAAGAGTATTGGGGGTTAAAGAAAAGGGCATGATAAAGAGCATGTTAAAAGTGTAGTAATCAGATGGGGCATTCTTACTTTCTGACTTCCTTAATCTCTCTTACTCTAAAACAGTATTTCCTCATCACTGCTGTTGTGAAACAAGAGCGAAGGACTGCAGAAATAACTGTTGTCTGAGGACAAGGAGCTTGACTGAAGGGAAGAACCTGCATTAACCCTGGAGCTATTGTCTCTGTCTTTTCCTCTCTGTTTTCTTGAAAGGTATCTTCTTCTCTCCTTAATGCAATACACAACATTCCCAGCATCTAGTTGCAGCCGTAAAGAACTTGACTAGTTTTGCTTACCAATCACTGAGTAAGAAGGGTGTCTGTCCTCCAGTATTCAACAGACCTGCTCAGTGGTCATGGTACAAATAGCTAGTTGGCTTTTGGCAGGTAAAGTCCTTACAAAGCTTCTGTTTATGCATTGCTTGTTTGTTATATGCTCTCTTGTGTCGTTTGTGCCATTTTTGAGATCTTGCATTTTACATAAATTATCTTGGAGATGATTTTTCAGTTTAAAAAGACAGTCCCCAAACCCTTAGCTCATGCGGGTGTGAGGAATGAGTATCACAGAAGTGCAAAAGGGCCATGCATTTTTCTCAGGCTCAGGAGCCAGCGTGTCAAACCAGACATGCTATACAATAATTATACTGTCTTTAAGGTCAAAGTTAATGCAGTATTATAGCTCAGTTGCAGGCTTTACCCGTGAACTGGTGCTGGCACTTGTGTGAAGTTTTATGATTTTTATTTCTGTTTTTGTTTTGTTTCTCCTGGTCTTTCTTTCTGACCATGCTTGCCTGAGTGAGTTGCTCACTGGTAGAGTTCGAAGATCATTTCCTTTGTTTATAATTTCTTCTCCATTTTCAACTTAATTTGCCCACTGAGTCTATAAGTGGTAACAGTGAACATGCTTCATATAATACAGCCGTAAGAGTTTGTTCATTTTTAAAACCGTCTCATTGCTCATGTTCGTAGGAACCCTTGCTATGGTGAAAGACAATAGAAATCACTTTCAAAAGAACACAAATAAGAGACGCAAAATATCTAATGTTAGGGGATAGTTTGTAATCCATCCAAAACTCGGGGAAGTTGATAAGCTTTTGCAAATTGGACCATACTCGAATGGATTCTCTTCAAGTGCTTAAGTCTCTCATGTTTTTCCTGCGCAGTCGGTACATGAGCTGTACTGGTAGATAGTAGTACTTGAACGTGTGTGTACTTCCAGTTCATTTTGTCATAGAAAGCATGGTGTGTGTGGGACGCTGTTGTCAGAAGTAGTTTACTGGCATTTAATACATATATGCACACACAGAGACGCACAAACGAAACAACATCTTTATATATAAATGTCTTTATAATATATATATAATGCCTTTATATATATTATATGTATAATATATAAATTATATTTTTCACATATAAAAATTTGGGGTGCTACTGTAGTATTTGGTCTACTTTGATTCAGCACTTGCAATAGGGCTTTGTCAGCGATAACTTCATATTCAACCTAGAAAGAAAGAACACATCACTTAGATTACTAACAAAAAAAGATACAGCACATCTGAGACGGGTGATTGGGAGAGGTAACTGAGCTTGGGGGAATTAGACCAAAATGGGAGCAGTCTTGGGGTGAAAAACAAGAAATTACAAATTTCTATCTCCCTTTCGATTGTTTTATCCAAACCTACCTACATTATTACAGGTATTTGTTATTTTTAAACTCTACTCCCTTCTTCACTCCCTCCTCCATAAGCTGTCAGAAGTGCTCCGTATTGGTCTTGGCATCAGCTCTTACTGAGGCTGATAGGAGGAAGGTTACACCAGCATGGTGGTGTTAGCCCAGCGGTGACTGATGCATATTTCAGATTATGAGCTGTTTGGCATGGATACCAACTCACTGTGTTTGGGCTTGGCAAAAGTCAGGCTCTTGCTCTGTCGATACTGTTGCACCGAAGACTAGAGTGACAATGTTTGGCTTATTACTTGTCACTCCAAACTTAATTTTTTATTTTTGTAAATCTAGCAAAGGAATTTAAAAAGTTGTGGGGGCTTTTTTTTTTTTCTTTAATATGAAGCTTATGTGCTCAGTTCTCTCAGCTGGTTCATTTTTATATAACCTATTGGACTGATGCAACCATTTTGAGTACAAATGCTCAGTCCTCAATTTTTGAATTTGCGTGAAGCACCATTTTTCAATGCTTGCTTTGCTGAATATTAAAAGATGGGCATATATATAGTTAAAATATACTTAATGATAGTGAAAATGTGGCTCATATTTTATGAGCCAACTCTGCATTTCCTGTTTGGCAGGTGGGCTGACTGGTGCTCTTTGTTCCTTGTGAATATGCCCAATGGAAAGACATTGTAGTGCTCCATTTTTTAAATTACATTCAGAAATGTGAGCTGCCTTTCCCTTAGAATGTTGATCCGTGATGACAGGGAACTCAGTTTATGAATTTAACAGAAAAGCTACCTATTACCTACACTTAATAGTTTTTTAAAATCATCATTTCCAGCCATTAGTTTGAAGATCAAAGTTAGCATATGTATTCTTTGTAAGAGAGGCATGTACTTGTGGTGACTTAAATGACTTTTTTAGGAATTAGTTTAGATATTTAGTAATCATGAGTGGTTTTTTCTTTTTTTTTCCTTTTTGTTTTCATGATTTCAAGACCAATGCATTTTAATTTTAAATCCTTAGGTGTTTGGGAGCATCCAGTTACCTACTTAGAGCAACAGAGTGGCTTTTTACGACAGGGATATGGCTAGTGAATTTTTATTTTGGTGTCAGTGGTTTGAGGTTTTTGTTCTCGTATTTTTGGTTTCATTCCCTTTTACCAAATGCTAAAAATGCATTTCGTCTCTTGAGCGTAAATCTCTTAAAGCACAAGGAAATGCAGCAGAATTGTCCTCCAACCGTTTTAGATGTGAAGGGTCCAAGAGTTGCTGCAGTGCCATGACGCTGCAAGGCCACATGGCCGCAAAGGCACTGGATGAGGATGCTGTGTTTTGGGCTGCTAGTACTTTCAAGACCTTTTAGCTGGAGAGAAAAGATGAAAACTTGACCTAGTTATGTAAGTAATAAAGTGTACTGATTATTTTAAAGCACTTAAAGTCTGAGGGAAAGGTGTTCTAGACGTGCCAAAGATTAACAGTATATTGAATATTCAGAAAACTCTGCTTCCAACATGGTTATGTTAAGATAATTTAACATCCACACACTGGACTGTCAAAATCACAGCTGCTCAAGCATCTGAACACTTTCTTTTTCTACCTATTATCTTGCATTTGATACACTCCCTATCTTGGACAGTGAAGTACTTTGGAATCGCACAGAAACAGTCATATGTGAAGGTGATTATGTTGGAATGGTTTTGGGAAAAAATTGTCAAATACTACGTTTTCTAAGAGAAGGAAACTAGCCAGCGAAGTGAGAGGCTGTGTTATGAGTCCAGTTTACGTCCTTCCCTCGCTCTGTGCAGCCTTTTCTTCCTCCCCACTGCCTCCAGCTCCTTGAATCAGCAGAAGGGTGCTGAAGGTGCTGCTGAGAGATTTGGGTGCAGGTGCAACACAAGGTTCTTGCTTTCTTGCGAAGGCTCTCTCTTTTGTTCAGCGTTGCTTGTAATGAGGAGCCAGGCATTAGCTAGCTCAGCTGTTCCTGTACGGTACTGGTTCCAGTTCTACCAGGTGCACAATTAGTAAATTGTCTTCCAGCCTAAGTGGGGAATGTCAGAGGGTAGTACAATTTCTTTCAGTGTTAATTCTTTGGCTTCCTTTAAATAAGTCATATCAACAAACGGTCTGTTACTAGCACTAATAATAGGGCTTTTGAAATGTGGACATATCTCTAATGAGAATCTATCTCAACCCATTTAATGCGGGCCACCACTTTGCCACCAAATTACAGGCTCTGGTCGCTGCACCCACAGGTGGTTTGAAACAAGAGCTTCACCTGCATTTAAATGACTGAGCAAAAGAAAAGAAATTTCTAAAGTTAAGGAAACTAATGCATTACTGTAGATTTTGTTTTGACTATCATTTGTCTCACTTTCTACTAATTGGTAAATGGAGGAAGAGAGGACATATGTCTGTATTGAGCTAAAAGTGAATGGGCAAGTGTTTCTTTGTGTGTTTTAGTGCAGCAGATGAAAATCTGGGTTGCTCTAGCCCGTGTATTTTAAACAAAAGTCGAAGGCTGAAGTCAGCTTTAAGGTATTGTCTTGCATGTTTGGTTTGGGGTTGTTTGTCTTTTTTTATTTTTCCATTTTCCTTCTGTGCAGGGACAGAAGTGCACTGGAAGCAATTAAGACTAATGTGGGTGGAAAAAGTAGCGCTAGAAACCCTTCAAGATAGCTGGTAGTTATAAAGTTGATACGTGTATTTACAGCATAGCCTAATACTGCCATATAACCTGGAATGAATAAATAATTCCTATATTGTAGCAGATACATCTTAGGAGTAGGCAGAACAGTGTCAGAACTGGTCAGTAAGCTTCACTGGATACACAGAAGCATCAAATGTTTCAGGTTCTGTACCTTTTGTTTAATGCACTACGAGAACTTAATCTAGATCAGATTTCCTGAATGATTCCTTGACTGCAAATTTCCATACAGCTCTCATTCTTAGGGCGGGGACAATGGAAAAAGGCTTCCGCACCCAATGAGTGGAGTGAAACCCTGTTCACACCCTTTCTTCCTAGTAAAAAAGCACAAGAAATTCTACAAAAAAGATATGTAGGTACAGACTAATGTTAAAGGTTCACCTGTAAGTTCCTAAAATCAAATAATATCTGAACTGACCTCTGTGTCAAGAAAATTTGCTTACTTAAATTATACTGCTGCGTTTCAAACCTTTTACCACTCGCAGAAAATAGTAGATATTTCCTTTCACTAGATTTTGTCTGCTGAACACAAGTGAGATCGTTGATGTTTGAATCTATCCAGTTGAATAGAAATAACCTTATTCATATTGTAGAGTGCGCTCACAGCTGTGCATGTGTGTAGAAAGCTAGGTGTTACTCATTTCCATCCTGTGCGGGTCTATTTTTCTGCAACGTTTTTAAATCTGTTCCTTGTCTTTTTGCTACAGAGCATTTTATTTATTTATTTATTTTAAGGCCTTCTTGTCTCTTGAAGTGATCATTGAACGGAGAAAGTAAATTGCTGTTAAAATTCCCTCACTGGTGATTCCAGCTAGCATATTATCCAGCCACAGCTAGTATATTAAAAACAAACGAACAAACCAACCCCCGCTTTTTCCTCCTTGGTGTCTAGCTAGCAGAGTGCATGACAGTAGAGAGCTTGGACCCCAGAGAGCTGCACATGGTAGGCTTTTTTCAGATTCTTCTGTAAATCATACTAAGGCTCCATGTGTAAACTTGACAGTACCCCTCTGCGCTTGACATTGTAACTTCAAGCTTTTATGTTATTTAAATACACTAAAATGTACCCTGTATAAAACTGCAGGTGCTGCTACACTTCTATTAGAGCACGGTAACACTTGCCTTAGGAAAACTCTGAGGCTGGTGAAAGAGTTAAGCAAAGCAGCCAGAAACCATTTTCAGCTTTTACTTTGCAGATACAACCTTTTAAGCATACCTACATTTACCTGCAATGGCAATCGTTTTGCATTTTAATGACAAATCAAGTACGCTAACTTGCATTTGAAACGAAAGTGCCTTAAATGTCTCTGGCTGTCAGAATGAGATGTTAGGAGCTTGATGAAAAGAGAACAAAGAAGACAAAGTATGAAGCCTAGATACAGAGCAAAATGAAATAAAACCTTGTATGGCCTGTCAGGGGTGTCAGTTGATATTCCTATCTAAAGCACATTATAGTATTACTTTGCAGCTCATAGCTTACTCATCTGTCTTTTTTAATTCATCACATTCTAGCCCACATCTTTTAAGTCCCATGTGTCAACAATGGAAGAAATCTGTTAATTGACAAATGAGTGTCACAAATGTGAATTGGTGCCTTTACATCAGAGGCAGGTAGTCTCTGTTGTTTTTTGTCGGCTCTATTATTGGCATAAGCCAGTGTAAGACATCTGTCTTTGCCAGAATGAGAGATGACAGCCAAAGAAGGGCTGTCATTGTTTTAGTGCATGTTCATTCTGCTGAGATACTGTATAAAGATAAAATGTCAGTTAAAAGAATATGAAAAACTATCGGGAGGAAGTCCTTAAATTACTTGGGAAGGGGATCCGGGAATTGGTGCCAGAATTGAAATCCGAATGTTCCAGTTTGCATCTATCACATCAATTTAAAAATAATACTTTCTGAGTAACTGGGTCAGTTTATAAGGCATTTAGGAAAATGTTATGTTGTGTTGGCATAATTAGCTCATAAGATGGAAGGAAAAACATACCTCCACAGGATATGAGTTTATTTATTACAAGTTCATTTTTCAGACATGTATAGAATTGTCTCAATAAAAATATGCTGTGTGGCATCTCTGGTGTTGATTTGCATCTGTTTTGAAATATTGAAATTGCTCCTTTCCAATTTCTTTTTCTGTTATAGTTCTATTTTAGATTGATGAAGAACATAATGAAATGAAAAGTATGGCCAGCTGTGAGTTGATGAGACAATTAATAGGAAGAAAATTATTAACATAGTTCTGGAGTGTCCAGAGGGTGTACAGTATACAAAAGTTACTTCCAAATCACTAAATCCCTTTATTGCAATAAAGGACTTCTTAATATCGGCTAGTAAAAGAGAGAGGAGGAAAATGTTTTAACGGAGGGGTTGGAAAAGGGGAATAGAATAAAAATGTCATCAAAGGCTGCCATTTTGCTTTTTACTTTGGATCAAAAGTCATAAGAAAGATAGATCGGTACATTAATCTTCAGCAGCTTTAACAACCATATGCTATAGGTGCTACAGGACGTTCCTCGTGTGCCCCTCTCCTTCCAGAACAACCTGTGACTTGGGTTCTCAATGACCTTGTCTGAACTGCAGGGTTTTTGAGGACTGTGTTTTCTCTTGATCTGTAGCGAGACTGGCTGCGTTGAGATTTCAAGATGGATATGTCTAAACAATAATTTTTTAAAAGTCTTAATTTTAAAATTACTTGGTTTTGCATTTTAAATAGACCTGTTGATATAGTAGATTTTAGAAGTTCTTAATTTTGATACTACTTACTACAGGTAGAATTGTCATTCATAACTTTGTAGGATTTGTCTGTGTTTGGGGTTTTTTGTTTGTTTGTTTTTGTTTTTTTAAAATGTTTTTGAAATAATTTTTCAAACTTGCTTCCAGCAACTAGTTGAGCAGCAGAAAAAATGTCAAAGTGATGTTTCTCCCTGCCCCTCCCCACCATCTACTGTGGGGCTCTCAAATTTTGGTTGTCTTTGATAAGTATGTTTACCTCCAAGGTGCCTCTTGGCTGTTTTCCTGCAGTTTGTGGTTAATGTCGACTGCAGTTTTAATTTTAATTCTTGAGACCAGTAACAAAGTTGAATACTTCTAACAGGTGCTAGTAACTTTACGGGTCGTTTGTGTCTTAGTGTCTAAAAAGCTAAGAATGAGTAGCATACAGCTTCCTTTTTATTTTAACTCTTTGGATAGAAATATTGTGGTTTTGTAAATAGACCTTCCTTTAGAAAAGAATACTAAGAGAAGGTGGTTTGTCTTTGTAAAGCCTATGCTTTTTTTTTTTTTAAAGGAAAAAAAGCTAGTCTTTTCAAAGTTCTTTGGAATTCATTTTGCTAGACATCATTTTAAAAGATTATAATCCATGAAGCTTAAAAAGTATTTGCTGCTTGTGTACAAAGGTTTATGCACCTAAATTGAACAACTGTAGTTTTATTAGTGGAAGCCTTGTTCTTCCCTTCCCAGCCTTCAGTGGTTCTAACTAGATGTTGAAATTTCCAGTCAAAAGCCATACTGTTGGTGGTGGTGTGCAAAGTGCCAGGCGTATCTTTTCAGGCACAGTTTTTAGTAGTGTGTTCTCAAGTTCAGTTTCCTTTGAGAATTGGAAAGACAACACTGCCTCCATTTTACAGGTGGCAAAACTGAGATGTGAGGAGGCCTTGTTGATAAACTATACATGCCAGGTGTCGCTTTCAGCCCTTTGGACCAACTTGCATAAACCGCTTCTGCGTGTTGTCAGGAGTGATGGTTGACACCTGCCCGCCTGCCAAATCTGTAGTGCTCCTCGGGGTGGTTTATCCTCATGTGCTACTTAGCGGCACTTTATATTATCTGATAGCGGGTGTATCAGCAAAATGATGATACAGCTGAGACTAAAAAGGAGGTAAAAAAATTGAATGCATTGTAGACGTGGAAGAAATTTTTTTGCCTTCAGGTGGATCAGGATTTTCTCATATTTGTTCCCTTGTGGTTGAATGGTATATAATTATAAAAATAACAACAGTAACAACAAAAAAGATGTGGACTGAGCCTGTATCTTCTATTGTTGGTGGACTTTTTTTCCTCTCCTAGCTAAAAATAAAGAGATGATCAGTAAGTAGGAAGAACAGATCTCATCCCTCTAAAAGAAGTGAATGAACTTCTTTGTGAAAATTCATGTGCGGGAAATACAATTGGAGCTAGTTAGGATACTGTCCTGTTCCATACTCAGTGCTTACTGCAAGGTGCCAGGTAGAGCCTACAGAAAAAATTCAGCTTGTAGAATTCAGCTATGGGAGCATGTGTTTGTGTGACAGTATTGTCACTGTTGCATTAACTCTAGAAAGGGAAGATATGGGAATTTAAATACAGAAACGTTGTACACGTGTGTGCGCATACCCTCATGGCGATTCCCCCTCCCAGCTGCCAGCTGTCATACAGTATCTGAAACAGAGAAAAATTTATTGGGTAGTATTTAGAAACATGTCAGTGGTAACGACTGGATCTCTGATTTCAATTATCACCTACTAAATTTAGGCTAATGTAATGCATTTGTAGACCTGTTGAATGCACTTGACATCATGTTTAAAATATTTGAAACTGCACTGTTTTTTAATATCATATGTTGACCACTTTCTTTTTCCTATCCACATCTGGTGCATGGCAGCAGGCATCCCATGTGACCTATAAAAACTTCAGTTGTGCTGGTTTGAGAGTTTCTTTTTTTCCTTCAGATAATATTTCAGCTGAGGAGAAGAAAGTAGTCTGAGACTACAATACAAAAATTGGCTTAATGAAACACTACTTTAAGATCTGTAATTCACCATTTTTCCCCCCCTTTGCAATCAGTATGTAAACAGCATTTTAAGCTTTATTCCTCTTGTTTAGCTTTACCTGTTCATTGAAAATCCTTGGGATTTAGGCGCCGTGGTCACTTGGGTGCTCTTAAAACTTTTAATAACAAATTACCTATAGTCACTATTTTTCTGTGGAATGGTTGGGTGAGACTTAAGGTGGAATCTGTGATTTTTACACCATTTCTGTTGTTAAATTAGCAGAGATTAATGTTTAAATTCAAATTACTTTGAGTTCTGCTTTACTTACTCTGCAAACATTTTATGTGCTATTATTTTAGAATTATTGAGGGGGATCTTCTTTAAAAAAAATATTTCCAAGTATTGGAATACTTTGTTGGAGTGTTGCAAAATAGTTTTCTACCTTCCAATCTTATGTTCTTTTCCTACCCACCATCCTCATACATCCTCATTAAATTTATATGCTGATGTTTGCAACTCTGAGCTTGCCTTCTGACTATTGGAACAGTGACTGTTGAAGGCATTTGTTTGGTAGTACTCAAGAGTACTAATCATCACAGCTTTTAGTTTGTCTTTCACTGTTTTCGTGAAAATTTTATGAGCTTTTAAAGTTACATCCACATCTGCATGCAAGTAATGTATGAAACAAAATAGTCTCCAAATATGTGTAGGCTACTTTGAATAAGTTCATTGTCCACATCTTGATAGCTGCATAGACAAACTTGGGGAATTTTTGAGGAATAAATGAACTCCTCCTTTAAAGCAAGGTCCCAGCTTGCTTGTACTAATTCTGCTTTGTTGTGCTTTCTCATGTCTTGGAATATATTTTTCAGTAGTATTCTCAGTGGTGGTTACCAGGTTCTTTTTCTTCCTGCCTAATGTTTCCAGACATCCTTTAGCTGGCTCATCATTTAGAATCTCAAAGTTATTTTAAACTGAAATTGTTATAAAAAAATTCTGAGAATGTTGTCTGTTTCTGAAATACAAGACAGAATAGCAGAAGCTTTTCAAAAGGGTATTGGAAACATGCCTTCTGGGAGAGGAAGCAAATCTTGAAGACTAAATTTCAGTCGAGTTAGATGTAAGTCTTCTGGTGAAATGAGTAAGAATGTACAGTCTTACTGATGATTGTAATTTTCAGAATTGCTTAAAGTGTCTTGGATGGTAAGTTTCAGGACGCTTATTTTCTTGGAATTTTGTTTGGTTTTGGTGTAGAAATTGTCTGTGATTCCTCAGAAATTCTCCAAGCCAAGATGTAGATGGCATCCAATAATTGCAAGGGATCTATGTAGTGGCTTCATGGTGTAATTGAAGTAACCATAGAAAAGAGGCAATGTTTCCTATTCTGATTTAAGCTTGCCCAATACAAGCCTAAAAGTCGTCGTTAATCACAAGTCACAGAAAATGCCTACCTAACTTTATTACATCCAGGCTATATATAGGCTATATTTATCTTCCTTTCAGAGAGATATGTTTTTCTCAGTGGAAGATCCCTTTAATATGAGCCCTGCGTTGTTTTTATTTTTCCTTGGATGTTTGAAAAATTAAACCTAAGGCCTGAGAAGTCTTCAAAATATAAATTTCAATCATAAACTAACAGCAGACTGAGTTTTAAATAGCTTGGAGAACTTCTTTTGCTCTGTTATATATTTCTTTAGAGTTTGGGACCTCCAGATGAGTGGATTCTGTTCTGTGCCATCAGTTCTAACAGGCTATGTTGTCCCTACCAGAATGCTGAGATTTTGGAAGAGTGCAGGGTGGGTATTTCACTTGTCTGTTGTGATATGTTCTAATAGTAGTATTTTGGTTTGTAAATATAGGGAACTCCTCTGCTGCTCCATTTTGCTAACCTTTCTGATTGCTCTGTACTCAGTTCTTCTCAAATCACTCCTGTGCTGCCTGACTGCCACCTTGGATGACCCAGTTTTGGACAGTTTTGCTGGCTTCCACTTTATTCCCACAAATTCTTCTTATCTGTGTGACTACAAAAGTATTTCCTCTGCTTCCAGGTGTCTTCTCTCACTTGATAGCGTGGTGCCTGCCAACCATATGTTTCTACAGCACCTAACTCTACTTTTGCCTTTTTTTTTTTTTTAAATCAATAGGAGAGTTATTGCTTCTAATACATCAAGGTGGAACTTCTTCACAAATATGTGTTACTCTGTTTATTGCAAGTCTGTTGTGGATGGTGCATCTGTTGTCCGCTTGCTGTGTCAGAAGAGCATATACATACTTGAAGATTAGAGAGGGGAAAAAATTTAGCGTGTTGCAGTTCTCTCCTTGTTAAAGCTGATAGTTCTAATATAAAAAAGTGCATGCTACAGTCACGAACTTTAAAGTAGGAGGCTCAGGAATTTTTATGTTGCGTAAGCAGACAAATAAAGTATATTTTATATATCTGTAGAGGAGGAAAGTAAATACCGTGGTGTTTACTGTAATTTATAAGCCCCATCAGTAATGAAAGTCTTGAAGTGTATTAGACTCAAGCCCTACGTTAAGGGCACTGTCCTGTTTTTTTGTTACTTCTCACGAATGCTTCATCAACTGTCATAGTCCTGTAAAGTGGTTTCTGTGTAGCAATCAGAGGTTGTTGTGGAGAGCTCTAATCAGAATAAAAACTAGTTTATACTTTGTGGACAAATAATAGTTAGTTGACTAAGAATCAGCAAAAAACATTCCACAATTTCACGAAAGCCAAAAAGAAGGGGCAGAAGTAGAGAAGGCTGAATACTTACCTTTGTTATTAATATATGGTTTACTTTTAGTTCATGACTTCTGTCACACAGAGCTGTCCTTCTGTTGAATGATCTGAATGTCCTTCTGGCATAGATTAGATTAATCCTTGTTCTAAATGTGAACAAATATACACTTACTCCACTGGAGAGGAAATAAGATGACAACTATGACTAAAGAAATTCATGTTTGGAAAGAGTAGGAAAGGAGTTTTATATTGATATAGGCTTTGCATTTTGATAATGCTTTGTGATGCTTTCTCATTGCATGACTCCTACAGGAGGGTGGTGGTGGGTTATGTGAAGACAAATGTCTTGGGAACAAAAAGGCCCTTTTCTGCCAAAGCTGGAAGATGGTTCTTCTATTTTTCTTTTTTTTCTTTTTTACTTCCCCTCCTTCAAAGAAGTGTGAGAAAACTGCTGACACTGACAGAAGAGGAGAATATTATTTATGATGACATCATGTATTACCCAAGTAAATCTGTTTTGAGGAAGATTGTTTTTTATGGTGTGTTGAAATAAAGAAAGAATGAATCATTCTTGAAGGAGTATTGGTCCAAATTCTTCTCCCTTCTATCACCACCACCCCACTCCCACTTTTCCTTTTCTACTTTGTCCGTCTTTGGAGGGGGTCTTACTGTCGATGCTAGGTACAGAAGGTTGTTAAACAGGTTATCTTCAATCCTTAAACATAGCAGCTTCATGTGGGTTGAGGTTATGCAAGAATAATCTCAGCCGTGTAGCCGGAGGCCGTACCGAGCTGCTGCTGAATAGCATTGGTACTGATTTACTGGCTCCAGCAACATTTCATTGTGAACTTTATTTGGAGGTAGTAAGTTCCCTTTGCTGAAATACTGTCGCAGCCTCATCTGCTAATGGAAGTTGGTTGTTTTCAAACAGTATTCCATTTGTAAGGAATAGTCATATATGGCTTAGTTAAACTGACCTTTGTATATCAAATGCTGTGAGTAAGACCAGTCACAGTATCTGTTCAGATGATGTTGTCATCAGCAACAGAGGAGAAAGCAGGTGAATAAAATAGAGACAATATTCCAACATTGAATATGTTAAAAAGAAAGCTAACTGGTAAAGTTAGGTAGATTACACTAGTTTTACAGACAATGCTAGGCAATAAGGCTAAAAAGGAGTTGAGGTTAGTTATGTGAGTGGCAGGAAAGAGGTGATGGATGACTTGGTGTAAGTCTTAGACTGTGACTTGAGCGAAATTCTCAGATCAAGTACCAATATCTGGGCTGAGACTCTGGGGGAGCTGGGAGGCCAAGCATCTGTTGGCTGCTGGGGGTACAAAGGATTCCAGAGAGGGAGATGTCACAAAAAAGCTTGTAAAAGCCTTTTCCTTTAAAGTTAGGTCAGAAATGGAGATTTATGACTGTTTTATTAAGTTATTTTAGTTTCTCGTAGTTCTTAACTCCAAGGAAATACAAAATATATAGAAATAATTGTGGAGATGTCCAAATTGGGGCTTAATAAATGTTCCTTGATCCTTCCATAGTCGATATTAATTAGCCAGTTGCACTCTGCTTGATGTCTGAGGGCCCCATGCAATCTTTTTACTAAAAAAAGAGTAGATTTAAGTAGCTGTTTATACAACACATCTTCTGCTTAAAAAAAAAAAGTCTGTAATGATACAACCAGATTGAAGCTGCCTGAGATGCCTTGATGCCTGTATTCGTACTGAGCAATGCCTTGTTTTATGAATTTTTCTCTCCCGCCATGTGGATTGGGCCTTTGATATAAAGTAAGTATCTAAACTTTTTTTTTCCTATTATGTACCCTTCTGCATGCATTTGTCTTTCCAACTAATGCTGTTTTGAGAAGGAGGGCCAGGGTTTGCAGTGGGACATAGCCTTTTCAGAAAACAGTTTGAAACTTGGGAGTTCTGTGTTGCGTCAGGCAAGATGCTTGTGATCAGGTTGTCAGAAATGTTTTGCCACTGCAGAAACACAGGAAGAGGAAGGTGCAGCTGTCTCCACAACAGCAAAATCTGGAGCCTCACGGGTAAGTGGAAGTGTGGCCCATGAGCAAGGCAGGGGCTTCAGGCTCACAGTGAATTCCTCACTTGTTCAGTGCAAAGCATCAACTCTCTTGCTTTAACTTTGCCAGAGTCGGTGCCTTGCAGGGAGCTAAGAGTTAATGTCTAGTACTTCATTTCTGTACAAAGCAAGTGCAGCCATGTGGTTGGGAGTCCTATCCCTCATTTCCCCTGGCTTTGAGCAGTGGTATGATATATCTTACTTTGTAATTCTTGAAAAATCAGCTTGATTGATTTTTATTTAATATGTGTTAGGCCTAGAACTTTCCCCAGTCTCCTTTTAACCTTGTCAGATTTCTCTCTGGTGTTGTTCCTCCTCCTATTTTGAAACAGTTAAACTCTTGTAATATAAATTGATTTACACCTCAGCTTTGGTAAGCATTTTTGAGAAATGTGGAGAAACTGATGCTTGCCGAAAAAACTCGGGTTTTTCTTGGGGGGCCCCCGCATGTTGTGGACAGAACTGTGAAGACTGAGTCCTTGCAAACTTTCAGTTATCCTGTAACTTATTCAACAGAATCTATATAAAGACTACAGCAAAGTTGGTAAGAATCCTTTCATCATCCATAGAAAACATGTACCAGCATAGCAGTAGTATAGCCTGTCTGTGCTATAACGTGGACTGTCGTGGCACCTGAAGAGGTGACTGCTTTTTCCTCCAGTTAAGTGATAGACGTATAGCATGTGCTTAACCATGTTGTTTTGTGATACAGGAATGGAATGAATGTCTTTCTGTGCTTTGAGTCAAGATCTTGGTGGATTCCTGTACTCATGTTTCATGGTGTTAACTCTCTACTGATGTTTGTGACTTTATTAACAAGAAGAACAAAACAATTTTACTCCCATAAGCTGTCCTTTAATAACCTTTGCCATTTGTCAGAGTGCATTAGGCCCTTGCAGATTTTTACAGACAAGCTATTGGTGTTCATGAACTAATAGAGTGCTCTGATGTGCCAGCATCTGACTTGCCAAATTGCTGGTGGTTCAGAGGGGAGCTCACTTCAGTTTAAAGAAATATTTTGCACCTCTTTCTATTAGAGCAAAGGATTTTCAAACAAGATTAAAACCTGACTTAGCAACAATCAACAAACAGTGCTCATTTGAACTGTCTCAGCTTTCCAGTCCTGCAAGGCTTATGTTTTAAGCTTTTCAATTGTCTTTGGATGTGAATGTAATTTGTGTTAAAGCAGAAAATGCATAACGATGTTCACGTGCTAAATTGTGGTGGTCTTATCGTAAGTGTGTATTTAGGATGCTGCACCTCGGTGAGTATTTGGGACTTCAGACACTGCTGGTTATACCACAAAGGTATAACTCAGTGTGATTCTGTCTCTCCAATTATTTTGTTTCTTAAATTAGTGTTGTAACTACAAGCAGCCAAGGTGTATTCCTCCTAGTAATTTACCAGTGTGAAGTGGGTATTTGGGGTTGGCATGTTCTTAGGTTACCTGCTATAAAGGAAAGTACGTGAGAGGAAAGAGAGCAACTACTTGTAAAACCATGTAGAATTTTGTGAACTGTCCAGTGTTAAGGTTTAAGAAAAGTGGTAATTCTTTTGCAGTTGTGGTTATTTAAGTATACACATTTCCCTTTGCTCCTGACAAGCCCCTCAACAGATAGAGAGCTCCGATGCTGAGGGTACATGTTGCATCTCTACTTCAGGGATTGCTTTCTCCTTGGTTGGATCATGTTGAAGCCTGATGGATCACTTTTACTTTGTAGACGTGTACACTCCGGTGTTTGGTTCGGGGGTACGCAAGGAGACAGATTAAGTATATAGAAGCTAGTCAAATAAATAAACACGCTTTGCTGACCTCTGACTGGAGCTGGGATACAGCAATATATACAATTTGTAATAAAAGTAACCTGTGTTCTTTTGAAATATTCAAATGTATTTTTTAGCATTGCTACTACTTGGAAAGTAAAGCTCTAACATAATCTGCCTCCCACATTTCTAGCTGTTCTGACAAGAGTTAGACTAGACTCTATGTATGTTGTTAATGAACAATATAATTCACAAGGAATGCATTTAAATTAGCAGGTAAGCAACCATTACAAAAAGTTACTGACTTTGATGGAAGTCTTTTGTATAATAGTCTCTGATATCTTCTTTGAAGCAAGCATTTCTTTTTTTTAATTGCTTATCCCACCTGTGCTACTTTATTTTTGTAACAAACTGGGTAAACTCTCCGGCAGAGAGATGTCGTCGTTATGTTGATGCTGTTTCTGTTACATCTTTGCTCTCTCTGTTGCTTGCACGAATGTGCACATATACATATTCTGCTGGAATTCTGTCTCACTGTTGAGCCGTTAGTCTCAATATTGTGTGTGTGGCTTTTATTTTTATTTTACAAATATCCATCTGGCAACTGAAGACAAGTATTTTGTTGACAGATTAGAAAGGTTCAAGGTTCTTGAAGTTTGCACGTCCTGTGAAAAAGACAGGTCAATTTTTTTCACTCTGGGCATCTGTCTCTCATAAGCTCATAAATTGCTCTTGAAGCTAGATAGAAAAAATACTGAAGACAACATCATATTTAAGAGTTTAAATGTGCTGATTGGAGTGTCTGAGAGTCTAACCTCAGGCAAAAGGTCTCCAGTTCAGTCTTCTTGACTGATGTGGAGTGGTCCACTGTTAATAATTTAGTTTTGAGACGTCCTAAATGAAAAATGGGAGACTCATAGCATCTGTATCACCGTTGATCTCCCCTAGAAAATATGAACTCGTATTTTGATGTATATTTCCATTCTTTACACACTTAACTGTTCTCTGTTGTATCTACTGCATTTGAATTTTTTTTCTTAATGAGCAGTGATTTTATATCTACAGAACACATCGCTTGCCTTGCAGGACCTTATGTTCATTTTTAGTCTGCTCTGTTTGTGTAGTAAATGAAAAATGGGTACGCTCTGCCATTAGCCATTTCATATGCCTCACTCCTGACCGTGCTTGTGAGTAACCTGCTAAAGAGTGTGCACCCGCCTTCAGTTTGTAGCAAAATAAGGCCTGGAATAATTTCATATTTTAAATTAAACCTGAATCATGTTACTTTTTTGTTTAAACTTCATCTGAATTATTCTGTAAGTTAAAGGAAATGTGGCAATTAATTTGTGGGAGAACCAGAACAGCAGTCCACTTAGTCTGACAATGTATTGCCAAAAGTGGCTGGTACTGACTACGGTGGAGGAAGAACTTGTATAAGAAACAGTGGAGAGGGGAATTTAATCGCAGCAAACTTCCCTCTTCTTCAGAAGTGTTTCGGATGGAACCTTTGTTTAAACAAGGTTTTTGATCGCTGTGTAAAGTCAACATGCCATAGGTTTAGGCCCAGTCCTTGTCAGATGCGAGTGCGTTGTACTTCAGTCTCCCATTTTTGTAGGTAGGAGAGGTGAAATGTAGGACTGATCTTCTCTAGATTGTCTGCTGGACTTCTAGATCTTGTTTGTTTAATAAAGGTCTAGCATCATGCTTTAATACAAGATCGATATTTTGCATTTTAGAACTTCAGAGGGAATTTTGGCAATGATGTGTGGAGCAGAATATTCTACCACATTTCTTGCGTAGCCTGAGTGACTGTTCAGCGAGAAAGTTTTTGTTAGCAAAACATGACATCAGATCTGCACACACAGAGGTTTAAAAAAGTTTTCAGAGAATAACAGGTGTATTTTCCAAAATAGTGTATAGTTTTTATAGATTTTACAGATGAACACTAATTCTTGTGAAGGTAAATAATTATGTATGTAGTCATTAGCTTGCTAAGGGCTTTTTTTTTTTTTTTAAGCGATTGTGAATACGAGAGAGTTGAACAGCTGCTATAAGATACAGAGCTCATCCAGAGCTCTAAGCGTGCAGAAGCAGTAGTGAGGAGACAACCTTTTCTTCCACCGATAGTTATGTTACTACTTGTCTGGGTTGACTTTCTATACTGTTTCCCAATAAGTACGAAGACGTGTCCTGGATAGAACCTTGACATTTTATAAATTATTTAAAGTGAGATAGACTCTTTTGAAACTAATATAATTTTTCAAAAGTACCTCTTAATACCCAGCCTATATATGGGGTATGTAGTTAGAATAACCCTGAAGGTCAGGTTTTAAGTGCTTGTGTTCTAGTTCCATGTTGGAAAAAAAAAAATAAAAATATTAGTGAGGATCAAAACAAGTTTTAAACTCTTAAGTATTTACCTTTGGAAATGGAATGAACTTTGGTAGCAGCTATTATCTTGCTTACAGTTCATATAATGTTCACTAAAATAAAGATTTATAAAACTGAGCATTTTAAAATTGTTGTTAAGCTTCCTCAGATCATGATGACCTAGTTTAGCTATGCTATTCTGAAACTGGTCCTCGAACAGAGGAGGAGGGAAGGATAATTGGGCAGTCCCTGTGGCTCCAGAAAGTACTGGTTTTGTCCTTGTTAAAGGGGGGTGTTTTCCCTTCTAGTTGCCTCAGAAGGGTTACTGCCTGTGCCTTGCACTTGCTGATCATAGAGTAGAACATACAACTGAACTACCTATAACAGAATGTGTTCTTAACATTTTTCTAATAAACGCATATACACTGATTTCCACGCTCCCCCCCTCCACCCCAATTGTTTCTGGAGGCTCACTTCAGTCTTTTTAGGGCATCTGTACGTTGTGTGGTGGTGCGGTTTTTGTTGTGGTGGTTTTTTTTTTTTTTTTCGGTTGGTTGGTTTTTTTGTGTTTTGTTTTGTTTTTTAATGAAACCATAAGTTATAAAATAGAATGCCAGGGAGCTCCATGCTTTCTGTTTTAGTCTGATCATCAGAGCACTGTTTAGATTTTTGTTGCTGTCCACTCGTGTTTGATTCTTTTTTTCCCCATCTGCAGCTTCTATGCTTTCTACCTCTTATTAAAATATACATAAAAAATTGATTATTTCTAAATGAGATGTCTGTAAATCAATAGACACCATTTCCATGGCAGTGTACCAGGCTTTCTCTTTAAACAAAAAGAATGTGTTTGTGGTTTGGTAGGGGGGAAAAAACTTTCTTCATAGGGGAGAACTGGAAGTATATTTCTTCACGATTGAAGATAATTAGGTTGTTTTAGTTAAGTTAGGTCATCGCATTGGCTATTTAAAAGCACATCGGGAAAGTACACAGTGCGCTTTGCCTGTCTCTTCATTTCCTTAGATGATGACAGGGAAAAGAATGTGTGGAACAGGACTCTCATTTTATTTGGTGCTTAATACTCTAAAATTGAGCGTGGTTACTGGGACTCCCAGTATGGGAGGTGAGAAGGTAATGAGACAAATTTCTTCTGAGTTTGGAGATTGTTTTTGTATACATAAATGTGAATTTCCTTAAGGTATTCAGTCATGTTCCAGCTTTGCTATTGTGGTATATCAAACATACCGTAAAATCAGAGAAATCAACCCCAGTTTTTGGCAAACTGAGATGCCTCGGGGCATATTTGTGCTGCTTCTGTGACATGTGGAGCAGTCTGAGGTAGCTTCTTGAACATCTAGGCTGAAGAGGGCAAAGAGCACATCAGGCTGCCCTCAATCTTGGCTTTCTATGCAGTCTTCTGGGAGAAGTATTCACAATGTCTACATAAGGAACTCATCATAAGTGGCTTGAATACTTCCTATCGACTTAAAAAAAAACCCCTCGTGTCACAAACAAATCTGTTGAAATGAAGAAGTCAAATGTCTAAGGAACCACGGAGTATCAAGATACTTATTTTTATCCCAATGATGTTGGCTGTTACTTCCGTGTACTGCTGTTTGTACTGTGCTGACAGACTGAAAACTGTCTCTGATGTACAAGATTTGTAAGCTAGGTAGAACTTGTAAGCCCCATTCCTTCAAATCGAAGCACAGAACTTGATTCCTCTTCAAGAAAACAACAAACTCTGCACCTCTGTTCCCATTTTTAACTTCTTTTTTCATTCCAGTCAGTGAAACAGAAAAGAATATTGCATACTGGTAGGGACCTTATCTGGCTATATCTTAAAGATAGATCCTGAAATCTGGTTGCAGTGTCATCATTTCAGCTGCTGCCTTTCTCTCTTTCTTTTCTGTCTCCCTCTTCCCTGGTGAGATTGGCCTGAGTGTAACACTTCTGAATGTTATGGGAAGTGGCTCTCCATCCTTTTCACAGCAAAGCATTTCAAACAGCAGTGATATAACTATTACTTGACGTTTAGGCTGAGCCTGTAGCTCCTTGGCTTCTTGTAAGTGTTTTCGCTCTTTCCTAGAGCCTAAAAGGTCCTTCTTGAAGGCTAATTGTACTTCATTCATAGACCCTTTATTTTGCTACCATCTCTTATTCCCATCCTCCTTTTTCGTTTTTTTTTTACTATTTGACTCTTAACCATCAGAATTTTCTTTTGTTTTTTTTTTTGTAGTTATGCAGAGCCGAGCTAGTCAAACCTTCTCATCCCCCCCCTCGCCCACCACAATAGTAAGGTTGATTAGCCGAAGCGATGAATAAGAAAATGTGGGCGTTGAATACATTACTTAACCTCTCTTTGCCCTACGCTTGCGTTTGTAAAGTAGAGACTGAAATAGTAAACCACACAGAATGCTGAAGCTTAATGCATGTTGGTAAATCACAATTGCCAAAGACACTACAGAAATACCATGTTAATGTTATCTGAATTATGTCATTGTTTGGTCAAAAAATATAATCAAATGTCGTCTTGCTTGTGCTGCTGAATTTATGGTTCAGCATGTTGTTTTCCAGCTGTGATGATCTTACAACATGCTAAAGTTGGTAGGGGTCTGTGTTTTGATAGCATTGGTGCAGCATTTTATTATTAATCAAAGGCAAAAACGTTTCTGGTCCAAGAATTACAAAACATGTTATGTACTTGCTTTATAGAGTTAAATTTCTCTTCCCTTGTTCCCCAAGTAAATTGCAAATTAACACTAATAAATCACATTGCAGCAGTTGGTAAGAAGCGAAAGTATTTTAATAATTAAATAGTTCTTTTCAGCCCCCACCCCTCTTCCTTTTTTTTATGTGGTGATTTTCTAGACTCAAAATCAGCGTGTCTCATTCAGGCTACCTATAATATATAGTTGTTTCAAATCAGCTTTACTTACTGAGCTTTTCTAGTAATGGAGCTCTGTCAGCAAAAAGCATATGCACCAGCAGATGATGAACGATGGACTTGTGTCAAATGGAAGCTTGAAAGGTGCTTCTGTCGTTAGATGGATTAGTCTGAACCAGGAGTTCAAAACTCTTCAAGTGTAATTGTTTCGGAGAAAAGGTATCCCTGGATTGATAGGGGAGGGTAAGCACTGAGAGTCGGAGGAAGAACTACTTCATCAGATGAAAGTGAGGGTTTACTAATCCACAGGAAGGATAGGCTTTGTTGTCACGGGATTGCTTGCTTGATAGTTCTGTGAGGTTTTTTTTTTTTTAATCTGAAATTTGTAAAGATGTAACTTTGTGTCAGTGAAACACACTGATATTTTGGGCTTTTTCTTACAAAATTAGCAAGCTTAATTCCAGCTATGTGGCTATTGGCAACAGTAGTTTCAAACTAATCTGTTATATTTTTTCATACACTTTCTAAAAATGTTGATTCTTGTTTCAGGAGTCATTGTGTTAGCTATGAAACCTCTTTAATCTGCTATAGTTGTTCTATCAGTTACAGGCTCATTAAGATAATTAGGGATAACTATTTCAGTGCAAGACGTGTAAACTGTAAATTGTAATTTTATAGAAGTAGTGTTCTGATACTGTAGTTCCCTGTTAAATGTATTGTGCTCTCATGTTGTTATTGTATAAATCTCATTGGGAGAAAAAAATCTACAGGGGAAGAAATTTACATTAGGAAAGAAACTTTTGAAATATTTTTCCTGATTTTTATATGTTGTTTTGGCTGTGCTTTAAATGGGTGTGCCATGAGAGTGTTCAACAAAAGAATAACTCTAAGCAGGGAGGCTTTCACTGCTCCTCAGTCTTTCCGTTGTGCCAGTTTTTCCTTCTCTTCTGCTTCTTTGCAATTGTTAGCCTTCATGTGAACTGAAAGGTACTTCAAAACACTGGAAGAAAATAGTCTGAAAGCTTCATGCGCATTTGCTTCATAGTAAAGAGAAGCGAAGAAGTTGAAGACTTTTTCCACTGACAGGTGTTTGTGTGTCAGAGCAATGAATGCTTTTGATGGCAAACCCACTTGCTTTTCTTCATTGTACTCCTCTTTCTAAATATAATAGAGGGAAAAAAAAAGGCAAATTCTGACAACAAAAACAAAAATTCTCCAAACTGTATAATAGAAAGCTTGCTTTATTTATTTATTTTTTTTTAAAGAAGAAATTTAAATTATTTCAATGGCTATTCACTTTCTTTCTGTGTGGGGAAAAAAGACGGCAGTTGAGGAGTGCCGGGGAAAGGTGAAGGCACCTGTGAGTTGTATTCCTCATTATGTTGCAAAAATATTGTCGTCTGATGATTAGTTGATGCAAAATTGCATCGTGTTACAGACTGCAGATCCTCCTCCTTTAAAACAATATAGATTGTTAGACCCCCGTCTTGTAGAGCATAAAACTATTCTAAATCACTGCTTGTTTCTAAAAATTGTTTTCACATTTTTAAATCCTATTGTGCAAGTATCTTAGCGTGGCGCATGTCTGTCTTCCTTATTCGCTTAGTTTATAATCTGACTAAAGACGGTAATTGAAGATTATTTTGCAGGTGTTAAATGTTCTGATCTTTGGTTGTTTTCATACGTTAAGCCATGCAATGCAATCGCATCATATGGAATTGTAGATGCATCAATAGCAGTCAAATCGAGCATGTGGAAGAGATTAAAAACAAGAGTTGAGAAAAACACGGCTTAGGTAGTAAGCCTGTTCTTTCAAACATAAGAAAATCCCCTCCTCTTTAATATGAAAACACAAAATGTAAAAAATAATAATAAAAAAAATAAATTACCTACTTTGGTTGTAATTAAGTTCATTTTTTTCTTTCCATTAACAGCGGAAGCAATTTGAATGATGGTAAAAATGGTGCTAAACTTACGTAGACAAATGTTTGACAGAAGTGCTGGGATATTCATCCATGCAGAAAATAGAAACAGATGCTATGTAAATTGTGCTGCAGACTAAAACTGACCCAGTAGCACAAACCAGCCTTCTCCAGGAATGCTCCTGATCAAACCATAATGGGCAGAAAAAGCGAATGTGTAACTCCAGAAAGTTAGGTTACTCTGAGTGTGAAGTGAGCAAAAAGCAGCTTTAATCCAAACTAGTTGTCCCCTTCTACCTCACAGTGATTTCAATATATAGGATCCACTTTTCACTGTTTAGGTTTTGTGGATAACTTTGAAAAATGTTGTCACATTGTCTTTGATGGGCAAATGAAGTATTATTTCAGAATTTCTGGAAATCTTCTTTTTTCTGTGCAGTGTGTCTAGAGGGTTATTTCATAATGCCCTTCCTTCAAAGCCTGGTAAAAGTTTTCTGAAGGTCAGGCATTTTTTATATTTATCTTTTTATTTCTGTCACTTACTGTGCAAGAATTCTCTAATATCTAATAGATTGCCAAGTAATGTGAATTTCTGCCTTATTACTATTGACTCCTAAAATAACTTGACTTCTGAAAGTCTCAACATGCAATATTGCGCCCGTTGGGTCCTGCAGGTGCAGGGGAGAGAGGGGTGTGCTCCTGGGTTCCTTGAGTCACCCGATGGGGACGAGAGCAGGTGTCTCCCAGCAGGGTCCTGCTGAGCGCGGGGCTGCGCTAGCAGGTGCGTCCTTTCCTGTAGTGCAGGGCGCTCGTGTGTCGGGCTCGGCGAGCCTGCAGACCTGCCACGGTGGCCCTGTGTCAGGGCAGAGGCCAAGGTGTGTGCTGCAAATGCCATGTGCCAGAGTTGCAGCTGGGGAGTATTAGGGAAAGGTCGGATGAATGACTCTAGAGAATGCACAATCCCCAGCAGTTTTGGGGAAGAGCCTGAGAAGACGAGTTAGGTGTCAGGGCATCCGAACGGTGGGCGTGTTGCCTGGTGAGAATGGGCAGGTTGGTTCCACAGAACCTCTTGTCATAAGGAAGGTGAGTTTTGCATCTTGGCTGAAGCTGCTGTATTGTTGCTGGCCCTCGTGCTCTTCTGCTCACCCCAAAAGCTTGAGCCAAATCTCTTGCAGAAATAACACAACAGTAGGAAGGTGCAAACAGGATTGCCCTCTGTGTAACACTGCATAATTGCATAAAAGTGTACATTTTAAAAGCAAAGTATGCGATCTTGAGACAATGTGTAAATGTAAATTTTGATCAGGCTTCAGCAAGGTTACTGCATAGCCTTAGCTGCCGCCTGTATAGCAGTGATACCCCTGTAAGTCCGGGAGTGCTGCTTGGAAGCTAACGTAGGCCAACAGCAGGAGTTCTTGTGGTGGAGAAGAGGAAGATCCGAGTAGCCAAAGTACTACAGAAGTCTGAAGGGAGCAGTGAAAACCCTAGCCAGTGAGATGGGAGATTTCAGCCCGGACTGTCTTTTTAGTGCTCCCTTAAAAAAAAAAAAAAAAAGTGTGACCTGAAGTCATGCTGCCTTTGTCTCATGTGAAACTGTACTTTGCACTATTTCAAGTCTTTTCAGAAGTGGGCTGTTTTCCACCCTCCCCCATAGCTTCCTCTTGATGTTAAAGCTATAAACCAGTGATATGCCTGAGTAGAGCTAGTCACAGATGCTCTGCCAGCATGTGACTGGTGTGCCTGAGCTTTATCATTCCTGCTAACTGACCCTTTTAGTAAAAGTTTAATAGGGGATAAATTCACATGTGAATTCATAATCCCCTCAGTTGTGCCAGAAGGATTCCTTAACAAGCAGGCAACAAAGAGAATCTTATACAGCCAGACTTTTTCATTCCTCCTCCCCTTCATTCTCTTTCCAAATTTATTGGGTAGACTACTTCAAGGATGTGTCTTTAACTGTCATCCCAATATTTATTTGTGCATAACCTAAACAAACAAAGGCAATATATTCAGTGTGGCTTTCAGAGCAGCTCTATGCATGGAATTGAATAAATTTTTGAGCTTTTAAGTACAATAGGTGGAATTATTATATCTTCCAAATATTTATTATTTAGTATTTCTACTTATTCACTGTAACTTAAAAATTATGCTTTCATAGCATGTATGTCTTGAAACTTAAGTGAAATGTTTATTTTGCGATATTAGTTCATGGGGGCTCTTTTGTTATTTCAGAATTTTATGTATTGTTTGCTACTCTTACCTGGAGAAGCCTGTAAACGCAGATACTGCAAATATTTGTAGTAGAAAATGCTTTTAATCAGCTTGGTTACTGTTATTTTGAGTTTGAAAAAAGAAAATTGTTTGTCTCATAATGTTCTGTTGAAGTGCCTTTAAAGTGATGATATCATCACTTTAATACATTTAAAAGCTTCAGGGTTGCAACATCTATTGAGCAGTGTTCATTGAAAGAATATTATGGATGTCTGGAGGCTTTCTACTTTTATAAAAAGAACACTGCTTTTTGTGGCCTCTATGAAATAAAGTTTAATTTTTAAATTTTGTATTATATTTCTGGCATGGAAAATGAGGAAATATGCGTCATCTCTTGCCAGTACTTTGTTTTCTCAACCAAAACCTACTGAGGTATGCTAGCCTGCATGAAACGTCCTCAGAAGCTCTTGTTCCAGAGCCCCAACTTTCCATAATTTCATTGTATGTGCAATCAAGGTGTTGCAAAAAGATGCTGCTTCTGGTTAAATCCTGCCTCTCCTATCAGTAGGCAGCTACTTTTAAAGAATGTTTTTTTTTCTTTTGCTGTCAGACCTGTCACATTCTAGAGGTCTCTGTAACTTTAGAACTTGGCTTTTCCTCAGTGGAACCAGTAAAAGGTGGTTTTGTTTTGTCAAACTTTAATGGAAGTAGGATGCAGCTGTCTTTGGCAGGAAGAAATTCAGTGTGAGTATGCTGGCGTAAGGGCGGGGGAGAATATGTGTTTTTTTGGGGGGGGGTGTGGAGAAGAAGGAGGAGGAGGTGTATTTGGAGTGAGAGCCAGGTTGTGAGATCAAGAAAGTCAGCTGGAGTCTCAGTGGTGAGATGTTGCTGACAGTTGTCAGGTTCTGACTCTGGTTTTGGGTTTTCTTCTTTGTTTCCTTTTTTGTTTGTTTTTTAAATAGTTTGAGACATTGTGCACTGAAATATTTTAATTTCTGAAATTCGATGGATGCGTTCTCTTTCAAAAATTCATCAACTAATTTCTCTTCCCTTTCCTCTCTGCTCTCCCTGGTTTTCCCCCCCTCACCCCAAGCTGAACTGTTTTAGGGACTGAAGATAAATGAAATAGGCTTCCCCTTAGTAGTTCTTTGGAGTTGCAACATCCTTAATTTGGAAGGAGCTTTTCTCTATTTTGTGATGATGGTTCTGAGGTCTGAAAACAAACTTAAAATTCATGAAATTTGGGCAACTGATACTAGAATGTTTTGGCAGCTGCCACTGATGCCTTCGAGCACCTATATGGTTGCAGCATACATTATCCAGCCCCACAAATCTTGAGATTCAGACAGGTTATAGCAGCAGCCAGCTCCTGGTTGAAGATGGTAAAAAGAATACTGAGTTGAAAGGTATAACAAAGCTAGATTGTTGCTTTTTTTTTTAATTTTTTTTAATTTTTAATTTTTAGCTCTGTGACTAAGCGTTCATAATCATTCAGTATTTGGGACCAAGTGAGATATTCCTCTCAATTTACAAATGAAGATTTAGAAAATAGAGACAGTCCTGTGACACTTCTGAATTTGTTTCCAAACTCTGCTCCGTTCTTCCTGTTGTTCAGGAAAAATCAACACCAGATAAGAGAGCTGCATGCCCTAAAATAGTGCACTTTAGTTAACTGAGGAAAAGCAGCCATAGCAAACTTGGAATTTGGACTTCTTTGCATGTCAGAATTAGGCAGAAAACATGCCTGCAGTGTCCTGGCAGTCACTGAAAAAATGCATAGATGCTTGTGTTGCTGAATCTTCATTTTGCTTCTATACACTCGTTGATCTCAAAATACTTATTCAATTTTATGGTTGGTACAAAGGTATTAAATGTTGCTGTTTTGGTGGCATTTTTCTTTATATCTAGTACTGTAAATAGAAATCCCAGTAAGTATACCTTACTGTAAAGGTATGATTTACATTCTAAGATTTTAAACGATATATGGGCTTTCAGTATAAAAGTAATAAAGGCAGTTTGGGTGACTATTTATGAAAGTGATTGTTACAATAGTAGTTTATACAGGCTTCTTAAATGATAAGCATCTCTACTTCTGTGTAAGACTTTAACGCAAAATGTACAGCAGTGACTTAAACGTCTCGAAAGAGATGATTAAAACCTTCTCCCAGAAATTAATACCCCTGTATTTTTTCATAGTATCTCTGAAGTTCACAGTGATCTGCATTGATGAGTAGGAGAATTATCAGTCCTACAAATACCATTGAAACCGTAGACTTATGAGAAGGTTAATTATTAATTCATTTTCTAAATCAAAGAAGAATATTCTTCCAGGAACACATGGCGTTTGAAAAAACTGTGTCTTTTCACCCTCTGAAGTAGGATGCAGTTACTAGTTGGGTGTTTAAAGTGTTCTTGGGGTTGTTTGCCCACTGAGACAAGAATGGGTCTGGATTGTCAAATTGTTAGAGTGGTGTCCTAACAATGATAGGCACAGAGGTGTGAACACAGAGGACTGTTTTGCACTCAAATTTTGCTGCCAAATTTACCTGCCAAGTAATGTCACCTGCAGTCTCCCCTTCCTGCTGAGCCCCAAGTGAGTGCCCCTTTACCATGATGTGGGGTTGATACGGTTCTTACTGGCCTGTTTTTGTGTTTTGTTTTTAAAACCTGTCCCAACAAGTGTCCCTGGGAATGGCTGGAGGAGACAATCCAGTATCCTGTTGCTCCCTGAGCCCTCTGGATCCTGGAGGTTGGGTGCTGTAATTGCACATAAGCAGTTGGGTGAGAGTAATGGAGTATGTGAAAGGGCACTGCCTGGAAGGAAAGGCTTGGGATTCTCCAGGACTGGGAGCTGTGGGGTCTGGTTTGAATCTGTAAACACTGTTTGTAGGGCGTAGGTGGTAAACTTTCACCACATGTTGTTTCGGCAGGCTATCCTGCTGCCTTCCTGTGGTCTGCTGGAACTGCTGCTATTCATTGTCCCTTGGGTACATCGCACGTAACCGAGACCACATCTATGTTAGTGTTTTTGTTAAGAGCAGCAGTGCGATTTAAGAGCGAATCTCCCCAAAGTCCCTGCTTACTGATCATTGATTTGTTCCACAAAATGCTTTAGGCATGTGCAGGATCGACTCTTTTTGAAGAAAAGTAGACTGAACTGAAAGCTGTACTCTAGGTTTGCACAGAATGAGCTTTAACCTCTAGTGAAGACGTAATGATTGAAGCCTTTGAACATCTCTAAGCCATGTGGGTAGTGGCCTTGTTGCTCTTACCATGCTTTTTGGGGAGAGGATTTAGTCGGAGGTGCATAATGGAAGAAATGTCTTGACGGATTATTGGAAATGTGAGGATAATGATAGCCGCCTGTTTTTGACAGCCAAGTTGTATTTAGACCAGAATTGCTTTGTTACTGTGCTGGGCAGCGCATCCCAGCTTGTTGCTCAATAATTACTACAAGTATACATGCATATGCATGCAAGTTGTTTTTGTGGTGCACACTTTGTTGCAGTGATGAATGTCATCACAGAAAAGCATGCAAGAAAATTAACGATATATACTGTGCTAGTTGCAAGGAGAGCATCTTGTATGGGCCTTTTCCCAACTTTTTGTTCCTTAGGGCAAGTAAGTTGTTAATAGTAAATTACATTCTGCTTACAATTTTAGTAGTGCCTCCTATGCCAGAGGATCTTGAGGCTTTTTTAACTAGCAGTCACTTCATCCATACTCATTTCATCTACCTCTGAAAAGCAACAAACCAGTTTAAAATTCTAAGCAATCAGCTAGAAAAGAAACCAAATTAATTTAACTTCATCTTCTAAACCTTTCTCCTTCAGTGATGAAATTGATTGTGATTTTTACAGAGCTACAAGAGCATTCTTTCAAAATGTAAATATCTTCGTCATTGCCATCTGTGTGTTTTAGGGTGTGTTAAAACCCCTCTTTTGCACCATGTCACAGCCTTTTTCTAGGCCCCGTGTTTCTCTGGGTGTATGACACATCACCAAAGGCTAGCTATAGTGCCAGTAAAATAGTATTTTACAGAACTTCTGTGGAAATTGCACTTCTACTCTTTTATTCCAACTACTTTTTCTTTATTTGACCCCCCTTTTTTTATGCTTTCAGTGTAGCTGGTTCATACTATCAACCCAATACAACAAAAATATAATCTAATACCCTAATCCTGATAAATGGGTGATAGCACTTATGGTATACCTTTCATTTATCAAGACACAAAGCTTTCTCAAGAATTCTGTTTCATGTTATTAATTCTGAATTTAATTTGGTATCTAATGAATTTTTAACCTAAATTAAATAGGTATAGATTAGTTTTTGCCTCTTTGTTTTTTTTTTTCTTCCCTCCACATACACTTTCTGCAATGGCAGTATATTAGAGGTAGCTTTGTAGTTTAAAGGGTTTTACTTCTTTACCGTGTTGTCAAATACTGGTCTAAAAGCACTGCCCAAAACATGCTACAGTATTCTACACTAATATAATGGGTTTGATATTTAAGCCAAGGTAATATATACATTTATACATACTCTTTTTTTTAACATTCTTGCTGTAGGCCTGTAATTGAATTTGCAAGGGGCATGTATGGACAATGAAGTGACCATGCAAAGTCTGTGTATTTTATAATCTACGTTTAGATGGTACAAATTGTTCTCTGTGAAAGCAGGTTATACTCTGCTAGCTAATGGTTTGTCTTCTGACATAGCTACTGGTGTGCTAGTCTTCAGGAAAAATGTAAGCAAATGGAAGCTATGAAAGTAGTTTTATTGGCTGAGCTGCATGGAAACAGAGCAGAAATCTTCTTGCTACTTGTAGGGGTGCTGCTTGTTTACTGTGACTGGTAATAATGCTGCCAGCAATTTGTCTTGAATTTCTATTCTTTATTGAATTTTTTTGTGCCTGTGATGGTGAAACAACTAGGAAGAGTTTATGCTGAGAAGATGCATTCATTGTGCTGTGGCAAGTGGCTAGCTTGTTTTCTTTCAATGTTATATTACAACTTTTCTAATACCATTGCGGTCATCTGTAATTGTTTGGGTGTCTGGTATGCATTATTTCTAGCCATTTTAATGAAATATTACAGTTATTAACTATGACTACTGGTTTATAGTGGCTGTAATCCTTGAATGTTGTCTGTTATTGTAGTTTAGAACCACTTTGTTAGAGCATTAGCCACCTTCTGGTTTGCATCAAGGTGGCTGTCTAATGGATCATTAACTGCTAGTGAGGCCCGGGTCCTTGGGGACTTGCTGGGTACAGCAGTTGTGGTATGAGAAGTAAAGCTCATAGAGCAAGCAATCTGAATATAGTGAACCCTGTAGCGGTGTAAAATGAAATTACTCTGTCCTCTTTATATCTTGGTTTTTGCTATAACGCTTTGTTGCCGCAAGTGCAGTGTGTGTTTTAGATGCTCTGAATGGGCAGGTGTCGATAAAGTGGAGACTCCTGAAGGAAGCAGGACTGTTCTCTGTTTAGGATGCTAATCTTGATACTGCTTTTTGGGAGGGGTTCATCTGCTGCTGGAGAAGATTGTTCTTATTCTCCTCACTAACTCTGAAGACAACACAGTAACAGTTAGAGGTGGGGTATGCGTGTTTTCTTCCCCCACCTTTTCTTTGGTGTCCACTCACCCCCAGCTCTCCTCCAAATAAATGTGCAGAACGAGCACAGTTCGAAGAACAGATGATGAAACAAGCTTCTGGGGAGGCAGAGCTCATGTCTGTGTGTATTTTCCAGTAATCTGCACTTTTCTAAGGCCCCCTTCCTGTATTCCCGACCTTCTAATAGTGTGGTTAGCATCTAAACTTCCCTTTGTTGGAGATGGTTCTGTGATTAGACCAGTCCCAAGCCTTACTCCTCAGCCTCAGTGTGATAGTTGGAGGCGGCAAAGTCCTTGTTACGTTCCTAATTTAGAATATCCACTTTGGTCAATTAGGACTTCAACTTGGGTCATGCAGAGGTTGGTGAGAGGTGGTGTCAGATTTCTGAGGACTGTTCAGAGCTTTGGAGATAGCTAATTATTTGGTCTGCTTGGTCTTCAGTCTTGTTTATGAGATCATACGTGTGCTGTATGTTTTTGCCAGATGACAGTTCTGGATGTCTTTACCTGTATTTTGAAATTCAGCTGAGAGACTTCTTCTGCGTCTCTGACCTTGCTGAAATTCTTGTGTGAGCTGATACATAGTAAATGTCACAGTTAAGGATAAAACAGTGATTTTGACTACAAATTGCTGCCATGGTTTATCAAGTATTAAGTCAGCACTTTTCCTTAAGTTAGGATTTCATTTAGCTGCCTTTAAATTTCAAAATGACAACATGTACTGAAAAACACTGCTTCAGTCCCTCAAAATATGCGTAAGTGTGGACTGTGAAATAATAATTACAGAGTTGAATCTTACTTGCAATAGGATCAAAATATTAAAGCTTTAATGCTCATGCAACAAGGATCTATCAGTGTTTGGCAAATACTGAACCTCCCAACACCTCTCTCAGAGATAGAAGTACTCCTTCAAGCAGTGTATATGATGAGATATAAATCTGTATAGTAGGCTGTCGCTGTTATTGGATTAATCTGTTTAAAATTGAGATGGGTATGTGCATGTTGGTTTTGACTGACATAAGAAAGCATATAAACAGTTTATTTTCAGCAAATACTGTGGCTCAATTATTTGACTGGTTCTCTTGGTTGGACATGCCATTAGCTTATTTGTAATTTAAAATTGACATATTTATTCCAAATAAATTAGGAGGATAATGCAAATGTCAATACATTTTGGGGGGAAAGGAAGACAAAAAGAAGAGAAGGAAACAGGAACTAAAATAATATTTAGAAATATCACATTTTTCAGAGGTGGGGGTCGGGGAGAAGGGAAGTTGCATTTAATTAGCTGTAACAGCCTGCCCATATGTTCCTGAGCACGTGGAAGTACGGTCCTGAACAAACGACACCGTTCTCAACTGCACCCTGCTGATGCACAATTTTAATTGTGTCGGGACTTAGTTACCAGACTGACACACACAGCTATGCTTTAAAAATTCAGGATTTGTATCTCGTTCATTATCCGGTACTACTGAATTATGAATATATTCTGTCACTGTTAGATTTTCCTAATCTGTAAAATTACTTTAGTATAAAAAATGTTATTGTTAATATGTGTGTTTGATAATTACAAAATTGATAAAACAAGCATTGCTGCTTGCCTTCAAGGAGTTCATTTGGCCCTTTTGACGCAAGCCCTTGGCCCTAAGAAGGAGCAAATTAAGCTGTTGTTGTTTTGCCTTTTTTTTTTTCCCCCACCTTCCATTAGCAGTCATTCTGTTGCACACAGTACGTGATAAATCAACCGCAGGAGCTTTAGAGTTGCCGTAACATGACATTACCTATCAGCTCGTCAAGTCTGTGTTGACTCTGTGCCTTTTAGGCTGTATATTTCTTCAAAGTCTAGCGCCAGTTACTTAGTCAGCTCTAACTAATTTCAGAGTGGAAGGGAAACTTTACTGGAGTGCTGTTTGGGATCTGCTTTTTAATCCTGGTCTGTTTAATGTTTGCCTCCTGACATTCTAGGCCAGACATCATTTTAATGGTATGTGTGGTGATAAAGCCAATAAACTGTCAAGATGATTGATAATCTAAGCATTATAGCAATATGACTTTCCTGTTCTCCTCTGTGCTTTAGATGATGGTTTCCAAATTGAATTCTTACAGTGTGCTGTATGCTTGTTGGAGAGTCTCCGAACAAACGGTTGGAAGGAGCTAGCCCTCGCTAATGCAGGCATTTAGATTTCTGTTATTATTGGAAGGGCTTTTAATTCGGGGAAATGTTAAGTGGGAATTCTACCATTGGAATAGGCTTGGTCTCTAGATTTTTTTAAATTCTGTTATTTTTATGGCCACCTGGGATGAATCTCAATCCGATTCCTTTATCTGTACTGTCTTTGAACTAGAGATAACAGAGCACAATGCAGCGTGTGCGTGGCTTCCGAGTTCCCTTAAGCAAATTCAGCGGCCGTTTTTCATCATCTTAATTGAAAGTCATTGATCAGACTTGCTCACTTTTTATTTTGGGGAGCTTGGAGGCCATTGATTTGGATTATTTTTGCATGATGCCCAAAATTAATGGTTTTCATCTTGTACTTTTGTGCTGGCCCCTGGACAGTGACAGGACCAGGACAAAAGAATGATGGGTATTTGTGTTTTGGAACTGCTCTGTGTGTGACTTTTTTAGTTTAAGTTTGCCAATACATCAGTTTCCTGGTTGTATTTATTTATTTCTCTTTAAACCAGAAGTTAGCACTCCTGCACTAGCTGAAAAAATTTTACACAGGTAATCCTCATTAACGTACAGCAATTGATAAATTCTGCGTCCTTTCAGTGATCCCTTGTGGAGTGAGGTCAAAGCCACTTGATATTTTTACTTAAGCTGCATACAATTCTTTTTTCCCCCTCCTGTTCAGTTTACTGTCTGGCCATTACAGCCAGACCCCAGATTCTGGGGCTTCTAGTACAAATCTCACTTGAATACTTGAATAATATTTAGACTCTGGGCAAGTAAATACTGCTTACACCCCCACCCCCCCCACCCCCCCCATTTTGCTATAAACATTTTCCTATTGGAAATTAATTGTGTTTTATGGGTGAATGTAAAGTTCTGATGCATTAGAAAAACAAACCTGTATTCAGTAGGTTTTCACTGCAGCGTCAGCCTGAATGATTGGGATTAACCTGGCTTTCCTGGGAACAACCAAACAGAAAAGTCGTGTGTGAATTGCTGTGCCCTCACCGGTGACGTACCCACTGCTCCCCACATGTGCTGGCAGATGTGTCCCTCGGTTCTTGGCTCCTGGGCGTAGAGCCCCGTTACACTTCCATTCCAGTGGAACTGCTGGCAAACTGTTTCTCTAGGCATTGGGTGGGAGACTGTGGAAAGGCACTAGGAGATGCCGGTACTGTTTTGAAAGCCCTTGGCCCATCTGGAAAGTCAGTGGCTTAACCAGACTGGTGAAAGGCTTTTTGTGTCAATAGGAACTAGATTAGAGATGGTAGCTCAAGAGCTTTGTTAATTCTGCAGTGAAGATGCATCTCTTAGAGCAGTCAGAGCTGAGAAAAGAATCCGTCCCTGTTTATACCTCTAGGGTAGCTCCTCTGGCTGTTGAGAGCCACTCTCCAAAAGGAGTCTTTTGCTTTCACCTTTGTCTTTGTTCCTTCACCTTCTCTCCTCTTCCTGCAGTCGACCCATCTTTTTTCCACTGACAGTTAGCCCGTTCAAGTTGTGCTTCTCTTTATGTTGCCAGGATGATCTAGTGTGTTGCTGTGTTCGTAAAATTGCACGAAAGCACTCTGTTGAATAAAGGGGATAGACCAGAAATGACTTTGGGAGGTATTCCACAGAATGGATTGGTAGGGCGCTTGGGGGTTTATTGCATTCTCTTGTGAGTTAGAGGAAGGAAACTGCAGGATTTAATCCAAACTTAAGAACAGACCTGATGTACGGTGAATCTTTCAGCTGGGCTTTGCCCAGTCTTCAGGAGAATTCTGTCTGGGGTTTAGGGATCTTTCTCTCTAAGGTGTCTTGTTCTGCTTCCCCACGTCTTGGAGCGCTTGCTTTTTACTCAAGGAAGAACTGGTACATATCAGTAGTGTTTGCTGGGACTGAAGCCCTTCATCTTGGGGGGAACTGCCAGGCTCAAGCCTTGGCCAGAATAAATAGAAGCTTTGAATAAAATTCAGGCAGATGGAGAATGGGCATTGACAGATACGATGGCCAGATTGGATTTGATTGGGTACACCTTGAAATTATGTTTCTCAGAACTGCTGTGTCAAATTCGAGTTGTGTAACTCACCTGAAAATAAGTAAAGCTAAACTGGCCTTTTTCTTCTTCTCAGCCTAAAGGCTTCCCAATGCAACATTGCACTGGTTCTCATCACAAGCATTAAAGGCTAAAGCTTAATTTACTCTTGAAAAATTAGAGCTTGTGTTTTGCAGAAACAACTGGGCAACAGTGAACTAAGTACTATTACACTGTGACAATTTTATTTGGTCAGCTTTTTAAAGACCCTTACAGCCAATTTAATCGCAGTGCTCTCTGAAAAATAAAATTGTTTCAGAGTCAACTTCTTTACTTCTGCTTGCGTGATTACCTGTGGTCTCTTCAATTTTTTTGTAGCAGTGATTATTAAAAAAAAAAAAGTTTAATAATGGCTTCTCTACTGAGGCAAGTGAAAACTTTGTTTTCCAGAGCACATTTGGTTTGTTTGAATAGATTTCTCTTCTCCCCAGATGTTCCTAGGGTAGCTTGACCTTTTTTTAACTTTTTTTTTTATCCCCCCAAAGTTATATTTCCCCGAGAAGAGTGGTGGGGGCCAACTGTATAGTGGAGTGACAGAAGCAAAACATGAATTCATAATGTGAGCAACGGATCTTTGACATGCGGAGAAGGATGCATCTAGTTAATTGGTTTCCCCCACCTCCCCTGTCCTGTAACATCTGAGGTGGTGCACACAGCTTCCTGGGGCCTATAAAACTTCTGTCCTTTTTAAAGCCGGCTTTTTACTTTTCTGGCACGTTATGTATTGATAGGAAAGAAAAATGTCTGTAGTAGCATTATCTGCTATTGTTCGTCTGCTGTTTCTGTCCTACGTATGTTAGAATGATTGGGAGGCATTACATTTTTGATTATTTAACAACTTTAAAATCTGTAGTTCTTTGGCCAAACATGTCTGCTTTAATCAAATGATTACTAGATTCACTTAAAGGGATGAATTTGTACTGTAGCTGATTTTGTGCTTTATATGATTTGAAAATAACAAGGCATGCCTTGAGATCTTCAGCTGAGGTTTTTCTGTAACTGGACATTATTTTATATGAAAGGGAAAAAATACAACAATTTTTTTTTCTCCCTAGCCATACATCATATTCTTATTTCTCTTGACTGTCTATAAAATAATGTAGGCAGTCACTTTGTAATTCTTCTAGGAGGTAGCATGTTAAGTATTCAGCCGTGGAGGTAATGATGATTGTGCAGAATTGAGCATTGCTTGTGTATTCATTGCTAATAGCTCCCCCTCGTTGAGTCAATTTGTACTGTGGGCTTTTCTCCTTCAGATGACAGGGATATGGTCTGGTGTAGGTATTATTTCAGCCATTTTGCCCCAGGAAAAACCTTAGTAATTTATAAATAAACTACACACTAAAAATAGGAGAAGTCAAATGTAGATTTTCCACAGCAAAGGCACTACTAATTTCAGCACTGTGGTGTGAAGTTGAATTAGTTTCAGTTACTGATTTATGAATTGTTTATTTTAGAACTTTAGGAAAGTCAGTTAAATTCCTGTAACTTGTGTAGGAGTCCTGGCTTGGGTCTCTGATGTATATGAAAAGGGAGCAAGAAATATCTTCATCTTGTTTTGTGAGCTTTTGTTTGCATCCCCAATTGATGCTACTCAGCCAGCAAACAGAGCATGTGCTTTGTGTAACGTGTGTAGCCCAAGTGTGGCTCCATCATATAGCTGTGTGGATGTGAGGGCTTGCAGAAAACTGGTTGTGGGTTTTTTTAATTTATTTTATTTATTTGTTAAAAAAAAAAAAAAGGACAGCATTATCCAAAAGAAAATTTTTATCTATTGTATCAAGTGGGATTTGGGAAGAATTTTCAATTTATTTATCCATCCCCCCCCCCCCCCCCCCCCCCCGCTCTGGAGTGGGGATGAAACTGGGTGAGTTGTGAAGGGAGCTCATTAAGGCCTTCCTGACTATCCAGAGTAGTGAATATGAGAAGCAGAAATTTTTACAAGATCTTTCTAATTCTGTATCTGATCTTCCATTAGATTTTCATGCTGTTATTTAGGCTCTTTATCTTCTGATGGTTTTAAAGTGATAGATCCCTACTTAAATGTGGGCATTTTTTTTCCTAGTTTCTTTTCTCCTTTAGGTATTGTTTTCTTGTTAGGTGTTTTCCTTTAGGTATTTTCTTTAGAACTTGTTACCTTCATTTGTGGACTCTGTGTTGTCTACAGTTCAGAAACATTGAGAAGCTGTCTACATTGTGTTTCTGCAATATTTTCTGAACAGTGTGGAATAACTCCCCAAATTACTTGTTTTCAGAGTGTTTGCATATTTTAAAGCCGTTAAAGAGCTGCAAAATTATAGGAAGTTATACAAATTGGTTTTAAATGGCAAAAGATCTGCTGACAGACTAAAAAAATGGGGGTAGAGTGGGATGCAAGTCATGAAATCATATCCCCAGTTGAAAGTCTCCTTAGCGACTAGCTGAATAAGTGCTCTAGCAAAAAGAGGAAGAACATGTTTATTTCATCTTGTCTTTTAAAATAAAAATTACAAACTAATGACCATTGATCAGAATGTATACAAATAGTTGTAGAAGGAGTACCTAAAGCATGGTAAATCATTGATCGAATCCGTTTAGTGAGAAGGAAACATTGTGTGATAGTTGTTTTATGGGGTCCGGTTCTGGGCCCTGGGAAGACGCAGGTCTGTCCACGCAGCCCTGTTCTCCTGGAGGCCAGCAGCGCGTGGATGATCTGTCCATGGTAGCTCTGCTCTACTCTCTTCCACTGCCTGTCCCAGCCCTGTTTCTTCCAGGCCCGAAGACCCAGTTACATTACATAGGGTGGTGCACAGTTTCATTTGAGAAGGTGATAAAGCAAAAGAACACTTCTCTTCTAGAGGGAACTCTAGAGGAAAGGATTTGGAAGACACCCCCCGCTCCCCTGTGCAAGTCAACTAGTTCATTTCTGGCTGTGGCCAGTAACAGGACTGTGAACTTGGTATTTGGAAAATGAATGACTGCTTTGTGGCTGTATATTTCTGCTATAGTTTTCCTCCATGCTTTTTAACAACAACCATTTGAGTATTGATCTGCTCGTGCCTAATAGCTTAGAAACACTGTGAATGCAATATGAGGATTAGAAAGCTATGCCCCTAAACCCAAAAGCATTGAATACATATATATTCTTCTCCCTGTGATTTAGTTCTGATTGAAATTTATGGTACTGGTCATGTGAGTAACATTACAGGATGGTGACTCTGAGTGCTTTTTATATGTCTGGAGAAGCATGTGGGATACATGAACAGGATTAAGTGAACTATATTAAACTGCTTACTTTGCAAAATTGTTCACCAATTATTAAGTTAGACTATTTAGACTGTTTGTACATAGAAGGAACACTGGATATGGTTCAAAGTAAGCAAAAAATGCTTTATTTTGCTCAGCTGATCAATAGAAAAGAATGCGGTTTTGCTTTACGTTTAAAAAAACCCACCAAACCCCGAACCCTTACCATAAATTGTTAGGCACGGGGTTTTTTTGTGTCAGTCAAAATAATTTTTCAACAGAGCATGAAAATGGAAGACAGAGAATCTGAATGGTTCTGCTTTAGAACCACACTGAAAGTTTTTTGTTTTATGTAAATAGAGATTGATGGAACATTTTACACAGAGTGCAGGTTTTTGACAAAAAGTATTGATGGTTGCTTTCAGTAAGTGTTACTGGAGATGACAGAACATTGCATTTTAAGATGAATTACAGTAGAAACTCCCTCTTTGGGGATGTCATACATTTTATTTCATCTGTTGTTTTGAGAAAGAATGACTAAAGTCATAAATACCACAGACTGATCTCTCTTTCCTTAACATCTTATAGATGTTGCATTAGTTTGCTGTGCTTAGTAGAAGGTATATTAATAATAATTAGGTACACGCGTGGCTTTTGCTAAGATCTGCTTACTGTGCTTTGTGGGTGTTTAAGTGTTAACTTGTATCGATGCTAATCCTAAAGGAATGATCCTTTTGATTTTTATATTGGCTTATATTTAAACATTCAGAAGAACAAAATGCTTTGTATTTGGAGGCAAACTAAATTTAGAAGTCTGGTTTGAGTGGCAGGAGGCTCCTTTTTGCAAAGGCAAGTGGATCAACTTTACAGCACCCAAGTGCTAAATTTTTAATTAACACTTCCAAAAGCAGTTACACTGTCTATAAACAGAAGAGAGGTTTTCAAAATCTTTTGTCCTGCTACTGTGCATAGTTTTGCTGAAATGTCTCTTGAAGCCATAACAGAAAACGAGACATATGCGATGATAGAATGCCTAGAAGAAAAGGCAAGTGGGATTTGGATGGTGAGATGGGATTATTTAGGTCAGTGGGAATTGTAAGCGGTGCTTAGTAGAAAATGAATTCTGTTGCAAACATACCTTTGCATTTTAGATGTTTTTAAATTGTCTTGTCATTAAAATAGTTGTAGCCTAAGAAAGAGATCTAGCCTCTGCAATGTTTATGTTTGTTACTTTCAAATTCTGCGGAATTCACCCTCCCACACCCCTGCCATCCCTTAAAAAGACAGAAGGGAGGTTTGAGAAAGCATTGCGCAGCGGAGGGTGCAAGTATTAAGGAAATGTCAGGGGAGGACACAATGTGAACGTGGACTCCTCTACAGGTTTCGTGGCTGCTAATGACAGCTTGAAAAGGAAGACTAGATGTCTTCTCAGAGGAGTGATAGTTTTAACACAGATCAGCTTCTGGGCGTGTTTTTCAAGTCTTTTAAAGAATATTCTCTTTTCCGAATAACGAAAGAGCAATAGTGATATTTTAATGATGAATGTGTGTGTAAAAGAGAATATAGCCAAAAGGGTATTGTCACCCTAAAAATAAAAGCTTGTGTAAAGAAGGCTTATGCTTTAGAAAGGAGCACGGAGAAAGTGACAAATCAAATATCAACGATAAAACTGAGTTTCTTCTAGGTTGCCTCCGTTTCCATGTTAGCATTCGAAATCCACCTCTCAGTGCTTACTGAAAATCAGCCCTTTCTTGCCTGCAACTGGGTTATCTACTGAGAAGAGAGTTGAATTCTTCTTTATTACTTCTAAGCTCTTGAAAATGATTCCTTGAAAAGGAAAGTTATTTTAGTTTATCATTCTTCCCACCCAAAATATTTCTTATTGCTGCTTTGATGCAAAAGCGTTACTAATTTTTTTTCTTTAAAGGTATTCATTTTTTTCTGTCCTTACAGAATATTGCTCAAAATTATTTTGAAACCTAGATAGATATGAATCTATTTCATATATTGATTCTTTTCTTTCACCACTTAATGGCTTCTTTTGCCAACCTGATGGTAGCTTGGCTTGGATCTGTGCCTTTAGCTCGGCTGAGGAACACGTCATTGAACCCTGGCTAGTCGGTGGCTTAACAGGCTAAGCCTGCCGCTTCTCCAAAATCCCCCACGTGGCGTTCCATATTTGAATGGTGAAAACCAGTCAGGTAATGATTAGATACTATTGCATAGGCATCTTCTTAATCATTGCGTGAACTGATTAAATACACAGAAGATTCGTTGTGGAATTTGTCTCTTACATTGGACTGAAGCATGTCAGTCAGTGTCTCGCAGTATTCACTAGCTTATCCTCTTGTTTAGTTTATAGATCCTCAACTGACTTCTCGATGGCCTCATTTTCCCTGCAGGTTGCTGACCTGAGCTGGAATGCATGGGAACTTCTCTCTGGCTGCTTTGCTCGAGGACTGTCATTGTTTCTGCTGTGTCCAGCAGCTGGGCCTGATGTGCATCTCTTCCCCGCAGGCAGAGCAAGGGTTTCCCGGCTCTTTCACCAAACCGTGCCTTTCTCCGCAAGGAAACGTCCTGGCAGATTGCAGCAGGCTGTTGTTCCGTAGCAAACTCTTGCGTGGCAGGCAATGTTGTGAAATGAATAGTCAAGCCTTTTTAAAAAATATCCATTTATTAATGTCTGGATAGTCAACCTTAGTTGGAGGAAGGGAATTAACAGTCAGCTGCTGTACGTAGAGAATGATCCTCTACTGGTGTCAGGCTTGAGCAAAATATAACAACTTCATGGAAGAAAAAGGCTTTTCCCTATTTTGTAAATGTCCTAAAAATTCCAAGTGTGGTATAGTCAACTCCAGAACAAGATTTAAACAGACGCTTCAAGGAGACCTTAACCCATGAAATCATCCTATCCTGCAGCCAAAACCCCACCTTCTAACTCCTGAATAAATAGATTCTCATGACAGAATAATTCATCTCCAGTCATGAAAGCATCAACTTTAAACGACAGCTTGTAGAGACCCTGTGCTTGTTAGGGCCAGATCAGCAGCCCAGATGCCTCGGATGTAAACTCATGAAGGGAAGATTAATTTATCTGTCATCCTATGCTTTGACAGTTGTTGTAAATCTGATTTAGCTCTGAGCAGAAATAGGGGGTCCTTTGAATTTATAAGGGTGATACTAAGAAAACCTAACCTAGACTCTTTGAGCCTTGAAGAAACACAATGTACTTGTGGTCAGTGAGATCTTAAGTAATCTTCAGGCATAAAAAGTAAAAAAAAATGGTGGGGGGCAGGGCGGGCAAGGCTCACTCTCTGCAGGCGAGGGCTGTGTGGGTGCAGTAGTGTGCTACGCCTGCTGGAACTCTCGCCGGTGAGCAGAAGTGGAAGCAAGGCTCTGTGTTTATTGATCGATGGTAGCAGATGACTCCATGAGCCAAGTGTGTGTGCTTTTTTTAAAAATATGTTGGCACTGTTTTTAGAGCTTTTCCTTTTCTGACATTTTGAACTTTATAGAGGTGATTTTTTTTTTCTTTTTGAAAATTCATAAAGCTGTCAGACAGATTTATTGCGGACTGATACTGTGCAGATTTTAAGCATCTACGGCAGTACATTTGTAAAATCTAAATGAAAACTCTAATAGTCATGACCTCATTGGAGATGGACTGTTGTCTTAAGATAGGAGCATTTGTCTGTGGAAACAGAACAGGTGGTTAAAGCTCAGAAAAGTTGTTCTTGTTAGTGCTACTCTGCTAGTATCCTGTGCACTGTGGGAACTGGGCAATAGCGTGTGTCTTGCCTTCTTTCTTATTCTACACGATCCTGATTAAACATAATGTAATAGCTGTGGAAATTTCATTTTCACGTTCATATCAAAGAATTGAAAATAAAATCTATAACAGTGTTTTAAAATCTGAGCTTCCTAGGGTAGAACGGTGCTATTTTTGTTAGGTTAGTATAAGGGCATCTGCAAATATGTGGTATCTGCTGTGTGTGTTCGGTGCAAAGGCGGCTTTACTCCTTATGGAGGTGAGTTACTGTTGATTTATGCTGAATTCAGACTATATAAAACTTCTGAGAACCCACTCGTAGTATGTTACCTTACATATAACTCAGGTTTCTAAATGCATATCGTTACTCTGCAGGACTAGATTGCAGTGAAGTACATGATTTCCATCCGCTGTTAAGTCGGAAACTGTGCTGGTTGGTGATGAGGAGGTGACCTGTGTGTTAACTGCTTCTGTGTTGGGCTAGAAGTGAACCACGGTGAAAATCACTCTTCTTCCTTGAAAGGATAGAATGCTAATGAGCTCCTTTCCTACTTCTTTACTTCTAGCCTGCATCACCTGCTAGTTTGGGACCTCACACCTGATTTTGTAAAGCTGGTGGCGAGTCAGGGACATCGCCCTGCTGTAAGCTTTCAGTGGGGCAGCAGAAGTTGTTCTGTGGTTACTCCCCACAAATTGTAGGGATGTTAGCTCAGCCCAAAATTGCCGTAAGGGAGCTCGTTCTCTGTGTCGGCGTGGCCTTTTCCTTCCGGATGAGTGTACAGCATCCACTTCAGTGGAGGGACAACCAAACTGCTGTTGCTTGCTTTACAAGTAGTCCAGGAGGGAAGTACTCTGAATTTTAATGAGATACAAAGGTGTGTATCCCTACAGTGTTGACTGAAGTGCTGACTGAGTGAGTGTGTTAGCAGAAAAAGGTATTAAAATAATTTGCGTCCCTATGTTTTAAACCTCTTAAAAAAAAGATGGGGGGAGAATTGTCCTGCTGTCTTTCTAGCAAAACAAGATTTAAATGGAAATAATTTAAAAAACCAAACCCCCAGCTTTTCAGGTGTGGAAGTTGGAGTAGTTGTTGAAAAACTCAAGCGTAGGTAGATTTTTATGCCAAATTAGTTGCACTCTATGGATTCTGAATGGCTTAACGTTATGCCCACGGTTCCCTAGGATTTTTTTTGAAGAAAATTTTTTTTTGTTTGGGTTTTTTGCAGTCATAATGAGGTAGTATCTTAGTTAGACTTCTATAATTTAGGTTTGTTTTAGAGTGCATACATGAGGTTTTTAAGGTTTTATTACAACTACAGAAGTAAAGATGAGGGCAAGTGAAGATGGCATTATTTAACTGAAGGTAGAATCTGAGACCGAAATCTTGAGGTCGCTTTTGTTTTGAATACTTCAGCTTGATTCACTAAAGAACTGATTTTAATTTCAGGTGTAGTCTGAACTAGACCTGTAGAAAGAAAAATGGCACAATTTCAAGTTCTCCTGAAATAATTTCTGCACTTGCTCTGGGAGCCTGTAAAGTTGTCACTGTTGCAGCAGGACATTGTTTTGACTACGTCTTGTACAACTCGGAACAAAAAAATCTTTGCTGCAAAGAGTTTACAATCTAAGGAATAATGCTGTAAATACTTGCCAGCTTCCTAATCAAATGAAGCTTTAAAATCCTTCATGAATATCGTGTTAAGGTCAGAGACGTTCGTAGTAACAGACAAAAATATCAGTTTGTTCGTAACAGTAACTCTGAATATTCTTTGTCTCTAGAGTAAAAAGCAGAAAACTATATTGTGTCTAATTCTTATAGTGGCCTGTCATGAAAATAATAGATAGCTGTCCTAAAATGAATCTTCTTTCTTACTACTATTTTTTTCTCCCTTTTTTTTTTGTTTTAAACTTGATGTAGAAGTATATGAATGTTAGCATTAGAGTCAGTTGTGCCAACTGCCATTTCAGTATATGGTTTATTTAGAAATGTAGTAACAATCAACTTAGTAACACACTTGTTCTTATTGTTTGCAGTAATCTTCTCTAAAACATTCTCCAGGTTCCTGTTTCATCGTGGTGCAAGCAATGGAATTTGCTAAATTTTGCATAGCTGTGTACTAGATTTCCTCATGAAATGGCTAGGATGAAACTTTATTGTTTGTACAAGTGTAGTAATTGCACAAATTGAAAGTATAGTATTGTGAAAACTTGGCCCAGAGAGTTCCTATTGCTTAAAGTAGGAGGTCGGACTTTGTCGCTTTGCTCAGGCGGGGCATAGTACGTGATTGCGGTGTAGTGAGATCTGAGTGTTTGCGGAAGGAGGATCAGTTGTGACGTGATCATGAATACTGATAGGCTTTTCAAATCAGCATAAAGAAGGCATTTGGATATTTTATATTCTCCTTCCATTGTAACTGAAATCCGCTACACAGCAGAGATGGAGAGGCTGAGTGGGTTTGTGCTTACAGTCTTTAGTTCTGGATGGCGTGTGATAGTGTGGCGAACGTATTTTTGCAACTCACCTAATTTATACTAGTAAAATGAATGAATTTTTGTGGAAGATGGGATCTTATTAAGGACTTCCCTAATTCTAATACTTAAAGAATCTAAGTAATCACCAGGCAATCCACTGGTCTCTCTCTTGTTGATTGTTTTTGCCTGTAAAGGAGTGTCTGAGGGGTATCTCGGATAACTCATTTTAATGGCAATGAACAGAGCAAAGTTATTTTGAAAATAGCTGAGGTGGATGGTCTGGTTTGCTACACAAAGGGGAGCCAGTCTGGGGTCACAAAACAAATCAGTAGCAGGTGTTACAGCTGTTGAGCGCCGCTACAGAAACCTGTTAAGGAGGAGTTGCATGAATTGACTGGATGAAGGATGGAACTGCTCTAAGAATTAGATCCTAGAAAACCTTTGGCTTTAATTTCTGTAACACTATGGGGTGTTCATTGTCACTGTACGAACTCACTGAACCATATAAATCTTTCTGCAATTTTCACAAAATTTCACACTTTAAAAAAATTTTTAACATCCTTTGGGCAGGCCAAAGTAGTAGGTGTCTGTTCTGTGATGCTACAGACAAACATTTCAATGAAGTCTGGCTTCATGTGTTCAGTGGGCAGGGTTTCTTCAAAAGCAAATGAATTCTTCTAGAAGACAATATACAGTAGACATCTCTTTAAGACAAATATTTTTACATAAAAGAATTTTTCCTCCTGGATAATTTAAGCTATTTCAGTCAGGAGATAATTAAAAAAAAAAAAAAAAGGAGAAAAAAAAGACTTTGCACAATGTTTCTAAATGTTGTTGTTGTTGTTTTTTTCCATTCATTTTTAAAGGCACAGTAGGGAGCCATGGGAAATGTATTTTCATCTAGGGTTGTAGGAGGAATACACATTGTTTGTTTAAGGCATCAGGTATTGAGAAATGGCAGGGTGAAAAGTTTGACCTGAACTGCCAGATCTGATCTGCAAGGGGGTAATTGAGTTGCCATGTTTTTTTTCTCCTCAGTCTAAATCAAGTTTTGCTATAGCCCATTTAAGTGTCAGACTGGTAGCAAAACTTGACAACTTCAGGGTGCAAGCTTGCTTTTGATCAGGATTTACATGCAAATCATTTTTGCCTTGAACTGTCAACTCCTGTTTTGACACTGTGAGGGGAGGTGCCCCCATTTCTCGCCGTTTTTGCTTCTCAAGCCATGGGGATGATGGTCAATGCTATTAGCTGGCGTGTGGAAGAAAATTTTTCTGGTAATATGGTGGTTAAACTTTTTGTATCTCTCTACGTATTTTTTCTACCCCCTTCCCTGTCAGTCAGCTGTTGCAGCTGGGCTTCTAATCTCCTTTTTGCCTAGAAGAAAATCTAACAATAATCCTGGGTTTGATGTCAGAGAGAAACTAGAGAATTGGGGTAGAGGGTCACCAGTGTACTGGGGGACGGGTTTAAGCTGCAAAACAACACAAAGGATGCTGACAGTCCACATTTTCCTGGGCTTTAAACAAAGTCTTTGGTAAGTTTAAAGAATCTTCTCTTTGCATGACTAAACCTATTGATGGTTTAGAGGAAAAGCTGCCTTAGAAGGCTTAAGACTGAACCTTCCTTCCAATTTTACTGAAAACCTTAAGATGTTAAATATTTTTACATTGTATAATTGGAGAAAAATTACAGAGCGGCCCATGAACTATGAACAAACTATGTGAATGAACAGTATGTTGTCTTTTTGCGGCCATATCTAGTAAAACTTGTGTAATATACCTTTTAGATTAATTTAATTTTCATTTACACTTTACATCTGGAGCTAATCTTTCAAGAAAATCCCACACAGGAGAGTAAACTAATAAAACAAAAACCTGTAATTTAATACTCAAGGGTTTCTAAAAATAAAAATCAACTTCAGAAATAGACTGGTGAGACTTTATAAAAAACAATAAAATTGCTATTTATACCAAACTAAACAAATGATGCAAGAAGTTACATCTTGCAAGTGATGTTGCTATTCTGTTTTCTAGTTAAATGATTTTTTTCTTTGTACTATGAGTAGAGCAGGGACATCAAACACACTGTTTCTCTGAGGTGGCAGACAGTGTCATGTTTGATAATCTACATATGAAAGCATAACTTTTAAAGTCAAGATTTTGAGACGGAATCTGCTTTATCTGTCTTGGACCTTATTTTAGCAGACAAAAACCTGAATATGCTAACATGTGCTGTGAAATTTTAATTGAATTGTTAATGACACTTTGGAGTGACACAACATGTGAGAAACTTCCAAGAACCGATCATGGCAAGCCCTTTTTCTTACTGTTACAAAACAGAAGACACTGGCAACTTGACAAGTCCAAGTGTCTGAGGCCAGGGGAATAATTGATAGCAGGCTGCCTGTATCCAAGGTCCTTTAGCAGTAATTGCAAGCAGGATCTGACTCTCTGATCTCACCAGTGGTATTCACCATGCCAAAACGACCAGGCTTTGACAGATTGCTTTCCTACAGTAATAACTTAGGCATGTTCCCTTTCTCACATGAGGCCACACATCCCTCCCACTGGAGAAAATGAGTTGAAAATGAGTTGCTTCTTTTTTTAACAGGGCACTGTTAAAATAACTCTCTTCTATTATATAAGCCCAGTAGTGCCAGGGGACTAAATTTATATGGTTATAAATAAGAGATATTACTTTAGAATACCACAATGTAATGTTTCACTATTTCTATAGGATTTCAAATGTTTTGAAAATAATGTGTAGGGTTTTTTCCTCCTCCTTGCTCTTAAAAGAGACCCAAAATGCCACATTTTATGTTTAATTGCTTTCATCTCTCTCTGATTTTTATAAACTGAGTGCTGACTTGTACTCAGATTTATATCTTGGATGAATCCAAGTCCCCAGAGGGGGACTTAGAACTATTATTTATTCTGCATAGGTTGAAATGAGACCTATTTTATTTGAGTTTTTTTAAACTCTCCCACTGTGTTTGGTCTCTGTTATATTTTGAAACTTTTATGTGTTGTTCGGTTTTTTCCCTCTTTGTCTTTCTTTTTTTTTTTTTTTTTTCCTGGAGTGTCATTTTGTCTGTAAACTATGACTGGAAGCTGTAATGTCCTGGATGATATATAGCAGTTCTGGATTTACACTCCTTTTAGTGACAGGATTTTACTAATTCTGATATAAGGACCCCTGTGTGCTACTCTACGGTGGTCTGTGTTCTCTGGCATAGTTAAAAGCCTGGCAGCTCCACCCTATAGCTGTCTAAACAAGGTTTCTCACCAGGCACTAACATCAAAAGAACTACAGTAAGCTAAGGCTATGGGAAATTGTAACCACAATGTTCAGTTTTTATAAACTTAATATCTACTACTGTAATGACTGGCATTTTCATTAATGTATGCAAACCTCTAAGAAGATTAAGGTATGTTTCTGTAAGTGTTAAGGGTGGATGGTTTTATAACTTTCAACTGCAAATAAAAAGTGGTAGGAATGCAAGGTTCTTAGCTGTGAAAACAAATTGTATGCACATGGTAGAATACTTATGGTGACTATATGGCATCTAGTTAGTTACTCCACGGTACTTTGGAATAAGGAACTCTAAAGGTAGATGTACATTCTTTAGCAAAGGTAAGAAAATCAGAAGGTAAAGTCATGTGGTTGTTACTCATTAACTCCAAAATCAGTGAGAGACTGCAGACAAATTCAGGTGATCTGCCCATAAAAGCCATTGGAACCAGGAAAGATGTTCTTGCACAGAGTCATGATGACATTGGGGATCCAATCCTGTGGCCTTCTTACAGGATGTAAAGAGCTAACTTTAATTTTTTTTTTTACATAAGGAACGATGGGCCATATACTTGCTCAGTTTTTTTTAACTCCTTTGTCTCCCTCGAGTTGCATTAACCTCACATTTTTGTAACTGTAGAGAATAGCTTGAAAATGATTAACAGAAAACTTCAATCTGTGAACATACTGCTGTAGGTGCGCAAGAAATAACTTACTTTCTTCTTCAAGTATGTGGCTTTAAAGTAAGATGAATTGTTCACTCTATACCTGATGGGTCATGTAGCTTACTCCTAAGCTTCTATAAACTTAAGGGTTCACGTGAACACTTTCAGAGGATATTCCTAAAACTTTGACTTGCTTTGATTGTAGTAAATAATTCTTTATTTGTAATAAGGTGGAAAAATACAGAATAAAAATGAAGCTAGGGTATTAAAAATAACTAAGTTTTGGGGTCAAGCCCAATTCATTAAAATGAGAAAAGCAGAGGGGAGAGTAAAGCTTGGCACTGGTTTTGCAATAATAATTTATCCGCACCTTGAGCCCATCCTTTGGACAGACCTTTGTTTGAACTGCAGCTGGCTTGGTTTATGTATGACCTGCTGGGAGCTGAGGTTGTAATGAAAAACAGTTATTCTTTCAAATTACTCACAAGAAGAAGTGCCTATTTTATCAAGTGCTCTTCTTAATTTGGCACATGGTAAGACTTTTAATATTTATTTTTTCTCCATTAATCACACTGTATCTTATAAGAAGTCTAAACACAGTGATGAAATACTGTATGTTTTCCTTAAAGCATTCTGAGGACAAACGCCTCTCTAGAGAGCGGCTGTCAGGAGCTCTTACCATTAATTAATGAAGTTATTTGTTGAGGTTTTTGGTGTGCGTGTTGCCGTATTACGAACTTTTCAAAATTCTTCTTGGATCAGGATTAAGTTTCATAATCTTGCAGGCTAGCTAGCGATAGGTTTACGGGACAAAAAAGAACGAGGAAAGAATAATGGTTTAACAAAACAGGAATGCAAAACTTGTAGTCCTTTCATTGTTTAAAACAAATTTAAGATGACAATTTACTTATGAAATGGTGATTGACTTAGAATTATCCTGGTTTTCTTTGTTTTGGCAATAACCCTACTTTTCACTAATGTAAATGTATGCTCAGAACTGTACAAGGTAAACATAGCTGTTTCAGTTTGGGGGAAACCCGAAGATAACTTAAACTGTGTCTTTGTGTGTCTGTTACTGAATAGCAGAACTCAGATGCTCAAGTGGAATGGGAGTGCTAAATTAAGATGAATTCATGTACGTACTTTTTTTCATTTCTAAGGTCTGTGATTTCCTGAGATATTTGAAGAAAGTGCTTCGGTTCCTTAGGTAGGAATAACCCACCCTTTGAAGTCATACGCCTGTTAATCCTTTAAGATCTTAGACTTAGTGCATAGGACATAAATTCTAATGGCAGATTTCTTGTAATCTCAAACCATTAGTGGAGTTGTTATAAGCAGAGGTGTTGATGCATACAGAGCTTATTGTAAGAATCGGGACTTAGGTTTTTGGGAATTTGGACAAGTATTAAACCAGTGGGTTGTTCATGCCTTGCATCAACCATGTGATGCTAGTACTGAATCATGAGTTAAATTCCCTGGCATTATTTTTGTTTCCATTTTTCATGGAGTTGCTGTTTACAAATCTAATTTACGTCTTGTCTCCCGTTTAAAGATACTTTAAAAACTCAAACACGACTAATAATTTAGCACTGCCACATACTGATGGTATTTTCAGTACTTATGAAAGACAACTTTTTTGCAAATGCAATTTGATTGTCCTTTCATTTAGATATTTTCTACATGGGAAGGTTGGAAGACAAGCGTCAGAATTGTTCTCTGTAAATGATGGTGGGAAAGTAGAGGTTTTACATGTAGTCGCTTTCTTTCAGAGAACAGAATGAGGTGTTACTTGGAAAACAAGGGAATGGATGTGTAATAAGTAGTTCTTCTTCCTAATATTATTAAAGGATAGTGCTGACAATACCTTCTTTCCACACTTTCCCTAATATTTTTGTGCTCATACAAATGTAGCACTGGTCTACTTACTGTGGTGTTAGGCATCTTCTCTCATTTCTTTAATCCACAATTAAATAGTCTGTTTATAATAACCTCTTGCCACAAAAGGAAGAAATTGAATCTACTGCTGAAGAAGACATTAGAATAAGAGGTATTACTGTTCCCTGTGGTTTTGAGTGAGCTGGAAAGTTTGGGTAAGTAGGATATGATGCTGTAATATTTTTTTTTAGATGTTGTCATATTGTATAAACGTTGAAGACTCAGTGCAAGATGAGTCCGTCAAATACTCTTGTAATCTCACTTCCTAGCGCTGACAGACGGGGTGGGCTTTGCACCACAGCATTCTATCTTGTGCCCCATTTAGTCTTGGTGGTTCGGTTTGCTTTTTCTAAAGCAGCGTACTGGAAAAATGTAGTGGCTTGTTTATATTAGGCAAGCATTAAAATGATTGTTTGGAACTTGGGGGTTTTGAAGTCTCGTGTTCTAAAGCTAAATACCTTATCTTAGGATGTACGGGAGGACATTCAGTATGACTTCAGCTCAGCGCTGGTACAGAATAACCCTGACAATGAGAGGTTGGAGTGGAGTAGCTAGGACAGCTGTTGGTGCAAGTTCTTGCCATGTTTTTACAACAGTGTCATCCAAGCAGAGAGGCTATGTTTAGTAATGCATTGACTTCTACTTTATTTTCTCTGCATTAAAAACATGAGCTTTCCGGAGGTAGTATGTCCCTTGCTATATGGAATGTTGGCAGTGCCTGCAGGCATTATATATATTTTGGCTTTTTTCCCCTATAAAATCTGTAATATTTCTTCAAAGTGGCTTAACTTCCTTCCTGTTTTAGTTGTGGGTTAAAATTGCACAGTGTTGTTCATTCTTAAGCAAGTTATTTATATATCAGTGCACTTTTATTGGGTTGAACTAATTACACATTTTGTAGAGGCTGCGCTGTTTTATCATTTATTTAATAAGATACCGTTACCTACGCAACATGTATCTATATTAGACACGTAAGTCCAGGGTGTGTTGCAGGTACCACCAAGAACCAAGAAGAAATCATGATAAATAGAATTTACTATGGGTATATGAGACACAGGCAATTAGGTAAACCTGGTTGTAAACTTATAACCAGTTCTAAAATGCGCCAGTCACAGCTTTACCTACTGCGCTTCCCACACTAGAAACTATTGAGCTGTTTTTTCTACATCTTTGGGAAGGAGGATATTTTCATCTGAAGAAAGTAGCACTGTAACTGCAAGGTGGCTTCCAAAATACACTTAATCTTTTTTCAGTTTGGATTCTGTAACTTTTAGAATTTGGCACTAAATCTCAGTATTTACACTCCTCTCAGTGGTATGCACTGAGCATCGCAGTTTGTTTTTAATATGGCTCACTTTGTTAGAAGATATATTTGGAATCAGTATATTGATCTAAATTATCAGTATGTTGATATAGTAATCAATGAACTTCTTAGTGAGGAACACTAGTAACATTAGTTGCCTTATGTCTGTATAATTATTTGTTTCCCAAGATGTTTTTGAACAGTATTGACTTCAGCATGCTGTTCTAAAGTATAATTATCAGTTTTCTTTTCCTTGTATTAGGGATGCTTCTGCAATTTTTGGCATAAATAATTTTTCAGTTCCACTCTTACATAATGTCCATCACGCAGCACCTAATAAAAATGACATGCTTTGAGCAAAATTTAGGTGGGGTTTCTGGGACTACTTGTCTCCTGAACCATGACTGTCATTGAAGTAATTGGGACTACAGCTACTTCATCCTACACTGTGCTTTTCAGTATGAAGTGACTCACTAAAATTAACAATGAGCTCTGAAGACCTGTTCAGTTTCATTGTTTAAGTTGAATTTCCTTGTTTTAATGCTTTCCCATTGTAAGAATACTGTGTTTGGATTTTCTTACAGTGTCTTTTGTCTCAGCAGAAGTGCTGAGAAGATGGAAGTATTTGCTTAGAGAATAAACAGTCTGATTTAAATACAAAGATGTTTTTCTCTCCCCCCCCTGAAGTGAAAGCAGAGCAGTATATTCTTTCATTCAGGCACAATGTGATTGTTACAGTATATTTTGCATTAATTCATGGAGGGACACTTGCCTAAATTGCTTTCTGTCTCTTGTGGAAGTGTTTGATCCTGGTGACAGTTTGACTGCATTAGTGAGAGAGTATTGGTTAATCCTTTGCTTAACTTGTTCTTTTTGGCGCAGCCAGGGGCCTTTCCAAAGATAATCTGTCAGCATAGGCTAAATGCTAATCAAACAGGCCAAAAGAGGAGATGTTGTAGGAGATGCGTTGTAGGCTGAAGAACTCCTTCTGGGACTAAATACTTTTTGATACGGTATTTTTTTGTGTACTCTGAAAATTTCAGCATGTATATAAACTCTATCTAGTCATAAGGGCTTGCATCCTCTTGGAACGTGTTGGTTAAAGGGTACATTTCAGACGCTGTAAATGCTGTACGTCTGCTTTGCTACCGGGAGTTGGTTTTGGTAGGGGTCTGGATGCTTTCAGTCCCTTTAGTCATTTAGTGTTGAACAATACAGCTGAGTTTCTGGTTTCATAAGGTCAAAAACTGATGAAGACAGAAATCTTTTACATGAAAAATGTGGTATCTGGAAAACCTGGTCATACGTGGATGGCTAAGTTTCTAAGCTAAAAAACTTCTTTTTCACTGCAACGAACTGAAATAGGAAATTATTGTCCAAATCAGGGGACGTCTAGGTTACTCCTAAAGCTGATCCTGACTAATGGATTGCCACCAATAAAGCCTAGTTTTCGCACTTTGAAGAAACCTCATTTAATTACACAAGACTTAAAGGAACAATCAGTATCCTTGACTGCCTAGCATAAAATCAACGGGTATACATTCATCTACTTGTGCAAAATAAATTAGAATAACAAAAGATCAGGAGAGGTCCTTTCTTTCTCTAAAATAAAAGTATATCTTGATATTATTCATTATTCGTAGAGAAAAAGTCAGAGCTGCTCTTTCAGAATTGAAGTGTTTCAGTTTCTTTGCAGAATGGTTCTTAAAAAGTGCTTATTAATGTACCAGTGGAGGGAAACCTGAGATACATCCCCCCCCCGCCCTTGTCAGTTCAGCAATCAACTGTAATAAGAGCTGATGTAAAATTTTCATACACTTTAAGGCATTCTTTAATGTCTTTATGTTACTTGAAACACTTTCCATTTTCATTTCACTTAACAAGCATATTGGGATATTCTTTATGCAGATAAAACAAGCTTAAATAAAGTTGTTAAAAGTGCCTGCAAGTAAATTGCTTGTATATTCCTTTTACCCTACCTCTCCCTCCCCCAACACTTAACACGATTAAACTGAATATTATAATACAGTTCATGCTAAATTGTTCTGTGATTCATATCAACCTTATCACTGTCAGCTCAGCCAAAACAATTTCACTTTCAGAATCTTGTGCTACTCAGCTATGTAGTGGTATTATGGCAAACATGGGATGCCTGGATTGAGATGCAAATGTGATTCCTTGTTCTAAACAACGTTTCTTCCCCCATTTCCACTTAGCCAGTTTTTCACTTGGTTCCATGTTTTTCATTTAGATTTGGTGAATGCCTTGGGTCTGTGCCAAAATATTCCACTGATGTTCAATAGAAAAAGTGTAGACTGATGAGCTTCCACAGTATTTAGTTACCCTAAATAATGGACTAAAGGATTTCAAACCCACACCCAAACACCACCAAAACCTAACTAAATGGTTAGCTTGTTGGCATCTAAACAGAGATTATGTTGATTGTCTAATCAAAATTGTCTAAACTAATAGAAGGACGGGAGAGTAATGGAAGTAATTTCTGTCTGAGATTCTGATACTGAAGGGTTTTGTTGATTAAAGGGTAATTGGCATTTTGTGATCCAGCGAGGATTTGGTTCTGCCTGTGCACGGCCATACCCATTGTATGCTGTGCAGGTTGGGAATAAGTTGTGAAGACACTTCTAAACTATTTAGGATACCCATTTACTTGAGAGCCTTTCTCATGAATCATATTGCAGAGAATGCTTTACAATGCTATTGATTTTTTTAGATAACTTCAGAGCCGCTACCATGAATGGCATCTGAATCTGTATCCTCTACGTAGGTTCCTTGTGTCTTACACTTCTATTAGAGCTGGGGTGATTTCCTGGTTCCTAGGGTGGCAGCTCTGAAGGGTGTTAAGAGATCTCACAAAAACCGTAAAAAAGACAGGACACAAAGAACTATCTTTTTGTAGCATCTATTGCATAGCGCACAGAAAAATTCAGATCACAGAGGTGGACTTATATGGTCAGTAGACACAGATGAATTTTTGTTAATATGTTGGGCATACCTTCTAGAGCTGGTTTTGAATCTCAACCAGTTGGGAAATACGATACCTCGCCTTCTCTTGCTCAAACCACATATCAGGTCTGTTTGATGGCTTTTTGTAGCTACGTATTTATGTGAAGAGCAGTATATCGTTTTTGGAAAGAAGAAAGAGTTCCTATCTGTTGTGAATAGAACAAAATATTGACTGACTTGTTTTCTTTGAATCTTTGGTTCAGACTGTGCTTTTGCTTCCCCCCGCCCCCCCAAAAAAAAATTATTTTCCTAGTACAGCAAGGGAATTTCGGTCTCAGAGGGTTAATTTTTCTGTTTCCAAGACTTACGGGCAGTGGATGGAGCCTCAAGGTCTTTGGACAATTCTCTTTGGACAAAGTCTCTTGGATTTTACGGAATTATTATTTATAGTTCCGGTGAAAACCAGTTCTGCTACTGGGTGGCTGCAGAAGAGTTTTCTGTCCTGATTGTAACACGTTGCACTGACCCATGCTCGATCTATTAAATGGACGTTATCTACCTGAATTTTAGGCACCTGTTTTTGAAAACTGTAGCATATAAGTAATCCTAGTGAGACAGGGATATGTTTGACAGGTGGTTGTTCTAACCTTTGGCATGCTATTTTGATTCTTCCTCCCACTTATTTTGTCTGCATTTTTTATTTTTGTTACATTACACTATTTAGTGTTTATCTTTGTTTATCTTCTTTTTCATTAATTGGAAATCTAGTCTTATTAGTATGAATTTCATATATTGGCCTACTGCTAAGCTTTGACAAATAATTAGAATATTTTTAATACACCAGTCTGAAGAGAAGTTTTGGATGATCATGGATCTCTGTCTCTGAAATTTCTGTCAGCACATAGCGAGAAAAGTGTTGTGGGATACATAAACTCTGAGTTAGGTTCGCATGTGTATCGTCAAATAAATTATGCCTACTGTTTGAAGTAGTAGGAATAAATTTGCACTCTTCAGTTTGAACAGTGAGTGGCAGTTTTCTGCCTGGGCATAGGAATTCTCTTGGGGTTCTTCATATGGTGGCAATTATTTCCCTGGCTGCGTTAGCATGACTGTGAAGTAAACCAAGTAATAAATTAGGAAGATGGAGCTGAAGACGTAGAGCCTCAGCCTGGCTAAACTGTTTTGAACTATGCGATCGTATCTGTGATGCTATAGGGGAAAGTAAATAATTGTTTCTATAATGTGGTGCTAGTCAATGTAGTGCGCTGTGACACTTCGGTTAGCTACTATCCTAACAGGTAAAAGAATAAACATGTTGGGGGAGTGTGTGGCAGGATCCTGACTGACTGCAGCAGCAGGCGATTAATGGGCAACAACGCTCTGACGGGAACTGCTGACAAGGCGATAATGAGATTAGCACCTTCTGATTCTTTTATTAACAAGTAGCCAAAGAATCATTTGGGCATGCCAGTAGATAATGATGGAAATTAAGGGACACTCTGGAACCTTTGGGTAGCAGATCATACACCTAGTGCTCTGCAGGGTAACTTGCAGATTAACTGAATCATCTCCTTTTGCATATGCAATCGCTGAATATGATGGTGTTAGTTAAAGATAATAAGAGTGGATGTATTATTGCATTTATTTAAGTATGTTAGCGATTCAGGCTTATTGCAATGCGAGTTCATTTCATACATGGAGCACTTGCTCACTTTGAAAAAGTATGTTCATCAGTAGTTGTACCAATATGAAAAATTTCTTTCTTCATGGAGTTTTATGCTAGGATTGATTTTGAATTTTTGTTTCTCAGTTAGCATCTTTTCCTTGTTGTGATGCTTGTCTTGGTAGTGGTGTGTAAAAATAATTACTTTTGGGGTAAGAGAGTGGGAAATGAGTATGGAGGAGGGAGGTGTCTGAGGGTTATGGGGAGGAGTGAGAATGAGAAAAATGGAGAAAGCTAAAGATAAATTCACTATGTGAATACTTGAGAGGACTAGAGAGTGGCAAGAAGTACAAGACTTTAAGAGTAAGGAGATGTGAAAGAGAATGGACAAAATGATATTGAAGAGTTTATTTTGGGTCTGGGAGATAGTGCATTCGTTTCTGAGAAGAACCTGGAAGAGAAATATACCTGTTAAAGCAAACAGCTCTGTAGTCCTGATTCTGGTGGAAGAGCAGGAGAGAGAAGACTAAGGCCTAAGGAGGACAAAAAATTAAGAGTAAGAAAGGAAAGGAATAAACATGAACAGGATAAAAGAGTTAGGCTGTCTGTCTTGGAGACCGATTGGCATTTTTCTGATTTCACTGTTGTTCTGGCAGATATCACTGCATAGAAGTTTAATTTTCTTTATGGTCATTTAGGAGTAGGTGGGAGAAGGAAATGAATTCTTATTTTCAATGGTTTTCAAATATTAATAGCTACAAAGGTATTTTATGAATGCATTTAATTGACTGTTTCATTGACATTAATCCCATTTGACATGGAACTCTGATAAGAATGTTGCCATGACTTTGCATTTGACCAAGTTAAAACATCTTAATATTTATCATCTTACTCTATATTGGCTCGGAGGCTTTTTCCTCGGGTTTTACATTGATGCAATCACTCAGGTTGTACGAGTGTGAGCGGAAGCACAGATGTGCAGATTGGCATGCTTTAACTCTCCTTTAGATCAAAATAATTTTAAGGTAAAACTGATACAAATGCTTACTTTTTATGTCTAATTACAGTCAGGATGGCTGTTCTCCACAGAAAACAAATGTGACTTTGCATTAGGGTTTAGGTTCGCAGGTCACATAAGTGCTTTTGAAAAACCTACTCAAACATTTGTGGAACCAAAGAAGGTTTTGTAAGTTTGGAACTTCCCACCCCAAGGATATCAGAAGTGGTCCACGCGCTGGGTCCCAGAACTCGGCTACCATTGCTTTCTTTTTTTTTTTTTTTGGATACAACATGGGCTTTAATTGGTGCATGTGCTTGCTAAAGATCAGTGGCCAATGCCACTGTCATCCTCTTAAGTTCCTTTTTTTTTTTGTGTGTGGCTTTGAGAGTCTCACAGTACTCTGCTCAAACTTATAATAGTCTTGAAATCTCCATTATTCGGATGTTGCTGTTTTCTTGAGCAACTGATAGCTCAGTGTTAGAAGGAAATCAGCAGTGCCAGCATAGCAGAGAGAAGGCCTGTCTACTTACCTTTATATTAATATATCTCTAATCATTAAGAAAATGAAAAAAGGAAAAAAGGGAGCCATTCTGAAGTCAGGAATAATGGCTTGCTTTACAGCAGTGTTTTCTTGACATGGCAGAGCTTGCTCATTTGTGTCTCAGACTTTCCTGTTATTCAACCAAGTAAAATGGTTGTCAATCTGTTTTAAGCGAAGAAAATTGAACTGGGTTTTTCAGGAGTATTGGTCGGCTTAGTTATGCCAAGCTGTTTCTTTGGATGGTAATAATAGATTTGTGCTTCAGCAGTATCTCTGACACAGTTGACTAGTTTTTAAGTTTACTTTTTTCCCCCTTCTCTGAAAAGCAAGTTGCCACCTGTACCTGGAATGCAAAGATGCAATCCAGTTGTTCCTCTTAAAAAGCATTTTTTAAAGAGAAGATATCTGATTTGGAATAGTTGATTTATATTTCACTCCTGTCTTTCTTTGCTAATTTCTCTCTTAGAGGCATATTAGAGTAGTTTGGAATATTTTATCAGTAACAATATATTAACAGGGATAACGATCAACCTGGGGCACTGGTTCTCATAATTCCTTTTTAGATCACTTATTTTTTTAACCAGTTTTTACAAACCAAATGTTAATGCATATGCTTGATTGCTAACCACCTCTGGGCATCAAACCTGTTTTTTCTTGAATGCAATAAGTGATTATCCAACTCATGCTGCTCAGAAAAAGAGGTTTTGTTTTAATAAGCAGTTTGCAGTTTGGCACACAATGCTGAGGAAAGCAACATTATCTCCAGCAGTAAACTCTGCAGTCATTGCAAAGCTTGACAAGAAAATGATTGAGTCTGTTTGTTATACCTTTGTGGGGCTGCCACTGCTGCTGATGGAAATGTTGCTGTTTATTCAGCAATGCAATAACACTTTCTGTAATTTATGGATGCACATTCCCCAGATTACTAAAGGTAATATTGTTGACTAAAGGAAAGTATACGAATGGATAGTTTCAGTTGTTCCTGTCCTTATAAAAGTGATTGACTGTTCACTTTGCACTGGGAAGAATTTGCACAGGCTCTTTCCCTCTTAACAATTACAGATTTCCCTTCCACTGACAGTTACAAATAACACAGAGGGTTCTAAGTGGCAAAAATGTACTGACTTCCACAGGTCCAAGGGACAAAATCCTAGAAATGCTAGAACTTGCCCCTCACAGGTTGTATTTAGTACTATTAGGCAGCTCTTTTCCATCAGTAACAACTTCTGTCCCTGTATGCAAGGAAGTTAAGACTTCTGTTTTGTTTTTATTTCTACGCATAGAAAGGATCAAAAAGTTGAGAGCAGTGTGTGTATATCTGTCTCTCTCCTCCTCTCTACCCCAACACACTTTCTGAGAAATAATACGTATTCACCTGGGGGCCCTACTGTGGCCACATATATGCTGTGGAATTGGCATGGGGAAAAAAAAAATCAATGTAGTAGTTATGGTTACCAAATCTGGGGAAGCAGGCAACTCCAGCAATGCTAAAATTCAAGCCTTTGCTCTTCCAACATATGAAATTGGCTTTCTGTCTCCTGCAGACAAGTCCTCTGGTTTGTCCCTCCTCAGTGATGGCTCAGGTGTTGGTGCAGTGCTTCAGCTGCTCTAGAGCCCCTCTCCCAGTGGCTGTCATTTTATGAGAAGTTTTCTAAACCCACTTACTACTTGTATTATTTCATATTCTCCTATAAAAGTGATGTTGTTCTGCGTTTAAAAATGTTAGGAGTAAAGGAAGATTTGAAGAAACAAACAAACAAACAGATTCCCACGACTGGAAAAGGAGAATCCGCATGTTTTCTTTCCAGGGCATCCTGCCAAGATGGTCAGACCAGAACACCACCTTACTGCCCATAACATCTAGTCAGCTGTTGGTTATCTTCAGGCTACCTTAGTCCTTTTGCACAGGGTAATGATCACTATGGGAGCTATGGAAGTAACTTGCCTTTTCCTCCTTCATAAGGCTGGGCATTTTGGGGAGCAGGCCAGTGCAAGTAGTTTTGAGACATATACTCTGTGCCATGAGTAGTTTATCCTGACTGATGTTTTCAAGAAGCAATGTGGTTAAAACCTTTGTTACCTCTTTGAAGGTACCTGCCTTGAAGATCCCATGATTTGTGATAATTCTGTTTTATGTAGGTGTTTTTTCCTACGCCTCAATGGGAAGTCTTCAACAGCCTGCTTAAACTTTCTTTTTTATCATTTTGCACTATCAGGGCAGTCTGCAGTAACAGAAACGTGAGTTGCAACTTCACTGGAAACATCAGCGAAGCTAGGTTGTTGGTTTTCAAGAAAAGTTGCCTGTTAGAAAAAAGTTTTGATTGAATATTAATTCGAACACTTTTAAGTGCTAGGAATTTCTCACACGTGTTGTGTATTTCTTTTTATTTGTAAAATGCTATTTGCTTTCCTTTTGTCCCCCCTCCTTTTAAGCAAACATATGGCAACTCTTAAATGTCCGCGAGTGGTGAGAGAGCAGAGGGATGTGCTGCTGTGTTGTTGGGTCTTTTATTTTGTGTGTGGCTTTTTTTTTGTTTTTAGAACCCTTTGCACAAGAGCGTTCCTACTTTCTGCGCTAAATCGTCACAGAAGGGAAGCCAGGGACTTGTCAGCAAAGTACAGAAAAGCTCGAATTTTCAGTATCTTAGGTTATGTAGAGAGCACATGATAGCTACAAATGTGAAACAGCAATCAACTTGTGCTATTACAATTTGCACTGATCTTAAGCTTGCTATATGTGTGCCGAGTGACTCGGACAATTAAAAATTCCAGTAATAACTGAGTTAAAAGGAAAGAAAGCCATTTCTTTGAGGTCTCATTGGCTGAATTTATAGTTTATACAAATTCTACATGTATTATTAATTGCTTTTATTTTCTAGCAGCTTAGTAGAAAGCTCTTATTTTTGAATCTTTATAAACTATGATTGCAAGCTGCTGAACACTTTCATTTTTAAGTAAAACACCACAAATAGCTTTTTCTGTCCCTAATCATACCTATAATTTAATTAATATGATTTTTTTAGGTTTAAAGACAGCTGATTTGGTACTTCCTATAGCATCTCCTGTGATACTTGGAAGGCGGTCTTGTAGGGAGTTCTCAGAATACTTTAAAACTGCATAATTTTAAACATCATATCAGTTTCATCATCTTTGTGGAGTCAGAAAGACCTTTTCAGAATTATTGTATTCCATTTATATTCGTTTGTAAGGGTTAGCATTAAATGCTGTGCTTTTCTCTTGCATAATACTGCTTACGGAAACACAGAACACTTAGCATTTTAGCTAATGTCCATGTGGATTTCCACCAAAGCTGGACAGCAAAATGTAGCTTGAAAAGCCTTACTGGTTTCTGAAATTGCAATTTTGCTTTTTTAACAAGTCAGCAAGAAAAAAATAAAACAAAACAGCCTCCCAAAGTAAAACAAAAAAAGCTCTTGAACTTCTATCAGCAAGAGTGGCATTGACTAACAACTCCAGTGTAATGGATGCATAACAGCATTGCAATCTGGGATATTGTTTAAATACCGTAAAAAGCCTTGCTCATTTACTCTGTCTGAGCACTGTAGAGAAAAATGGTGTGGTAATCCTGCCATAGCAGGTGGTACTACTTTCATATCAGTATAAAATGAAATTCCGTGGATGGCTTTTTTTTCCCTTGTTCACTCTTTTTAATCTTTGAATAAGACGATTGGTAGCCTGTTGGCAAGAAAATGGGCCCTGAATTTTTATTCAAAGTTATACAAGGATGATAGTTGGAATTTTTGGCAGGAGGCAAGCCATTGCTTTTCAGAAAACGCTGTCAGGGGAAGCTTTTTCTGAGTTACCTGCTGGGTCCAAGCTCTTTTATGTTGTTGTTGTGACAGGTAGATTTATAAGGCTTGAAATTTGTACAAATCAGTTGTCATTCAGTGCAAGCTGTCAATGTGTCAAGCTGTCATGCCTGCTGTGAGGGGATGCCTGAGGGGGTGTACAAGGGGGCAACCATGGAGAAAGGAAATGAGTTCAAACAGACCTGAAATGGAGCTCACTTCTCTGGGTTTTCTGCCCCTGTAGAGCTGGCATTGATTTTTCTTGATGTTGAGCAACAGCAAACCTTAAATGACATGTTGTTAGCAATCTAAAGTTGCTGTTTATTGTCTTTTAAATGGCAGCAAATCATGCAGAAGAGAATATAGTGTGTTTTTTGGGTTGCGCATGTTTAGCAGCATCCTGTTCGTGTCACTTTCCTGGCCTGGCTGGTTTCAACTGGTAGAGCTGCTGCTGCTGAACTGATGAACACAACTTTATGTAGTATTTTGTAGTCGTGATGCGAAAAGAAGTTTCGCAGTCTTCTTTCTCAGGACTGAAGATCATTAATGAACATGAAGTTAAAATGGGATGGTACGGAGGTGTTTAAGGAGCAGAAATGGATGTTTGATGTACTTGCATGTATTAGAAAGTACAATATGTTAGGCTGGTTTAGTAATCACATTCTCTGGTTCTTGGACTCAGTAAGAAGACACTTAATATCGCTTCATAGGAAATTGTTAAATTCAAGCCACCCTACCCCGCCAGGTGACTGCTGAGCAGTACTAATTTGTTCATGTTGTCAGCTTCCAATCATTTATAGAGTAAACCAGCGTAAAATCTGAGTGAGTTTCTTAATCACTTCATAATATCTGTGCAGCTCTTACATGTGAAATGTTTTCATTTGATCAACGCCTGCACATTTGCTTTGACTGTGAGCTGTGATGGTGAAGTCTTACATAGCATAACTCCTGTCACGTCACCTTACTCTTCAGGGTGGCAATATCAGTATATGTTAACTCTAGCCCGGTGAATATCATTAAGAGCTCCATCTCTTGAACTATCGAGCATTTCATGTGTGTGACCTGGCCCCTCTCCAGACTTTGTGTTCTCTCCACATCTGGACAGGCTGTAGTGGCTTTAATTAGTCATAAGATTTTTGGCCCATTCAGTTGATTCTTCATCCATCAAGCAGCACTGGGAGGGGGAAAAAATACTGGCTAGGGATGGAAACTGGGAAGGTGACATTTGAGCAACAGTCAGCGTCTAGAGGTAAAAAAATTAATCAAAGATTTCCATATAGCCGTTACCAGCTGGCATTCATGGCCTCTGAGCCGTTGAGCTAAAAAGTCTACAGAGAGGCGCATGGCGCAGCTGAGTTTGTCTTGTAAAAGCGCAGCTGTCCAAAACATGACAGCTACAGCATTAGCAGGGCCATTAAGAGGTGTAGAACATTTCCAGGGAAATGATTTGAAAAATGACAATGCTGGCTCCTGTGTGATATTAATTATACCCTGTGCTTATGGCAAATAAGCTAAAATAGTTGGCAAGAAAGACAAAATGAGGTGTCTTGTTTCTGATAGTCATTTTGATCAGTCATAGTACAAACTGGTATAGCTTTTTAAAGAAACAATAGCACTAATGGACAAGCAACATTTCTAGATTAGTTCTTTTTGAGCTCTTCAAAATAAAAAGGCAAAGCTGCCTGAAAGCTGGAATAATGACGACACTGTAACATCTTAGCTCTGGGCCATGTGTCAGAGAATACTTCCTGCACAGCTCCTAAAAGGCTCCTAAAGAATGGCATAAGGCCCGTAGCGTGAAACAGTCACATATGAAAATAGGAAAATTTGGTAATGCATGAATCAAATGTCTTGAGTTGTCCTATAGTGAAGAACGAAAGGCATTCTGACAGTGTGTGACTAGTGCTGAAATAAGATGAGAAACTACATTGTGTGAACACAGACTGAGAACCAGGTATAAGCTAGATGTAATTTTGATGGTCCTCTAGGAAACAACGTTGTATTTCTTCCTGATAAAATGTATATATTTGCATACTCTGCCCATGTACTCGTGGATGCAAAAACTTACGCAGCACAAAATTTATGCTAATTAGTAGGGTCTCTGAAATACTCATCATTATTTTTAATATTTAGTATTTTGCTTCTTAATTCCTTTGAAGGCATGCACGCTTCTTGTAAATGAAGAAATATAGCCTTGACTGCCTTGACTTTACCTGGAAATAATTTTCAAGGTTTTGTTTCTGTATTGACAATGCTGTGTCTGCTGATGGCTGTTCATGCTGTTAGGTTCACGCAGATGTCCAAACGTGATACCAACTCCTTGGCGATCAAACAGCTGTTGAGGTTTCTGTGCTTCCTGTAGCATCCATTCTGCCCCCTTTCCTGGAAAAGGTTTGGAGGAGGATATTAGAGAGGAGCCTGCTCTTGTAGAAGAGCAGACCTGTTTAGAAGGACTGGGCCAAAGCACCATGGTCTGAAGTGCACGCAGGCTGCATTGATCTTGCTCTTCTTCTGTTTGCTCTCTTGCAAAAGTGTTAGTGCTGTGGCATGGTAAGTCAGTTGAGGGGAATGCTGTAACTGAAAACTGATCCTATTTACTTATTTGTTTATTAGTAGTTTTGGTTTTCTGCTGGATCGCTTTCCCTAAACCAGTTTGGCATGCTGTTGGCTGAGCAGAAACTTCAACAAGTAAGCATTTCTGTTATTAGCTACAGTCTTTCTATAAAGCTTGATGCCTTGCTGGGGTGGTGCACGGAGGTCAGCCAGCTTTCCTGTGTCCACAGGTCACTAAAAAGTCAAGCTTTTTTACTTTGCGCTGCGAGTAGCTAATGCTATCTGTTCGTTCCAAGGAAGGATGAACCCCATGTAACCATGGCCTTCTCCTGGTATGAAATACAATATTGAGCTTGGTTATTCAGCTTGGATGCCAGGAGAGCCAAGCTGCTTGGATATTCCAGCCCTACTATCAAGCTTATTTGGTAGAAAAAAAGATTATTTAAACTCATTTCTCTGTCTACGTTGTTGGTATCTGCATTTACAATGGAAAACCTATTGGTGGGAGGTAGACCTGAAAGGGGAAGGCACTTACACATCGCAGAGGAGTATCTACTGATACTGGTATGAAATTTTAATGCTTTCAGGCTTTCTTGAACTGATAAAGCTAAGTTTAAATTTTGAATCTGTATTAGGGGTTAGAATAGCATCTTCTGGGTAGACAGTTCACTGTGCTGCCACAGTGCACTTTTTTGTCTCCTGTGAGAGACACTGCTGCCAGTCAATGTGTAAACTTTAGGTGGTCCACAGGTCTGATCTTGTTAAATTAATCTCATGAAGAGGTTCGTAATAAATTGAAGTTTGCAAATCGCCTGTCATAAATGAAAACACAAGTGTAACGATGATACACAAAGCATGGTTGGTAATTCTAAATTCTTTGTATTGGAAGAGATTTCCCCCTGTGTAGCAAATTCTATTGAATAATGTTGAATTTATGTAAATAAGTACTGCCTTTCTCCCCCAGGATAATGGAACTTTAAAACTTCAGAATTGCAACAGGGCAGGGCTTTAACACCCTGTGGAGACAGAGACCCAGGATCATTCCTGAATTCGTTTTTTCTATGCCTATACATGAAAAGAACCCCAATTTGCTGGCTTGCCCCAGGAAAACTATTCAATAGGCTTTTCTCTAACACTGGTGAGCAATGCTTTTTTTCTTGGTCTGTGGATCAAATACATCACACTGCTCCCTGCACTGATCCTGTAGTTAAATTACCCTATATAAACAACTCTTTGTTATTCCTGCCTGTGAAAAATGTTGTGTTCTTTTGGTAAAGAAGAAAATAGACCTGGAAATAGGAGGTCACAAGCAGGTCAAAGTGTTTAGCTGAAAGGCTGGCAGAGTTTCAAGCAGTGAAGTTTTGAGATCCAAGATTGAGATTTAGTTGAGATGGAGGTTAAGTTTTGGGGTTTTTTTAAGTGTCTGGTCACAAGATTAAGGGGGAAAAATCTACTAAGGTCAACGTAGACTATTTGAAGAGATGTTTAAATGTTTTGGCTCTGTTATCTGTTAATCCTTCCCTAAATGTGTTGAACATGAGAAATAATACGTAGTGTTAAACCACCAAGTGCAGAGAAAATGTCTTAAAATTACAGTGTGTAGCAAATTAGAGACTACTTGCTTTTTCCTTTTTCCAGAGCTGAGGCAGACTGTTTTTCTTTTACCTTGTTTACCTTGAAAACATGCTTTAATGCCTGTGGTGTTTCTGTTAACCTCCTTGAACTCTTGTGATATCATTCATGTGATTTGTTATTGAATGACCTTTCCAGGATTTTACAAAACATGACCTTTACTTGTCAAACATTCAAAGGTTTGTAAAGAAAGGCTGTCATGGGGACAATACTTGTTTTGCTAATTATAACTAATGTTTCCAAACATCCTTGAAAATGCAGATTCATATTTCTGCAGCCATTGATTGTTCTTTTCTTTTAATAGTAATGACTATTTCAAATAATTAATGTGTGCGATTTCTGAATAGGACTTGGAAGTTTTGTATTAGTACAGCATGTAATAGTGATCCTTAAATAAATTTGTTCATGTGTTCTGAGACTGTATCACTGTAAGTGATATTATTAAAGGGAAATATACTTCACCATTTCAATAAAAAGTATCTTTGAGTAAATCGCCGATTTAGAGTGTTTTAGGAATAACTGATAATGAAGTATTATATGTGCCAACGTGCTTCAATTACAAACCTTGTCAAATGGGGGTAAATGTTATGAAGGTACTACCACAGGTTTGAATCCTCACAGCTGTTTTCAGGTGACTTGGAATTGTTTGTCATATTTTGAGAAATCTGATAATACCGTCTAGGGCATTCTGAGATCAGACTCTGTGCAGAGGGTTGGGTTTTTTTCCCCCCTCAATTACTGTGTTCAGTAAAGGTGTGGAAAAGTCATCTCTTTTTTTAAGACAAATTAAATAGCATAAGAGGAACTCCTAAATTATTTCCACTGTGATTGCAGCTATAAGGAAAGTAGTTGAGCAGTAGATGCAAACTGCTTTACAACACATGAAAAAAAATTGTGTTAATACAGTTAATACAGATTAATACAATACTGATTGATACAATACAAAATGCAAATTTTTAATAAATGTACTATTTCTCATTTTTTTAAATGAAGAAAGTGGCTAGACATGAGGTGACTGTGAAAAGCCTCTATAAAAAAGAAATGATAAATGTGAAGGAAACGTGCAAATATTTCACTTTTGTAAGTTTATTTCAGAATGTGTGGGGGGTTATGATTCTGTTGGTTGTATTTTTGCAAAGATGTCTTTTGTCAAATGTCAGTCCACTAATGTATTGACCTGATATCAGAGTTTCTTTGGACAACCTATCAGTGTCCAAAAATGAGGCTTTTATACGTTTATATAAATAAAAAAGACTGCAGTACCAGGTGAAAGACAGGGAGGAAAAAAAATGTAGGACCTTTTTGCAGAATGTTCATCCTTTAATTGAAACATGGATTTGTTTGTATTTTTGGACGTGCGTGCAGTATTTTGTTATAACACTGAAGGAAGGTATTTGTAGATGGTAGATGATGAGATTTCTTTTGAGGTTCAGTTATCTGGCAATTCAGAGTCTAATTTTATCTTTTCTTAGAACTTCATTAGAGGTAGAATAGAAACCGTTCCTTTTCTATGAAAAATGTTTGCTTTTCTCTTCCCAGCTCTTTCCATCTTTCCCTCCCAGAGGAATGGCTTTGATTTTTTTTTTTTTCTTTTCCCTGTTGACATTAGGCACAGTATTGCTCTGAATTACCAGTACACAAAGTGAGGTGTGGTGTCAATGACATGCAATTAAGTCTGTTGTACAGCTCTGACATTTAGTGCTTATGTTATGCTGGGTAGTTTGGTCTGTGAAGGGCAGGAAATGGTCAGCAAATAACACAGCAAACAGGAAAACGGAAACATAAAGACCACTCGTAGAGGAGCTTATAGCGAAGCCTTTTTTCGAACTTGCTAACTTGCCTTTAACAGAGGGATGTTGTAACATACGCACCTGTGCTGTTCAGTTTTATTGAAACCGCCATAAATAAGTCTTTCTATTGGCATATCCTCCACCCTCCAATCCAAGGAAGTTCTACTTTCTTGAACTGAGGGGATGATATGACTTGTACAGAAATCCATTTCTCTCTTGTCTATTTATGTAAAGAATTACAATAAAAATAAGATGATGATGGTTCCTGCATTAAAACATACACTTTACTTTCAAGATGTCTGAACTTCTGTCTTACTGGTTGATGGATGTTTTGTCTTGCCCAGTGCTTTAGGGACCTGAAGATGTATGTTGCTCTGCCTCTGTGACAGAACAATACGATAGAGTGCTGCCTCCAGGACAATGTGGAAATCTAGAATGATGCCTTTGGATTTTGAAGTTTTAGGGTTTTTTTTCCCCCCTGTTGCACAATTGCAAGAGGCTGTTTCTCCTCCTGTTTCATCCTTCCTTGTGAGAAGTCAAGTAAAAGAGGAGGGAGAAAAGATCAAAACTAACAAACTCACACGAAGGATGGGAGTGCAGAAGGTGTAGTTTCTATCTGAGTAGCTGGAGAGCTGAGGAGAAAGTAACCAAAGACAATACTCGTGTTTGCAAGAAGTCAGACAATCAATTAGCAAATATATCCAAGGAAAATTTGGAATCCTGTGAGTGACAAGATTTACCTATTCAGGCTTTAATGGTTATGTTTTCTGATGCCTGGAATTCAGAAGTCCATGTTTGAAATCCATATAATTTGCAATCAGGTCATTCTTGATGTATGGTCTCAATTTAAAACACAAAGATTTCAAGAATATTTGATGTACAAGCTTATTTCTGAGGTGCTACAGCCAGTTCTTCATGTGGAGTTCTTCTCTCTCACTTCTTTATTATTCTAGCCCATGAAACTTTAATATTCTGAAACACTCACACGCTATAGCCCCCACCCCTGTCAGCAGCATCTTCTCCACTTGCTGCTCTTAAATGGCTGCTTAATACATGTCAGTTTTGGGATATCTTATGTTAAACCTAGTTTCTACTTCCATTAAGTGAATGTTAGATGATATTTATATGGGATCTGATGCAGCGCAATGTGGTATATGTTCTACCTCATCTGAGAGGAAGAACACTTTTTGTGACTTGGCTGGCTACATACTGGTTTATCTGCCTCTGTTTTTTCCTGGCTCCTGTTTAAGGCAACCTATCCAAAACAGACCTGTGGCTTTTCTGCCTTGCGCTCTATTTTTCAAGAAACAGAGCTCTTTCCAATAGTGTAGAACTGGCAGTGGCTCTGTACCGTCTTCCATGGTACAGTGATGGAGGCTCAGAGAAGCTATATTTTTACTGTATAAAGGGCAAAAAATCTTGCTGTAAGGATCACAGCTGGCTGTGGAATGGAAGGAGAAAGAACTGTGTTCCTCCTCCTTTACCATCTCCTCCCACGCTGCCAGTCCCTGAACACAACCTTGTCAGTGGTCTTAGCTGTGCTGGGGAGTGCACTGCACCAGGTCAACAGCAGAAGGCTCTCTGAAGGCCTCTCTCTGGCCTGAGGACCACTGTGGTGATGGAATGACGGTGTTGATAGAAGTGGCCACTACTTTTTAAGATTAGGTATGGACAACCTCTGTTCTGGCTAGCTGCCTTTTCTTTTTGTAATTGAAATTCTGTTAGACTTAGAAGGTAATTGATAATGACAAAAGCAGCTATATTTCAGTTCCTAGAGTTCATTATAGTTTAGCCTGTATAACATCCAAGGTTTCAGTCTTCCACAGAACCAACCCCATCTGGAAAATATATTTACTGGAGAATCCTCTGTTTATCTAAAGGCTCAAAATCAAAGGAAAAGTCTCTGTCAAATACTTATCTTCTGTTTGTTTCTATGCTGCCATTGACCATTCAGCATAAATGGATGTATGAGATAAATTCAGACTAGTACTACTCTTAAAATTCTAGAAGTGTTTAAATTTATAGTTTCAAAAGTGTTTCCAACTTCTTTTTTAAACTCTTTAGAAGGCTTGGGATAGAAGTGTTTGTCACTCTTTTTACGAGTCTGTTTTTGAGAGCCAGGCAATTTGGTGTAAAAAACATAAGAAATATTGAGAATGAAGAAAGTTATTCATTCCATAAAACATGTACCTCTTAATACTTATCCACTACAGCCTTTGATCTTTCATAAATCAGCCCAGGATGTCAGTGTGTGAACACTGTTGTCCGATAGGTTATTTCAAACATGCTGAAGGTGTTTATGATGGGTAGTTAGATTTCAACTATATAGTAGTCTAGCTTTGTACAAAAGAACTGTATCCCGTAGGGCTTAACGGCAAGTTTATGTAATCAAAGTTTGTACAATTCCTGATGTGCTCAACTTGAATTGAAATCTTTAGAATTCTTAAAAACTCTTCAAAAAGATATTTTAAACCCAAATATTATTTTCTTATTCTTAATTAAAATTTGTGTAACCATTAAAGAGGTACTAAATGTGTGTTTTGCTGTGCGTTGCTACTGATTTTAGATGTGATTGTAAGATCGCTTGAACACAGTACTATACTAACTGCTTTGATCTGTGTAGACTCTGAGGCCAGATGTTTGTATCAGAAACACATTTGGACTTAGGTTTGATCATTTCAGATCCCAAATATGAAGGTGAGTGGAATTAAATCGAAATGGCTAGCGATGAAAAGAACGATACTTTAGGTGAACAGGAACAAAACTTGAACTGTCAAAAGCTCAAAATTTAAATGAAGACAGTCTCTGCTTTCTTTCCTCAGTCCCTGAGCCCCTTTTGTTCCTTTCCACATTTTAAATGATGCCATAAATACCATGTACTGGTTATTATACTGGTTATAAATACCACTTACTGCTTCTGTGTAATAGAAATGAGTTTGTCCATTCCATCCCATCTCTTCTTTAAAATCTTGATCTCTGTGCTGCCCTGCAGTTTCTTCTTTGGGGAGTATCTCCATTATAGATTGCGTGTGTTGGGCACTGGACTTGCCCCAAATACCAGAGCCAAAATCATAGTCTTTGTGTAGACTGTGTAGACTTCTTGTCATGATAATAATATTTTTGGGTGTATCTATAATCAAGTATGTTATGCTAAGTTGAGAATGAAGGGGAGAAAGAGTATTACATGCTCTAAGTAACTATAAACAGTTAGGAAAAGTGTATTTTGTATTTATAGTTCAGCTGTGGGGAAATAACCACTGAATGAAAAATGTGAAGAACTTTGTGCACTTATTGGCTAATGGATGTCAGGCAGCGTGGTGATTTGCCTGCTTTATGGTTATTGAAAAATAATATACAGTGATTATGCAGATTTAACACCCAAACAGTCTGTGGGGAATAGCATAAATGTGTGTGTGGGGAGAAAGCTATAATTCAGTTTCAGCATAATTCTGATTCAAAGTGGAGCTGAAGCAAGCTGTACTGTAACAGTGGGCGAAGGGACCGCTTGCAGCCTTGGCATTGTGCTCTCTTCCACCTAATTTCACAAAATAGGCTCATAGATAAGCTCATAGGACTTGGAGCATACATGATGGGTTATACAGTTGTTGCACTGAGCTTAGTTGGTCTGAAAACGCATATGCTGGTGTATCTCTTGGCAGAAAATTTTGAAAATGTTCATAACTACATGTGTTTCTGCGTAAAGGTGCTCTTCAGCTACTGGTTTATTTATGGGAATTTATGGGAACTGAGCATATTTCTAAACCGGACAGATATTGTAGGGAAAAATAAATGTAATCAAAAACTAAAGTGCAGGTACCTAAGTGAGTGGCTTCCATTTCAGAGAGACTGCCCTCTCTCCCTTCCACTCTTGACTGTAGGTACTGTGAAGAAATAGAGATGTACTATTGGTAATGTGGTGGTATTGAGGAATTTCTGACTAGGATTGGAGTCCTCTTTCTGGTGCGGGCACACAGTAAAAATACAGTTCCTGCTCCCAAAGAGTGTTCAGTGTAAACACAGGATTAGAGACATTTTTCACCCTTAACTATAAAACTATCGTTGTCCTGGAGATCATTACTGTGCAGCTCAGTGTAGAGCTTATTTTTGGAGGGAGTAAAGATAGCAAACCGCGGGGTGTTTTTAGAAACAGAAGACTAATAGATTATATGCATGGACAATTGCAGCTGGTGGGTTACAATCCTGGCACCGATTGACATCTAATAGTCTGGCATGCATTTTCTCTCTTAATACTTCCAGGCAAAATCTAGAATATCAGCAGAGGACAGCCAAATAAAAATGATTGTTGGCTAAAAAAGTTGGAGTCCATTTCTTACTCCATAAAACTGACTTACGAAAAGGCTATGACAGAAGGTTATTTCATTCACAGATAAATCTGCTCCCTAGGTCAGTGCCTGTGACTGGTGGGAGCTGTGTGCTGGGTGGGGTAAGGGACAGGGTCAGCTGTGGGGAACTGCCCTGAGAAGACGGGCATGTGGAGACTCCGGTTAGGCTCTTCAAATGGCCAGCATATGGATGAAGGTGACTGACGGGTTTATTGCGTGTATGAAAGCTCTTGAATTCAAAGCTGTGCCGTAGAGCTGGTTAGTGACTACAAAAGACACATCAGTCCTCACTCTGAGCCTCCGAAACTTTACATTGGTGCACGTTCGCCAGCAGTTTACTGCTAATCAGGTAGAACAGTAGAGCTGAACCCTGTGTTTTGGCGGGAAAAAAACACAGAAGAACCTGTGGCAAGACTATGTTGGATGGATTATTTTAATGCTGAGATATGTCAGGTCCTTCCTTCTTTATCCCCTCCCCTACTTAAAAGTGAAGTCTAAAATAATTTCCTTTTCATAACAGTCTTCTGTGAAGGAGAAGGCAGGGAGGAACAAGAATGCCCTGTCTGCAGTAAGCTGATGTATGTTATGGTTTCCATCAAGGATTTCAGAGTGCACAGTTTCGCTTCTGCTTGGGTGTTAAATTGAGAAAAAACTGCATATGTAGTAATTTGGGCATTCTTTTCGTAGGCGATTTTTCAGTAGCAAGAAAGAAGGTGCTTGTTAATTCAGAAAATGTTGTTTACTAATTACTAATCTGTCATTCTTGGTGCTTTGCTCATTGGTCATGACACAGTATCCTGTCACTTCAGGGTCAGGCTTTGTAAAACAGCCTGACCCAGGCTGGAATGGCTCTCCCCTCTGCACTGGGACCATGGCATTCATTTACTTACACGGAAAGCCATATTTGAGCAACGCTAGTCAAAGGTTAAAAACCCATGTAGAAAGCCAGTCTTTTAACTGCCCAGCTCCTTAAATGCATTGTGCTCCGTGCCCCCAAGGACTAAAATCTTGTGTTTGCAGTTGGACTTCTGCCAAGAACTATTCATTGACACTATAGGTTTATCGTTACAATAAAAAGGACATGTGTGTACCGATAACATGTTATGTATCTGAGTTAAAGGTGGATGTTGAGGGCAAGGTTTTCAGTGGTTTGCTATCGGGAAGTATCTAGGTGGACGTAAGGCTTTGTCAAGCATGCAGTGGCAACTGCTGGCCTTTTCAAAGTGTGGCACTTTTTGGTTCAGACTTAAATAGTTGTTTGAGTGATGTACTAATGAAATCTAAATGAATTCAATTACTGCTACATGCTTTTGCATATCTTTCGGGGAAAAAAAAGGGACATAGTGATTGGAGCCAAAACTCACCACCTGTCTTCATGCTAATCTTGACATTCATACCAACTGATGCATGGGGTTGCATGACTTGGTTTGCTGGTTGGTTTTTAAAAGGGGAGGAGATGGGGCCTATATGTGTGAGGGGGACGAACAAGCAGTCCTGTCTGTCTTGATTAGTTCTGAATAGTTGATAATTTTCATAGAGGATGAATAACAAAGAATTTCGGTTTGCCTTTCAAATAGTGGTTATAAGAAGTAAGAAGCTCCAGGTATGTCCTGCATTTTTTTTATTTTTGATTTGGTATCTTAAGTGCCTTGGCATTGTGGGCACAAGACAGGTGACGTTCAATGTGTGAAACACAAACAATTGCAATATGTTCTTTTAAATTAAAGCCTTTAAAAAAAAAAAAAGAAAAAAAGAGATACACATAAGAAATTTCAGTAGTTATGGTTTTTGAGTTAAGGCCCAAGTGTCAGTTTATTAATCCTCTGAAATCTTTGATTTCAGTAACGGTAAGCACTGCTTTTTGCATCTGTAAGCTGTCATTTGTTTTCAGCTTCCTTTTTTCCAAGATTATCCAAAGTGTTTTTGATGCTCCACTCCTATACAGCTAATGCTTAAATCACTGAAATGATTATTCTTATTTTTGATAGGTTTTCGTTTTTGTCTTGGACATAGAAAGTTAACACTGCGTAATGGTTTGTAGATATGCAGGTTGTCACCAATGTATTTTTTAAAAGTTTTAGAACTTAAGAGTGTCTTTTATATTAGAGAAAATAGTCATTAAATGGAAACTCTTTATTTGGATACAAGCCCTGAGTGTGCAGGAGACATGTTAGTAAGTCACTGACATATGGATGTGATCGCTGTTTCTTTGACCAGATTTGGTTTCTGCAGAGTGCGTGAGAAGGGAAGATAAATTTTGTCCTAGTAATACTGTAGTGACTCATAAATAAATGGTTACCCTTTGGTGCTTACAGTTTTCATTAAAGCGGCCTGAGCTTTGTTATTGACACCATAGGTTGCCTATTCAGGGAAATGCAGTAAAATTTATCAGTGTGCTTTCTACACCTAATAAATCATCCAAACAGGGAACCATATGGCAGATAAGACCTTGAAAATGTGGCTTCAGCATGTGAAGAGTCAAGTTGCTGAAATCTTGAATGATTACAGCTCGTGCATTTTCCCCTGGAATATCTTATAGTTATTTTACATGCCATTTTCTTGTTCACCCTATTGCCTCTTTGTCTCTCTCTCTCTCTCTCTCTCTCTCTCTCTCTCCCCCCCGCTTCTTTTTCAGCAGTACTGTGATTTCAGAAAAAAGTCAAAAGCAGATAAGACATTTTTATAATGCCTTGCTGGTAGGAGGAAGAGGGGCAGGGAGGAGCAGAGACTGATGGGAAAGGATGATATATGTGGCGGCTGTGTCCCAACTCTCCTCTAGCCCATTGTCATTAATCATGGCTATTAGTTTTTTCAGAGCTGCCTTGTCTGCACAGTGCCTCAGAAAAGCCATTGTTTTTTCATACCACAGCCCAGGGAAAGTGGTGGGGGGTGTGGGGGTGTATGGATGGGACCTTTTAGAGTACTCCTTTCTCCTGTCTGCCTGAATCCTTCCCCCCCTTCCTGTTTTTCTTTTTCTTTTTTCCCTTTTTTTTTTCTCCCCCTTCCTCGAAGGGAAAAAGATCTCAGTTGGCTGTTTGTACCTGCGTGTAAGCACTTATCTGGTGACATAAACACAGGTCAGACAATTGTAATACATATTCACTGACTAGTAGCTTTGGTATGCGCTCTGCCTTTCTTAAGGTGTTTTTTTTGAATAATGCTGTGGATGACTGGACTTGGACACCTTATAATCGGGGGGCATCAGCAAGACGTGAAGACCTATCTACGATATATTTTAAAAGAGGCATTTTAAAATCTTGGTATTCTTTCTCTCCCAGTTAAAAAGACAGTTTTTGTCTAAAGTTGTTATGGTTCTGCAGCTGCCAAGTCCTTGGCTGCTTCTTGGGTAGGCATAGGTTGAAATGAAAATCTTCTCTTAAAAGCGCCCTCCTAATGCAAACAAAAGCAAGTGGAGAAAAAAAAAAACCCAAAACTTTCATACCGGCTAGAGAGATTAAAATGTAGTCAGTCAAGCAGCTGTCAAAAGTTTGCTTTCAAAACATTTTAATTGAGTTTGTTGTTCTAAAAAAGCTTGACAAATATATGCTGTGTAAAATATACAAACAGCACTACTGATAATAGGATTTAAACATTCACGGCTTGGCAGCCCAGCTTCAGCAAGTGTTTATGCTTTGAAAACTCAGGCATGTTACTTGTAATAGCAAAGGAAAACTTACTCTTCAAAAGTACAAATTTTGGTTACGTTTTATTACAGAGAAAAGTAGCATATTTGGAAACTTAAGAAATTCTGGCTTTTAGAACATCACAATATGAACATAGGTGTATGATCTAATTATACTTCTGCAGATTAAAAGGAACAAAATGTCAAAGCTTTCAATCCTAAAGCAACTGGTCCTCCTATTTATATTTTCCACTATATAATGAAGTGGCAATAGCTTGAAAGTTAAGCATATCATAGTCAGTGATGGCTGGTGAAGAAGGTACTAATGGCTTAGAATTTTAATGTAATAAGTATCTGTCTCTCTGAGTCAAATGGCGTGTTGATCCTCATGATTATAAAAGTCCATGTGCTTCGATGCCTGTGGAGTTAAGAGACAACTTCAGGAAATGGATTGAAAAAACAGATTGTTTTTTCCATTACTGTTTGAGAGCTTCATTGTTTGAAACTTTAAACCAAATGCTTCTAACCAGCAGGTGAAGATGAAGCTCCTGCTATAGGATAGCAAACCAGTAGTGCTCTATGAAAGAAAGCGGTTCTTGCTATCGTAATCCATCTTTCGTGCAAAATCTTTTTTCTTTTTGCAGAATTGTCTTTATCATCAAAAGATCTTTAGAGCAAGTATGCTTCTGACAGACCTGCTCCATAGCATACTGGGCTACAGCTTCTTGTGAAACTTCTGCTATACATAAGTGATTTTTTTTTTTTTTGTTTGGTGGGGGAGAGGGAGATTTTCCTCCTATTTTGCTAATATCTCTGTGGAAATATATTTCTGTATGAAGTCCTAATAACTTAGCTTGCTCAATTTATATATGAACACTGAAGAGGAAGGTGGGATCTTGAGCAGGTTTTTCATGTAGGTTGAGTCTCGCAAAGCTGTTAATATGGTACACTAGGAATACAGCCTCTAGGGAGATTGGTGTTAAAACCTTGGTTTCTGTGGTTGCCTTAGTTATGCTAACACGGGATGATTAAAATTCCTCTGCAGGAAAAAAAAACCTTCTCACTATGCTTTAAGACATCCTATCACTAATGGTTTGGGCTAGTGGTAACCAAGCCCTTGAATTAATATGAAATTTATGCTAATTACTTTTCCGGAGAAACTAGAGTTTTGACTGTTTTACTGTAGATGTTATTAGTGGAAATTTTGCTCAGTTGAAGTTTCCACTGAAAGCACTAGGCCATGGGCATGATTGCTTTGTCTGGCTTGACTGAAGCCAACAAATGGGCATATAAAGACATTCTCCGTGGTGAGATGGGCTCTCTGGTTTCTGGTCTATTTTCTGGGTTTTTTATTTGTCTAGTAAACAAATACATGTTTTGGTTGAGATTGTAGTCATTATCAATATCGGATTTTGGCAAAAGGATTTGGAACTGTATTTAGGCCTTAATACTAAGGTGTACGTTTCAGCTGTCGGTACCTGGAAGAGGGTTTGGTGAGTGAATTGACCTGCTATATCAATATTTGCACTCGTGACATAAGAATTCGTGTTTCCTTCCTGAGAACATGGTGTAGAATGAGCAAGCAGTTGCTAACTCTTCAGCATGCTGAGTGTTTTTCTTTGGTGCATTCAGGTTTTCCTTCAGTTTTATAGGATGCTGACTTAATATAGTGTGGCAAGGTGAGGCGTAAGCTCTTCCGTAGATAACTATTGCTGGTTCTCTGGGATGGTAAGTGTTATAATATTCTTGGGAAAACCCTTTACTTACACACCTCTTAAATGTAAATCCACTGATTGTATTGCGAGTGTCTCTGGAGTTGCTCTATCCCCTGAATTGCATAGTTTTTGTCCCCAAACTTCACTCGAGTGCTGTTGTGCACTTTCAAATCTTCATCCCTGTCTTATTCTGTTACTTTTTCCCTCCAAACCTGGCTTATTTTCCCCCTCTGTTTTTCACTCTTGTCTCTTGCTTCTTGTACCATAAGGAGATTACCCCAATAACACTACACAATAGTATGTACTCCATGCTCTTAGTCTTTCCTGCAGTTAATCTCATTTTCAACATCAGGAAGGAAAAATCTCCGAAACAACATGACTATTACCAGATTTGCTTCTATCCTTGTGACAATCAGTGAACATCAGTCAGCTGGCATGGAAGATAGATTCTTTTAAATATCAGGGCTGGTTTATCAGGGATTTACAGAGAGAAAACTGTGTTTATACTTCCTTAATTCCTTATTCTGATCTTGGCCTTCCACCTTCTTAACACCTGGGCACAGGTATGCTGTCTTATTTCAGGAAGAACAATTTAGAATATATTTTGGATTATCTTGAGATAGCAATAAAGATGGGTGTGGGAAAAAGAACCAAATCTCTTCTCCCTTTAGAGACAAATTCTTTTATACCTGTGTGATGAAAGAAATGAATATGTGGTACAAGATACAGTGATCAAAATAACGGAAGAAAAAAATAGCTGGATCTGTAACTTCTTTTAATGAATGTGCTTTAATATATCACCAATTTGATTACATTCCAATCACTGATGAAGGAAGTCTGTTCTGTGAGGGGGAAAAACCCAATGACAGTGGTTTATGTGTAGTACTTTTTTTTTTTTTAAAAAAAAGCCATCCATCTATCTTGTGGATTATTATTCGATTGGCTTAACTGATACATTTCTTTTTTTTCTTCCCAGAAATATCTCGTCATTAACAGTAGTGAAATTTATCATTATTATTATTACATTAAATCGAGAAAAAACTCAAGCCAAAAAAGATTTACCTTGGCATATCTGTGAAACTGGAAGCCTGAAACAGCATTAAAATAAATAAATAATGTGATTCTGGTAGAATGTATACACAGCACTGTGTGCAGCCTTTTCTACAATTTTTATTTTCTGCAAAGTCATATGTTTTTAGCCGTGATTGTGGTCTGTGCCAAATGGTTCACCTTGTCTTGTGTAATGAGTATAAACAACTGGTCACTGCACTGACCAGTGAAACTAATAAAGATATATGGCACTGTGCTTGCTTAGGGAGTCACATACACAGTCTTAAACTATATGTGACATTTATACCAAAGTAACACGGTTCCAAACTCTCTCACTCTCTGCTTACTAATTCTGAAGAAGAACAAACTATTTGACTGATGGTTTGCTAAATTTAATATGCTTAGCAAGTGAAATTATTGCCTACTCTAATGCTGTGTAATTATTAAGATACACTGCTTTTAAAAATACCAAGTGAATAATATTGATTTAGTGAACTGCTATTTAGAAAAATGCCAGCAAAGGAGGAATATTTTATTTTAGCTGCCTTAGAGCTGTAATGGGTCTGTACTGAGATATGCATGTGGAAATAAATTATGCACAAGGTAAATTTCGTTATACAGTACCCATAATATTAATTAAGCTGTAATTTTACCAACAAAGCTTTAATTTAACAAATAAACAGGAATCATCTGTACTGTTCTTTGAAATATACAACTTTGGGGCTGTAATAAAACATTCAGGAGCACCTGCAATTAATTTTAAAGCAAATAGTGTGACTAGCAACTTTAAAGGGTAATTGTAATTTATAATTTATTTATTTGACTTATGCGGGATATAATTACAGTTATAATGCATTATTATTTTCATACAAATGTTAGATCTATCTAGTTTACATTTAAAGTGGGCAGATTGGTGTAATAATAGCATGTATATTTTCTACTCTTAACAACAACATGCAAAGTAATAGATACAGATGGACCATTGTCAGCCAGAGCAGTTCCAAAGACACTTTAGCTTACATTAAAACAGATGCGTGTGTTTTCCCTTTATCAAGACATTAATGCTGTGTTCAGAAGTTCTGCGAATGCCACATTTATACAGTAAGTCTCCTAAACTCTTGGTATGACTGGGTGATATTTGTATTGGAGTATCACGTTAGGATTGTGCTGGAAATGTTAAAAGCAGGCGATTGTGGCTGTCCTGGTTGCCATTTTTTAAAGAAAATTTTCAAGACCATTACACTTTTCAAATTCTATTTATGATTTTTATTTGTATTTTTGTGTAGAGAAATAGTACTGAGAGAAATACCAGTGCAGAAAAAAAGGAAGCAATTATATGGGCCTGTTTTGTTTGTGGCTAACAGAATGCTGAAGTGGCAGATTTGCAAATTTGTAAGCGAGAAAAGCTTAGTGTTCATCTTTATCAGCCAAAGTGGTTTCTTGTTAGCTGAGCAGCAAGCTAGAAAGCGACCGATTTTGACAACATAATTTACATCTTTGTATAAAACTATTGCTGGCAGCCGAACTAATTTGCACTGGATTAGGTTGTTTGTCTCTGCTGCTGACTAACCATGCAATCTATCAGGGACCGTTTTCAAATATCACTTTTCAACTGTGCCCTTGAGAGGAGGAATTGATCGGGAATATACAGAGCAAAATTACTCCAATAACTTTATAGAAAAAACAATTACTGAATCATACAGATGTGAATAATTCTGAAAAGCTGAAATAAACGTAGCGAATTTAGCTCTGTGTCTGTCTTTAATGTACACGCCCAATGTGTTAACATAAACCACACTTCTGTTGGGTATTTTCCTGTTACTTTGAACCTGAAGTGCATATCTAGATACTTAAGTATACTAGCCTTCTGAAATACAGTCTGATTTGTGTTTGTGAGGTTATCTTTTCTCTTTTCTTTCGATCACACTGTGCATTTCCTTCCCATAGAACACACAGGAACGTTCTCTGTTGTGCAAGGGCAGAATAACTTTGCCAACTTTTCCAGCAAAACAGTTAGTTTGGGTTTGATGATACATCAACAAAAAGAAGTGCTACCAATGTAAATCCATACATACTTTATCATATATTCTACATATAAACATACCACAAATTTTACAATGGGGAAAAAAATTATGGGGTGTTTTTTTTTTTTTTTGTTCTGAATGTGGCAGTGTTTTCTTCCTCTCCTCTGAGATTATGGATGATAGACTAATATAAGGGAGGAAAAACTGGTTTTGCAACTGATAACCAGTCCTTAGTCGTTTATAAGATGCTCTAGATTAGCTAGCAAACAAAAAACCATTAAGCACCTATTATTTTAAAGCAGTGCGTACATTTTTCATCACATTTCTCTGATGAATTTTCACTTGTGCATCCTGCTGGAGGTAATTAATTGCTTTCAGTTCAGAGGAGTAATAATGCAATAAATTATGCTGGTATTTCTTGTCAGGGAAGAATCATATTGCTGCTTCCTTACTAAAGCAGGACTAATAATAATCTAGCTGGAGTCACAGACTCCAGAAAGTGCCTGTACCATTAAAATTTATGTAAGGAATCAGAAGACTAACTACTCCCTAGAATTACATTAAAAATCTGTTTCTTCTGTGTAAAAATGGCCTCTTGTGATGACAGCACAAGAAATGGGAGGCTGATGCTGTGTCTTAATGTATATTCCTTTTTTTTTTTTTTTTTTTTCCTTGACCTTGGGCATGTTACTTAACCTGCCTAGGCTTCAGTTCCCTATCTGTGAAACAAGGATGAGGGTACTGGCATTCACATTGACCTTGAGGTTTTACTACATTAACATTTAAGTTGCTTGATAATGTAAGGAAGAGGAATCCAGGTAAATTTACTGTTTCATGATCATCAGTGAGTACATCCGCTAACATTATTTCTCTGGATTGCAGTACTATAAAGAGAATTATTTTAGGTAACTTTGTCATAGCAGAATAGTTACTCAAAATGAAAGATAAGTTAAATAATACTGTTGGTTTGGGTTGTGTTTTATTTGAGGAAGAATGGAGAAATGCATTAATGCCTAGAGAAGAGATGTTCCAAATGATAGCTTGTGCAGAGCTGCTGTGCAGAGTGACCAATGCTTAATGATAATCACGCCTTGTTATCATTAAGGTAGCTTTCAGCCATACCGTGATTTCCAGATTTGCATCCCCAGCGGGCAGGTAATATGTAGCATTGAGTGATGTTGAGGCATCTCTCGGAAAACAGCCTGGACATGACTGCTGAGACAGGCCATCATGCTTCTTAGGAGTAATCCCCATTTGGAAGTCGCAGATAACAGCAAGGTTGGTGAGCCAAGCAGTTACAAGTAAAGAAATATTAAATTTGCATCCCTGTAAATGCAACCTGTAGTAAATTTTTTTTACAACTTCTTTTTCAAGTGTTTTACCTTACTGGAAATCCCTGTGGCTTAGCCAAAACTCTGTCATCTTGACTTTGCAGCCACAGTTGCAAACACATATGTGGGTAACTAAGTGCTCTCCTCCTTTTTTTTTTTTTTTTTTTTTTTAAAAAGAAGACTGGAAATAATCAAAGATTGCATCACTGCATGCTTCTCTATCAGGGTTGGAGTCTGTGTAATGGATATATCACTGGAGGGACTGTAACAGTGGCCTGCATGACTTGTCATCCTTCATGTTGGGTAGGTGCAGCACAAAGATCAAAAGGGGCCGTGTACTACCAGTCAATTCACAGGTATTTGTTAACAGCAGACAAAAACTTGGGAACCCTTCTGTCAGAATCTGGGATGGAGTTTAACGTAGTAGACACGGTGAAGCAGAAAGCTTTTCTTTCTACCTTCACACTTCACCTCTCTGCCCTCCTGCATCTAACCATTGCTCACCATTCCCACTTCCTGGGCTCTTGCTGAAGTCATGCTGGTTCCCACCTCCATGTCAGGTTAGTTTCTGTTGCCTCCTGGCATTCTCATCACTGGTTTACAAATGAATAGTTTCTTGGCTTTACTCGATTAATGCTGTTCTCATTACTGGTTCCTTACTCAAGCTTCCTGAAGGGTTGCTGCTTTGTCTGAGCAGGGGTAGCAGAGCTTTGTCGTCAGAGAATACTGAGTTTGGAAAGTTAATTGTGAACGTCTTTCAGATTTCAAGAGAGTATGGGTGAGTCTTCTATGATTTCTTATGGAGACTTTGATCTGATGAGACTTTAACAAGGATAGGAAGCATGCTAAGCAATTGATATTTAGTGAAGTTTTAAAAAATACCCATAAATACTGATGAAATTCAATGTCCTTATTTAAAATTACTTGGACAGCTTTTAGGAGTTCAAAAGTAATGCCTTAAACTCTTTGACAGATTGACTGGCTGATGGACGATCTCTCTTTCCGAGCTGTCCTCCTTTCAGGAATTCTGTTCTCTGTTTTACAGATTGATCATCACAGCGTCTGGTAATAGGGCATCTGAATATTTGAAAGAGTGTTGCTTCAGTTCGAGCTAATACAACTAAGGTGGATATGTTTTTATGTCATTCTGAGTAGCTTGCGAGTATCACAATTTTTAAGTTGGAAGATACAATATGGATGAAAACTTTGTGTTACTTTCTTAGGGGGTTAAGGTAGCTGATATTTTATGACTACTGTGAGAGAAAAATGATCTGAAAAAATCTTTTCCATAATGTTTTTCCCAGGTTATTTTTGGTTAGTAGCTTGCTGAATTTTTGACTTTGTGCATCTGGCTTATTTCCCTGCCTTTCAGTTCTGCCTGAAGGGTTTGGATTGGAGGAAAGGGAGGGAGGAGGGAGGAGAAGGCGGCTTGTGGGCTTCGTTTGGAGGGGGAGGAATTTTTTTTTTTTTTTTTTTTTTGTTCCTGCTTGGTGAATGTAGTGCTCATGTAAGAAAATTACTTAGCTTGCAAGCAACCTAGACCAGAGGTATTGAGAAGTAATTGCCACGTTTGGCCTTGAGCTCCAGCAATACTTTCATGTTGGCCAAAGCGTACTCCGATTTGTTCCAGCTTGGGGCCTTTTTTTTGCCAAGAATTACCAGATAAGCTGAATGATTACTCAAGGTGAGGTGGTCTTATAATGAAACCTGAGTGATAGGAAGAGATCTGGCGTTTCATTTGACCTTTTGACCTAAGCAGGGTTTCAGCTTGACCTAGGTTAGAGACGCTTTTGTACTAAAACACTCTTTCACTTGTGTTGGATCTACTTGTTGTGTGCAGAAGTGATAGCTGGTTGAATGGGATTCTCAGGAGTTGAGAGGCACAGCTCTGTGGTCTTTTTGAGGTTTTCTGTTTGCCTGTCTTTCTGCGGTTTGGGGTTTTTTTTTGGGGAGGTGGTGTGTGTTTGGCTTTTTTAATGAAAGACTTTTAGTTCTTCAGTGCCAGTGATGCCGGTATTTGCTTGTGTTTGTACAGCTAATATCCTATTTGATTGTGAACTGAATGAGACATTATGAATAATAAAAAATAAAAACCCTGTAGTGTTTTTTTTCTATGTATGATTGCTGCACTGTGTGTATGCCCTCTGCCATCTTCCCATGCAAAATTCAACTCCTGTTTTTCCCACCAAACTATTGCCTACTGGTTTGGTTTTAACAATAAGAACTTGCAAGGTGAAAGCCTTCAGAACTAACAACATGAGTTTTCAGCTTGTGTGGAGAATACCATGTTTCAGCCAGTTTTCTGTGAGAAAGTTGTCTTGGAGGGAAGTGAGCCCAGAGAAAAACATTTCCCCCTTTTTCTGACATGAAGGTGAGAGAAGTAAACAGTTGCCGTGAGATTCCTACACTGGGTATTGGCAGTCTACCTCACTGCAAATGCCCAATCCTGCTGTGTTTTCCTTCTCTCTTCTGTCTCTTGTACTGTTAAAGGAAATATCACTTTGAAATGGAACACAGAGTTTTGAGGAAGGTATTCCCCAAACTTGCCAAGATTTTTTTCCCTCTACCAACCCAGAGGTTCACATAGATGCCTGAGTGAAACCCCTTCCTTCCTTCTGCTGCACTGTGTCTTGATGGACGCTATACTGGGTTAGGTTCAGCCAAGAGGCTGGAGCAGCACACCTTTACTCTTATTGCAGACCGCTCTTCAAATTTCATTGTGTTCTTTTGAGATTAGAAATCCTTTCCCCCACCCCTATTCATCCTTATTTCCTGCTGTCTAGCTATGGTTGTTCAGTGCTTCTTTATGACTTATGAGAGTAATTTGGAATTTACTTGGTGAGTGGGTCTGCAGTCATAATAGTCAATTTGCTGTGTTTCCCACTTCAGAGAAGGGCTGTAGTTGATAGTTCTTCTGTTTAGCAACATCCTCCCACCCCAGATACTGAAAAAAAAAATCTTGTAGATCTTTAGGTCTCAACCTGACACTGGCAGTGCGTAGCATCAGCCTTTCTGGTGACAAACAGTTCCCCCCTCTTGAGCTGCTACGTGGCACTAGAGAGCTGAGGGCAATAGACATAAAGTATTTGTCACAAAGGTGCTGTCATTTGACTGTCTCTGTGATAGGATTGATGGCATTTTTTAAAGCTAGGTAAGACTTTACCCAGCTCTCCCAGTTCTTTGTATGGTGCAAAGCTTTCCCCTTTTACTACCTCCAAATTGAGCAGCTGTTAATAATTTTAAGTTTTGAGGTAATTATAGCTCTACTTTCAAAGTGGGGATGAGTTGTGGATTTTGAAAAAGTTGTTCTTCCCATTCCATACCAGAAATAAAGCCAGCAAATACTTATACCAGTCTTTCTGGGGGCTCTAGCAGGTGTAAGAGTGCTTTTAGGAAATGCCTTGGTAAGAAGGTCTCATCTAAACCAAATCATTTTAAAAACCCAGATCATCAGCAAGTAAAATACTCCAATTACATACTATAAAAATGGCTGTTGTCTAGACTGCTCTGTGTGCTCAAAGGGGCACTGCTAGGTTCCTTCCTCTTCCTCCTGTCTGTAGCGCGCGCGCGCGCTTCACCTGATAACTGCTGCAGGATATCAGACGGTTCGACGGGTGTTTGACGCACTTCTGCTGCTGCAGTATTGTTGAACAGGGAAAAAGGTTGGCGAGCAGTTATTTAGGCTTGGGAGCACACTCCCGATGCGCACTGTGGATATTTATTTAGTGCCTGAAGTACATGTTTTGAGGCAGGGTGCAAAAAGTGATTCATCACGGGATGGCATATTCTGTTTCTGTAGTACAGACAGTGCAAAAAGAGAGAACGTTTTTTTCCAAGTAGATTTGAAAGTTAGTGATCTGGCCAACTGCAAAATTCTGTGATGCCAACCAGACTGGGTTCCTCTGTGAAGAGCGCTAACTCACCTGTCTTCAGTTCATACGTCTAAATTTTCTTCCAGCTAATAGCGAGGCTTCTCGCTGATCATAAAATGAGTCAGGAAAGAATGTGGACAGGAGACTTCAATTGTACCCGTACCTTTGACAGAACATGGTTGCCATGTTTTATTTTTATTATTGCTTTATTGATTGATGTCAGATGATTTAGCAAGCCTAGTATTTCAGTTACCTAGATATTGAGTTAATTAATGTAATGGTAGAAATCTTGCAAGTTGCTTTTTTACCATTTTCATAAAATTCCAACCTTTTTGCTTGTATGCATTGTTTTTTAGTTCATGACACATAGTTTTGAATAATGAGATCTGAGTTATCTTAATCTGTAGAAATAGTCTGTTGCCTTTCTGATCCAGCCTTTCAGCCTCCTAAAAATGTTACCTCATCCTCTGAGTCCTATTTTGCCAGAGTGAGCAAAAGACCCCTTTTTCCAGCAAATAAATCTATTCTGTGACTGCTCGTTTTAAGACTTAGCTGAGCATTGTCCCTGGAGTATGGAGCACACTGAATGGAGAAATCTTCCCGGGTTGCCAAAGCTTCGGTTTTGTGAACATGATAAAATTAGATACTGCTTTAAGTGAGAAGTCTGTCACTTCCCTTCCTCTCCTGCAGTCTTACTAAGTTCCATATTAAGCTTTAAGCCCAATGTAGTGTTGTGAAAGTCAGGCAGGTGTGCAGTTAGAAAAGCTGAGAGGCCTAACATCTATGGGGAAAGTCTAGGTAAAGATCCCGTAATCATTTTGAAAAATGTCGTGGTTTGATGGACGTTCACAGTGAACAGGCAAACCCCAAGCTTTCTCAGTGTCTTCTACACTGCAGACTGCATGGAACTTGTGAGATCCTGAGCTGCTGGGAACCCTGCTAAAGTCTCCTGTGGATAAAGTGAAGGACGATACTTCACACTGGCGAAACGGCATCTGTACACAATGCTCTTGTGCTTGATGTACCAGATCAAAGATGCACAAGATCAAAAGAATTCTGGGTCTTTTTCCTTTCTTCTTTATCAGCTGCCTTTGGTTTGCCTCATGATGAGGGCTTCTCAGAGATGCTCTTTCTCCATGGTGCTGGAGGGGTTGACTAGAACCTGATCTCATTTGGCCAGCATGGTTAGCCAAGGGCTTGCCGTTGCTAGCCCGCTCGGTCTCAGCACTGACCTTACTGTAGGCTCTTTAATCTGTCAGGCTGTCATCTCCAACGGCGTCAGTCAGGAGCCCTTTGCCAGGCTGGTTTTGCTCCTTGTCTGCTAGCAAGTGTACCAAAATCTTATTCTGACAAAGGAGGTTCTTTAATGTTGTTGTTTATGCAGACAAATAGTTAAAATTTCACATCTAAAAGATTAAATACTGTAATTGCATAATTAAGAAAAAATGTTACATGATTTAACATAGCATTTTTCTATTTATATAAGTGACAACTAATGGTTTCTTTTTTCTCCTAGCTTTAGGAAAGATTCTTCAACTTCGTAATTCTAAAACATTTTCTCCTACACATGTCATTGTTCTTTTTAATAGGATCTGCCAGAACAACTCTGAGCAAAAGCTCTGCATTTTCACATTATTATCTCATTGTCTATCCCTAGTGTTATAGCCTTACTGTGACTTCCTAACTAATCAGCTATTTCAACTTTCATTCCACAAGCTTTATGTCTGAGTGTAATTAAATGAGCATTAAGTCCTTTTTTTACTAGCAAAGCCTGAAAGTTCTGATATTACAGTAATAAGTGTGAAGTGAATTTTGAATGGCATTTATATCCTTTCATGGGCTCTAAATGTTTGATTTGCATAACTAGTTAAAATGATATCAGAGCAGCATATTGATTTAATTCCATCTCAGAAAACTGTTAATTAATAATGATAATAAATGTGTCAGTCCTTTATTATCTGCTTTGAATTGGTGATGATGTCTATATTAATACTACTTCAGTAATAGACCTCTGCTGGCTATTGTTGGCAAAGCTTTGACGGCTTGAATAACTAGCAATCAGAATTTATAAAATTTATTACAGATCAGATTTTAAAAGAATAGTCATTTTATCACATGTGTAATTTTATTAACACCTACTACTTAACATTTTATTTAAATAAATCACTAAGAACAGAAACTGGCAAGGCTTTTGAACAAAGAAGATGTTTTAATTTCTTAAACTTTTTTTGTCCTAGCAAGTTGGATTTTAATGAGTGAACACACTCCCTTCATGTAAAAGGGGGAACTGAAAGAACTATGTACCTTTCAGTTTTCCTTAACGCTTCAATGGCAATGTCTTGAAAAACCCCTAAATATACCTAGGGGTGTTTTGTGGAAAAGAGATGCTTGGTCGGTAGAGGTTTTCTTTTTATTGTTGTTACCTTGCTGTATGTTTTTTCTAACTTTGTTGTGATGTGCGTTACTTTGACCTCTTCTTATTTCAGAATGAAATTAGATTATCCCCTATTCATTTTTTACTATCATTGTTTAGTGTTAAAACAGAATTGGTTTAAGGTCTTACTTTCCTTCTTCCGTTTTGGAGACTGGCAAGAGTGTCCTTTAGTCATGCTACGTAAGACTGGATTTTGGTTCCTTTTTCAACAAGCAACATTAACTGTCCTAATATTCAGCACCACACTACCTTACGGAACTGTATTACAAGTGACTAGAAAGGAAAGTGCTCAGCTTTTGGCAGCAGATGATGTTCTGTACCTTCTTTTTTAGGTGAGGAAATATTTAGGAAGCTGACTTTGGGGGCATTGGATTTGGTTTGTGTGGACCCTTACTGTATGTCTTGAATCAAGTTTTTAAAAAAATGTATCTGCTCTCTTAACATTCATTACTTTCCCTGCAGCTGAATCCTTGGGCTCTTGAATTTTTATATATCTGTTAGTTTGTGCTACAAATGATCTAATCTGAAAGGACTGGGGCTAAAAACTAGAGAAGTAATTCAGCTGCTGATAAAATTAATGTTAGCTGTACCCAATTAAAGGCTTGCCTGCCAAGTTTAATACTCCGATTGCAATTTTAATAACAAAAATTTAATTCTTATGTGTCTGAAATGTTTGATTTCTTACAATGCCTTTGAAAAATCAGGGGTTAATGACCTTTTCTTGTAGAGAGCTGCAGCTGATTAATATGAGTAGCCCTAAGGACAGAAAAGTAGCGAATGACAAAAGCATGGCATACTTCCAGCTTTCTAAGCACAACACTTCTTCAAGTTACCTTCATGCAGTGTTGTGTGGACAGTGGCGAACTTGCTCTGGTGAGGTCAGACACCATATGAAAATGGTTGCGTAGCACCAAACCTGAGCTTAAAATTTCTGTTGAGGGGAAGTTGCAAGCACTGTAAGGGAAACCAAACCTGGATGTTACAAGTAACACCAAATTTCTGGAGGCTTCTGTTTTCGTTTGCACAACTGTGGTGATAGCTCTGACAACGAAACTCTTTTGTTTTGTTTTGTTTTGTTTCCTTACAGTGATGGTGTATGGCTATCAAAAGATGCATATAAAAAAAGGAGGCGATTTTTTATATTAAAATTCTGAATTCAACCAATGAAATTCTTTGTGTTTCTGGGAAAACAGTACTGGAAGTGCATTGCTTTCTGACAATTCTTGCTTACCAGTTGAGCTATGTTTAGAAAAGTGTTGATCTGATTTTATACAATGGTAGAATAAACCTCTTAATCAGACTTCAGATGTGATGTTTAACCTGCACCGTAGCGCATGGTGATGACTCAAATGAAAATGCTGAATCTCTCTTTAAAAGAAAGGATGGGCAGGAAAGCATGATTGGAATGGTGAGTGCTTTAAGTACATACTAATAAATGTAGATTTCAGAAAATATCCACCAGTCTCCTATACTGTGTTTCAAATATTGAGATCCAAATTTATCCCCATGTCAGTGTTGACAGATGGTGAGTACATCTCGCTTGGATATCTTGCTCTCCCTCTTTAAGAAGCTCTGATCCGTTCTTCAGTGGTCCTGGAAGGCGATATCGTATGTCCAGCTTTGTCAGGTCACATTCATTCACCCCGATCCACTGCTGATTTAAAGTTTCTCGCGCCCCAAAGAACGGGAATTTGGTCTACTTCCACTAGATGCTTTGGCCACCTGGTTTTCATGGGGTTGATAATTTAATTCCTTTTCTGAAAGCCTTGCTCAAAAGTTTGTTAGCCTTTGAAGCTGGGAGAGAGACGGTGCGGAAGTCTAAGAATAGAGGCAAAATGTTGTGTTATGTTTCCTTTTGTCAGTGGGTTGCCTTTTTATGTATTTTCTTAAGTTCCTGACAAGATGATGTATTTTGAGATGAATAGCCACCAGTTACATTTAAAAATGCCTTTTCTCTTTCTGTAGTGCTTTTATAAATGACAGTGATTTTAGGCAGTATAACTGGGTCTCCATATGCTCTTTCTAGAAATTATAACTAATTTTACAGAATTTGTCTTTGCTATATTTGTTTGAGGCAATGTTAAGCAGAGGCCATTGTAGCAGCCTGTTCTAATGAGACACAGAGAACATTATTGGCAATTGAAACTTCATAAAGGTAATAGAGAGGGTTTAACTATCCATGCTGGAGTTTATCCAGAACTTTGGAGCTAAAATCCCTTCTGTGTTTTTTTTTTTGGTGTTTTGTGGTTTTCTTTGTTTTGTTTTAATGCCAGTATTAGACACTTTATAGCTACAAGCATCAAGAATCCTGATTTATTGAATTATGGGTTTGGTTTTTTTTCCCCTTTTCCACTGAATTTTAAGAACCACACTCCCACAATGTTGATCCAGACCGGCTGAAGAGGCACAGCTAGACAACGCTTTGCCTGGTAAATGATTTTAACTTGCATGTTAAAAAAAAACAAAACAACCACACCACACCCTCCAAAAAAAAAAAACAAACAAAAACCACAAAAACCAAAAAACCAAAAAAACAAACAAAACAAACAAAACAAAAAAAAAAACAACCCACCAAACCCTGCATAAAACACACCCACCCACCCAAGTCCCCCGCTCAAGTCATCATCTGCTCCCCCTCCCCTGAGTTTATGTGCACATTGAAATATATTTATGGTTTTCTCCACTGGCATAAATCAGATGTAGGTGACAATATATCCAAATGACCTCTTTGATGCATGGTTTTTGTTAATAATTGTGTGATGCTAATAATTAACAGGTGTGTGAAAAAATGCATTAGTAATGAGAAGAGAGTTTGTAAGCCGTCTGTTACCATCCCTTGACAAATGCAAGCAAGGGCATAAGCTGAATACAAAGGCCCTTGATTATAGTTTAATGGGATTTGATAAATTAACCCCTTTTGTCACATAATGATGCTGAGCTTTTATTGTGGGAAGTTTGCTGTCTGATAGTAACAACAACTTTTTTTTTAACCCAGCCTTCTTAAAAAGAAAACAGTCAGTAAAATATCCAGAGTATCTGGGACTTAAGATTTCGATCTGTTTTCAAAGTGACTTGGGAAGTTTTGAAAATTCTGTGTAGTAATCGTTCAGTGGTTACTGAAACAGAAGCTTTTACGGGCTTTCCCTCAAATTGTGGGAGCAAGTGGATCCATAAACTGTCTTAGATATTCCCTGAATTTCAGTCCTTCAGATGATGAACCCTTGCAGCCATCTGCAAAACAGACTGTTGTGCCAGGGAAGCACAGGGTTTCACAAGTGGTGGGTTTGGTCTCTTAAGCATGAAAAGCATGACAGAAAGTGCAATCTTGATTCTGGTGTGGCCTCCTAAAAATGCTCAGAAAATTCTTGTTTTCAAGAGCTGGGGGCCTGGTTTGACTGTGTGGTTCTAACCAGCTGCTGTTTGTGGATAAAGTTAACAGGCAAATGATGCAAGTTGAATAATTTCAAATTTTTCTCTAAAAAGAAAAAAGCCTGTTCCTTTTTCTCTGGCTAATCTTGTCAGACCTTTGTATTGTTTTGACTGATCTGGTATTTGTTTTTTTAATGATTATTTTATGATGCTTTAGTCCACTGTTTTTCTAAGGTCCTTCTCTTTCTGTTCTATTGGTTTCAGTTTTCAAAAGACTTCTTTGTCTTTAAATGCATGGCGTATGTGTGTAAATAACCGTTTGACTTCAGAACTTGAAATTAAGATATTAAATTTATGATGGAAGAATATCTGAAAAACATTATATTATGCTCATGACAATTGGCTGGCTTGAAAAATATAATGTACTTGACCTAAAAAGAGATCTGGAGCTGCAAAGCTGGATGGCTGCAGGCACTTCTATTCAGCATTTGAAATGTGTTCACTTTTGTGTTGAGAGACAATCAAAAAACGCTATTGCGTTGCTGCTGCTATTCCTATGTTGTCGTCTTTGCTGGCAATAATAGATACGTAAAACATTGGGGATGTGATTTACAATGAGAGGAAGGAAAGCTTAGAGGGTTTCTGAAACTGGGACTTGCATATTTAGAGAGAGCTAAAGTCTGCCAAAGCTTAGTTTGGTTTTGAGAAATGGTTGTAGGAGAGATCTGTCACTTCTCTCTTCAGTAGCTTTGTGTTGAGTCAACAGCATCTTTCAGGAGGAGCCTGGAGAAGAAGATCTTGTATTCTTAAAGTCTTCAGAAGAAAGCTGCACTTGAAAATTCTCTAATGCTGGTTCAATTTTTGATGTTTTACTGGCAGATTCTCCCGTTTCCATTGTAAACTCTCTAGCAGAAGGTCACCTGTGATTTGAAAGACAGATAGTAATGTTTTCTGAACAGTGTTCATTCATGGCATGTCAGTCAATGGAATATTACTGTTTTAGTCTAAAGATGGTGTGCTGCCTATTTAGGTACTAGAGGATATCAGACAAGATCAACATAGTGCCTGAAATCAGTGACTGCAGTGCTTGAAGAACTGAGCTGGTACTTACCCTGCATGAACTCTTCTGAAGCGTGGAGAGCCTTGCTCACACGTCTAGCGCCGACCCATCCTGACTTAAAGACAGTCTTTTGGATCTTCATTTAACAAGGAAGTTGTGTTCCATAACATACTGTGTTAGCATGCCACTTTTCTGGGAATAAATAACTTTTCTGAAAAGTAAGTGCTCTTAAATACTCTGGAGATTGGTGAGGATTTCTCCTTTGTTATTTGAAGGCTGCATGTGGCTCTCTTGCTACCAGCAGTGTTTGCAATTTGGCATTCCTACAGTCGTGTTAGTTAACAGAACAGGCTTCCAAGCTGCTTAGCTTGAAACTTGTGCCTGTTTGTCATCTTTGTTCCTTTTTTGGAGTACAGTATTCTGTGATCTTTTTGGGGAAGGGAATCTGCCTAACTCATTTGCTTCCCAGAACTGAGAGACATGACATTGCACAAGACTGCATTGCAGTGCGGTGCTGTTGGAAACAGTCACTTTGTCTTTTTTCAGTCGAGTGGCATGATCTCCAGAAAGTGATAAAAGCTCATACGGACCTTTAGCAGGGCCTGCAGGACCACACTACCTATTGGGAAATTCGGTCAGTCTCCCGAGTGGCTTGCTGCATAGACTGAGTCTTAGTTTTGTGTATCTATCTACGAGTTAGATTGCTTTGGTTTCAGCAAGGTGACAGTCACTGTTGGCAGGTCTGCAAGGTGATCATGTTTTATAATTCTGAAATCACAAAGTTAGCTGAGAAAGTGTGTTGCTAATCTCTTTGGATGATTCTGAATGCTCTTTGAGAACTCTCTGGATAGGCAACGAACCAAACCTGCTCGAACCTACTTGAGATCAGTATCAAAGCAAATGCTCACAGTTGCACTTTGCTGTGTTTGTATAATATACATAGTGAATGGCTGCTCTTCAGCCTTTTATTACCACTGCTTTTGCACAGTGAACTAAAATATCCTTCTCTCTATCTTCAGTTCTTCATTTCCCTTTTTTATAAGCAACTTCCCGAAGGGGAGCCTTGCATTTGTTAACTAGTGTTCAGTGACTGGTGCGTCAGCTCAGCTGTGCAACATGCCAACACTAACTGCTCCTAAATAACATCTATTTGCATAGTGCATTGAGAGCTGTGAACTCTCCTCTCATTAAGTGTGTGAGAACTCTTGCTCAACCAGAAACACTAAAAATTGAGCTGCGCTCCTGTGGGGTTTTTCTACTGTGAGCCCTTCCAGTGTATTATACCGCTGTGACACTTTCTGGGATGACTGATAGAATAACGTTGCAATGAAGGAAAGGAATAATCTAAAGGGATCACATGCTTTGGCTTCCCATTTAAACTGTTTCATATGCTCTCCCCTCTTACTCTGCCCTCTTACACATTTCTCGATGTGGGAACTTAATGTTTTTGGTGATATTTCAACAATAATCAGTTAATGGTGGAGTAAGGAGGAAACGAATAATCTATTGAAAACACCCCATTGCCAAATTCAGCACTCTTGAACTTCAGTTTTGCAGTTCTTTGTGTGAAATTATGTAGTGATGTCCAGCAATATTTTATTGCAAGTTACGCTTTGTAATACTTGAGCAATATATAACTGTGATCAATGTTGTGACCTTAGGGAAATTGCTTATATAATTACAGAAAGTTTACAGTAGTAAGACAAGGAATGGGGGAAAATATATCACTGTAAAATATAAATATGTTTAAATTACATTTAGGATTTGGAATAGTTTCTTGCTTGTGTTTTACAGAGTAATCTGTGATTTAAATCAGGTTTAGTTGTGGGGTTTTTTTCTAAATTAGGTATTATAAATCAAGAGTAGTTGCTGCATATAGCACACAAGAGGATTTCTTATACATTTTAATGTTGCATAAGTAAGAAATACCAGTAGTTCAGCAGTAAAATTGCAAATGTAAGCAAAAATGAAGATTTTTCTAAATTTAACTAGGTTGCATTTGTTTAGTAAACTCTAGCTATAATTTACTGGTTTATTGCATTTGCTGTTGAGAACTTGCTAGCTTTAAAAAGTGGGGGGGTGGAAATAAAGGAAGTAGCTATGTTATAATTGCTCTGGAGCTGGGGTAGTAGACAGAAGAGGGGAAAATAGTCTGCATACAATAGGTTAAAGTAGAGAAAATAAATCTTGGCAAGATAATATGCTTCTGGAGAAGTGTTTGTTTGAGACTAAGGAACTTTTAGCTATGTGCATTCTGTATTTGTGGAATAGCATAATTCCTAATAAAAACATCAAGCTCAAGATGTTGTAGTTATGCTCTCTTAAGACTTTGGAGGTGTGAAAGATAAGAGGCAGCTTTTCTTATTAGTGAGTTTCAATATGTAAAAAATAGAAATTCAGGTAGTTATGCTTTAAAACACAACAAACATCTGTTTTGTAAGTAAGGAGGTTTAAAACTTGATTCGAATTTGCTCTATCGTACTGCGTATGCATACTTTTTCTCTGGCTAGATTTCTGTATCTCTCGGTCCATTAATATAAAACCTGGCTTAGTTTAACTGTGGTTTGAAAGAAGTGAACGCTGGGATTGGGCTGGATGATGTTGATTAATAGGTGTGCGAGGGTGAAAGACTCCAGGGCCAAGCAGTAGGTCCATCTTGGTGGCATCTGATGTTGATTGGCTTTGTCCTGCGCGGCTGCGCTGGAAGAGCGGACATTAAGATTAAGTGATGCTGTCGTGTTGAGGAGCGCTGCACTGCATCATTCTGGGAAGAGACAGCTGTGGTGGTTAATCCTTCATCACCAAGGGAGTGCTGCCAGCAGAAAGATATACAGCCAAAGATAACCCTCCATAACTTGTGCTAAAGATCAGAAAACTTTGAATTCACATCCATCTGCTTAGTCTGGGGTGAAGATGAAAGATAGGCAGAATAGGAAATAAAAAAACTCCTGTGGGATTAATTTTAGACACAGTATGCAGCACAGGGTGAAGAGGCAGGAGCTAAATTTTTACATGTTTCTTAAAAGAACTGGATCATTCAGAATCCAGAAAATTAATTTTATTTCAATTGCTGTAATGTTCATACTCATGATGCTCATTTAATATGTACACCACATCTTTCCTGGAAGTGGTTCAAAGACGTTGGTGTTCACAGTGTAAGATTTAAAAAGGACAAGTGTTTGTTAATGCTGCACTTCTAACTCACCGATGCACAGGAATGGATGACAATGGAGCTTCTAGCATAATCTGGGGTAGAGAACTTTGTTATTTACTTTTATACTTAGCAGGTCAATTCCAGATTATTATACATCAGATGAGAATATAGTCTGTCTTGAATGGTTGTGAACAGAGGCAGCAATATTGCTATGCATAATTTATTCACACGAAGTGAGAACCATTACAAAGGCTAGCTCAAGTTGTCATCTTTGGAAATTAATTGGTATCAAAGAAAAAGATAGCCAAGAGGAAAAAATAGGCAAATGTGTTGCTTTGGAGGGTATCCTCTAAGCAATAACCAAATTAATAAAAGAGTTCAGTGGCAGTAGTTAGTGATAATAATCAGAGACATTTATCCATTATTTTAACGTAGACTTGTTTTAACATGCATTTCAAACCTTAAAGTAATACTTAAAAAAAGTTCTGCACTGAATGGTGGAGAAAAGGGGGCAACGCACTTTTTGTTATTGTCATGGATAGTTATTGCTGTGAGGAAAACAGGAAAACGGATTATTTCTTTAAGCAGATCGGTGGTTGGGTGGGGGTGGAAAAAGAAAACCTCCCTATTACAGCCCTGGCGCGCAGAGGGGTGGAATGTCAGCGATGGGCAGGAGCAGCGCTCGCCGAGCCTGGCCTCGGGTCCGCTTGTGCTTCAGCTGGTGTTTGGCAGTGAGTGGTTCGGCGAACCTCAGGTTATCTATTTAATGTCTGCGTGCTATACGTTGTCTATAGAAACAGCTCAAATAGACGTTAGTTACTCGGGTGGTATAAAGGCTTAGTTCTTGTTAATAAAGTCCTTTAATTCAATCCCTTTGCAAAAATGTAGGCCCTTAGACTTACTGCTCCAGCGATACAGGTTTCTACCTGGGCATGGTGAAGCTATAGGAAAGCCGCCTAGTCTTGGTGCCTAAATACTTAATACCTGGGGCAGATTATCTGCCCTGATGCATAATGAAAGGGATTCTCAGTCAATGTCCACGGAAATTAGGCACCCGAATGCTTGAGAAGTCTGGCCCAGAGGGTTCAGTGTTCTTGCTGGTTGGTATTTCATATGTTGCAATTACTGCTGCACCGCACTTTGTTCAGAAGCTGGGAATTGTTAACACTATTAGAGTACTCGTAAGGCACGTGTTTTCATACAGGCTTTTGAAAACCCTCCCCCTACTCAACGTGCCAGGTCCTTCTGTTCTCGAGTCATGGATGCTTCAGATAGAGTATCTGCATTTTATCGAATCCAAATTTTATTTAGATTTTGGCTAGCTATAAAATACATTATAACTGTTTCTTTCTTAAGCTATTAGGTATTGGTGTCTTACAGTGTTAACTGCAATACTTAGTTGCACTCTGATGGCAGATGACGTGTTTTAGTCGGGACCTGCTGAAGTCCTTTGCAATGAATAATGCTAGAGGTATAGGTTGTCTTGGATTAAGAAAACCCAGAACGAGAGCTGTGGTAAATCTGTTGATGTCTTCTCAAGTGTGTAACGAGATAGTGTTTTAGTTTCTGTTTTTTATTGAGCTTATTCACTTTCCTATAATCATAAAAATACCAATTAGAAGAGAACGTTTCGTCGTTTGCAGAGAAAGAGTTTTAGTTGTATCAGCAAAGTGCCCCTCGAAGCCATCTGCACTTCTTGTCTCTCACGCTTGTGCTCTCAAATGTAATAAATCTTGTTTGTTTTTTTAGAAACACTTGTATTAATCTTAACAATTGGTGTTTCTTGATAAATTCATCTTACAATTAAATCTTAGGTCATGACACCTCTCAGGTAAAGGTATAACATATATTAATGTGTCATTTAAATTTAATTAAAAATAATGAACCAATAAATACCAGTTGATATCATATGGGACAAGTATTTCTAAGCAGACTAAGTGTGTTAGCGAGTTAATGTAATGTTTTGGCAAAAATCCTAATAACTTTCGTATCTGCATTACAGTATTATCTTAGAAATCAAAATGGCTTTTTTGACTGTTATAAGTGAAAGGGAAAAAATTAAAGTTTGGATAGGTTTACGTATTGGCAGGAAGAAGTATATAAGCCTGCAAATATGTGAAAAATGACCACTGCCTTTTCTTAATAACTAGCTGTTCTGCAGATTCACCAAAGGAAGAATAAGGAATAATGCTGACATTGTAGCTGGAGGAATATAGGCTGAATATAAGGAGAAATTTTCTCACAGTAAATAGAAGTAAACAATGGGAATGGGCAAATGAGTGCAGCTTTGCAGGAGTTTTTTTTTTTATTATTATTATTTTTATTTTTTTATTTTGACTGCAAACTGCACAGACTTGATTATATCTACAAGTATGGGATGGATGAGGTGATCTTTGGTCTTTTGAGGTCCATTTTTAGTCTTACTTTTCTCTGATCTTAAATTTGGTAATAGCTTAAAATTGCCTTTTCTAAGTTTGGGCAGTTTAGAGGTTAACAGAAATGAATGATTCTTTGTATGCTCATATACTTGTCCAAATCCAAATGTTTAATAGAACACAGGCTGAAGTGAGCAAACTTGTTCGTGACAAACACTAAAATGCAACAATTAGAAAGGAATGAGTTAATACATTGACTAATGTTATAGGTTTATAAGAACTGGCCCTTCTCTTTGTTCTTTTTTATCATATACATTTATCATGTTCAACCTGGCAACTGAAGCAAATAGCTATTTAAGTTGTAAAAAATGAATCGCTGTGCAATTTCTTGAACTGTATGATATAACCAAGCCTAATAATATTATACAACAGAAGTTGTAAGCCTTGGGATATTTTGCCTCACTTTTAAAATAAATATTTTTTTTAAATGAGCCATGTGCATTTGCTACTATCTGTATGAAAAACCAAAGAGCATTCAGATGTGTTTAATAAAGCTGTAATTTCCTGTCCACCCTGGTGAGGACTAATGGTGAGTGCTTACCTTCCATGGCTGCAGGAACCCCAGTATATTTAGAAATGGTTGAACTGAAGGATTGTGTGAAGCTTTGGGATGCAGGCTCTTTGACTTGACTTAAAAGCTTCTTAAGAACTGAGAAAAATAAAAGTTTGAGCTTTCCCTTTAAAAGGAAAAAGCTGCTGTGGGAATAATGTTCCATTCTGCCTGCAATGTAGACAAAAAGGTAAAGCTAATATGTATTTGTTGTGTCAGCATATTTTCACACTGCTGGACGTTGCACGTTTACAGCTGGTTCTGATGCAGCTGTCAGGGTATAATTGATGAGCATCATCATTTAAAGTGTAAAAGAAAATGTCTTGGCATAGAGGGACGTGATAAAGTGCTATCTACCAGGCATTGTGGACATATGTGGTCACCATTTCCTTTTTTCTCCTTCCTCTTTGCCTTTCTTTGCTGCCCTTGCCAGAATCTACAGAAGTCATCGGGAGCAGCTCAGCCCAGCCTCCAGCCTTCTAATATCACTTTGGTAGTTGTCAGATCATATGAAATGTCAAAATTCATGTGGCCTTCGTGAAGAGATATATTTAGTACAGCTGCTGCATACCTATGTAGTACCTCTGACATTGACATATTAGTTATGCTGTCTTTTGCAATCTGATATCTTTAAATTTGCCACCTTGTTAAGTTTTGATTAATGTGATTCCATTTCACTAAAGTAATTGGCTTGGCCTGTTGTAGAAAATAATCAGCCTTTCTACGGAACAAATGCTAGAACATGCTAATGAGGGAGTGAGTTCGTTAAATTGATGGTGTGGAGTGACAGTTATTAATGATTGTTATGATAAACAGACGAGTGTGAATTGGGATGAGTTGGGCAAAAGTGACAGTTTAAAAATAACGTATATTGGAAAGTACTAACGAAGTAATATACTGTTAGGAAAACAATCATGCAAGTTGTCAAGGGAAGAAGTGTAATTATACAGCTGCACGAGCTGCCTGGGAGGACAGGGACCTGGCTGATAATGGACACGTTTTTTGTTGGCAAGGGGAAAATATGTTATGGCAGAGGGGAGTAGAGATTGATAAATTAATTGGCCTTTCTCATTGTTCCAAGAGCAAACTTGGCCAGCAATAGCCAAGCAGATTAGGTAAATAAATGAAGTGACCAGCTTGTTCCTCTGCATCTGACCCATTCCCTGCCCTTTCTTTTTAATCCACCTATGCACAAACTGCCAAGTCCAACTGCCTAGGGTGGCAGTGTTCACATAAATATAGCTTGCCTGGAAATATTTATAGCTTTTTAAAATGAGATGCTTTGTATTATGAAGAGTTTTGTCTTAAGATGAAGTTTAATTATAATAAGCCATCAGCCTTATGCAAAGCGGTATGAAAGCAAGATGGAGGATGCAAGTGTGCTGATTTTGAGGCTGACCTCCCTCTTCTTTTAAAGTGAAATTTAGACAGAGCTATCCATCTGAAAGCTTGCAAGAAAAAAAAAGGAAGATAGTCATAGCTAGTAGGGGTGTTTCGGAGGTAGAGGTATGGCGCTACTTCTGCTTAGTGGTGCGTGAGCCTGGTGCTACATGGCTTGAGGTTGTTGGCTGTTGGAGAAAGGCATTTGTAGCTCTGAGACTGACAGTAGTGTCATACGTAATTCAGATGTCAGATTTGCCTATGTAGTTGACTCAGTGAAAGAGCAGGGGATAAATGTGGAATATTATCCTAATAAGTATAAGGAGATACAAAGTAAGTAGGCCATTAAAAAAAAAAAAAGAGAGAAACAGGCATCAGAAAAATTCAATATGGACAGTGAGACTCCAACTGCTTATGAAGGTTGGCATTAATAAGAATACTAGGTAGCACGTTGTGGATCACTTCAGTCCCTGTTCTGATGCAGAGGATTGTGGGGATACATTTGGGCAGGCATGGAACTGAGTGGTCAGTGCTGTTCCACTTCTTTTACTTGCTTGTTTATACTGCCTTGCATTTAAATATTACCTTTCCTCCATGGAAATGTGAGCAAATTACCAAACTCTTCATAAAGATGGGGGAAGTGATTTTGAAAAAGTTGGTTAAGAGAAAAGCACTGTCGTCACTGTCAAATTCCAGCTGCTCAGGTCGCATCAATGAATAGAAGATGGAGAAGAGTTTAGATTTTATATGACAGGCTACAGCCATATCAGCACTGAATGGAGCCTGTAAAATGCTTACTTAGCCATTTTGCTGGATGTTTTACTGAATTCAGCTTGGTCTTGGTCTTGCATGGGTTCCAATAATCACGTTACCAATTCCTTGCGGCAGCCCTCAAGAATATGATCTGTTCACTAATCTTGCCGTGTTTCCTTCGCTGCCCTAGCTTTCTAGTTTTCTGTCATGCATACTAGTTTGTATAGTCTTAGACTTGTGAACACCAATTCACCAGATACAATCATCTAACCAAAATGAGCAAGGATAATCATCCACTTTATTTGATAATTAAGGCTAAGCCTTTCTCCTAATAGTTTGTTATGGGTGAAATCCCACCAGTCCTTGGTTTTCACTGTTAGTGAAAGGAAGGAAGGAAGAAAGAAAGAAAGAAAAAGAAAGAAAGAAATTTTGTTTTCCACAGAACTTACAATTTTCCTAATAGTGTCATAGATTCAATGTGTGTCAGGTATAGCTTGAGAAACTGTTAATTAGTAGCTTAATGCAATTTATTGTGTATAGATTCTGTCATACTGAACTTCATTGTTCCATTCAAAACATGCAAATCAGTGACTAAAATGCCTTTTTTTTTTTTTTTTTAAAAAATGTACCAATTTCCAAATTTCTTTGTAACAGAGGAAAACAGGCATTAAATTCCAAACTGAGCTGCACTTCTCTGGATGATGAAGTCTTGTTTTACTATCATATTACTTCTTGAATGGCTTTATGTATTAAACTGTTACCTAAGCCTTCTCTTTCAAACCAGATTACAAGAAGGAGAAGCAGCCTTTAGAAAATCTTCATTTTAGCATTCACAATTTTGTTTCTGGCTCTCAACAAACTCTGTTGTTTATACTTTGCTTCCATTGCCAAACCCTTGATTTAGGCCCTTAGTCTTGTCTAGTCCAGAGGGATAATATTGCTTTTGGTCTATCTGACTTTTAACTGCATTGCCGTTTTAGTCTGGACAGGGCACGTGCTTTTAAAGCACCTCTTCTGCTCTTCCACATTTATTGAATTGCAGTTTGCTCTGCAGAGTCTGGATGCTTTTCTAATGAGGTTGAACTGGAGGATGTTCTTCAGAGGTGCATCTGACGTGCTCTAGCTGCTGCTGAGCATTCCGTCTGTGGAAACAGGTTACATCAAATACGTATTAAAATCCTCCAAAATGCATCCACTGTTGGACATTGGGTCCTTGGCATCAGATGTTTTACTCTGGATGCCTGCTCCATTTGGACCTCACTATTTGCTCATATAGATATAGTCAGTCTTGATAATGCTTTAAGTGACTCTTCATATGACATTACTGTTCCTTTGCCTTCTTACTTAATCCCATTTTTTCCTCTTCATTTCTGCCTAGCTGCACTGCTCATTTCTGTCTCACTCATGGCACCACTACTATTTTATTTTGGCACTGGGGGCTGGCAAAGCTGGTTTGAGGTGTCCTCTTGGTTATAAGCTTTACTTCTGCCTTTGTACTATTTTCTACCATGCTTCCCGAGTTTGACCACCTACTTGTACGTTAAAAATTCTGTTCTTGTTGAGACTACCTAAAAAATACTTGCTTTTTATTATGGAATTTGTCATATTGCCTCCTCTGTTAATCTCTTAGATTGGGTTCTTTTTAATTAAGTCCCAGAAATGATATTAGTAATTTAAATTATTTTTGTCTTGAACAAAAGTTATCCCTGAAGGAACTTACCCTACCTGTCTTCATATTTTGTGCTTTTCCCTCATGTTTGTTTAAAAAAGATTATAAAACCTTTTCAACAGGAAAGATTGTTTTGTCTAAAAGATACTTATATAAAAAAGATAATTTTTTTCCCCTTTTCCTCTCTAAATGCACGTTGCTTGCATTTTCAATATGGAAAAGTGATTGATTTTTGTATATTTTCTATCCTGACAAAACTGCTGTTACAGTGGATTGGCTCTTAGTCAAGGAACTTCAGTTTGGAGGAGCTCTCATTTAATCTTTTTGTTTGGACCAGTGTTCAAATAGCAAACATGCTGTCAGTAATAAAGCCTTGTCACTTCCTTGTGGTAACAGCAAAGCCAGTTGACCGAACGTCTGTGCAGAAATGTTTCTTCTATGAGACTGAAAACTCGGGTGAGAGTGGGTCAGTGGCAGCTAGGTGCAACATGAATACTGAGAAATGCTATAATCTACTGTTTGGGTCTAGCTTTTGTTCCGCTCTCTGCAGCTGACCTCTCATAAGGCCACAATGAAGTCATGGCACTACTGTAGCGACACAGCATTTCCCCTATGGTAAAACAGGAATGATATTTGCTTTCTTTAGGTAGAACACTTAAGATTCTATGTATTAATATTATGTAGCAAACTTAAGTGCACTTGTAGGGAATTGGCTCCTGAAGGGTAGTATGTTGAATGTATTTTATAAGCTAAGTTCACTGAAACATGAGATCAGAAGGTCTTAGTATACATCTCTGTACAGATGTGAAATAGTAAGTTGCTAATTTAATCTGAATAGTTATTTACATTTTTAATGTTTCCATAGTAAAGTTGTTTTTACTTTCCAGGCATTTTTTTGAAATCTCTAAGGGGACAAGTTCTCTATATATTCTTATTTTAAAGTAAAATCTGAGTTTTCTAGGTAACACTAACATTAAATTCTGTTCTGATGTTGTATGCAATTCCCATGGTCTTCTCTATGAGAAGACCACAGCAATATTAAACAGTAATGAAAACAAAGATTTGTAAGAGGTGCCTGCTGCTTTTCAGACTCTCAGAGGTATAAAAATGTCTACATTTTAGAAGGAGCTATCACCTTGGGTTTTTTGTAAGCTAGAAAGGTTTTAATTTTGTATCTTTCAATCACTTCTGAGAAATCTGTGTGGTAGTCTTTTGGTAAATCTGACTCAACTTCACTTTATTTGGGATAGCATTAATAACAGCTATTTCCATAAGCAGAGATGTTGAAAGAAAAGAATCTGCAACTGATCTGAAAGTTGTGAGGAGAGAGGCATTTATTTTGTCCTTACTCTGAGCTGTATGGAGGTAAAGAAACCTTATTTTTTGTTTGTTTGTCATGGTATAAGATTTTAGATAGTGAATTGGGAGGTTGCTTTGAGTTGTAGAAGGCAACGTTAGGTAGCATATGGTTCACAAGGTGAATCCAGGCTGTGTCCAAACAATATGTATAAATAATTTACATCAGTATTAGCAGGAGTCGCGCATCCTCAAAGAACAGCACATTACCACTATGTGCAGGTTTCTGCTTCTGACAATAGCTTTGCTTTGAGAATATAGACACCTATTGTACTAATTCTTTTAAGATAATTATGGTGTACCTCTCTGAGGCTTTTCTTTTTTCCTTATGAGGAAATATAGCATGTATTTTTAGGTTGTTACCCATGTAGGCTGAGTGCCAGTGCGTGTGTTGCATGATCTCCCCAACTACCTGTGGAACTGGCGAGTTAGTGTCTGCCCGGGAGAGTGGATGGAGCTGGTGGAGGTGACCACCGGCTGATGAAGCTGCTGGTGGAGGTGACTGGGTGGATACCTCCCTGAGGTGTCCAGCTTCGGCCAGAGGGAAGGGCCCTGCCATACTGAAGAGAGAATCGGCTTGAACAGGCAGAGTGAAGTCTGGTGGTGTCGGAGAGACAGAGCTCGAGCTGCAGAGGAAGACCTGCTGCTCTGCGGACACCGGGCAGGCACTGGGTGTGACTGTGTAGGAAAGCAGGAGTGATTAGTTCAGGTATTTGTAGAGTCACGGGGTTGGAGCAGACCTGTCAGGAGAGATGACCTCAAGGGGAACTACTGCAAAAAATACATTTTGCTTTCCTCGGGTGTGTAGAGAGATGGTCATACTTCCAGTTCTCCTGTATTCAGTATTCTAGATCCCTGAATATCTGCTTTAATATCTGCTTTGCAAGTGGTGACTATTAGATGAACTAACAACCGAGCCTTCATCAGGCTGGAGGAGAGGCTGCAGTTGAGAGCTGGGATGGCTCTTGCAGCCTAAACTCTACCGAAACGGTCACCTCGGACACACTCTTGACCCACCACCCTTCCCTCAAGACAATCCCAGCTGTGTCCACCTGGCATTTTAAGAAGAATGTGCTGGTTGGAAAATGATCACTCGGTCCTTGTAAGTGCTCCTCTGATCCACTTTTGTACTGTGCTAAACCAGAAGGTTACCTGTATTTACCGTCTCTGTGCTATAACAAAATAATTTTTAAAATAATGACAATGACCTGCAGTTAACTTAATTTTAAATGGTAATAAATACTGAGGAAAAAACAAAAGTCAACCATGCCTTGAAAAGTGACTAGTGTCCAGTCAGTCATCCTTCGGTTGTTCAGGTTGGTCTTACTTTTATATATATAAACTGGGAGAGGAGTTTTGGGGAGATGCTACAATAAGCGTCTGACATGAGAGAAGTCACAGCTGGGCAGGAAGAGTTTGACTTCACCCTAGCTGCCCTCTCATGCCTGTCATCTCTATTGCCTGTTATCTGGAGCAGACAGGTGAGGTTCACTTTATAGGGTACAGTGGTGTACGCTTCCTTTAGCTGCTGAAATCTTTGCCCATGTTTTGGATTTCAAGGTAAAAACCTTAACAACATTTTCCTTTTTTGGGGGGTGTGGAGGGTGGGAGTGTGTGCTGAGAGTAATTTTGGTAACTTGTGCCAAAGCCTGCTAAGCAATTTTGATGTTATTTGATGATTCAGATCTATGCCTTCCTACAGTTGTCAACTCTAGGCAGATATGCATACCTGTGGATTAGTGGAAGCATTGAGGCAACTGTTGAATTTTAAACAGACACAGGTGGTTTGTCGTAGGCATTATGGGGTACTTTTGTTGTCCTAGTACCTCATATTTATCAACAGTAAAAGAGAGAAATCCTAGAACCAAAGTAAAAACAAGTTAGTCTACATTCTTTGGGAAAAGGCTGTTTCTTTGAACGAACTTAGTACCAAGTATGGCTATATAACAAACTGGTGATAAAGCAAAAAATGAGTAAAACCCATAATATATATTTAAAAAAAAAGCAGAAGCGGAGTGGTGAGAAGGAAGTACTTGTGTAACAGCTGTTTCAAAGCATGCTGCTCTTCGGTAAAAATACAGTAAATGAAAAAACGTCTGGTCAGTGTTCCTGTTATAACTGCCTGTGGCTCAGGGATTGTGCTGTCGGCAGGGAAGCTGGTTGTCTGCTTTGGGAGGCTGTCAGCACTGAGTCTTTGTCTGAGTTGTGTTTGTTGCTGATTGGATTCATTTGAGTAGCAGCCTGTGCACTTGCTCTAAGATGCTATGGCTGAGGGCTGTTAGGGGAAAGACAAGTTTTAACCATCCGTGTCCCAGACACATGCCACTATTCAGCCACAGTCGATCCGGCAGCCCTCATACTGGCTGGAAAGACTTTTCTGGGGAACAACTGTGGAACTGCTGCTCAGGACCCTATTCTTGACATTGAAAGCTCTCAATTATGTTTTTCCATTCAAGTAATTGGAAAGTACAGTTGCTCTTTTTTTCTGCTGTCTGTTAAGAGTGTTTTTGATGTCATTGTCTCTGTTGGAAAAGGCAGTGAAACATAAGCCCTTTTGGCAGAGTTTCCATACACCTTTTGTTTTGTGAGGATGGGGTTGGTCTCATGTGAGTTTCCTGTTGTTTCAGACTTGGGTTTTAGTCAGCATTTCTAAAACCTTCTCTACAGTACAGGAGAAGAGCAAAGTTGGATGTGAGAGAGGTGACATCTCTTTGAGCTGATTGTCTTCTGGCTTTTGGTACATACTGCAATCTCGAGAGAAAGCAAATGACTGAAATAGGTTATTGTTAAGCCTTTTAACAGCAAATAAGGACCCCCACCCTCTGCTGCAGCAGAAGTCACCCAAAAAGGGTAAAAGCTTTTTCTGTTCCAGGTGTTTCAGTTTCTAAGAGTTATATAGCTTCCACCTGGAGCTTATTTACAAGTTTGCGTGTAGAATCCATCTCCCACTTCCAGTTGAGAAGACTTGGTAGGAAGAAGAGAGTTTACTTGCTCTGTAGTTTGGCGCTTCCAAGCAACTTGAAGAATTCAGTGAGAACCTTTTTGGAACTGAAACGCACAGGGATGCTCCGCTGTTGGAAAGAATCGGTGCCTCTTTAGTCACTAAAGAGGTTTTTAAGCAGGGGCTTGCACCTGTGTGCTGCTACCAAAGGAGGTGATGTTAACTTCCTTGCTCTACATGTTAATCAACTGTGATTTGTTTTGGCCAGGTATAGTATTGCTATTCGATTTTACCTGAAAAACAGATGTCTTGCATCAACCTTATTTGGTAGGAGTGGTGTGTTCTGAGAATTAGAAATTGAAGGTTTTTGTTTTCGCCTCTAGATTCTTTCTGGAGAATGGAATGGACATGAGTGTATGAGGTTTTCTTAAAGTTTGTTCAGCCTTCATCAGAGAGGTCAGATGGGATTCACTGGCAATGCAAAGCATAGGCAATGACACTACAGATTTCTCCACCTTTTTCATGTAATGCCTCCATGTTCTGGAGAGGTCATGTTAAGTTCATTTATGGGGCGTATTAGAGAAGAATTGTCTTTTCTGCTGAGGTCGAGGGTGGGGGGAAAAAAGGTCTGTGTAAGTTTTGAATAAGGTTTTTGTAGGTGTGAGCAGTAAACCTCTTTGAGGCATCAAGATATCATCTACGAAAAAATATTCTTGTTATTATCTAAGTAATTATTCTTTTGCTGATGTTTAAAGGTATATAGCAGTGTACTTTGTGGAATTAAATAATTTAAGCTTTCTAGAGCACTGGGGTCTCTTAATGATCAATCCATACTAATCTCTCTGTTTCATTATGCAAAAAATTTGGATAAAATGACAGCAGAGTTCTTCATACGGTTGTATTAGTGATGATATTATTAATTGATTCTGGAATTAACGGTGTTAAGATAAGGCTGAAACAAGATACATACAATGTGTATTTTTGGGTATTGGAAAACAGTTCAATTTTAGTTACTAATCCAGGTGAAGATAAAAGAATGAGCTTCCTATTGAGCTGAGCTGAGTTCAGAATTCATTAGATTACAGACTTTCTTTCAAGCTTTGCATGGGGTAGTGAAGGGAGAAAACCTGCAGTAGTTCTTCTGTGCCTTATTAGGTGTCCTCACTGTATAATGTAATGCAGGAAGTACTAGTTGTCAGTCATTTTGATTTGTTATGGAGAGTAAAACTTTGAGGGAAGTCCAGTTCTCTTTGTAGCAAATAGGGGGTGGGGGGGTGGGGGGGAGAAAGTGGGCTAAAAATGTTTGGCGTTTTCTAGGGATGCTACTTCTGAAAAGTAGGGATATGTTACAGAATTCATATGGAGCAGTGTTTGATAGTTCTTATCTATGGTCAAGGAACTCCAATCAGGCACTAATTAATGAATATTTTAAAGCAATAATCAAATAAGGTAGTATGCTTAAATATTAAAAAGTTTTAACAGAATATTTTATAATAATTACCTCCCAATGTAACTTGTGAAATGGAGTCTAATACAGTTACAAATATTTAGCCGATAGACTTTATAATTGTTAAACTGAATCTGTCTTTCACAAAGTAGCATTACTGGTTCCATGGTGTGTTTTAGGAATGTGAAGTTTAAACTATAAATTTAATTTGTTTACTAGGGTCTACCTCTGCTACTTTTACTGTGAATGCTGAGTACTTGTTATAGAAGTCTGTTTCCATCAGAGCTTCTTAAAGCAAATGTAAAACCACTTGCAGGCACTTAGAACTTTTCAGGAATATCCCGGTAAGACTGACTAATGTTCTTTAATTTAGGTTTAAGAAAGAATGGAAAGCTGTACGTATTATTTATTCAAGGTATTTATTTTAATATTAAATTTGAACAGTGGTACGTGAAAGGGGTTTGTTGCTTCCTTGTTTGCCATCTCAACAGTTTAACAGATGCGAATATCCCTCTCTTCCGGCTTGCAGAGGATTTAGGTGAGATGCAATAGAGCCCTTTTTTCCTGATAATAATAATGATAATCCCATGGTGTGAAGTTGAAATCTAATCCTTTTAGGAGTTTGTTTTTGCTGTAACTATTCTGCCCAATGTTAGCTCAAGCACGTTACATGAGAGAGAACAGGAATGTGAATTATTCTGTGTGTGTGTGTATGTGTGTTTTGCTGAATAGTTATACATATTAGGTATGTTACATGCAAATGGTTTTAAAGAGGAATAAATCCACTTGCAACACAGATGAACTAAAGTTTTGCAAGCACAGAAAAATAAAATTAAAGTTCTATACCAACTAAAAGCAAAGCAGCTGTAGAAAAATAATGTAGTATTGTTAAGTAACATACTATGGCTCATGGCAATATGCTATATGATATCATACTTTAAAGTTTATCCGGTTTGCAACATTAATATATCGATATTCACTTGACAACTTTTAGTATTAAGAACCTTGCATACACACATTTTCACTCTGAGAATCTAGGTACTTCAGCAGGTACACGTAACTGATAAATCTTTTTGTAGTTGTCAAAACAACTTTGTACTTTTTCTTTTACAACTAAAAGCACTTTGACAGTCTGAAACCTGGTATATCAATAGGGAAAGCAAACAGACTATTCATTTTAGTACCACATTTCACTGAGAGTTTTGACATTTTTGAAATATATCACTTCTAAACACTGAGACACGGATGATTAAAGGTTGTTACTGGCAAAAATGTTGTTGGTTATCGATGTTATTGATATCACGCAGTGACATCTGTGCATGCTGGTAGAGTTTTGTTTGAAAATCAGGGGAGTTTGACCGTATGGACTTTATCTGCATACCTCATTGTAGTCCGTGCGCTAGTTTCTATGCCTCGAGGGCCTCCAACAAACAAATAAATAAAAATGCTAACCTAGTTGCTGCTTGGCGATTGTCATTGTTTGTAGTCTACCTGTCAGTTCTCAGTTTTGTTGATGTGTGGAACAGCATTGTCCTGATGTTGAAAGTCACTCACAATTAACTCGAACTAGAGATGCTGCCAGTGTAGGACTGGTTTAGAAAGATAAAACCGACTACGGTGACCTGATATTTGTTTTTCAGTCTGGGAAAATTATGGCATGTTTGTCCATAGCATGCGTTGTAGTCTGAAATAGGATCTTCGCAAAAACATTGTGTGGTGCGAGTTTCCCTGGTGCAGTCATACTGGCTTTTGGTTTGTGATTGTTGTTTCTATGTTTAACTGGATAATTTTCTCCTTTTAAGCTGTTGAGAAATCACAGATGTTATTGGGAATGTCTTGCCAGACACCAAAAGTAAATAGAAGTGTATAGTTGTCCTTCTCCTGTAGAGTGTCACAGCTGATGCAAGAGCACACTCCAATGTGGTCTTGCAGAAGAAGATACTTAAAAAATATTGGTGCAAGCCTGGCTTTTTAATAGCATTGTTAGTATGGAGCTCAATCCATTAAGGTAATGGGAATACTCTACTTTTTGTCCTGGGGAAAGAAAGAAAGAAAGAAAGACCAAAAAAAAAAAGGGGGGGGGGGGGAGCATAAGAGTTCTCCGAGTTGAATCTGGGGTACCATGGAGGAGACTTGCAGTGTGTGCTCAGTGTGCTGGAGCCTGGGTGCTCAGTCTGTCACAGAGGCAACTTCTTAACTCATGTGCATGTCACATTGTTTTTCTCACTGTGTTATATAGATTAGTTAATAGATTATATAGATATAATAGAATATATAGATTGGCATAGGTTAAAGCCTTCTCAAAGTTCCCTTGAAAGATGAACCTTCTAATCTTTCCTGGGCTAAAGTTTGGATTTAAAGTTGACTTACTTGTGTTCAGGTATGTGTATGTGTGAAAACTTTTCTAAGTGTTAATTAAAATGTATTCACGTTTCTTTGCATTTTGAAAGAATTTGTCTAATTTTGATACAGTTTTGTATTTCAGTGAAACTTTGGAACCTTTTTAGCTGAAAGGTCATTAAATAGGAGAGTCTGGGTATCTGTTTCATTTTGGCTTTCAGTTTTTGTAACTCCAAGCCTTCTGTGCAGTTTATAAATTGTTCAGCGTGCTATGTGGTTTAAAAAACAAAGGCAAAAAAACCCCTCACGAAACAGAAAAAGGAACTCAGGGAAAATTACCAGCGTTGAATACATATACTTGTTCTAAGAGATCTGTAATCAAAGATAGTCTGTGGAGAAGAAAATCACTAGCAGCTGAAGCTCTTGATATGTAGGATATATCTAGCACAAAATTATTTATCCAGCTTTCCTTTGGCATGGGTGAGTAACATCTATGCCGATTTGTCTGTTTACTTAGGTTTTTTGTTGTTACTATTGACAGAAAAAACAGAAACATAATATGCGAGTGATTGATTGTGGGATGGAGCCATAGGCTGACTCATCCCATATAAACTAATGACACAAATATTAATGGAAGCACATTTCACATGAGCTTCGTTTTTTCAACAAAGTTGTTTGGACTCCTGAGACTTACCCTAACAATAGTTCCAGACACAATCAATAATAATTTTTATTGCTTTTGCAAAGTGAATTTGAAAACTGTGTAGTGAGGCCAGGATATCTGGAGATGGGTTGCTTTAATCATTCCACTGCCAAACTCTTGGCAGCACAATTAGACGGTTTTAAATTAAGCCCATTTCTTTGCTATGGATATCTAGGACTAGACTAGAGAGGTGTCCTTAGCAGTGTTAGCCTATCAGTGGTCACTCATACCTTAACTAAAATTCTCCTTTTAACAACTTCAAAGCTGAAATGTGCTAGCAATCTATATGTTGACTTTGTGATAGAATTTCATGATAACTGCCTGTCCAGGAAGAGTTATTTAATGGGTGGTGGTAAAAATCAAGGCTGACACAGGCTTGTCTTACTAGAAGTTGAAAGATTGTTCTCAGTGAAAAAGGGAAAACAGTTTACAGACCATGCTGCTTTTTCAGGTGCCAAAATTTATTCATGTGGAGCTAAACAATGCTTTTCATCTGTCTGTGGTTAATTGATAGGAAGTTCAGATACTCTTGTATCCCTAGATGGGTGCCCATTCTTTTGCTAGAATCACAGTTCAGGTATTAAGAAAACTTCTAAATCACTTAACATTTGAGTATTTTATAGAGTTTCTAATAGAATCATGTATTTGAATAGGTGACTTCCTCATAGAGAAAAGATTTCTAGATTTAAGTTGCAGAAACATCAAGCACTGCTGCTAGCAACGGAATGGTTGTACGGCGAGCTCCTGACATAGGGCCTTTTTCATTTCACTTCCCAAGTATTTATTCTCTGCATGGAAGTCCTTGAAAGGATGTTCATTTATGTGGAGGAAAAGGATTATTTGCAAAACAGATGCTGTGTGCCTATAGCTTCTTGTGAGGGTGAAAATGAAGTGCCTAAGATATCTGTACTTTATCAGAAAATATGTCGGGGTTTAAGTTGTCTCCTAACATTATATAATACAAAAGCAAATTTCCCAATATTGGAGTCAGTTAACGCTACAACAGATGAAGATTAGCTGAGGCTTTACCAGATTATATACTCAAACATTAAGAGGATTTGTCAATAGTGAATGTAGAGTTGTGGGTTGTTATTTGGGTGTTTGTTTTTCTGGTGTTTGGTTTTTGGTTTTTTTTTAGGTGTGTGGGGTTTTTTTTTGTTTTGTTTTTTAAATGAAATGTAGATGAGGTGAAGTTTACCTTTGGAGAATAAATATGTTGAACTGAGAGAAATTTGAAATGTGCAAAATATTCCTTTTGTAAATTTTTATGATTATTTCTCAGTTACGAGCCCTATGATCGTAGAGACTTCACATGCAGTACTGATTCTGTTGTTCCCACTGTTGCCTTAATATCCATTCCTTTGATGTTGCAATGAGATTTTTTGTTTATTTTTCTTCTCTCAGCAAAGTCATTTGTATGTACCAGAGTTTCAGCTCGAGAGACAACCAACCAATATTTTCCTAGCGCATAAGGATGTAACTCTACATTTAAATTTATTGTAAAACATTATGCTCATCTGTAATTATATTACTTTAAAATAAAGCCTTCATCCGCTCTAAGATCTTTTGATGTCCCTTCCCTGCTGACTCTTTTTTCTTGTTCCCACTTACGTTAATGTGAAGAGACAGTTGAGTAAATGCACAATGAACTTCAAAACCTAGTAATTGTTTTTCAGAAAGAATGAAACTTGTGAATTAGATATGGATTGTAAAAGAACACCAGAGCTGATTAGTGTTCGTTCGGTTTGCCTGCTGGACCGTTCTGACACCTGTCTTCCCGCTTTCCCCATAAATGCCACTGCTGATCCCTCTATACTGCCAGTCACATGACAGCCAGGGAGAACTTGTGGGTGGGAGTTAAAAGACTCCCAGTGAACCTTGTCAGGCTTAGCAATTCATGAAACTCGACATAAAAGGCGACGTTAAACAAAGATGAGTTGAATCCATTTACATGCAAACTGTAGTTATCTGTATGAAAAAAGCTGGGAAGGGGGGAATGTTGAAGGGGTTACTATTTCTTTCTTCCTTTTAGGATGTGTAGATAATGAGTTGTGTAAGGCTTAGAGGGGGGAAAATAAGCCAACTTTCAAGGCATTGAAAAATTGCTTTTTAGGAAAAATCCTTTTCATCCTAACCATCTGGTTGCATCTTGTTTACAGCACAGTGTGCCAGTTTGTGCTTATTAATCATGCTTACACAAGTATCTTAATTACTCCCCGCGTAGCTGCTCTGTTTTGAACTCAGAAGTTGACCTTTCTCTTTTTATTCCTTTAAACCATTAATCATACATAATCAACGCCAACGGGGCAGAGCCATGGAGAAGGCTACCCAGCTTCCAAAAGCACATGCTAGTCCTGAGAAACCGTGTAGACAAGAGTGACTGCGTTGCTATCAGTCAGGCATATCTTAATTAATGACCGCTTTGTGTGCGTGCATACCGACAGCCTGTAAGCCAGTTCTGTTCCCCCCTTTGCTTCCCTCTGTTGAGATAACAGTTGCTTCCCTACTTTGTGACACTGGAGATAATTTTAAAAAGTCTCTGTGTATAAAGGACCTTGAGACATCATGTGACTGAAAAGGATCTGGTTCTCTTGGTTATGTTCTGTGGTTGCTTGTGTAATGATTAAAATTTAGAGAGAATATAGGATGGCCAGAAAAATTTCGAGGCTCTGGATTCTTCTAGGATAAATGTGTTGGTAGAGGGTGAATTTTTCAAAAATAACTGGAGCAACAAATGGGTTCCTCTTCTTCCCTGCCTTCCATATTAAAAAAAAAAAGGGTGGGGGGGGGAGGGGGAAAGAGAAAAAAAATTGTTTGAAAAAAGCATGTGTGTGAGAAGAATTCCAGAAATGGCATTCTGGTTTCCAGTGTGCTAGGCAAATTATAGTATGCAAAAGTAATTTTGCCTGCCCTGAAACTCTTCAGTGTGATGAAAATTTTATCAGTATTCTAAAAAGAGAGAACTATCCAGCCTACTCATTTAGTCAGCTTACAGGTTTAGATACGGGGTGTGGGGGGCGGAGATTTGCAAGTATGACTTGCGTTTTCTCTCTACTGCTGTTGGATTTTGGTTGTTTTTGCCATAAATACTGTATTTGGAATTTATGCTGTCTAATCTCAGTTGTGCTTCCTGGAGATGCAATTTCACTTATAGAAGCTTTAACCGCAGTTAAGGCTCTCTTACAAGCCTTATGATTATGCTATCATAATAAACAGTTTGTTTATTTTTATGGCCACCATGGAAAAAGAAAATATTTCCCAACAAAGCACAACAGGGACAGAAAAAGATGAAAAACCTGTATCAGAAAATTTACATCATGAAAATTATTAATATTTAATTCAGGTAAAAGCTTTGCCATTCCAAATGCAGAAAGAATGCACAGCTGTCTCGTTTTATGTTAAAAACTACTTGTTCATGAACTGACTGTACAGTGTGTGAGGTGACCTGTTTCATCCAGTCAAGTGTATTTGGCCATTTCCATCAGGCTTTTCTTTTATTTGAGCTGAAAATTTTATTTAGCCTTTTTGCATAATCTGGGTGTCTTGGAGCGCTTGCACTTCTGGTGTTTCCTAGAAGGTCCCTTGGATGTTGTAAAATGGTTGAAGCACAAACAAACAAGCAAAACTTTCTTCTGAGAAAATTATTTTGAGAACCGAAATGGAAACACTTAGGTTTTGAGTAGGGGAAATCTTGCTGGCCTTTAGCTATAGGTGAGTCTCCCTGCCCTTCTAGGCAGCTAAAGACCTTTTCCAAGGACAGATTGTAGGCTCCTGTGAAACAGAACAATTTTGCTGATGAGATTCAGTATTGGTAAGATATGCCCAAAGAGCAGAGTGAGTAGGAGATTTTTTACTTGTGTGTCAGATAGGACCAGAGTAAACAGGCATCACTGGATTTTTTTTTTGACAATTTTATTCAACATTGGAATAAAAAGAGAGGGGATTGTGTTAATTTATGTGACAAGATTGCAGACTTCTGAAGGTGTGTCTGAACCTTGTGGTACTTTAAGTGCAGACGTGAGTCACGGGGGTGACTTCATCACGGTAGCGCAGTCACAAGGAGACCATGCTGATGGCTTTTCCTTGCCAGCAGATAGCCGGAAGGTGAAAGGTGCCTTCCAGCAGCGTACCCCCAGTGACCAAATGCAGTTATCTTAACCAGGAGACTGTTGTAGGCTGAGGAGTTAGTGATCCACGTAGCAGTTACCGTGAGCGGGGCCAGGCCCGTGCTGTGCTGCGCGTCTGCCCTGGGCGCGGGATAAGCGCAGCCGCTGACGGAGAGGAGCCTGCGGCAGCTCCCGCTGCTCCGGCCGTGGCACCGCCTGCGTGGCCTTGCCTTTATCTAACGCTGCAGCAGCAAGCTCTCATGTGAACCTCCTTTTTATCTGACAGGACAAATGATAAATAGGATTGTTTTCATTGAAGAAAATCCTGTAAGAGCTGAAATGAATAAAATGGGGTAACTTTCCAGGGACGGGATCTGCATGGTGGGCTGCACCCTGGTTGGAGACCTGTGCCATAGTGCTCAGCTCAGGGTTCCCAGCGTCTGAAGGGATGTAGGATTATCTGTATTTTTCTTTGTAGTGTTAGCTCCCATAAATAGCATACTGAGAGATACTTTACAGAGTCTGAGTGCCTTTCTTACTGGGATCATAATGAACCAGCACCTCCTGGTGTAACACACAAAGCACTTGGCTTTCCTAGGTAGATCTGTGCTGTTGCCGTCCTGCGTGGCCGTGTTCAACTGACTGCTACTCTGTGCTTATTTCGTGTCTCTCTGTTTGCTTTGAGCATTTAAATCGTAAGTTAGAGGACTGAGGCAGAGGAGATTCTGCGCTGGAGGCGTGCATCTTGAAATGTTTCTTGTACCTCGGTGCATACAAAGGCGTTACGTTGAGACGCTAAATTGGAAGAGTTGTTGGCCTGTGTAATGAATAGGCAGAGTGAAAAGGTAGAGGGGGACTATTGGTGGGGCAGTAAAGTTACCTTTCATCAGAAGCAGCTTTTATAACCTGAGTGTTTTTCTGGTAGAGGCTACCTTTCAGAAATTTCAGTTGGTTCATCTGCCTGTTGACAGCTTTTAATTTCACGTAAGCTGAAAGGATGATGATGATGATGTTATACAGAAGAAATTCTCCTGATCTTTAATAAATGAAGAGAATGTAGAAACAGTTGTTTCCATCAATGCCTGTTAAAATGTGGTGACCTACTGTACCTTTTCTTTTTTTTTTTTTTTTACATCTTCAATCTGCCTCGTTCTTCTGCTGTATAGCTGATAACTTTGTTATTAGGTCTTTGTGTATTTTATGTTCCCCTCCTCCAGATTATTTTATAGCCTAATATTATGAATGTATCTCCATAATCAGGAGTGAGGTTATTTCCTGAATAAAATGCCAGAGTTTTCATCACACATACTTCTAATGGAAATATTTTGTTTCTAGTCATCGTATCGTTGAAGACAGTAGTGCTTTATTGTCCTCTTCCCTCTTCAACGTGTTTTAATCATTGCTTTTACTTCATGATTATATATTTGGTTCATGTGGTTCCTTCTCCTTAATTCTAGTGTCAGATTCTAATGGAAAATGTTCTTATTGCATAGTCTGCCCTCTTGAAGTTGAAATGAATACATGACTATCTCAAATGAATTTTAATTGTCTTCTGTGAAGCTCTTCATTGGTTTGTTTGTTGATGTTACATCATGAGCCCACAGCAGATCTAAAAGGGGAGAATGCCTATGTGAAACCAATGTTATACAATTTTAATTAGTCATGGAACACTTTGGTAAAAAAAAACTGTTGGACTACAGGCTGCTGGAAAATGGCCTATGTGCTCAATTTAATGTTCTTGGAACTGTGCATCTGTGGTGACTGTGTAACTGTAGTGATGTGCCAACAAGTGGTTGTCAGCTTCTGTAAGTGCACACAAGGACATCCTTCACCTGGAAGGTGGTGGTTTGTGTGGTGTCTTTTTTTTTTTTTTTCCCTTTTGCCAAAAGCAATAATTTACATGTACATACTATGGAAAAAAAGGTGGTCCTCAGCTTTATGCAAAAGCTTAGCTTTACCATTTTGAAACAGCCTCTGTTATTGTTTTGGTGGAGGAATGATAAACAGAACTGCTTTCCTATTAATATTTAAATATTTCCTTTAGATTTAGTAGCTAAATAAACTAGCTGTTCCTATGTTAAATTTTGTTTGATATAAAGATGGAGCTTCATCTATGGAAGCTGGATTGACTGCATATATCCCATTGCCTCAGAGAGATCCTTAAGCCTGGATTCTATAAAACTCACAGATGCAAACTTGGGAGGTGATGTTTTATATATCATTTTCTTGGCAGCAGTATTCATTGAAAATATTTCTTCTATCATCACTGACTACTCGTTTCCACTTCTGTGTCACCTCCTCAGCTGTCCTAGCATATCTGACAGGCAATGTGCTGTGCAAGCAAGCCTGAAAAAAATGTTGGGAGGGAGGTGGAAAGACGGTAACATCTTAAACTGGTGTCATCACTGAAGACAGCATGCCTGCAAGCTGCAGCCTCAGTTCTGGGGGATTTCTGGTCCGTTGGTGGGGTAGAAATAGAGAGATATGTTGCTTTTTTTATTTTGGCTTTTTTTCTCCCCAGAGTTTTTGGGCTTTGTGATAGAGCTGGCCTCTGGATAGCTGAATCCTGTGTGTTTATGTTTTTCCCATGTCACTCAGAAACCCTCAGTATAAGTTTCATTTGTGTGTCCATCTGGAGTAACACATCTGGAGTGTAGGATGGATGAAGGGGTAGTGTATTAAAGTGGAATATAATAAATGTTGTTTTATATGATCATGGTATGATATGTGTGGAAAATGTCTTTATTCTCTAGTGTTTAAAGGCTTGAATTCTAGCATGAGAAATTATTAGTCAAAGAAACAAAATGGATGAAAAAAATCTTAATGAGCATAAACCAGTTGCATTATAGCTAGCATTTCACATTGTATATTGAAATATGGATTGATCTTAGAATGGATTCCTAATTTTCTATAATTAAAATGCTCTGTTCATAAAAAGCATCTTTTCTAATGTTGTCTTGCATTCCCATGTCACTTTTCACCAATAAGCTCAGTAAGCCCCTTGGGGGTGGGAAGAAGCCCATACAGCTGACTAAACATGCACGAATCTTTTAAGTGATTGTGAGTATGGCGAAGAGGATGTTGTAATGGGTAGTCTCTTAATTCCTCCTTTCATTGGTGCAGGTATTAACTTGTTCATAATACGTATATGATATGTTTGCCTAGCAGGTGTATATATTTCTTTGAATACAGGAATTATTCCCCCCAGAAATAAGCAAACAAATGAAACCAGCCCCCAAACCCCATTATTGGGAGGGATTTAAGGCATAACCCGTTATCTGAGTTCTAAATTAGCAGTTTACCAATATTTAGCCATCCCTTTTTTGACAGAGTCCCTGATAATATGCTGTGGTGTAGATTAGAATCTGAGTTTTATTGCCTCAGTTGCAGTTGTGTTGGGGTGATGTCTCTAAGCGTCATGCTGGTTCCTTCCTTTATGGGGTGATATTATTGGAAGAAAATTTTCAGTATGCTTTTGAATGAATTACTAACATTGCAAAGTAGAATTAATACAAGTGGTCAGAATAATGCCATCCTTTACACAATGTTGGACTGAATTGTAAATCAACCAGTTATACCTGTTCATATACTCTGAATCATTTTGTGGATTATCTCAAATGTTGATCTGTCCTTGACATCACTTTGGTGCCTGAGCTAAACCCTTGGAGATGATAGCATTAGTGCAGTGTCAGTTTTGTCACTTGGAAGCCTTCCTCAGTCAAATTGCAGTCTGAAGACAGTCCAATGTAACAGTACACAGATGTCTTTAAAACTTGGCTTTAACCTTCAAAGATTACTGAAGGATAACAGAATAATTTCTTTTTCATTCAAAAATCAATTTAAATATTGATAATTTTTTTTAAGGACAGCTTGAAAGTAGAGACTATAGTAGCAAAGTACTGCTATGGTTAGCAATCTCAGCACGGTTCTTGATTTCTCTCTATATTATGGTAGCTAATTTAAGTATTGCAGATGAAAAAGTCTTGTTAGGACTCACTTGATAGCAGCATTAAGCAGCACAACATTTTAAAAATAAAATATAATCACTTTTTTGCTCTTAGGATCACTTAACATCAAACACCGTTTCATTAACTAAGAGTACCTGCTTCTAGAATTAGTAAAATATTCTCTTCTTGATAAAATAGTGCTATTGTATAACTTCTTGATATCTTGCAGTGGAAAAATTGTGATAATGGTTCAGGAGAAGGAGTTGTATTATTATGCTGGATAACCTAGCTTTAGTGTTCATTTTTAAAAATCTGAAGTGGTTTTTGTACCAAAAACTGCAGCTTGTGGTTTTTCTGGCTATCAGGTGAAGATTATTCTGGATCTTGGAGTTATTAATTTGTTTTAATTTGTTTTAACGTTGGAATTCTGTTCATTCTTCTTGCTTAAACTTTTTTTTTTCCAATTTATTTGCAATAAACTTTTTAGAGAAGAAATGTTCACAAATAGTTACTGTACAACCTACTGTTTTACTGGAAGTTAATGACATTGTTTTTGCTGTGGTGCATGTAGTGAAAACAAGCTGCTGCAGTGGAGAAACCTGCCTTCCTCCAGTCTCCTTATCCTGTCTCCAAGTAGGGTACTGCGATGACATCGTTTGACATGTTTACTGAAATAGATTGTGGATTTGTTTAAACATGTTTCAGTGATAAAATATGCATTTAATCTCATGGCTAACACCAAATGGACTCTTACGTTTCTGTTCCCAGTTGCACTGAACAACATTGTCATGCTGGATGACTGTGCAAGTGCTACAGTAAAACTTTCCGAAGCTTTGGAAGAAATTCTACCATATTTTTTGATCACTTTCTGGTCTTAAGCAAAACAAATAGGATTGACCGTTTATTACTCCCAAGGGTATTTGCGTTAAATGAAGAATAGAGATGGGGAGGGAGGGGCAGGAAGGAACAAGATTATTCAGCACGTTAGTATTTCAGATTAAAAGTCTCATAGAAAACAATTCTTGTTTAAATCCTTGCTAAATTGAGAAATCTCAGTGCATGAAATTAGCAAGTTTGTTCCAGTATGGCCTGCAAAAGACCATTGCCCATCTCGGGATAGGTGGTTAGCATTTAACTCATCCCATTTGCAACAGCATAGTAATTTGTCACATAAGCTTCATGGGAAAAGCCTGACAGAGTTGCACTATGCTGTGGCACCAGTTCTTGATTTTATTCCATCTAATAACACAGCTGCAAAGGCCATACATATTAATCTAGAAGGTAATTAATATAATCATTCACTATTGACGCATTGTTGATTCTGCAAAGTCCGTGAGCAGTTTTAACAGGCAGACAGCATGAATTACTTTAGTTAAACTATGAAATGCCTGGTACAAGTGAAATTCTTTTGGGCTAGATTCTTCACTGAATACAAGCCACTGTTATAAAATCAAAACACCAAAAGGTAGCTGTATGCTTCAGCTTGCCTCTTTGCTCTGTATAGCCTTTCTGGAAATCCTTCATTTGAGATGACCTTGCCAATTGCTGGTTCTAAATTGTGCCTCTCTGAACTTTTCAGTTAAAGGGATACTCAGGCAGATTAGGAGACAGCAGTACTAGTTTGGCCTTTTCTATTTGAAGGTATCTGTTCTTGCCTCCTATTGTCCACATTGTAAACCAAGACCACACCGTGGTCTGCAACACAGAGTGGGAAGAAAGCAAATAGAAAATGAGACTAGGCAGAACTGTGGTGCAAATTCTAGCTGGTCGTTTCATTGGAGGCTTTTATATTTCTTTACAGCAGTGCTTCTATAGTTTTGGCTTCTCTTTGTTGTGCTGACTGTTTAGCTGTACTTTTATAGGTTTGCCTTTGGGAATAACAATCATTAAAGAACAGAAACCTCCAAAAAACCCTAACCCTCTGGTTTTCTTCCAGAAAACTTCTTTTGTTTGCTGTTGTGGTAAAGGTATTTTTATTTTCTTAAAGGTGTAAAATATTTAGGTTATTTTAAAATAGGCATTGGCAGTACTAAGGGCAGACTTAAAGTTCTAAAACACGTAGTAGCTGTGGATTTCGTTTTGCCACTGAAAGTCTGTGGCAGCCATAGACTTTATTAAGAGCACAAAAATGATAGGTTACAGAGCCTTTTCACCTCCAGGCTGTCTCCTCTAATACATCTATCTATGGAATTGCAGTAATTAAAGACTCTTTATGTTTTATGATTTCAGTTGCATGAGTTGAGTCTTAGCCTAATTGTTTAATGAACAGTTGGAAAGTTTTCTTGATCTTAAGCCATTACTGTAGGCTGACCACGTTTTGAGTCTAAGCAGAAAGACCAGTTCACATTCTGTTTTGTGTAGTTGACACTTCAGAAGTACGTGACAGACATATATGATACATACTGGGCTGCCCCACTACTGATATGCCTCTCCTGAGAACAGAAAGCAATGTTTTTTAGGTTGTTGAGTGATTTCATTTACTATTCCCACAGCTGGGATCTTTCTCCCATGTCAGTAGGAACAATCCACCTGCATCTGACTGATGCTGTATGTTCAACTCTTGCTTGAAGGAGCCATCTCCTCTTATTCAGGGAAAGAATTAGAACAGCAACAAACTTGAGTAGTACTTAGAAATAAAACCCATGTCAATTTTATGAGTTCATATAATGATAAAACAATTTCATTTTTAATGAGTTGCTTGTAAAATGATGAGCTTGCATTTTAACATGCAGAATTTTGAAGCATCAGCTCTGTAGCAAGAATTGATCTGTTCTGAAAAGTAACTTTGAACAGCTCGAGGTTCTTAAAATAAGGCACTGTTAAAAATGATCATTTTTCTGAATGAAAATGTGAAGGTACGTAAACTTCTGGGAAAGAAATCTGAAATTCCTCTGTTGTTGTTAGTATTTTGCATGGCTTTCCATATGCTTTCTGCTTTTCCCTTCTATACAATATGTTATTCAAGACATATTTAACTACAAAGTCCTTGTAAATGAGATGACTTCAGGGAATCTAAGTACTGGCTGTTATTTAATGGGTGTGGTAATTCTTCTTAATTGGGGTTTGTTCTTTTGATTTTGTGATGCTTCCTATTTGTCTATGCTAGCCTAGTTCTTTGCTCCTTAGGAAGCACTTTTCCACTTTGATGTGCTGCTTAATAACCAACTGTACTAAACACCACTTGATGGTTCCTGGTTGGGGTTCAGGTCTTATTTTAGTGTAAGCCGTCTACTTCCCGGGCAGTAAGTGCTGAGTAAGGGATAACCTGACTCTTCCTCTTTATAAGGCTCTGGTACTGCTGAGGTGACAGCCCTGCTTCCTTCTCAGCTTTATTCCATGGAGGGACCCCTGGGGTTGTGCATCTCCTGAATTCTTCAACCTCTCATCTTTGGAAGACAGGTGTTAGTTTTCTTGAGGGTTTTGCCCATTCAAAACCACTACAGTATGTGACTTCCAGGTTCAAGAAGATTGGCCTATCCCTGTCTGAACCACCTATGTGAATGCAAGTAATTTTTGCCCTGGGTGGGTATCCAGCTTCTCTGGGACTGACTGGTTTTACCTAAATGTTTAAGCAATCTTTTGTAAAGAGTTTTTTTCGTGGTGTGAAGGATTTAAATTCTGATCACGTTATTGAGTCTGGTAGTCTGGAGTTATTGAGTTATAGTTCAGCGGTTTATGATGCAGTGCTTGTAATAATCAGTACTTGCCTTTATAGAAATCTACCCAGATCCTCGTTTAAGATATGCTGATACAGGTCCTAAGAAGGACCAGACCCCAAGTTTACTAAGCCCCAGTTGTATATCTTCTCTCTGGACTCTTCCCATAGGTATGTGTAGCGAGGACATATGTATGTCACTTTACAAGGAACATGCATGTATAAAGTATATATGTGGAGGAAAATATAAAAATGGAGTTTCTTTTAGAAGTTAATTTCATTGCTTTATTCTCTTAATGAACTTCCCCGAAGCGAATTACCCAGCTGAATTATATAGTGAAGAATAATGAAACCTTGAAACGATCGTACATGCCTTTACTGTAATGGGAAAGTTGCTATTAATATTTTGTTTATCCATAATTCCGTTGTTTGGAATACCTTTCATCTACAAGGACTCTCCCATACTTCTCCTTTGAAGTACAGGCAGTGAGTGTAAGTATACTTTTCTAGTAGTATTAATAAATATTTGCTTGACGTTTGGTCTCATTGATCTTTAATCAGTTCTTAGTATTTGTGATAACTGAAGTTACAAAGTTGAAATAACTTCCTTTCTGTACGAAAACATGAATGCTGATTTCTTTTATTTGTATATCTTTTAAAGATACTAGGCCATGTCATTTATTTCATTTGACTTAACCATTAGAGAAGATTAAAGGTGGCTTATTTCTTAGACATATGCTTAACAAAGAAGGATTTTACAAACATCTGTGCAAAAACATACAACATCTTCCTGCTTTCTTATCAGTAAATGCAGCTGTTCCTGTTTTTAAAAATCAGATGAGTGTGATAATGTGGAGTAGCAATGTTTGAAGGCTTCATTTTCTGATATCTAAAACATGTTTCTTTTTGCTGAGCTTGAACAGGTATAAATAAGAAAGATAAATTTACATCTAATGCTGGCTTGTGGGGGTTTTTTTGGTGGTGTTTTTTTTTTTGTTACAGGTTCTGATACTGTTCTGTCAATGTCATCTGCAAAGTGAATTGTAGCTTCTCATCACATGTATGCTGGGTTAAGGAAGCCAAATTAGTCTATACTCTGAATAGCGTTAAGTTGTATGCAAAAATTCAGCTATTTATATGATTTAAAATCTCTATCAAATTTATAAATCTAAAAAATATATACATAACATAAAGTACTGATAATAAAAGGAAAGTACCTTCTACTTGTCACAAGAGGGACACTACCAGAAATCCAAGCCCAAATTGTCCTTTTTAGTGGTTTTATTCTTAGTTTAAAAGTCCTTAATCTGTTCGCTATTTGTATTGATGCATCCATGCAAGTGAAACAGGAAACGTCATTGTTGAGCAAAACAGATGTGCAAATCTGTTTGTAAATCATTAAGTTACTATTTTAAGTAGCTAAATTAGAGTTTTACCTGTCATTTTTACATTTCATTTCAGTTCTGCTTTGTTTCTTTGCTATTGTGCCAAGCAATGTGCTATGATCATTAGTCTTCAGAATAGATAAACATAGTCAAGCAGAGTAGCCACAAAGCCGTGTCTCGTGGGAATCACTCTGTGCCCCAAACCACATAAACTAATGTACATCTTTTCATCTAAAAACCCTCTGATACATGTTGGTTGTAACACGTTACGGATAAAAGGCAGTCACCTTATTAATAGTAGGGCAGAATCTTATTTGCATAATCATGTATACCTCATCACCAGTGCACATAAATACTTCTGTTGTCGTGTCAATGTTTTTTTTAACTTAAAGCTTCATAAAGTCTTTAAGGATCACACATGACTGCTGTTTATTAGAGCCACTCTGATGGCCTTTTTTAGGCCATATTGAGACATTGAATCAAATTTTTTTTGTATTCATGATAGTATAGAGCAACCTACATGGTTTCTTGGTTCCTTTATGTGTTTATTGGTTAGGTCCCTCACTGAAGTCTCAAGCAAACCTGATCATGCTTAGCGTGAGATCTGGTTGGGTCACGCCTGGAAGTTTGTCTCCTGTTTCTAGATGGCTAATAAATGTTTCAAAATTGGATGGTGTTGTAAGGAAATCTGGGAAATCTCAAGCTGATAGCTGAGAAAGAACCAAGCAAAGCAGGTGCATGCTTAAAAGTCCGAATTATTATATGCTTGTATTTCTTTCTTACAAATAGTAAGAACCTTTAAAAGGTGTTAACCAAAACATCAGGTATCTAATACGGCACTGACAATTTTTACACACGCACTCTTTTTAAAAGCACTAAGTGTTAATTATAGCGCTCTTTTTTGTGAGGAAAAGAAAGTACGTGCTTCACAGGTTTTGGTAGTTAGAAAGCTCCTTAAATAGCTGTTGCAAAAGTGCAAATAGATAATCATGGTGGAGGGGAAGTTTATTTTGGCCTATTATGAGTTGGTTGGAAAATCAACTTAAACTAAATCAGTTTACATTGCCCTTAAATGAAATAAGAGTGTAAGTATAGACGTTTGCATCCATGTATCTATAATACTTCAAAAACATGGTTTTGGTGCTGTAGAAGTGAGGTTTTCGTATAAACTCAGTCTTATCCTTCAGCCACTGAAAGTACTATTTAGAAAAGTTTGTGTCTTGTATCAACAAACAATAACCACCAAGTCCTGCAATTGCAAGAAGTCTGTTTTACAAATATGGTGGTATGAATCGCAAGATATAACCTATTCTTCTTGCTTCTTTCTAGAATCCTTTATATTATCTCCTTTACTGTTTCTTGCAGAAGCTCATTTTTTGGTTGAATACCTTGGAAAAACTATGTCTTATGCTGGTTGTTCACTTTGAGATTTGATGAGAAGCGAGCTAGGTACCTTTTTTGCATCACCCATAAATTCATTTTCTATGAAAGTCTGCTTTGTACTGTGGGGCTGGAATCGGGGGCAAAATCAAAATCCTGTTTTCAAACATACAGATTTCTCATTTTAGCAGCTTTAAGATACTCCTCTTTGACTGCTTGTGTCGGATTCCATCGCCATGAAAATTATTACTGAAAGATTGGATTTGCATTCCTGTTCCCCAAAACAGATTTAACTCTTGGTTGTATAGCTGGAGCTCAGTATATGGAAGAGAAGAAAACTTTTCTTCTCGTGTTCATATTTGCTATCATCGGATTTTTCAAAACTTCTGTTATTCTTTTCAACGCAAAGGAAAGGAGTTTTACTGGTATTTTGCTTTTTGCTATGGAAAGATATTTAGTGGCAGGCATATTTTCATTTTTCATATAGTCATAGAACTTAAGATCCTGTATCCCAGGTCAAGACCCCAGATAGGATATCTGTATTTCAGATTTTCCTTGAGAGCAGGACGTTTATGCAAAACTCCTAAAACTTGGTATAGAATGGGATAAGTCAAGCTAAAACTTTGAACAAATGTTCTGTTTTTCTTGCGGGGAGAGAGGAGGAAGGCATACACTTTTGTCAGCACCTATGAACTGGCAGCTGAATAAAAATAGGCTGACAATACATGTGCAAGAAAAGGGACAAAAATTGCCTCAGTCAAAATGTCTTTACAGGCAATCCTTGAGATGACTTTTTGCAAAAAGTATGCAACGTTGGAAACAGAACAAGCTCCTCCTTCAGGAGCTGAAATGATTGAAGTTATTGCCAAATCATGATAATATGTAAAGCATAAATCTTGTTTAGAAATAGGAAGCCAAATATTTGACCAGTCATACTTTGGTTGTGCTTTCTAAGACTTCCTATGTTGTTGGTGCTTAAATAGTAATTCTAAATTAAATACTTGCTGGATACTACAGTATGATAATTATTGAGTTACTGAAGAGACCTACATTCCATTTTTTAGTGGTGCTTTCTACAGCTGTGTTTTACCAGTACTAATATGTTTACCTGTATCAGTTTATTCCAGAAGTCTTTCTTGTTTATCTTATTTTTATGAAGTAATTTTATTTTTATTAATGTAAGTAATAGAAGATTTTGGCAACTGGATACACAACAGGCATGCTGTCTATTTTCTCTTCTTCGTTTATTTTTCTCCTGTTAAAGTCATCAAAATGTTGACAGCTGCATAACTCTTTTTAAAGCTTTCATATCTTGACAGATATTACAGATATTTGTCATTTTACTTACAGTAAGTGACAGCTAAATTAGCTTTATGCTGTATTGGAGGATATCTCAGATGTAGTGAGTCCAGTCAAATTTATATTGCATTTCTTTAATGTGCAGCTGATTTTTGAGTGGTTATTAAGGAACGAACAGTGAAGAGATACATGAAGAATGTGAAAATCTTGAGCTAGCAGATATTCAAGGTTAACAGATGAGAAATATGTTCCCCTTTTATTACTTCTATCATGTTGGATAGCCTAGTTTTTCCTTCATTTTCACTTCTTATTTCAGTTAGATGTGGGGTTGAAGATCTATACATTAATCCTTCTTTAATAGATATCCACTTCCCAGCTGAGTACTTAAGGCTGCCAGCAGACAGTGTAGGTGTTTATAGGTCACAGCGGAAGCTACTGAGTGGAACAGGAGCATCGATAGAGTAGCACTGCGCCTACCTACTCTACGTTTAGTTAAGTAGGGTTCATCCATTGACTGCAATACAGATGTATTTCAGAATGTATATGGACATTTCTTTTGAAAAAGTTCGGGTCAAATTAAGGATGGGAAGAGAACAAACGGAACTACTGAATGGAAAAAAAAAAGAAACCTTTTTGCTGCCAAGTAACTTATTCTGTAATGTCACTATACCTTTCTGTGCTGTGCATAAATACAAAGCACAATTAAAAAAACTGCAGTGGATCTTTAGAGTATCACACTAAGAGTGTCTGCAAAAATGTACTTGGTAGGAGGCGGAGAGGAAGGAGGGGGGAGAAAAAAAAAAAGAAAAAAGAGAAAGAGCTTGTTGCCTTTTATCCAGATAGCTTAATTACACAATGGAGTGTTTCTTACAATTTTCTGTTTAAACTGCTGTCAGAAATTGAAAATTATGTAGTATGATATTTTCACATTTTGGTATGTTCAATGTATTGCTAATGATAGCCAGACTTTCAAATTACTATAAATGTATCAAAGATAAGTTATACATGTTCAACGTGCTAACCTGCTCTGTTCTGTTACTGCTGTCTTACTCTTGGGAATCCCACTAGCGTTTGGGCAATTAGTATTTGGAACAAGCCACCATAAGGTCAGCTTGGCGTTACTCAAATCAAAGTAGAGGAAGTGAAACAAAACACCTGAGTTGTAAGGGGATAACTGATTTAACAGTGTAACATACCTTAAATACCACTTCTTACTAACTTGAGCGAAAATTTTGGAAACCTGGAAAGTAGTATTTGTCTTGATCTTTTTTTGGTTTTCTTTTAAGTCATGTTTTTCGTATTTTTTTGTAGGTGCAGTCTTCTCTGAAAATAATTTATGCTTAGGTGGGCTGGAGTTTAAGTTAAGCAATACAGTTTCTCCTACAGGACCACCAAAGCAGGGGCTCTGTGTGTGTGTATATATGCACCACTTTGCATGCTGAGGGAGAGCAAAACCAAGAGTGTTGAGTGAAGAATTATTTTTTGGGGTTACTTTGGATACTGGCCCGAGTCAGGCACAGAGTTACATCTGTTCTAACCAAAGCTGCTGCTGAAACATCTACTGACCTCTCAAAGAGAGGAAGGTTTACGGCAGCGTTAGAGAGAATCATATCTTAAGTAGAACATTGCCTTATGTTCTGTTTAAAGATATTTTCTTTTCTTTCAGTACTACAGACATAGCAGATATGTGGCAGGGAGTAACATTTATTGGTAGAAAATTTCTTGAGAAAGTCTCTGAAGTGGAAACAATGCTGAAAATTATGGAAGCTGGAATAGAACATTCACACTCTGCCTGAAAAGAATGTTTGCTTTATAAAAAAAATATAATGCATAAGAATTTTAAAGGGATGGACGTATTCGGTAAAGCTTTATCTGCTTTACTTCGCAGCGCTCAAGTATTTCAGTATTTCATGTAATCCTGAATGTCAGTAGCTATGGCCAGTGTTCCTAACTATCGCTAAATACAAGGATTTGACCAGTGTTTTCTTTCTTGTTCTTGAATGAGAGCTTTCCATAGTCCAGAAAAATTATATAGCTTATTTAGCTCTCTCTAAAAACAATAATAGGCCTATTCAGATTTTATCTGTAACTTTACTTTGTGTTGAGCAGTATTTGTAATGCTGTCATAAACTACACTAAAGCACTGTTTCCTAGGCTTTAGTGATAGGATAAATATTCCCCAGGAACACGCAAGCAGAACATGCAGATTGTTTAGCGTGGGTTAAATGCACCTATCTGGAACATAACCGTATTAATATCACATCTTTCAGATTTGGCAGGAGCCTTAAGAGTGTAGTATTTCAACATTGGTTTTATAGAAACTTGCTGCAGAACTGGACAGGATTAATAATGGATGAGATATATCACACTTAGTACAGTATTAAATTCTAGCAGTGGAAAGATGCAAACCAGTTCATAACCTTACAAGAACATTGTGTGCTACAGTAATCTTGGTAATACTGTACAGTCAAATTAACAATGAATAAATGTTGAACTCTGCTTTCTGTCAGAAATAGTACTTGTGCAGTCTCTCGTCAGTCTTTGTGCATGCTGTCCTGAGCAGGTCACTGGAAAGATCATAAGATAAAAAGATGTAATGGATTATTCTGGCTGCATAACACATTATAAATAAGGTGTTAAGGACCTTAATAAGGATGGGCAATTTTGCGTGTTTCAGTTCTTGGGTGAGGAGCTCGAGAGCAGAGACGTGTATGTAGGGGTGTGGGAGTGCCGCCCTCCAGAACGTCTCTGTTTATCGAAATTATATTAAAATGGAAGTCTGGAATAAATCTTGTTCTTCGCCAGTAGGCAATTGATTCAGTATAGGCTTTTTATTCCAGACGTGACAGAAAGAGGAGGTAAGACCCCAGGGACATGCCTTACAGGGCTACAACTTTTACCATAAACCACATCTGGGATCTATCAATCAATAGCTTTCCTTGAGCAGGTTGTGTTTCCTTTGTGCTTTTACGCTGCTTTACTGGAGATTTCTGTCACCGTTTATCAGTTGGGTGGGTACTGTCAGTCTCCACCTTCTTTCATTCCAAGGGTTACCAGCATCCGTTCTTAGGAACCTTATCACCTTCTTTTGAGGTGTTTGGTGACGGATTGGGAAGAGATGGCTCTCCTCTCTCTGTATAAGCTAATAGGTCTTCTGTCACTTCCAATTTGAACTACCGGGGCTTCAGAAACTGTTACTTTACATTTTCTACCCTGGAAAACAAAACAAAAATGAATGAGACTCTTTTAAACTGCAGCAGAATGAATTTTGAAATTTAAAACATTTCCTTTTCTCTGAATAGAAAGGTTGTTACAAAAGACTTCGCTTTGACCAACCAAACTGTTGGGCTCTGGGAGCAGGGGTGAAAGACTTTAAAAATGTGGTTACTGTAATACCTGCATCACTACAAAACTTCATCTTAGACCGTTTGTTTAGAGAGCAGAAGGGAGCAACCATAAGCACAGTGAACAGCATATCTATCTCTCTCTGTAGACGTGCAGTTGTGGACGGCTTGTAGCAACACAAAATGTTTTCTTCACAGCCCCATGGGACCAAAGGCTTCTCTCTGGCCTTTGAAAGCTCTCCCTGTAAGACTGGCTGAGGTAAGGACAAGATTTGTGTTTTTGGAAATCCAAAATGAGGCCAAATGAACCAACCACTTTGAAAAACTTAGTGTCCAGAAGACTGATGTATGTGGTTATTCAATTCACTCAAGAAAATGTATTTGGTTTTCAAAAGTAGATCGGCCTTTGTGGAGTGGAAAAATTGTTTAAATAATACAATGATTCTCAAAAGTTGTATTTATTAGTTATTGCTGTCTCAAAGAGGAGGCTTTGTGTTCTGGAGTCCCAAGCTGGGACTGTGTGACAGGGACAAAGAAGTAAAATAGACCTCAAAACAGGAGAACCTCATGTAGGGTGCTTGAAGGGATTTGTTAGGGTTTCCTTTTTGAAGTGGGAATCTGAAACTCTGAGAAGAAAGGTGTGTCCTCAAAGGTTTATATTAGGAGGAAAAAAATAGTAAAGGTTGGAGTAAAAGTTCTAGTTCTCTACATTTACTCCTTGATCAAAATGCAGACCAGGCTAGTAAATGCTTGAAATATGATTGTTAGAGGCTGCTCTGTATTTTTATTAGGCATTATGAAATATTTGTTTTAGCTTTGAAGAGTGCATCAATTAAAAAAAGATGGTGCCTCAGAGAAATGTTTACAATAAATGCCAAATGACTGAGCGGGCCTCTTGTTACTTGAAGTGTTAGTTCTGAGGCAAGGTTATAAAGTATGTTGAAGAGGAAACAGGGGAAAAATTGTTTTAATTCTTGCTATCTTTACAGGTAAAGATTTATTTCCAGGATTGTTGTTCTTGTTAGGACTATACTTGCAGATCCTAATCAAGCTTAAGATAAAGTTTTAGGGGACACTGTACATGCTAAAAACGTACATTACCCAGAATGATGTATAATCTGAATGACAGTTAAAATCTGGGGAAAGTAACACTGTTTTCACTGTACATGGAGAAATTCAGACAGTCATGGGTTTTCCCAGTGTTTTGAAACGCTGCCTGGTCCCTGACTTGTGTTGCCAAACTGCCTCTCGGCAGTCAAAGAATAATGCATTTTTCTTAGGAACTGTAAAAGAAACCTAAAAAAAGTTAGTTTTCCCCTTTGTTTTTACCAAATAAAAATGGATCTGAATTTCGCTGAGAGGAAAAGAGTTATATATATGTGTGTGTGTGTATATTAAGAAAAAAGGGGGCAACATTCATTTTGCTTGGCTCTGTAGTTCGAAAGCTTGTATTTTAAGGAATGGAACTACTTGGAAAAGGAAAAAGGATTAAAATAAACTGTGTCACTCTTTCTGCCAGACTTCCACGCTGTGATTGTCACAGCTCAATGAAATCAAGAAACTGCTTAGCATAGTCCTGTGTACCAAAATTTACCTGTTTACCTGGTCTTGTCCCAAAAATGCGGTTTTGTTTTTAAAGCTACAGTTGCTTAGCAAGTGAAGATGCTAAAAGATGTCTGTCTCTGCTGAAATACTGTTTGCTCAGAGACTAAATGCATATATATGTATGGTTTTTTAATATTAGTTAATGAGATTTTGTTCTGTAACCAGTAAATGGTGTTGTGAAACCTCACTGCCATTCATATGGGGTGATTGCCATTGGTACTTTATCTCCACAGTAGATCTAAAACATAATTCATGAGATCTTTATGCTTCTTCATATCTCCCAGTCATGTTTAGTATTTCGTTGTATTTTTAAATATAACAGTTCTTGTGCCTTAGATTTTGTATTAGATTTTTTGTTTTTTTCTGCTAGACTAGTCACTTAAATTTCATTCTATATAGTCTCCTAGAGTTCAAAATAATGCATACTTATCTAGCCAGACCTAAAACTCGTTCAGCCCTGTCCTGCTTCTGGGATCATTCCTGTACATATAATGATACCAATAAATATAAAGAAATCCTTAGACAATTTTGCTAGAGGCTAAAGACGAATCTACATGAAAGCATTTCTAAGGTCTATATTTTCCTTGTTAGAAGATGTAAAACCTTTCGTGTTTGTTAGTTGGTTTGTATAAAGGGAGAGTCCCTTAGTCCTCCATGATGCATGTGACTTCTTTTGTCCTGACAACTAAGGGTGTTAAGACAAATCCTGGGTTTACATTCCAGGCACTTGCTCTCTTTTTGGCGTGCTGGCAAAGCTTTCTTTGGTATCGAGGATATGAATGTAACGGAGGGAGGTCAGAAGCTGGGACTGGAATTCTTTGAACGGGATTCTCCTGATGATAGGTGTTTTTGTAATGTCTGTATAAATAGGAATATTTATGAAAAAATTCTGCACAAGTGGAAAAATGGGAAAAAAATATAGGCAGCTAGCAGAAACAGGGCTGTCGTTACGTGAGTTGCTATTATTTTTAGCAGAAATCAGAAGAAGGGAAGAAGTTTTTCATAGATCCTCCCTATTGCAGACCCTACTCTGTTGCTTGTATTCAATGTACTAATGGTAGATATCTTGTCTTTTTTCAAGACATGGAATGTTTGTATCTCCCACTGATCTCGGTTTGAGGTTTTGGTATCTTCGTGTGTTCTGGAGTTATTTGTAGTAAATCTTGACAACTGTCGTAGGTAGGAGTTTTCTCAGCCAGCGTTTTGTTCTTCAACTTTATGTCTCTGTTTCATTTTTCAGATTAATTCCTTGGGTTTTTTTACAGTCTGCGAAATATCTGCAAGCTCTTTGGGTAAAGGTTGTTGCCTCAATTTAACTTGGTTAAATTCAACTTAATTTCATAATAGTCATAGAGGTGGCTGTGCCTTTGGTGGTGTGACTTGACAGCTTTACCCCTCCCTCCTCAAATATAAAGCTGGAGGTGAAAACCTCTGAGATTGGCTTTGCTCTGCAGGAATATTTCTGTGCTGCAACCAGCGTGACATAGTAGCACACTGTCAAACTAGACTGAAGAATTTTGGACATCTCAACTCTTTCTGTACAACAACGGCTCTTCCCCTCCTTTTGCCTTTGTACACTTGTCAGAGTTCTTTTGATACACCGTCTCAGGCCTTTTTGTTCTTGCATTGTCTCAAGAATTCTTGTCCAGTGGCAGCTTATCTTCAGCTCTTCTCTATTTTGTTGGTATTTTATTCTCAAGAGCCTGCAATTAGAATAACCCTGTATAGTCAAACAGTGACTAACTCTGAAGGGTCTAGTAGTAGAATTCACAAATTATGACAAAGCACTTCTAAAATGGAGAGGGCGGATCACAGCAATAGGATTGAATGCAGAGTCTGTGCTGCTGGTGTCCCGGATACCCGCTGTGGGACATCAGGTCAGAGGTGCGTTCTGGATCGTACTGTACGCTCCGGTGCAGAGGAGGAGGACCAAGGTGGAAAACAATGAAACAAGGAAATTGGTGTGCAACATCTTAATATTCAGCTTCTAACTTGATATTATTCAATACTAATGAAATAGTTGTAAAAATAAATTTTTGGAGCTTGGCAAATATGTATGTGTGCAGCTTCAGGTACTTCCAAATTCCATAGTGCACAGTCGCAGGCAAAACCCATGCTGTTCTAAAGGAATAAGATTGTCCACCTGGGCAATCTGCTTCCTTCTCTCTCACCTATTCTAGCACTTTTTCTTCTCTACAGAAGTGGCCATGTCTGTAATCTGATTTTTTTTGACATGCATGATGTCAAAAAAACTTTTGACGTATAAAAAAATATGTCAAAAAAGCTTCTAACTTTCCAGATAGTCCTTAGGTTACAGGCCTTTCTGTGATTAGGAAATATTCTGGTCTTGAAGGTTTGCCTTTTGATGTAAAATTTAGACATACTGCAAGTGGGTTTTGAGAGAATTAGGTTGGGGTACCCCATAGGAACTTGTACGCGGGGCTTTTTTAGACTTCTGGAAAACAGCTTTGGAAAGCAAGTTAATGATCACAGCTCTTTTGATAATTTCAGCTCACTGTGACACATTTTACTCATGAACACTTACTGACTCGGAGGTTGAGAACCTGTTTGTCTATTGAAAGTGGCATACTCTGTGGTTTCTCTGCATGGACAGTGTGTTATCTGGGTTCTGTTGGTTCTCCTAGCTCAGTATAATTTAACTGGAAATATTTGTTAGGTTAATCGCAGCACATTTTGTATTAGCTGACTGCAGTTGTATGTAGTGCAGGCTCCTCCTTTTTTGGTCGCTGGTCAGAAGTTTGATCCAGAACATCATGTCTTCTGAGCGCACGATGCGCAGTTGATTACTGGGCATATTTGGAGTGTGCTATAAAAACAGGAACAGTCACAGGAATGCATTTCATTTTTACCCAAGGAATGGGGTGGAGGTGATTGCTTGAGATCCTTTCCAGCTCTTTGTTCCTGTATTTTCTATATTATGATTTTTTTATATGACATAGCACTTTTTTGTATTGTCATTATTTTACATACTATTTCTATTTTGAGTTGTGTGGCTGTTCTTATGAATACGTTAATGATACGAACAAGTAAAATTTTCGATGCAGATGGAATTTATCCATAGAAACCAAGGAGTAAATAAACACAGAGACCAGTAATACCTGTTGCTTTAGCTAGGTAGCTTTCTGCTTTGTAATGAAATTTTCGCACAGTTTAATGCATGACATTCAGGCCATCAGTGTAAATAAAATAACATTGTGTACATCAGTGCTTCCAGAAGTTAAAAAAGAACACTGGCTTTATGCTGTGTACCTTAATTATGATCAAAATCATGTTGGGCAAAATATCTAATCTAACAGAATGGCACCTTCTTCCTCATAGTTACGTGGAAAAATGGGACATTGTAAAATAATCCTGTAAGTAACCAACATATCTGTTTGGATAGCTCTGTTACATTACATTACATTTCATTACATTACTGTGCTCTGTATTATATTCAAGAGGAAGACATAGTCTTGTACCAAAGGCCTCTAAAGATATAGAACAAAATGTATGTTTGATTTAATGTGAAATATAAATAAGCAACATAACTGCCACTGACAGTGGGGTAGAACAATTAATTTTCAGAATTTTTCCATGCTAAAAATGATTGTATAAAGTATTTGCTGATTTTGATAATTTGGAACAAGTGGGTAGATTATGTTTTTGGGCTATTTTGTTTCCCAAGTGGCTTTATTGTCCTTTCAGAGGAGAGTAAAGAGCATGAAATTTGCTGTGAACTTTAGAAATCCATTTCTGCTGTTGCTTTATCTTGGGTTAGTTGGCTTGCTGGCCTTGCATGAGAGAAGAAATTGGTTTTTGTTTGGTTGGGGTTTTTTGGTTTGTTGTTTTTTTTTTTTTTTTTTTTTTTTTGGGTTTTTTTTTTTTTTTTCCGTTTTAGCACTGATGCTGGGACACCTTGCTTTTTTGAGGAGCTATAGTTCTTCCTCTATTTGAAGTTGGGAGGACTTTTCTGTATTTTTTTTTTTTTTTCAGGCAAAACCAACCACGTGTTAAATACAGCACATGACAATAGGTAAAACTGGGAATTTTTCTAGCGAGTCCACCAGGATGGAAACAAATCAGGTTTTCCAAACTGTTCTAAGGGAAGGTGCCGCTGCCTCTCTGCGAGTGTCTTTTGTCTTTAAATGCTGTTTTTAATGATGACAGAAAATTGTCTAGGGATTTGTAAGGGAAATGCAACATGTAGAATTCTGACTTCAGGGTGGGGCTTTGTTGTTGTTGTTCTGTTTGTTTTGCTATTCGCATAATTTTGCTGAAACTGAATGTCTGGGCACCATAGGAAGTGGACTTATGCGGGGGGGGGGGGGGGGGGGGGGGGGAGTCAAACCAAACCAAGCTGAATTAAGTACTCCTTTTAGACTGTGCATTTAGATTGCAGCTGCCAACTATTTAGAAAGCTTACCGTTGTTGCATCCAACTTGCATTTCATATGCTTGACTCTTCCTAATGTTAATAGTACTCTCCATCTTAAATTCCAGTGTGTCAAAGGGATTATCTCCATTGTGTCTTATGAATCATGACTGTAGTTTTGTACTTCATACAGGCATACACAACCATATGCTGCTCTAGTGCAGAACTTGCCATCCACAAAAATAATCTTTCTGTGCCAGTAAGAAGTGTTGCTCCTAAAATATCTCTTGGGCTTGCATATAAATTTCTTTAACTTAATTAGGAAGTAGCTGTTTTATTTTTTTAATATAAAGACAGATTTTTATCACAATAATGTATCATTGCAAGGGTGACTGCAATCATAATTTCCTTCCATAAGTTACGGTTAGAGATCTCTTGTGATTGCTCTTTCGTTATAGATCTGAATTATCTACCATTCTGTCGGTCTAGCTATTTCCATATGAATATCTAAACTCATTAGAATAATATCCAAAGCATGGTATGCTGGATTATTGTGCTGTTTAATAAGCGCCTCGGCTGCTTCTCACAGCAGTGCGATAGGCTGGTTTTCTGTTTTTTGCAGATCACTGCCATTGTTTGCTGAGTGCCCATGTGGGAGCACTTCTTGTGATCTAGCGCTTTTGCTTGTGTAATACTGATTCAGAAAAACAGCACGCTTAGAGAGAAACATTAATTGGGTGCAAAGAAGGCGTTATTCCGTGCTTCGGGGGCGGGGGGAAGTACAGCAAATAAATTATCTCCTGTTTGTGCAATGTTTTATGGTTGTCAGCTGTCTGTTGCCAAAGAACCCCAATGGAGTTAAATGCTTGTGACACCTTGCCCAGTCAAGGTATAGGAAAAGCCTGTTATGGAACTCGCTTTGTGACAACCTGTGCTAGTTTATATTAGCTTAACCAATCACTTTTTTCTGTGCTTGGCAAAATTTGTTAAATTAATTCAGTTGCAATTAGCAGATTTATGGGAAAGTACCCTGTTATCCTTTAATTGGAGAGCATAAAACTACAAACTGAATCTGCTGGTTCTATTTGTGTAATAGGCAATCTATCCACGACAAGGTTTGATCGATGGAGTCGTATGATGCCCTTGCCTTGTTTTATATTGGCTGTCAGCTCTTAACTGGGACTGAAGTATCTGGGTAACAAAAATTGATATAATGACTTAATGCGCCTTATTCTCTTTGAGCTACATCAGTTTAGAGCACTTCTGAGAGAAAAATGTCTGGAAAATATCAGGGAGTCATTTATCAACCTGTTTTCATTAGCATACTGCCTAGCACTGGCAAGGATTTGAATAAAAAAAAAAAGCAGGATGGTACAATTTATTTCAGGTCTCATATTTCTTGGATGAAAGGAGACTTCTAATAAATGGAAAATATAGAAAGATGCATTTCTTGCTGATTTTTCCTAAATAAAAGCAGTGCAAAAACATATCTTCAGTTGGATAATAATACAGGAAGCGTATGTGTATGAAGATAATCAGAAAATTAGCAACAGTATCCTCCCTTACTATGTTTTGTTAATTTATTATAGGTATACCGCAGACTAAACCCCCTGTCTTATATGTGTACATATGAAAATTTGTGCGTGGGAGTGGTAGGGGGTTGTCACCGTAGAGGGCTTTACAAAAACATAAGATCTGATCTCTTTAAAGATAAAGCTGTTAAGCTATTCAAGAGTCTGCTGAAAGTGAAGTGAAATAAGTACCGATCAAAATGTTTGTATAGCGGGCAAAATGTGTGCACTGTATCAAGTCATTTGTCCTACCTACTCTATGATGCTAACCAGAAGAGGTAATAATAACTGAAAAGCGGTTGTGTGCAAGTAAGTCCTTTTTTGCATGAAATTTTTATGCATCAGTCAGACTGCATACAGTGTGCCTAATGTATAAAATAAATTGGTGCATAAATCAGATTATGAGCAGCATGTAGGCAAGCCCACATTTGCACAGGAATCAAATCCAGGCATGGGAAATTCCCAGTTTAACCTCTAGCATGAGGATTTATCAGGTGGCAGTTGCATGCTTAATTTTCTAATAATAAAAAAGAAAATGCACTCCCTGACAAAACCCGAACGCAATGGAGTACAGAAAGGCCCTGAAAAAAAGGACTTGTGGACATGCACAGCATTATCTTGTGACCCTTTCTATAGCTTCTAATTATGTCAAGGATTTGGAATGCCAATCGATAGAGAGTGATTTATGATTGGTATAAGCAATTGCACCTGGCTTCACATTGATCAGTATGTAGATTCCCTGACATAAGAAGTTATTATCTATGACAGATACTTGTCTAACTGCTAATTGAATTGCACATTTTTCCATCAGTGTTATCAAACTACCACCAAATATAGACCATAACTTTGTTGCTCCTTGCATGTGAAAATAAAACTATGATGAACAGCAAGTGTCAGCGTATAGGTTGTCTGACAGTAACCACTATTTATCGATGCAACTTGTGCTTGCTGTAAGATGACAATATCACCCAGTGTTGCCATGACAATCCAAATGAGTGTTGGGTCCATGATATTTTCTACAACTCAGTAGAAAATCTATTAAATCTAAGTTATCTATTGCTTGTTACCCTGTAAACCGTCTCCAGGAGTGCAGTACTGGTGATCTAGTACGGGAGGCTTTGTAGGATATGGATGCTTCCTCTTCTCCTTTCCCCCAGTATTTTTTTTTAATCATTCTGATTAGATGGTCTAAAAGCAGTAGTATTTTTATGCAACAGACTTTTATCTTTACAAGAGTTTTCGGTTAAAATTAAAATTTTTTTTGGTGTCCACTTGCTCAAATGCTCATGGAGTTGCCATTCATTTCAGTGTTAATGAATGTTAACCAAAATGTTAAAACCTATCTTACTGCATACTGCCTAATTTATGCTGATCCTTTGACTTACCTACCTGTTGAAGCTTTCCTTAATGAACCATGAGATCTTTGAATAGAAGATACACAATATTGAGCATAACAAAGCCTTGTATTTGATTGTTACTCATAGAAGCATGTACTTCACGCTTGCTTTCTGTACTTTAACTGTCATCTTTTCTCTGACCTAAAGTAACCCCATACAAAGGGCTGTTTTGGTTTTTGTCTACATCAAGCCGTTGTGCTTGAGAATAGCAGGCACCATTCTGCAGTATGTCTGAACCTGGTCAGCAGGTCCATTTTCTTGTAAAACTACATAACGTCCTTAACAGGAAGCTGTACAACTACGCATCCCTCCCAGGAGAAGTCTGTGTGACACTCGTGTTTGTGGTGAGTGAACAGTGCAGAGCCTGGCACAGCTGCAGGGAAAAGATTTGCAAAATACCATGGAAGAAGGAACCCTAAGAAACCGTAGGTCTGCTTTGGATTGTGATCTGTGGGGTCCTGGTCTTTCTCTGCTGCCCCTGTCCCATGACGTTTGGCCTTGGATTAAACTGGGGAAAACCCTGAAAAGTAGAAATGTGGGAAAATCTAATGTTTCGTACATAATGCTTTCACAAATTCTCAATCTAAACTTTAGGATTCTTCAAATTTAGTTTGGTACAGACTTTCAGATATTTTCCGTGTGGAATAATGTCTTATGTTTAGTAATTATTTTCTTTCATTTTTCAAGGGTTGCTATAGCCTTCAAGAAATATTACTGAGTTCTGAAACTCACCTTCCCACCATGTTTTAACCAAGTTTGCAGTCAATTGCAGGACGAAGTGGCAAACTAAATGTAGTGTTGAATACAAAATGTCAGTCATTTTCTATCCAATTGCACTACTGTATAAACAATCTTTTTTCCTCTCTAAAATATATCATTTCCATAAAATAAGCAGATGCTACATCTATTTTATCACATCCACTTTTTTGTTGTTGTTTTTAATTAAAAAACTTATAAGTTTCTAGATAATGTGGCAGCAAATATAGGAGATGAAGACTTTTTTGGACTTCTCAGAATAACAGCAATTAGAATCCCAGTTTTTGTGTACTTGGTATTTTCACACAAAATTACAGCTAATTAAACAAGGGAGACTAGCCTTGGCCTTTAATTTACAGCGAAAGATATCCCTGTGCGTGTTCTGAGAGGAAGTCAGCATGATGTGCTTTGTATGTCGTCTGGTACATAAGTGTTCAGCTACATAGTGTGCAGAACATAATGTGTTTCATTAGAATAATTTCCTGTTGTAAAATTCTGAAAAAAAAACCCAAACCAAACCCAACAAAAAACCACCCCCCCAAAAAAAAATCCCCAAACAACCCAAACACAAAAACCCACCTCAAAACCACACATCACCCAAACAAAAAAAAAACCCCACCAAAAACTTTTTTGAAATAATTTTTAGATGTCAATTTCTGTTCTTATCATGTCAGCTTTTTAATTTTATTTTAATTTATTGTTTTTAAACTGCAATATGTTGTCTAAAGCTTCTGGCAGATCACAGGCCATAGTTTGTTTTTTTTTTTCTCCAGTGGTAGGCTCAGTACAGAGGATTGTATACCTAAAATTCACATGATGTTGGATGAAGGTTATGGAGTGCATAAAGGTGGGACAAAATGCAAGAGACATGCATGGGGCAAAATGCAGGAGACATGCATAGAACAATCGCTCTTCAGATTTAATGAAGCACTTCTTATCTGAAATTTTCCAAGTGCTTTTTTAGAATGATGGATTAAGCTTTCAGACTGAACCTACCAGTTAGTGGAAATTATTATTGCACTGTTTTTTGTGTATACTGAACAAACTGAGGCACCGAAAAGCTGAGACTAGAAATAAAAGAGCAGGGATATCGTTCAGAGGTGCTGACTTGGGGTTAGGTATCACTCAGTGGAGTATCATTTATTGTCATGGTTTCTGGTTTTATATCTGAACTTTTGTGCACAGTTCCAGAGTGGCGAGTCCTAGATGTATTGTTTGAATGTGTTCTTTAGTTCGTGCGTGTGTCTCTGCTTATGTATGTATTACACACGTGTATTGTGTGAAAAGAAACTATGGGGGGGAAAAAGTTTTTAAAATGGAAATTTGGGGGGCGGAGGAACTTTTGTTTTAACCATTCCTTTATGTTCTGTATTGAGCATTGCAGAGAGAGTGTTTTGAGCACTCATAGTGTAGGCAAGGCCTTTCTGTCTCCAAAGCAGGTCTGATTTAGGCTGCAACATCTGGGAAAAAATATCCTTTCAAATAATCAAAGAATATCTGTGATTTAAAAATTAATAAAGGGAACCATTTTTATTCACACTAGATGGTATGCAAACTAGGGACAATGAAAACCCTTTGCTAGTATGATACTCTTTTTAGATCTCTGCAATGAGATCTAAAATTCCTTTTGTAGAATCATAGAATGTGCTGAGTTGGAAAGGACCCGCAAGGATCATCGAGTCCAGCTCCTGTCCCTGCACAGGACAACCCCAAAATTCACACCATGTCTCTGAGGGCCTTGTCCAAGTGCTTCTTGAGTATCGCCAGCCTTGGTGCCGTGACTGCCTCCCTGGGGGGCCTGTTCCAATGCTCCACCACCCTCTGGGGAAGAACCTTCTCCTGATATCCAACCTAAACCTCCCCTGGCACATCTTCCTGACATTCCCTTGCGTCCTGTCGCTGGTCCTGTGGCTGTGCAGAGCTTGGGGTCTTCCTGGGAAGAAATCTCTGCATGAATGCGCAGTGGTGACTTCTTCCAGAGAGACCCATGAATTCCATGATTCCACTCAGGACATTCTATGATTCCCCCCCCCCCCCCCCCCCCCCCCCCATCTTTTTATTGGCTGAAATCATCCTCCTTGCTAAAGGATGTATGGACTAGATATGACACCATGTGAGACTGTGGCTGTCGTGATCAAGGATTGGGGATTGTGGAGCGTATGATTTCTGCAAGTAATGACTACTTTGGGGTTCCTACCGTCTGAAGCAATGAAGAAAAGCGTATCTTTTTCAGAACACTTGTAGTTAGTCAAGCTTTTTGAAAGGACTATCCTAATATAGGCAGTCATAATCTGAGAATAAATGTTACCTCCCAAACACAATTCCTATTGGCACATGCAAAAGCATTTACTGCATTTTTAATCAAAGATGTTTGGTCGCTCTGTTTTTGTGGCATGACTTCCCTTTTTGTTTTGTACTTCTCAACAACTGAAGACCGTAAGAGAGCTGAGAAATCTCTGTCTGTGAATATAGAACTGTTAAATAAATGGTATCGATCAAAGGTTGCTTTTATTTTGGGTGATGAAGCAAAATGCTCAGGTACTTTAAAGGTGGGGCTTGTGTAGTTCATGTGACTTCGGTAGAAGGTATTCTTGACCCCTAAATCCACAAGAAGCACGTGGCCTATCAATACCAGCTAGTACAGATGATCAGGGTGGATTCAAAACCCATAACCGCAGTTATTTGTACACATTCTTTTTTAAGGAAAGAGAAAGGGCATAATTTGTTAGTTTGCAGGTCCTTCAAATATATATGAAAAGGGATCATGCGAGTGCATTGAGGATGTAATAGAAAAGTCTGTTAGTCCTCTTACAGAGTGGAGAAGGGTGACCAGAAGGTTGGGATAGCAGATAATGGATATCTTAGGGCAGAGCTGTTTTAAAGACCATCTTAATGCACCTTAGGTGTGAGGAAACATTGATTCCATTTGCTGTTGGCTTTGAAAACTGTGGGAACAAGAAAGACTCTCTCGACATTAAAAATAGATACTGGTTGTATAGAGTTTGTCTTCATAATGGAGCAGTTTTGAATGTTTTCCATTAATAAATATATTTTTAGCTGAGCAGTATACCAGGACATATAATGGTGTTCCACTGTGAAACAAAATTTCAAAACAGTTTGCATTAATGCACTTGTAACATCAACTGAAACTTGTTTTATATCTATTAAGACATCTCACTTGTTAGTGTCTAGATACATAAGCTGTGTAGTACACTTTGCAAATCTTCGAAGTGTTTTGATAAAGCATCTGATGAATGGCACAGAAGAATTTCCAGTGCTGAGGTGTTCAACAGTTTATAAAAACACACGGGTTGGGGGGAGCTATTGACATTGTGGAATGAATATTAGTGGTTTAGCAATTACTCTAAGTACCTCAAATTTTTTCACTTTTCTTTCATGTCAGACTTCACCTGCACAAAATCTCTTATCTTTCTGGAAAATATATACACACTAGTGAGAGTATAAACACATCATTACACTTTCATGACAGATAAGCTTGCTCTGTTGGAGTGTAAACTCATTTTTCTTTAGGTGACCTTTAAATAGTCTTGTGCTATTGGATGGGATTTAAATCAATAATTTTGTCAAAACAAAACGCAATGTTGTTGTTGTTTTTTTCTTTATCGCTTAACCAGTTCCTTAAACTATCAAGGAATAATGGATTTCTGTGTGTTATACTCTATGAAAAAATGCTCTAAAATTCACTTAACCGGTCTGAAAAAAAATATCTCTCTGTTGTTGTTAGTACTTAGTTTTATTTTGAAAAATGTTGAAACAGCAGGATAACATACAGTGTTACTATAATTAGTGACTTAATGCCTTTTCTGCATTCACATTGTAAAACAACAGTGTCCCAGGTGTGGGAAGGTTAAAATGAGAAGTACCCAGTAGTTATGAAGCAGCAATAATGAGTTTCCTTCTACTTACCATGGATTTGTGTGATATACAACTTGCAATTAAGCATGGCTTGGTGATTCAGTGATTAATGTATATACGACTCCTAAAGGAGCAGCACAGGCCTCCCGTCACATCCTTCATGATGTTTACAGCTGGGTACCTATTAACAGGAAGATGGAAAGGGCCATTTACAATTCAGTAACCTTTATGACAGTGAACTCTTTAATCAGCATTTTATTTCCTTTGTAACACTTTAGTCATCTACAAATGTCAGAATAAAATAGGGCTATGAAATATTTAGGATCGGCATGTGGAAATTGACTTCCTTGATTTAAGCTGCTGTGTCTTTTCATTTTGTTGTTTTGGGAGCTTTTACTTTTATTGAAAGACAATTTATAACTAAATGCTCCCAATAGTGACTGGCATTAGGGCCAGAGAAATTACAGAAATCCATGTTCTTGTTCTGTAAAATGTTGATGGTTGCTGTGTTGGGTAATAATTTATTCAAATAAAAACATTAGCATTGGGGTTCACTCTTCAGAGTACTGTTTCAGTGCAAATGCAGTGGACTCGGTGAGTTGATGACAAAATATCCCAACGTACTCATAGAAGTAATTAAGTATAGAGTATATCCTAAAATAATTTGTCATTTATATGTACCTGCATGCATGAAATGTGCATAGTGTTTTATTATTTTCTTAAAATGATTCCAGGGCCCTCCAACTTCCACAATAATTGTCTTGCGCTTTGTGTGATGACAATCATCACTCTTTAGCACCAGGAAGAAGTATTGTCCCTGCCTGAGTGAACTGCAGCAGAAATACAAATCCTTCTAACCAAGTGTTTTTGTGCGTACATATGTATGCCGTTTGTGTATAGGTTGTAAATTGGGTTTTATCAAAATCTTGTCATAATATTTAATTCTTGACATCTAGAATATTTTAAGTCAAAGTATGGCTCGAACATTTTCCAATTGGTAATGTAGTAATTTTAGAATCAGCAAGCTGGAAGGGGCTTCCTCTGTCCTGAAGGCAGGGCTTCCTTCTCTTGGGGATGTTGGGAACTTTTGACCTAGTCCTGAACTGTATTTAAAACACTGCAGTAATGTATTTAAAAGTATTTAAAACACTTGCAGCGTCAAGCCCAGCATGGTTTTAGTTCAGGTGCCTGCTGCTGTGTCGTACAATACTGACCCAGGTGATTGAAACTGTGCTTCTGGGGTTATTTGTAATTTCGTATCACAGCTGCGGGTTGGTAACAATGAAGGTAACTTCCCGTGTTGCAGGAGTTGATGAGGTTTAATGCGTTTGGAAGATGAAGGCTTCGTCTGCTGTTCTGTGAGAAGGAGCTGTGTCCTGGCCAAAGTTATCTGCTTCATCTCTCTATAGGTCATGATTTTGTGCATTGTGGTCTATTTTTAAAAAATGAAAGGGAGAAGTCCTCTTAAAAATATCAAAGATCTGGAAGGCTTGACAGGATAGTGTTGAGCACAGTTTTATATCGAGACCTTTTCTCACTGAAATGTGTTGCTTGGAGAAAGTATTTCTTCAAAGAAGAAGGGCTTCTGAGTCCCGAAATTTAACTCTCTTTCCTCAATGATATCTATTGGCCTGGTAAAAGACAGTGTCTCTAATAAGAAGTTTTATCCCCCAAGAATGTATTCAAACTCTAGAGAAGTTATGCAAACTGTGAATGTTTGGGATTTTGCACTTTTCAATTTACAAACTGTGTTGCTCTTTCTCGGCTGACAACCTTTGGTTTGGCCCTTTTACTTTAGAAGCTGTTGAAGTTGCATAAACTTGTAGATGTAATTCTGAAATATGGTGATATTCAGACCTGGTTTATGTATCTTGATCATGACCATACTTTGTTAACCTCAGTGTGTTTAGGTACCATAGAGACTAAGCCAAATGGATATTTCACTGAGTCTGGAATTGTGAAGATTAAAGAAAATGACTGATTTTTGTCCCCAAAGTTCTGTATTAGAGATAGTATATCTAAGAGATTACAAGAGGTGGAAATTGGAGAGCATGTAATAGTGAGGATGAGGGGGGGAAAAGCACTGTATGATTTTCAGCCAGTTTAATGCAAAATGGAGACATACCCTTGATATGAAAGACTGTCACTTTATCACATGGAAGTTCATGATATACAACTGGGAAAACAGCACTTGGGAAGGAAAGGCAGGCAAGTTGGTAAATTTATACATGAAACTTGGGGTGCCATGTCCCTCACTGAGCCATGAAGGTGAGTGCTTGTCAAGCCAGAAAATAGCTGAGCGGTGATAGTTGCTACCTGTGGCAAGCAATGGTGGGAGCTCACCGCGTGTTGCTGCAAGCTTGGCTAATTGTGTAGAACTGGTGCATGCATGGGTCCACAGATATGAATGTTGTGATGGCATTTTTTTTATTAATATATCTGTTTTTCCCATTTGTCATTAAAAATATTTGTATAGCGTTCTCTTGCTTTGGTTAAAAGGTCCCTTTTCGTGATGTTTGGTTGATATAACTACAGTATAGGGCCTGAATTCTGCACGTAAACCTGTTGTTCTGTCTGTTCCTAGGAATAATATAGCTGCAGCAAGGATTGGCTTGGCATAGCTTTTTTTAAAAATATATTTTAGATGCATAACACTTAATTTTGCATATGCAGTGTTTAGAAAGAGCCAGTGAACAAACAAAATTGGTAAAATTAAAAAGCAAAGAGGGTAAAAACTGCCAAAGATTGGTGTTCCACGGAAGACAATAAGCAATGGATGGACACTGCTACCCAAATTAGACAGGGACAAACTCTATTTACTGTCCATTATCCTTGGCTATCCCATTAAATAAGAATGTATCTGAAAAAATATGAAAAAGTTGGCCATGGTCAGAGAAAAGATATAACATGGCTCATGTAATCTCAAGGAGGATGCCTCAGCATGTGATACACAATGTAAGTTCATGTTTTTTGATGATGTATTGTCCAACTTGTACTGCTCTAATGTACCTTGTAGTGTACTACTTGCTGTATTGACCAACTTTTGTTGAGGGATGTAATGAAATGTATCTTATTTCTTTAAAAATGGAGTAAGAAGTGAGCAAGAGATTTAAGTTGAGACAAAAGCATATATAGGTGATGACAGTGACCCTGAGAACTGGCATTGGATTAATTCTATGCTGCCTGTATTGCTTGAAAATACAACTGCAAGTTTGAAAGATAAAGAAAAAAGAGATGAAGTGGATGTAAACACAGTATACTCTGTTGCCATGAGTACTCCAAAAAGAAATAGGTTTATTCAGACTTTGATATTCTACCATCCTCTGAAGAAAAACCCATGTTTAATCTGAAGAAGAAAACCTGTGTCACATTTGGTGATGGACTCAGGATAGCTTGTATGCATGTGTTTATGATTGGTGGGCCAGGTGAGGTAAATAAGGAGACCTCTCTGCAGTATTAGTTGTGGTACTGACTCTTTTTGGGTTTTGTAGTATCTTTTGTATGAAAAACTCAAATATGTCCTGAATGTTAAAAGCATTTTAAGAAGGTAGATATGGGAAATAACTCATTAAAAGGGAAAAATAGAGATGCAGGTTGCTTTTTTCAAGGTTTGGTGTTTGGTGTTGGGGGGTTGGGGGGGAAGGGGTAGTGGTTTCCCTGCCCAACATGCCGCTTGGAAGGTATGGCTGTCCTACTCAGTGATAACGGAGGAAGCAAACACGCAGGGAAGTGCCCCAGTGTGTAACTGGAGAAGGGAGACTCTGGAAGTTAATGCTACCAGTCTCAACTGTTTGGGGCCTTGACTTGAGACTTCGGAGGCTGGGGGTTTTTACGGGTCTCTTGCAGCTTCACAGCTGTGAAATGTTGCTATCTTTTCGCTGGGATTATTTAAATATTTATCCTTTCTTGCTACTTGACCTTTCCTGCTTGCTTCTAGTTCCTGTGGCCAGCTTGCTTTGTGTTTCATGAGCTCAGTAAACCGTGGCCTTCAATTCCCTTGTTCTAGTATTTTCACTTAAGACCAGGAGTGATGAGCAAAAGGTTTCAGGCTCAATCCTTGAGCAAAGGGCCGCTGTGACAGGGATTATTATTTATTTGTCATCTTGGATGTAATAAGCTGTAGGTACAGCATCGAGAGCCCTTGATTTATTGCGCTGTCGACTGCCACTAGCAGGACGTCTGCTGTACCATGCAGGATGAATACCACACTGTCAGCTCTGTCGATCTGTCTCTGCCATTGCGCTCTCTCTCATAACACATTCCCATTTCATGCCAGAATACATAAACAATCTTTCATTATTTTGATGCCTTTTTCATATTTGTTCTTTACAGAACATAAAGTTTGAATTTATGGGTTTCCTTTACATTATTTCAACACACTCCACCATTTTCCGGGTTTGTGGTTTAACTCTCAGAAATTGGCTGCCAGGTGATTTAGTTATTTTGGCTTTCTAGTTTTATAGTTATTTAATATCACAGTGCCAGATACTGAGAAAATGTAGTGTATGGCAGGTATGGGATTTGCAGTCAGACTCTGTCATCAGCGAAACATGGCCATGGGGACACAATGTGGAAATTAAAAGCTAGGCATGCAGAGCAGGAAATACTCCCTCCAACCTTCGTTTTTAATCTATTTAAATACTTCTCCAAAACATTTTTCCTTAGATGCTGTTATAAACGTAATGGAGACCTGTTTAATTGGAAAAGAACATGTGAATAGTGAGCAAGCCATTTCCCTTGAATAATTGCAATTAAGGGAATTTCTAACTTGTTGGCAGAAACATTGCTCCGATTCTTCTCTTATACTTTATTGTGGGTGGGGGAAGGGAGGAAATACTGTCCAGAAAATTGTCTGCTTCGTACTCTGCATTCTTCATGCTTTACAGCTGTGAACTACATCTGTTAATATCCTCTAATTTTGTTTACCTAAGGGTTTTTTTCTTTAATACTCCGAAGCGTATTATTCATTGAACTCCTAGGAACTGAAAGTCATTGCTCAAATGAGTGAACTTAAATGTCACTATAAATACAGTAAGTCAAATAGGAATATATGTCAAAATAGTTAAAAATGTGTTATAAAAAAGGCTTATGAGTGGTACTAAAAAAATTACTGCAAACTGCGCAGAGCATGAACCAGAAAACGTAAAGTCTTCCTGCCAGCGTAACATGCGTACGTAACTTGGGTTGTGTGAACGGCCTTTAGTACATGGGCACAAAATTAGCCTGTAAAGTCTTTGGGGAGGGCATGGGAGGGGGGGAAGGTGTCATGGAACCTGCTCCGTACAGTATGCAACGGACCAGAGATCTGCTGCCGAGTGGGGCCTGAGATGCTACAAATGATTTACCCTGATCCGTAACGTTCCTTCAAGTTACTCATGTACACAAACATTTACAAGGTAGTAATGCGTAATTATTTTGTGATATTACCCTGTGTTTTCTAGTTGAGATGTATTAACGTCTAATAAAAACCTGCTCATTGCTGTGTGTGTGTGCAAAGCTTGCAAAGTTTTTGTGTTCAAGAGGCAGGTGAATAATGGCTCTTAAATTTTCTTCTGTTGAATAAAGTAGAGCTGCCTTTTTGTCTTCAGTGAAAACATCCTAGTCTTTTCTTTTTTATAGGTGGCTTTTTTTTTCTCCCGTAAAAGGAGAGATAAAGCACGGCTGTGCCACTGATACTATATCTGGTAAAAAGAAACTTGTTTTAATTGGCTGTGAAAATAGGCATATTTCTCTGGGATGTTAACAAATGTGGATTTCACTGTATAAATGCAAGATAATAATTGTCAGTTCTTCCTCCTCAATACAGCCTCCATTAGGACAGCTGGGAATATGCTTAGCTCACATTACATAGCGAAGATTTGTTCTAGCTGCAAAGAAACCAGAGTTAATTAATATGAGAAATTTGTTTTGTGTCCCTGGTAAAAAAGGCTGTGCAGGTTGGTGTTGTCAGCAAAAGCTGCTTGTCACTTTGACCTGCTCTGTTAAGTGTTTGATGTGTTTTCTCAGAGTAATCTGTGAATAACATTACATCCAACCAGCAGAGAAACAGAGGGAGCGATAGCAGAATTAATATCTGGAAGCGTTGATAATTATATATCAGAATCTAATTTTTAGCACAGAAAATGTGTTAATGACAGAGAAGAAAACAAAAACCACTAGCTTCTCCCAGCAGGATCCAAAGTGTCATTTATTATTTCTCAGCTGGATATCTATCAAGTTTATGGGTTAATTTTTCTGTAGACTGTTATTTATGGGTTTTTGTTTGTTTTCAGCCATCATTACTAACAATACGGTTAATAGCAATCATTTGTTATCCGGCACCAGCGGTGATGCTTCAGATGCGAGCAGTGAACTGAGAATACTCATTTGGTAGCTGAATAAGGCTTTGACAGGGCCCATTTATAACAAGCTCATTCCATAATGTCCAGCCTATTAATAAAATTTTGTTGCTGTCTAATTAGAGATGTCTGATGTGTATAGTAGCACAGCAAAGAAGACTTTCTTCTGCCGCTTTTCAGTCCTACTGTATCATACCTGAAACGTATCTGAGACCAGTGGTTCAGGAAACAGAAGTGGGGTGTTCCTCTGGGGTTCTGTCTCTCCCAGTAAGGGAAATGAAATACAAGTTGCGTGGCAGGAAGACCCTGGTCGCAAATGCAAGCGTGTTGGGAGAAGGTGGTTATTTTCATCAGCTAAGATTGCTTGCAAGTCTCTCTCTTTTTTTCTTCTTTTGTGTGTTTTCCTTTATTGGCTTAATGTTCAAATTTTATCTGAAAATTACCAATAAAGTAAAGGTAAATTATATGTGTGATATAATAATGGAACGTATATATGCAGACAGAATGTGATTCTTGGGTGTGTCAGTATGTCTTGGAGGAAAGAACAGTTTGATGCCTGAGGGAAGGGGTTTGATGAGAGAAAAAAGCCTGGGCCTGACTGTTAGATTTATTTTTTTTTCTTCATTCTACATATTTGAGAAGCGGGGAATCGGCCGCATTTCCTGAACTTCGCAGTAAGGGGGTAGTTAGTAGTATAACCGGGACTGAAAACAGAGCCTCTTCTAGCCCAGCAACTCCCAGAATATTTGGAGCGCGTGGTACGCCTCATACAGTGATCGTATGTTTATGCTAATAGGATCTCTCGTCCAAAGTTACGAAAATATTTCATTAGCAGAGAACTAAATAGTGCATTCACAAAGTTGTTGTGAGCGAGCGGTTTGTAAACTGAAACACAATTAGGCAAAAAGATTTACACAAGGACACAGAAGTTGTTTGTGGGAAGGTTTTAGTTCCTTGGTGAGTGATTTCCTGCCAGCTTTGTATTTCTGTTCCTAAAATGACCTGTCAGAGACATTCTTGTTCCAGTTTGTTTTTACAGGTAGAGTCAAGTATATGATAATGATGAAAATGAGTTAATTTCCATTTCGTAAAATGCTTTTGCTTGCTTAACTGCTGATTTAGTGATAATGTACACTCTTCCACCCTGCTTCTACTTTGCAGTGCACGAATGGAATGTTTGAAGAACTTTGTCATTTGTAGCTACTGCTGAGGTGACTTTTTATTTTTTTTTTTAAGAAGCAGCACCATGTTTTAGCAAGTGTCTAGATACTAATTAAAAGAAAAATACTAACAGGAATTATTGCATGCTTAGAATATTGCACTTCTGAACTGAGAAAAGGAAGCGGGCAAAACACTGAAGAATGATTTAATATCACTTCATTGCTAGGTAACAATATGTTTCCTTAGTCATCTTTTATGTTTTTCCAGTTGAAATTTAAATCTTTATCAATTACCTTTTGAATAAAGCCACGTCTGGTTTTGGTGGGTTATCTTCCCAGAATGTAGCTTTTAAGACAGCATGTTTTATGCAAGAAAATTATATGAGATTTTAACTTAAAGTTACTGAGAAACTGCTGTATGGATTTCAGCTGGCAAAGAATCTGTATAAGCTGGTGAGGGTTTTTTTTCCCCCTAAACTGCTCTTGACATAGAGCTTATCAACCCTTAATTAGTGATACATTTTCTCCTTGTGATTTCTATTGATGTTTTGTAGAGCTGAAGATGAATTGAGCCTCAACCTGACTAGAGTACGAATTGTTTTAGAAAATTCAGCAAACATCTCTCTCTCTCCCCTCCTCTGTCTGTCTCTCTCTTTCTCTATTCCTCCCGATAGGAAAGGTGAAAAGCTGCACGATAGAAATCAGGTTCAGTATTAGTGGTTTTGCTTGCCTGTGCAATAGAAAACGACAAGCATCAGGGCCTCAGTCAGCAGATCAGGGAGACGCAGATGGGAGGCGAAAAGCTCCCTCGTGGCAGCAGCCTTGCTTGGATGTGATTGTGAGAGCCAGGATGAAGTCAGCACTGACAAAGTGTGTGGATTGATGGATGGACAAAGCTGGGAACTGGATGTGAGAATGGATGAGGGCAGAGGGGGAATTTAACACAGACAAACAGAATGAAAGACAGAGAGGAATTGCCTGCTGAAGTATTCCAGCACTCGGAGCCCACAGCAATTTACTTACTGCTAACCGAACACAGGAGGATTCTTTGCATCTTTGCAGATTTTCTTAAAATATATGAAGAAACCAAGCAGCAGAAGGAGCTAACAAATTCCTGTTAGTGCTTTTTATTGCCATCTCTCGCTCCTTGTCTTGAGATTCACTCACACTCAGTTAATTCAAACTGAGCACTTGATTATTTTCAATAAGTTCACACAGTATGCTAGAGCAGAATAAATTTTCTTTTCACAGCCGTTATTTTAATGTTTCCACTAAATTTACTTTAATCAGTTATTGTTGCTTTTGCTTTCGTAAATAAAAATATTTATTTCCCTTACAAACTGTGCTCCTGCTAGGAGGCACACCTTTGGATACTGTATTCAGATGCATGGTAATAATAAACCCATTATGTGCATTTTCTTTTTAAAGAAGAAGAATCAGTTGCTTTCCCACTCATGTAGCTTCTTAGTGCCACAATATTATTGTCTGACTTTTAAGAGAAACGGGCCGGTAGCTTTAGACTACTACCAAATTTTATTTACGTGAGAGGATCGCAAGGTGATTTTTGTTATTTCACTGCTTATGTAGAAACAGAAAAATCTGAATTACCATACTGGAGCAAACCAATAGATCTTAATTTTAGCAACTGCTTTAGTTTTAGAAGTTTAAATATCATTTCAGCAAAGAATGCAAACGAAAATGAAGGTTTAGGTACGACATAGCGGGCAAAATATTCTCTGCTGGCAACTTTGGCTGGTTGTGTTGGCTCCAGTGGGATTCCTTTAGACTCACGCAGACACTTTGAAGAACCTGATCTGGCCCCAGCCATCGCCTCCTCCGTCCCCTCAGCAGACGAGGAGGAAGCCCCACGCGCTGTGCTAACAAGGCATTTCCGTGTGGTGCCCTGGTGTGCTTTTGCACTGGGGAAAACCACAGTTGATCAGAGTAAAGAGAAACTGTTCCTCAGTTGCTGGCTTCAGCAGTATGTTGGAAACAGCTATTTACATAGTAATATAATGTGTTTAATGGAATTTTAACAAAGGCAATTTAGTCTTATGCATGTCAATGTATAAATTGCTATTAAGATAATTAGAGTATATTGTTTGTACTGATGAGTTTTCCAGAGTGTCCATGAAACACATAACCATCTTTAAACTGGCGAATTCGTCTGTATTAATAGAGTCTGCAGACATCTCCAGGGAATTATTTTGGACTTGGAAAGATGCATGGAAGTTATCTGGGAAAAACTAGTATTGTTCACACTGTACGATAGATATATTTGCTAATCTGGTTTTGAAGCCTGTGGTCACGTACAGTGGTTTCAGGATGTGGACACTGAATGCATTGCAAGTGTCTTTGGAAGGCCGGGGGAATTGCTGGTGTGAGCTATTTCTATCATCTGCTACTTTACCCTGTATTTTCTCTTTGAGGACTCTTTAAATCAGGTAGAGCAATTCTGGTCACACTGATGGAAGAAGGAGATGTTGTATAGCCCTTATGCAGCGTATACTTACAAATTTCTTTCTGGAAAGAGAGGAAGCAACTGCATAATTTTTGTCTTTTAGAGCTTTTTGGTTAGGAAAGATGTGATTATCAAAGATGACAAATACAGGTGCTGTTCTTAGTGCAAGTACTAACTGGTTTCTTAGGGCAGAAGAGATTTTGATTTAGATTACATATTTTGCATTTACTTTGTTTTTAAAAGTAATTTGGTTAACATCAGGAGACGATTTGCTGCATCCTCTGTTCTTGCAAAGAAGCAATGCTGTGGAAAGTCACCCTGGGAAAAAAGGGGATTTAATCGTGTTCTGGTATGAAGTGGAGTTCTATGGAAGAAAACCCCAAAACACTGATCTGCAATTTCTCCACTTGTAATCTTCTATTCTCCTGAAATTTCTGAATTGAGATGGAAAGTGAAACTTAAGATCCTGTCATTCCATGTCATGTGTCCTGGCTGTTTAGATGTGTGATTTATTTATTTATTTATTTATAAAAATATCTATCTATATAAAACATATATATATAAAACTGTAGAAATTTTATCTAAAAAAGAAAACAGTAGTGTTCTTACTGCTGTAGGCAGTTTCTTTTGGGGGTGTGTTAGGTCAAATATTACTGTACGTACAGCTCTATATGCAGCCGTGATATAAGCCCTTTATGCCTTGTCAGGAGCAGCCCCTGTGGTGTGCTATATGAGAGAAGAACAGTCGTTTATTTGCTAGATAACATTTCTGATAAGTATGTAAATAAAGAGTACTGCCAGTCCTTTACATAGGTAAGTGGGATTAGAGGCCTGTCCTTCTCAGTGTAACTGGATTTTTGAGGGTCCATTTGGGTTATTTCATTGAGATGGATTTTGTCATGATGTCTCTTTAAAGAAGACTGAAGAATCAGTAATTTCTGTGTTGAACATGGATGCATATAACGCATCTGATGTTTGCAGCAAATGTTTGACATCATTCACATTTTGCTTTATTTTTCTCTACCTCTGTATTTCTGTAAATACAGGGATATGATTTTTGTCAGTGCTACTAGTGGGAAGTGCTAAATAGGGTGTGTTGGCCCTGCATTCACCGTAGTCTTCAGTCATCTTTTTTGTAGTCATCCCATTTAGGTGTCAGCATTAACTGTTACAGCTAAACTAATGGCACAAACTGACCTTTCTGTTGTGCTTAGCTGAGGAGACACCAAGAAAAATGTCCGGTTCTTTTATAAAAATAGATCATTTGACACTTTCAGGGTAAGTACTGAAATGCTTTGTTTACATTATAGAAAGCTGTTGGGTACATTGTAATAAACTTTTCCTTAGTAAAATTGTTATGCTCTTGGAAAATTAGTGCGGTGATGCGCCATGGTCATTCATAGGCAATGTGAAAGGACAGTTGTATTTATTCTCTTCTGTACTGTCTCATAGAAGCTTCTCTTTCCATGCCAGGCACTAAGGTACACAGGAGTCCTGGGCGTCTTCAAAACAAGCTTCTCGATGGAGAGTGAAAGATGTTTGATGTTTGACTGCCTTTTTGACAAATCCGTAGCTATTGTGTAGGTAACTCATTAATTCTTCACCATGTTAGTTACTGATTTAAAACAGTGACATACCACTCTGCTTTCTGAGGAGGAGCTTACTGATGGCCAAATCACTTGGCTTTGTTAGTTAACATGCTGCAAATTATCCCTTGTAGTTAATGGGTTATTTTTGGGCCTGGCCTTCTGGGTGTGCATTCATTCCTAATTGTTACATATATGAATTCTTGGAGACTTTACTTTGTTAATCTGACTGAAGTGGAATTTATGCCCCAGGTGTGATATTTAAATTGAAGTATAAGAAAGGAAATAAAAAAAAAAGAGGCAGGCTAGTACTCGACTTCTGTAGCAGTGATAATTTTCATATGTTGGAAATTTTTATCATCTTGTTGATTTAAAATAATCTTCAGGCACTCCAAATAAGTAGAGACAAATGACTCCCTTTTTATTGAAATTTTTACATTTATTATGTATCCAATCTGATAGCCTCTACTGCTTACCTTAATTTTCATAAGCAGTAATGTCAGTAACATATTTCCTCCACATAAGAAGAAAGCAAATCTGTTTATAATAAATCTTAGTGTGGTATGTGTGCTATCATTTCCTTCATTTGACCTTGGTGGAGCAGGCTGATGGGGCAGTGAAAAGTATGATATGAAAAATGAGTGAACAGAGCGAGGTGAGCAGTGAATCAGTCTTGTGTGTGATTAGCTGTGAAAATCTCACAAACATGACTCTGAGTCACTTTTCTTCTTTCTCGCCTATTTCTCTCAAAGGTGTTTCTTTTCTGTGTATATTAGTCATTTAGAAGTTAACTAACAGAACAGAGGCTCTGTTTTAATACTAGTTGTGGTTTAATGGTTTTAGGTGATGAGAGCAATGGTAAGTGCAGCGTGTCTGAGGGTTCACTGTAGAAAACCACGGTCCATTTAAATTTGTATAGATCTATTGCTAAACAGTAGTAGTAGTCATTGCATCACGCTTAGAGATGTGAATGTGACACTGATTTCAACATGGTGCTGCAAATCTGCAATTATAACTGTAGATTCAGTGACTCATCATTGAGATCTTATTTTGCCATGTCAAATACTGTAAAAACAGAGTTCCATTACAATAAAACAAAACTCATTTAAGTATGCATAAAGACTGTGTAAGTCTTTGACTTACTGGAGATGCATTTTATTTTCTTGGCTTGTCCTATTTTGTGTCTCTTCTGAGATATTTAGGAATTATTCCTTGTGTAAAGGCATGTGGTACGTTTTTGTATATGTAGATGAATTCTCGTCTTATTTTGGTTTTGTATGAAGCTTGGAAAACTAATGCTTTTTTGCAGATTTTTGGCACTGGACTTAGGGCATTTTTGTGCCTTCCTGTATCAACATGAGAAGATCAGACTGCTCAACTGCTGCTGGTGCGGTTCCTTTTTGTCTGAGGACCATTAGCTCTAACTCAGCCCTGATGAGTATCTCCTGTGCAGACACCTGTGGACAGTGTTGATGAGTGTCCCAGTGTGGCTTTTCTTGGCAGTCCTGGAGCAGGTGTGGGAGACCACCTGGGCAAACGCTTGCTTAAAGGTGCTTCCTCTGTCTGGCTCTGCCAGCTTCGGTTTTGGAGTCTTGAGGGATCTTGGGGTTTTCAGTTGTTTCCTTCTGGAGACGTGATAGCAGGGCAAGGCAGGCAAATAAAGAAGGCCTTTATTCACAAGGATTTGAAAACAAAAGCGCTTATTCCTCTGAATGTTGTATGTGTGTTTGTGTGATTATTTTTTCTTCCCAGGTGGTTCACTGTCTATGTGAATTTTATTCCTGAAATTTAGAAATTATCTCCCATTTAGAAATTAACTCCTATTTAGAAAAAGTACATCCTCTGAACCCTTCTCTGTCCTGGTTTCTGTGTAGTTTACAATCACTGGCACATCTACCAGGTTGCACAAGTGTTTCTCCTTGCCCTGACTGATAAAATCACACTGGTGAAGGTGCTAGTGTCATTCAGGTGTGTATTATCCCCTTTAGGGACCTGGTTACACATTGAACCATCAAAAGTACTTCTGGCAGTGCAAGGTGTGTTTCCAGCTCTTTCAAGTGTGGTAAGGCCAAGAGCACGTTTCTTCCCATATTTTTTGTGTAGTTTTTGGAAGATGGTGACCCTTTTCACTCTTAGGTGTCATGCCCTTTGTACAAAAGGACTGTGACAAACCGTAACGGAGATGGCCATTTTACGAAGGGCATTATAAACCGTAATTGGTAACTGACTTGATTTTATAACACTTAGCGAGTAACTGTTGAAACCATTTAGTGAATAGGAATATTTTAGCTTTAAATGCCTTTACACCACAATTGTATAGTTTTTTAAAAAGAAATCTGGTGATCTTGTTAGCTTGATTGCTCTAAGTGACATGTGGTTATATGCAGGAAACACCATGTCTCTTTAATCTCCTAAAAATGGGGGAGTTGGTAATGGAACTGTTCACTGTTAAGGTTGCTGAATATATAGGGTTGATCTGGAGGCCTGAGTTTTTTATTCTGGTAGCTGTTCTTCTGTATAACATCTTCCTTGTTCGGGTTTTAATGTATGTGCTTTTTCCTATTGAAAACCAACTTTTTTTTAGGTTGTGTTTATGCACAGTGAGCATGAATACATTTTTTTAATATTGGCTTGAATTTCAGCCTGATGTATCACCTCATTAGCAGCTCCTGTTTTAGAAAATATTGAAAGACCTGTCTTGGGGGGCACAGAAATTCATTTTTCAGCCATTAACCTGCATTATTAAGAGTCTCAAATAGGTCCATAAGTGAAGGTATTTATAAATTATACTTTGATTGAAATATAACACTTTTTACTCTTCTGGCACAGCTCAAGTGTAATAGTGGATATAATTTGTTATTTTCTGGTAACTCAAGTAGGTGGAAGTGTATTTGAAGAAGGAAGGATATTTTCACTGAGGTCCTATATGAAACTAATGCCCTTTTCCTTCCCTTCTCATCTTTCCCTCTTTCTCCCCACCTTCCCAGCCCTCCCTCCTCGCACCTGAAATCCCACCTGTCCCTTGCGAAGGCTTTTTGGCATCTCTGCTAATGAGCTGATGCTGTCAAATTCATCTCTTTTTAAAGAGATTCAGAATCTGTTCTCCTGAGGTGAAATATCAGGGTTTTCAGGCTGTATTCTTCTTGTAAAATATAACCTAGATCCTTTATGATGAAATAGACACTTTAGAGGCACCTGGGCTTATCTTTCAGTTTTTCTGCTCAGCTCTGTTATGCACAAAGGTCTTTTTCTAGGTGACATATCATGTTGTATTCCAAAGTACACTTTCTTTTAATTTACAACTTAATTTTCAACCTAATTCAGAAGATTGATACTATAATGCTATTTGCAGAAGTATTGAAATGTCAGTAAGTTTTATTGTAGTAATAAAGAGAATTCCATATATCACACACTCTATAGGGATCCTTGCTTTTTGCATAGATCTTCATAGCAACAACCAGTGGCTAAATGCTGGCAATCATTAATTTTTAAAGAAGACATGGTTATGATGAGTTGAGAAATTAAGACCATAGTGAAGAATGAACTTTAATTTTTGACACTTTTTGTTAGAGTCTAAGAGGAGACAGAGGTAGATTGGGGGGAGGGTTGGGGGGGGGGAGAAAAAAAAATGGCCCAAATCCCAGGTTCCTAATACTTAAAATGCTGTCTGCTCGTAAAAGATTTCAGTCAGGGAGAGGCCATCTTCGAGCTTCTCTTAACAAATGGGTATCAGTGGTCCATGAAATAATCAATGTCGATAATCCATCCTAGGGTCTGCCAATATGTTAATGGCTCTGCCGCATCGTTATTGCTACAAGGCCATAAATCATTTCCATACCAGAATGCTTAGCAGCCGAGGACTCAAACCCCTAGCCTGGAATAAAATGCTGTCTCTTAACAATTAATGTCTAAACATTTTGCAGCTTTGTGCCTTGATTGTTTTCAGATGCTAAAAAAGTAAGTAGGACAGATTGTAAATCAATAAAACAATAAGACAAAGTGTTTTAATAATAGAAAGACTCGAAGTAAATCATAGTTCTGTGTTTATTATTGCTTTGGAGGTTATAAATAAATAGTACCAACTGGTATAGGTTTAGTTAACAGGGAAAAATAAGTCTGGTATTGATGTTTTGGGCATACATGACATTACATTTTCACTCCAGAAGGTGAAGGAGATGGGGGTTAGCTTTATTATTTCTATTTTTAAAATGGAAGAATAGGAGCTAAGAAATGCTTGTATCTTTGAATTGCCATCCACTAGGTCTTTTCTGCTCTGCCCAGCAATACATCAGTGATCTGGCTCTGCGTCTGGAGGACACCAACACGCAGTCATTGGTACAAACGGCTGTGCTGAGCTGCTGGCAATCACGAGGAGGTCTTATTTAGAAAATAGACTTGGATCAAACTGATCTGACTTAGGTTAGTTTATGTCAATTTAGTTCACTATTAAAGGCAATGTAAAAAGCGATGGTAAGTCATTAACTCTATATTGTATAGACACAGCTTATTTGTGCCGGTTACTGTCTCTCGATCTTCAGTTGTGCACTAGGCTGTGTTTTGGTGGGATGGTAACTAGTGAATAAGCAACAGTCCGAGTGTGAACATTTCTGTGCGGAGGGAGGGAGGGAGGAAGGGTGCATGCGCCCTTCTCTCCACTTCTGCTCTGTCTCTGTGTTGGGACGAGGAATTGTATACGCCCTTTCTGTTCCAAACATGAATACTGTTTTATTTGCTCATTTTTAACTAGTGAAAGTGGAACTTAACATACAGTTGTTTAACTACGAATGTATAATTATCACAAGCATGCTGAGTTTATGTAGTAGAACATTAATGACTATCCATCAGGTGGTAAACCATTTTCAGTTGCAGGTAAAACTAGTGTTTATAAATAAGCTCTTAATGAGCTCAGTATTTTTTTTCCGATTTTGATCTCTTCAGATCACACAGTACAAAGTTAGCCCCATGTATGTCTGTCCGCAGGTAACACCGTATCTTCTTGTTACGATAAGAATGACTAAAGAAAGGTGCATTTATTTTGAGTGTTTGAAAGGAGCCTAACTTGTCAACCTTATCAAGGTCTTATGATTATTTTTGTTTGTACTGTTCTTGTAATTTTTTATTTTGATGCTTATTTGTCAGGACTGATACTTTATCTGAGGTAAAGGTTTTGAAGTTAGTATTTTGCATGGTAATATTGATCCAACCAACCCAACGTGTTGGATTTACATAATGTGTTGTTCAGGCTAGGTCAGAGCTAGTTTGTTACCTTAATCTGCCCCCCCCCCTCCCTTTGTTTAGGAGAATGCAGGGAAGGCGGCTAATAATAGTGGAAATGACAAGGGAGCTCATGGATTTATTTATTTCTTTTTAGAGCACTGACTTGCCTAGCATTAAGCAATTTGATATGGTCATAGTTTATTTTGGTGCTCAGGATGTAAGGGCAGGAAGGAGCCAGAAAAACAGTGGCTCAGTATAGACAAAAAGACAATTAAAACTGATATGTCTCTTAACAGAAGTGGCAACAGCAGCCAGGATGGAAGTAATTTATTCAAAAAATTGTCCAAATGCATAAACTGCACTGATGTATGGTATGGTGGTGGGACAGTGGAAAATGTGATAGTTGTTTCCGTTGTGTGAATTACTCAGGCAGGATGCCTTTGTGAAGTAAGGGGGTTTGTTTAATGTTCTGACAACAATTTAGATCCTGTTATGGTTATTGCAGTGTAATGCAGTAGTAAAAATTGAACATGACACACCAGCAATTTATTATTTGTGTGTTTTTTAACCTTGAGTATTGGATTGTTTGTCCAAGCATATCCTTTGATTTGCTATGAAATTTATTGTTGATAAAAACAATCAGATTTCCATTAGAAGCAAAAAATTCATTTTTTTTGCCATGAACCATAGATTTAGAAAAAATTCAAGCTCGGCTGCAGGACTTATGACAGGTAGGCTTATGACATTATATGGTAATTCAGCATGAAAGAATAATTGTGACACTCTACTTGGTGCTGGAGTATAATCGTGCTGTGAGGTTCAATTCACTGAAAGGCCAAATTATCTTCAACTACATTAGTCTGACAACCTATAATGCTTTGCAGAGGCAATTTGTAGATGTTTCACAGAATGCCAGCAAACATGGCTTACCATTATGTTACCCATTAACAAATTTGTGTAGAGGAAAAAAAGTAACTTTTCCATTTTCTTAACTGTTTTTTTGCTCTGGCATACAATAAATGTGTACTGGGTAATGATAGTGTATGCTTTGCGATTTGGTGTTGGTTTTTGAACCTACAAAGGGACATTACAAGATAGATTAATTTTTTGAAGGGTACTTTTTCAGAAATATTTATATTTCTTTTACACTTGAACAGCAATGTCCTAGCTTCTGTGAAAGCATGGAATCCAAATGAAGGTAAAGGATGGCATATTTTTGCCATAACAAGTAAACAGTATTTCCAAGTTGTTCACTACTGCTGTGTTAGAGCTCAGAGAGACTTTGATTGCGGGTGTGGGATTTTTCTCCCTTGATCAAGCTGGAGTTGTGCCTGTTAGAAAATGGCACGGCCTTGGCTGCCTTATGTGCGTGTTATCCATCCTTACCATCCTGAACTTCTGAGCAGCCGTAGAAGGGCGTCTTTTGTTTGTTTGAGAATGGAATTTTTGTTTCCTTTTGAGTCACAATATTTCCTAACTTCTCGTTGAAGCTGATTTCAATTTCAGTGCTACTGTACTACCAAAGACTGGAATCAATACTCATGTGGCAGCGTGACACATAGTTAAGTCAGGATTGAAGATCAGCTGAAGGTCCGGTATGTTGTGATCCTCATCAGTAACTTGAATTTTATACCACTGCAAAAGTGGATTATCCCTCTCGAGGTAGAAGTGCTGGAAAATGCCTATGCATCAGAATTTATGTTAGATAGTATTTTAGAATGCTTAGAGTTCGTCACCCATGTCTTGCAGTAGGGAAGATCCCCCAAACATGGGCTACGCAGGTGATGTTGCTGTACCTGATGAGCCTGCAGTCTGAGGTTGTAGACCACAGACTGTTATTTGGCTGCTTTACTGCTGAGCAAAGTGGTCACTCTGTAACTTAGAGACCAATATCACTACAGTGCAGTCATTTTTGTCCATTACCCTAAAACATAATTTAATGAATTGGCTTGGCAGACCTATCTTAAACACTACATAAAGAAGCTGACATGAATCTGCTTTTGGTTAAACTCTACACTGAGTTGCTCTCTTGGTATCTCCTATTTGCCCTCTTAAGACCGGCTATCGGAATGTCCTTGAGGCATTCCAAATATTTTACTAATTTTATAGGTGAAAGTAGCTGGGATTTTTTTTTTTTGGTGGCAAAATGAGGAAGAAGAAAAAAAAAAGCTGTTACTGCAGAAGAGTACCTAACTGATGTTTAAACCGAGAAGAGGTGGAAGGGTTGTGTTGGTACTTTGCTTTATATCACTGAAGTTAACCTTGTTGTAAAATACCAACTGTCAGCACGAGCTGCTTTGGAGAAATATTTACTAAAGTCCACAAACTGATTTTCGTCCTTTGTCATCCTCAGAGTAAAACACAACAATGCATCTACCTCTACCACCTGGAGATAATTCTGGGAACTAATTCGACAGTATTTGTAATTGCAGGCTGAGTTTTAGGACTGCTCATAATTAAGCCACTACAAGAGTTTAGCCATTGAACTCAGTGCTGACAAATTCATGTGTCTTATTGCTTACTAAATCTGCTGGTTGCTTATCTCCTAAGCATTTTCTGTGAAGGAATTAATCCTGGAAAGCTACTGAAAGAATTGATGAGTCTTTGATTTTGATTTTGGAACGGTGTCAGACAATTGTGCGTTTCAGAGTTTCCAAGAAGGTGACACACTCTTTTCCTCTTGCTTGTAGTTAATAGCAAAGAGCATTCAGTGCTGCAGTACCCAAAGGGAAGGGTTTGAGTGACTGCACAGGGAATGTGGATTGTTATCATTCCAGTCACAGGGCACTGCACGAAATCACAGGCTCTGTGCTCTTCAGTACTGCCACTTGAATGTAGCAGCCACTGTTACTCCTACACTGCTTTTATGGTACGTATTATAACGTTTTATTTGATAGTGGTTGTTCTCTTGGTGTGTGAGGTTTTGGGTTTTTTTAAGTACTAAGCCCTAAATCTTCCGTTCAGGCAGTGGAAGAAGTCAGGTGATTTTACAAAATACATTCTATTAGAAAAGTGTTCACAGAAAAGGCGGGCTTGGTAGGAAGACCAGCCCTTATAAAAATATCATCATTTTCATAAAGTTTGAAATATTTTTAAAATTAAATATGCTTTTTAGGCAACTTCAGCCTTTGATATTACAAGATCCCGACTGCAGTCCAACAGCTGTAAGAAAGAAGAAAACAATTTTGATTAAATACTGTGTTGGGCAAAACTTGCTAATGGAGGCCTGTGAGTAAATTTTGTTCTCCTTAAGAAGAAAAGACGCATAGGCCTCCCTTCACTGAAAACTTGCCTGACCTCTGAGCAGGTGATATTGGTTATTTTTCCTTGCTTAAAGGACTCCGTGACTGTGTGTAAAATGAAGTTGTCTGCATCACTAGCCTAATCCTCCACTGAGTTTCTTCTCATGCTCACAAGAAATACATAGATGCACATGCTGAGGCTGTACTGGAGAACACCAAGGAACCCAGAACTTGTGCACCTCCAGCGAGAACTCTTCTGCCCTTCCATTCAAGGGTCCAGACAGGGTCTCTTCAATGCAGTATCTGCCCTGCGATGAAAGACTCCAAGGTCTTTGTTACAGGGTGAATAATTTTTTGTCTGTGATGTGGTACAGAGTTAACCAACAACCAGCAAGTGTCCTGGTACACGGTAAAGCAAATAAAAATGACAGTAATCCTCCAGTAGATTTTTTTTTTGTAAGGATCCATGGTTAAAGCAAAACAATGTGAATGAAGTAAAGGAATTTTTTACCCAGAGAAAAATACTTACCTGTCATTTTGCGGTAAATATTGCTTTTCAGTTTCAGTGTGTGGAGTGGTTGCGTGTTTGATATCCAGTTGTGTCAGTATGTTGGGTCCCTGGACGCCTAGAAGAGGGACTCTGCTAAAAGAGGTGGAACTGGCCCCAATCTAGAGGAAGTTGCTTTTAATTTTTATCAGAAGGACTTGAAAGAAAGAAAGGAACATCAGGTAAGAGGGGCATTGGATAGTTTTATAATGGGAGAAGGTTTTTACTGAGGAAAAAAAATAATCATATCAAGTAACATTATTTTGCAGACTATGGAGTCCCAGTTGTATAGTTAAGGACAAGCTGCAGCATTAATGTTTACGCATAATGCTTTCCAAGTAATTTAGGCTTGAACTGCCACTGACTTACTTAACATTTACAGGTCAACCACCTGCAGAAAGGGCATGTAGGTAGATTATTGTTGACTTTATGGTTATGGAAGGTAGCTAATCAGTGAGCATGCTGGGAAATAACTTGTTATGCCTGGATAGCTCTAACACCAGGCCCTACGATTTCTTATGGGCACAAGGTAACAGAGTAATTTCTCATGACTAAGGCCCTTGCTGAGAGGGGAGGTGGCATGTGGTGGGGATAACAGGTTTAAAAAAAGGGGAGGGGGGCGGCTACAAGACTTAAGAAGTAGATTACAAGTGCAAAATCAAGTAACTTAATCATCCTTTGCCAAACATACCATAGCATTTGCAGTGAAGTTGTTGACTCAATAAGCAAATTTACCGACTGTATTAGGAGAAAGGAGCACTCACATCCTGGCTGTTGCATGCTTTGCAGAGCTATTCCCTAGACCCTTGTGAGATATCTGTTCTTGCCTGTACTGACACAAATATTTCTTCCTTGATCATGAAACATAGAAAAACTCTGGATATTTTTTTTTTTTTAATTTTGTAGCAAAGTATTTGAAGACTAATCATTTTCCCGCTTTACTCCTGTTTTTTTCCCTATTACTTGTCTCTGCAGAGGTACATGTACTCCCTTGTGTGCTAATTGACAACTTTTACCTTTTAAAGTTCACAGTAAAAGTCATAGACTAGAATGCATAATGAATCAATTTGCTTAATTTGGCTTGGGCCTTTGGGTTGTAGTGCAGGCATCATTGCTAGTATTCACATAGCTATCTCAATTCTGATGTTCCTCTTATGAGAGCTAGAAAAAACCCAGATGCTCTGTTCATTTAAGAACAGAGCGCCCAGTTGAAGGCTAGAACACCCAAATGCATCTGTCCACTTTTAGTCCTGTGTACTGGACCTGCGTGGGATTCATGTCTCACAGATGGTGATATCTAGAAACCTTCAGTTAATGTTGGTCATTAATTATAGCTTTTTTTCCTCAACTGTTGTTTGCTTTTGAGAGATTTGCATGTATGCTCACGTGTTATCCATACATAAACACGGCGCGCACACACAAAGCAAACTTAAACGCGTTTCAAAGATTTTGTTTCAATTACATTTGAAGGCATGATATATTCATTTCATCTTTTCCTCTCTTCAGCTACGTTCACACACAGTATTTTGGGCATACATCTGTACATATGTGTGCCAATAAATGTAGTATATTCTTTTATAGCAAAAAATGCTTTTTCAGCATAACAGTAGAGGAAAAAATATAAAAAAGGATTGCAGTGATCTATTTACATATCAAAGAGTGGTAAACTGTAGGAGATATACTTTTCACAGTTAGTTTCTTTCATGTTTGTACTGTATTGACTTTGAAAAAAGATACTCGGATGGGTAGTGTAAAGCAGTAAAAATAAATGAGATTTTTTTTTCAAAACTAACATTTTCTAGCTGATAGTGTCACACTATCAAAAACATTGTGAATATTTTAATGAACAAATTTGTTTTCTAGAATTTCAGATTCTTATTTTGTCTCTGGAGATGAATGCATAGTCCTCTGTAATGATGAAATGTGAGCATATAACTTCTCAAGTGTCAAACTGCAAGGAGCAAAATAAATGGGTTGGTCAGATGTAAAATGATTGACATGAAAGGTAGAGGACATCTTGACAGTCGTAGGATTGCTGATAGTGGAAGATGACCACAGCTATAAGTTTAACTGAACAATAACTTTATCGAATAAAATTGTGGTAAGACCACTAACTGCAACTCCTGGTAAGACCCCAAATGTTTTAGGATAATTCAATCAGCAAGTGCCTTGAATTACACTTCTGAAATCAATATTATTCTCCATTAGAATTTTTATTTGTTTTTCCCCAAGAAATGAACTATATTCTCTTAAGCAGTGATAAAACCATCCTAGTTTGGAGCTAAGTCCTGTCTTTACAGTACTATTTAATTTTTTGTTTGTGCTTACCAGGAGGGTGTGTTATACTCATGTTTATTCAAGCAACTAGATAGCTTCAGCTTTTTTTTAATGTGAAGACACGCGAAATGACTCATTTCATATTTTCTACATGAAAATAGTTAAATAGTTAAATAAATAGTTAAATAGTTAAATAAATAATAAAATAGTCTTGTTATAGTTAAAACTAGTTGGATTTGAATTGGAAGTCTTTGAAAGCTACATTTTGATTTGTGCACTCATTTGTTAAATAAACCTACCTTAAAATGCTGGATATGTAACAGATAAAGGTAAGTTTATCAAATTATGTCAGCCTGCTTTTTGTGGGGGGAAAAAAAAACACCCCCCCAAAAAAAACCCAAAAAACCACCACAACAAAAAAAAAAACCCAAAAACCAAAAAACAAAACAACAAACCAGCCTCAGAAGAGAAATGTTACCTGTAGTGGTGAACTGCATTCAATAGTTTTTAGTCACTGTTCCTTCAAACTGTAGAAGTAGTGGGTCTCACCTTTTCAGATTTCATTTGCTGGTGAAATGAAAGAGAGAAATTAGCCTGCTTTTCCAGTTACCATTGATTCATTCTAAAGTTTGAGCTGTTCGTTGATGAGAAAGTACTCAATATAACTTTTTAGGTCACGTCAAATAGAAGAAAGTATTTCTGTCAGTGTGTAATAGTCTATCAAAAGCTGCTTTGGCTTTCTAACAAGTTCTACTTCCAGGTGCTAAGCTGGTGGCTTCCTCCACTTGATTTGTTTGACTCCAAGGGATTGAGTACCAAATTAGTTGTTTAAATTTTAGATTTGTTAAAATTCAATTTATTATGGGATTGCAGTAAATCAAGACCTTAATTTTAAAGAAATTAAATTTTAAACATTGTTTCTTAAGAAAGAAAACCAAAGCAGGTAAATTAATAACTTTTTTTTTGTGTGGGGAATGGAGGGCAGGTTGTGTTTATGTACTAGTTTTCAATCTACTCTGATGGGACTTCCACGTTGCAAGCTAATGTTCTTGCAGCAGAGCACATTGGTACTTCTGTTGATGGCCTTTCCAAGGATCTCTTTGTAGATTTACATTAGCAGGACGCAGTAGCTTTGGGAATACGAATGCTATCCGAGTAGGGATATCTGTATAGAAAATGGAAGTGTAAGGCCAGTCGTTCCCAAAACGCATATTAAGTGTCATGTAGTGATTTTATTTAGAATACTTGGATATTGGTAAGGCAAGCCCTAATGACCACACTTGTTGAAGTTGTTGACTACTGCTGTTTTATTATGGCTGTTTCTAAATAAAGACTATACCCTCATGTGGTTAAACTGGTAAGCTGGGCTACCCAAAGGCATGGTGCCTACCTTTTTTTTTTGTTGTTGTTGTTTTTAATTTATGTCTTGGATACGAATGAAAAGTTTTGCCCTTATTTTTGGTTTTCCTTTTGGTCAGATAAAAGGTTGATTTGTGACTTGAGAGGGGAAACAAAAACCAAGCCTAAAATACTGACCTCTGTTCATGCTAATCTATATTTTTAACTGTTATTTCTGAGGGAGTGATTTATTTACGGTGACAGCTTGTTACTTATGGTAGCTGCTGCCAGCTTCTGAAGTAATCTGATAACGTCAAATTGTGAAGGGAAGCTATAGGCTTTGCCTTGAATGACTTGCTATAAATCATAGCTGGTGTGTATAAGGATGCTTGGGTTGATACTGATAGAAATACAAATCAAATACAACATATGGTAACCCAGTTCAGAGCCAGAGATTCTGGATTAAGCCTATTGGGTTCATATTTTTAAATGAAATGAATCAGGCATGCCTGCTTGTACATCAAAACTTCAAAACCGGGGATGATGCACCAACTTAAAGGCCAAAAAAGAAAGAAGAGAATATACAGAAAAGAGTTAACACCAAATGACAGGCAGGTTTGAACATCCAGGGAAAAGAAACCCGTAAGAAATAATGGACAAAGCTGCCTGGAGAGCTCATCAACAGTCAAACAAAGTGACGGCCAAGAAGCGAGTTCAAAGTCACCACTACAACAGCGTATTACGGCTTCCATGGAGACAAGTGTCAGTGCAGAATAAAAATTGCACCGATGTTCTCATCTGGCTGTTGCAGCTTTCGTATCCACAGCTCATAATAAAATTAGTTATGTGGTTTTGTAAGGTGTAAATTTGTTTGGTTTATGCACTTCCTGAAGAGGGAAAAACAGAGAGAAAGTCTTGGAGAACAAATGATCATTAGCCATGTAGTAAAGGCAACAGCTGTTTTAATTGGAGTAGTTGCGCTAACAGCCTGACGTCTTCTGTAATAGCCAAGGGAAGGCCACCAAGTGCCACGCACCACATGAGGAACTCGTATTTGGAACCTCCTTTTTTCTCCACCTCTTATGTGATCAAGCTGCTCTTGTGCCTTCAGCCTACACTATGGAATCAAGATGTTCTATTCTGTGGATACAAGTAATTAGTTTTAGAAAAGTAGGCTGTTTCAGAGCTGTTCAGGAAAACTGTTCTTTGCAGACCAGACTGAAAAGTCCACACTTCTGAAGTAGGTCTATTGAGAAGGAGAAGCTGCCTTCACAGTTCGCTGATTCTGTGGTAATTAATACTGCCTACTGGGGAAAAAGGCCTTGGTGCTAGCCCTTCATTACGTTTCATATTTGGCTCTGCCTAACCAAAAAATATGGAATTCCTTGTTGCTGTTTGATGCATCTCCCATTCAAGTGGCCTAACTCAGACTCTGTGTGAGAAATACTGCTTTTTTCTTTAAAGGCTACCAACATCTCAGACCACAGTGGGGCTATCCTGTAACTTGTTCTCCCGCTTTTCCTCATGCCCAATTTTCTGGCTTTCTGTCTTAAGCTCTCCCTTCCTCTCCCTGCCACGTGCTTGTCACTGTGTCCAGATATGTAATAATGTGGTGTTTTTTCAAGAGTGATCCTTAAGTGCATAATCAGCTCATCAGAAACAGATGCAAAATACCACAGAAGAATTTTGCATGTATCCTTATTTTTTTGTTACAGGAATTAATGAACAAATCCTCTTTTTGTTTGAAGATAAATAATAACGCCACATTTTGTCAGAGGTAGTGGTAATTGGTAATTAATACTACAGCATTTCATGTGTCCTGATAACCAGGTAAAATAAAATTACTTTCTGACTACCAGGTAAAACTTAAATGGTACTGGCACTGACAAACTGTGAAAGGAAGGGAGAAGTCCCCTGTGAGATGAGTTTATTATACAGATAAGATTTCCATAATAAGGGATAGCGATTATGGGGAAAGGCTGAAACTCCATTAACTGAAACAAATTACTGTGACAAAGCCAGAGGGAATGCTTTGCCAAACTTACAGCTCCTTTCATAATATTCAAACGTCTGTTGGTGCGCAATAACCAGCTTATGGACCTACGAGTCAGGTTTCTGGCTCCTTTGCGCCCTGCCACTGACACAGCTACAGTTTTATAGAGGAAGTGAGTCCATTTATCTGGGCGTAGGGAGGACGTACCTTGCTCATGTATCAGTGAGGCATCAGGCGTTTTCCCTACAGAAATAAGTCGCCCCTCTAATGGCCACTGTTTCTCTATCAAGTGACTCTTCATTGTCAGAGAAATGTATGAAATATATAAGCTCTTGGGAAACGTGGTGAACCTTGAATTTATCTGACCATCGCAACGTAGCGTTCTGACTGGGATTTATATTTCTTGATTTGGCTAAAAAAGAAAACTAAAATGCTGATTCCATTTCTGCGTGTACGGGTATGTGTTCGCACCTCTTTCCAGAAGTGGTTCACGTGTTCTTCGTGCACGAACACAGACAAAGCTACAGTGGTTGTTCTGATTGCTCTCTGTGTGTGTCTGTGTGTATATATATGCAATACATATAAAAGGTGCTTATGGCTCTCCAACTTGTGTTATTTGCGTAAAATACAGTAAAAGAAGTTATTTAAATATAAACGTTGTCATCTTTGTACTAATTTTTGTGTAAAAGAAAATACTGTAGTTAAGAATTTTGTGTAAAAACAGAGTTTGCGTTACAGCTCTGGTAAGAACAGCAGGCAAGACTATAAGCTTTAATTTATGTTGTGCTTTGGACATTTTTCAGAAACTATTTACCCATTACCTCTTAGGTCAGTGGCCTAATAATGCAACAAAGCACTTTTTGAAATTGCAGATAATTTTCAGTGCTCAGATCTCTGTGTAGTATTGATGGGGAGGAAAGCTGATTAGGATCTTGGGAATTGTGCTTGATGGGAACAATCTGGAAGGAGTGAAAAATTATTAAACACACACAGCGGGAGTTGTAGGATTTACCATTGTCGTGCAGTGCTATTAATTCTCATTGCATCGTACAGCAGCTTGATTGCACACTGTGAATACTGTTTATTGGAGAACGGGTACAATTTTGCTGCAGTTGTTGTAATGTAATACTAAATGCTAATTAGGCTTCTAACAATAATTAGAACCTCTTGCTAGACTTAGAAATAGAAACACTCAATTGAATTTACAGAAACAAAGACCTTTAAGCTATGCCAGGAACACTATCTGTAGCAGCAGTATCAAATTTGTGAAGTTGTGGGGTTTTTTGTTTGTGTGTGGGATTTTGGTTGTTTCTTTTTCTTTTCTTCCCCTGGTTTATACATTTCATTTACAGGATTGCAAACGTGTATTTTTACGGTGAACATAATGAGCTCATTATGTTCTCAATAAGGTTATTTTCTTAATGAAAAGGTAGAAAAACCCAAGCTAATGTTAGAAGGACAGCTGCAGATGAATTTGACACGGAAGACTGTTAGGACACATAGTTGTTGAATGGCTGGTATTACTAAGTATGATGTACTATTTCTTTTAAGTATTTTGTAATATGAAAAGGAAATAACAAAACCCAAATCCACCAAAAGCTAGTTCTTCCCAGCCTCCCCCCCGCCGCTGAAGTTAGACACCAATTTTTTTGCTGAATTAAACTTTAAAGCTCCATGTAATTATTTTCAACCATGACAATTGAGCTATAGTTCTGAGTAATTTAGTACTTTGCAATATGAACTTTCTTTACATTTTGGAGATAAATGTAATTTTTATTTTACTTTCAGTGGGTGTTTTGTTAGAATCGGTAGTATGTCAGGATGTTAACAAATGCAATTGGCAGGGAAAATGCATGGCGTACCCATTTTGATCTTGTTTGCTGATAATTTTGTTGTGATTAGGTCTCCATATATTCACAAGGCTAAATGTACAGAAGATAAAGGCCTTTAACCTCCATCACTGCTTTAAAAAAAAAAAAAAAATGAAGTCGTCTTTTCCATCCAAACCAAAGTTTTATGGTGCATATGTTGAGAAGATACTGAGCTTGGATTTCCTGTTTTGAAAACCTCTTTTATATTAATGAAAACAGAACCTAGGATTCGTGTTCAAAACTTGCTTTTAAAGGCTTAATGTAGATATGCTGAGTTTTGATTTAAAAACCATCTTTTTTCATCCTTCTCTGAATAGGAAAATCAGGAGCCTTTGAAAAAACAGTGGAAATGGTTTTATCATGGAAATACTGGAAGAATCTTACACACGGTGCTACCCGCCTGCACCAGTGCCCAGCCATGCTGTAAGCAGTTTGCTCTCCAGTACAGAGGCTCTAGTTATATTGAACGTTTTTACCACAGATACTTCCTTCTGTTCCTTGGTTAACATGTCATCTTAATATATAACCAAAAATGGTCACAGTGGTTCCTGCTTTCATCATCTTACTGATAGTCCCTAGACTTCCACGTACATTTATCTAATGCCACTGGTAATGGTAAGAAACTTTCCTATGGAGAAACGTTATGGCACACCTTGTCAAACAGTCTGGATTTTTCTAGTGAGGTTTAACTAATAAAATGAAGCTTCCCAAAACTTTCCAAGAATGGAAAGAGCACTTGACAGCAAACCTGTTGCTTAATATTTTCAATGACATGCCTTCAGCTTTTGCACACTCCTTTTGAATTTATGGGTCCATTTTCACCCTGTAATTCGCCCTCACCCCTAAGCCGTGGATGAGCGATGTGTAGTGCAAGTTAGTTGTGTTTTTTTTTTTTAAATAAAAAATCCAATCCTAACATTATTGATCATGTGTTGCACTAAATAAATAATAAGTGGTTTGTACTTCATCACAAATTATTATGATGAATGCTTTGAGTTATGTTTATTTACGTGTACAATTTTGGCCCCAGTTCAAGGTCACAAATTCTGTTCTGCAACTTGTGAGAATGTCTGTTTACAGAAATTTGAACCTTAGCAAATGAGATTTTCCTGAATGTGCCTTCTTTATGACATCTTACTATCTTTTGAGTGGCCTGTGTTTTTCTTTAAGGCTTCAGCAATCATCTGGAAAAGATTTAACTTGAGCAGGACAGATTATTCTGTTTAATTTCCCATTAGCGGTTTTCCTTGCACAAGTCAGTGTCACCTGCAAAGAGAAGGTTTGCTGAGATATGACACCCTGCTGATAGTAAGTTTTACTCCTCTCCTCAAACACTGACCATTACCTTCCCATTATATTATAGGTGTGTTCGTGCTCTGGAGGCAATCGGGGTCAATCCAGTATGGCTGACAAGTTATGTGATTTTTCTTGTAGTGTGTCACATGTAGCCCACTGTACGGACTGTGACAAACTGCTGCTGTATGACCTGGTAGTCTTGGGTCAGAGCGAGAGAAATTGGTGTTGTACTAAGATGTATGTTAATACATATATTATTTATATAGGCATTAGTGAATGCTATTGTTGTCTCAGCACAAATCAAGGTCCAGGCCATGGCCTTGGGGCTTTCAGGGGCTCACTTTATCATGTGTTGTGATTCCCCCCCCCTTTCTTTTTTTTTTTTTTTCTTCTGCTTATGAATAATTAAAAACTTAAATTACTTGCCATGTTCGAAATTCATATGCTGGGGAAAATAGCTACATGAAAATTAATTTTCTGTTCTGTGAGACTGACGGGAAATCAATTAATCTTGATGTATTATTTTATGCAGAACAGGGTGCGGGAACCAGCAGAGAGAATGGCTACAGCTGTTCTCGTTGGTTGGGCCATATATTATTGTTGGCGGGTTTGACAGCTTCTGAAGGAAATGGCTGAAGGGTATCAGGCAGGTGAATCAACTGTAAAAATTTATTGGAGGATACAAACTGTTTCCAGGGGACTGATATAAAACTCACACTTGAGAACTGAAGTATTGAATGTTTTTGTGACTGAAGCAGCTTGTTGTCAATATTTATAGCTTTTCTCTTTGTTACATGTCCTATTTGTTTGATTAACTAGTCAGATGTTAGTGTCTGTCTGTAATTTATTTGTTGTGCCTTCTGTAGCATTTTTGATACATAAAGATTTACCGCTAGGTAAATAAAGCAGCTCGTGCAATGCAATATGCTAAATAAAATGACAGAGCTGTTTACAGCATGTTACAAGTTTTATAACTCACGAGGTAGATCAGTAACTTTTGTTTACCAGTGTCACTGTTAAGCTGAAACATGTCGCAATGTGTTAAGTGCTGTGGGGTAAATAGGTCTCCTTTTAAATAACTGGAGATTATAATCAATATGTACCTCAACGGTAAATCATTTAAGAGAGTCTATAAAGCCCTCCATGTAAACCCATACATAATGCAAACATTTCCAAAATAAAATGAAATACCTTCATGCTCTTTAGAATGAGCTTTATATTCACCTTCCTTTCCAACGTATCTGCACCAGTGCTTTTTATAAATAATAAAAGGGAGAAACACTAACGCAGCCACTAACAAGCTGTGTGTTAAATGTTGGTCCCCATCTGGATGTGCGGGGTCCGAGGTCCTAGAGCAAAACTGAGTTTCACAACAGCCTGCATGTTGTAATTCTTAACTGTTAGAGAAAGAGGCTGAGTCTCCCTGGCATCACTCAGTGGGTTGGGAGCAGCCTGCTCCGAGTCCTCCTCAAAGTGCAGCAGGTCAAAGCTATTACTTGATCAGAGTACGGCTGCAGCACTGGTGACTCTGTCGAGTGGGATCTCTGTACCACTTGTAGGTGTGGGAAAGAGAGATTAGTACCTAGCTATCGCCATCAAAGCCTCCTCTCCGGTGCTCTGAAGTAGGAGTGTATAGCTACACGCTATTTAAATGGCACGGAGGAATATCTAGAATTACAATACAGTGAAAACCACGTATTCCTGATGGAGAAAGGAATAAGAGAGGGCAACATTGCTAAAACCTGTAAATAATCATAAAAAGGATGACTCTTCCAGGTTATTTCCTATCTCTCCTTCCAAAACAGAGAGACTACAGCAAGAAATGTGAAGCTGTAAGCCATGTGAAGCTGACGTGGAAAGGGAAGGGGAAAGAGATTGGGATTTTTGTAGGGATAATTAGCGTGTGTGCGATGTTGAGATTATCAGTGGTGTCTTCTCTCATCTGTTCTCCTTTCAAATTGCTGGGTTTTTTTGATCTTCAAAATGAAGCGTGTATCTTGTTCTTTTAATCACTATCTCCTGTATTTATGCTATTATTAAAAGATCCTTTCTTTCCTTTTCCCCCCGTGAGCTACGTACATGTAAGAATTTGCTATTCACATTTAAGGATTAGGTAGCTGTGCACCCTACTGTGCTGAACCTGCACTACAATCCACTCCCTGGAATTCCTGCATTCCCGAGTCCCATGGGGTTCCGGCCTACAGGTTTCCACTGAGGTGTCCAACCCCATAGTGGAGCTGTTTGTTTTAGAAGTCTACAGCAAAATTCAAGCCTTGCCATATGCTTTGGGTATGAATGTGGTAGAAAAATTCAGAGCTCTGCATAGATTTTTTCAAGACACGATGGTTCGTGATTGTAGAAGTATCAGCAATAAGAAATACTCAGGGCATGAGGCAGTTTTGCAAATTAATCATAAATCTGGTGTGAATATTGGGGTGGGGGGAGTAGGAAAATAAAGTAAAAGGAAAGAAGAGCTGGGAGATTCTGACCCGGTTTTGGAAATATGCTGAACTTTTAAGACCTAATTAGAAGCATTGTTTCCCCGTGTTAAAGTAATGGGTGAATTAAGCAAGATCCAAATATTGGGGGAAGGAAAAGAGACTTTTAAAAGTTTACAAATATTCTACAGACTAATATTATATAAGTTTGGAATAAACTTAACAGTTTAACTGAGGTGAACTTTACATGTCCTTCCTGAATTAAAAAGCTATAAAGAAAACTGAAGTTTAAAGTAATTGTTAATGAAAGCTGGCCAGCATGACCTCCTGAAAATATGAGCGTTTGTTGGTCCAACTTTCACAGATGTTAAACATTTGGTGATGTTACTTGGGGCTGCTTGAACCACATTAAAGTCCAGCCACTAGAGTGTTGAAACAGTTGGGCGCTATAATAAAATATACATAAAAAGAAATTGTGAGACATTAGGTGTTGTTTGGTGATGACATTTAGGAAATTACAATTTTTCCATACATCGTACTCACATCTACATAAGTTGTTTAGGTATTTAAAGTAGAAGTGGTATATACATTGTTTGTAATTGCTACTACAGTTCTGGCAGGTGCACATAATTTAACAATATGTCAAATATGACAAATTATTGTTGAGTTACAATATAGCCTTAATAAGAGCACATCTGTTCGCACTATACAGTATAGAGGATGCCTGATTTAAAGAGTTTACTTACTGATATTGTATTGTTGTTTAAATATTTAACAGGATCTTAGACACGAATCATAAAAAATACACAGTAGTGTATAAAAATGAAGAATCTTACTTGCAGTAATGTTTTTGCTGCTGTTAAATCTATTCATCCCATCAGGAAATGTTCCTGCATTCTTTAAATTGAGTCGTCTGCACACGCACGTATCGTGTATGTCCATGCAGAGAAAGAGCCAGGAACAAAACCCAACTTATCACAGAAACGCTGGCACACTCGAGGTAAAATATGGGAACTGTTAAACAGTGTACAGGAGTCTTACAGCAGTGCTTGGGCTGAAAAGTGGAAATTACTGTGCCCGTTTCAATCTCTAGACAAATATAAATAAGTGGAGCGTACGCTTTCATTGGAACTGGTTAGAATTTTGGAAAAGCATCCTGGCACCTGAATAGCCTTACTTTGATTTTTTTTTTCTTTTCTTTTTTTTTTTTTAATTCTACTCAAAATACTCTCGTGCACTATCATGTCTACAAGCAAGCACAGAAGTATTGGTTCCGGTGTTGCCGATCAAGATCCCAAGAACGATTTAATTTTAGTCTATTATTTCACATATTTTTTTTCTTGCAGCATTTACCTGTTGGTCTGGCAAACAGGGAATTGTTTGATGCTTCTTCTTAACCCAAAATGATTGCTAGTTGTTTTATCTGGTTTTGATAAAGCTTATCTGTTTTCTCTGGGCATAGCCATACTGCACACCGGTGAGTACTGCAGAGAAGCCAGAGTTTGCTCAGGTGACAAACTGCCTGGGTTGATAGTGGGAGGATTTCTGTTGCTTTATATTCCTTCAGCAGAATGGGGTAGTATGGGCACCATTTTTCGCTTTGTTCATCGAAGGGGAAGAATAAACTTTACATTTTCGGTATGCTTTTTAAAGGGGATGTATCATACCTTTGGCTGTGATAAAAATAAATGGGTTTGACTGGCGTCTGTCTTTTAGCACTTCTGTTATAATCGTTTAGTTGTAAATGAGTCAAATTGTCCTTAGTCCTAATCCTAATCTGGCATTAGTTTATTACCAGTTACGTTATATACTGTAGAGTAGTGAACCAATTTAAGTAGCAGCTGCGAAGGTGGAATATCTTGTCTAAGCACAGATAATCTGGGGAAGTTTTCAGAGGTAATATGTGAATGTTGATTTACTTAAGCCTGAGTAGAAATCCGTACCAAACTGAAAAGACGACGTTTCAGGTCTTTGCATGTGTGTAGTATTAGTTCCTAAGAAACATCACGCTGGCTGAGGCCAAGTCCATCTGGGTTATCGTTCTGTCTCTGACAGTGGCAACAAGTTGCTATTTAGGAAAAACAGGCAGGTTTGGCCACTTACTCTTGTCTGGCTCCCCAGCATCCTTGTATTAAGGATGTTAGGGCATACATCTATCTGCATATCCATTTATTGATCTGTTGTCCAGGAATTTGTAGAAATTCCAGTTTGTATTTGCTGGTACCATCTGCATTCTCAACCTCCTGCAGCAGAAAGCTCCAGAAGGTCACTAGTCAACTTTTAAAGAGTACTTTAGTAATTTTAAATTGATCTACCAGTTTCGCTGAATATCGCAGAGTTCCAGTATTGTGGGATTTGGCGAATAACTGTTTTGCCTTCAGTTTATTTGGGAAGCCCAAAGAAGTGGTTGGCTGATACATAGAGAACTGGGGCTGTTTGCGTAGCGCTGACAAATCTGCATTTCTCTTCTCTGCGTTTGCTCTCTCGCACGCTTGCTCTGGCACGCAGTTTCCCATTTTACTTATAAACTCAAGCTATATAGAAATAATGCTGCTCTTAAAGCAGTTCATCTTTGGAAGCCCTTAAAACATTTCACGGGAAAGGACAGAGAAATGAGAAAACCTAGAGAATCCCTTAATAAAATGCACTTGTTTTAAAATGCCAGGCTGAGTTTATCTAGGTGTATAGGCTGTAGAGAATAATCAGGTTTCTTCAGTTGCTTCTGAATTTTTTTTTTCTAAATTTTGTTTTTCTTAGCATTTTGAGATGAGACAAATTTAGTGCTCTATGTTTGTGCTGTCAGCCTTGTGCTGCCTGTTCTTTGCCTGGCTCATCCCGTTGTGTGGGACACGCGTGCCCTAAACGTTGCTTGAAAGGAAACCACAGGCGTGCCTCGCGTTCGTGAGGGAAAAACATCTTCACCACGTTGTCGTTTGTTTCAGCGTTGGAGTTCAAGTCAGATCTAATGCACGTGTCAAACAGGTCTCTGTTATCAGCTCAAGCTTGCTGTGCTCACTTGAACATACTTGCCCAAAATAAGTATACGTTTATGCCGGGGACGGAATTTAGGTTTATAAGGAAATGGTTTCATTTGCTGTTCAACACAAGTGAGAAATGGTTGGTTTATGTTTTTTTCCATATGATTTCTAAGAAGGTTTTTTTCTTAATAAAAGGTAAAAAATGCTTTTGATATTATTTAGTGAGTTGTTAAACTATGTCAACAGTAAAATCACCTGGGTCATTACTAGCTGCCAAAATGAAGAGGTTTTCTAGTTACATAATTGTCAATTGTTGAAGGGCCTAAGTGACAGGGAAGATATATTTCCAATAATTATTTCAAGTATTTTAGAAATTACTAAGGAAATGCTGGTTGAGCTTGCTTGTGCTACTGATTTACAGCTTTTATCATTTCTTGAGAAATAGTAGTATTTTAAAAATTCACTTCTGAAATGTGGTTGTTAATTGTTTGAAAAATATTATCTCGTTTTTTTGCATGTTGCTCTTAAGGTTTCCATTGAACATAAAACACTGCTTGCTTCTCTCGGGGGCATGGTATCTCATAACTGTATGCCCTTCATGCTTTATTATGCAACTTCATTTTTCACGTCTTTCATTTATTAGCAGTGGAGTGACTTCAGAAAAAAATAATTTGATTAAGAGGCTAAAATCACTAGTAAGATTGAAATTATAGTTAATTAAAGTGAGTTTGCTGTTTTTGTAAAATAGATTTAGTTATGGTATTACTTGAGTAAATTTTGAATACTTAAAGGAAGCTCCTCTGTTTTTCCTGAAGCATGACAGCCTTCAGAATTGCTAGCAAAGATACATTTGTTGTTTGGTAACTTTTTTTTGGAATCACCCTTTCGATTAGGTAGTGACCTTAAAAAATTTTCCCTGTGAGAGATCAACTAATACATTCTGTAACTGCTCAGCAGAATTTTTCACCAGATAATGTATCTATTTGTTTATTCTTTCAGAGTTAATAACTTTGAAGATTTCATATATGAATTTAGAGCAATGCTTCAGTGGTTTGATTAAATATCTGCTTTGTATATCCGTTTATACCTTTATCAGATAAGCGTCGTTCTGCTTATAGGAGGCAACCTGACCTTTCAGATTCTGAAAATCATAGTATTGTAATATTCCTAAACACGTAAAGCAGGAATTTTATCAGGAAAAGCATATTAAAATTTGCTGAAAACCTTGTATGGAAAACAAATGAGTAATAGGAACAGGCTCAAACACATGCCAAGTAAAATTAGCTAAAAATAAGTTATAGTTGATTGGTAATTATTTTTTTCTCTTACTTTAACTGCAAGTTAATATAAGGAGTTGTAGATTCTCCCATTAGTCATTGATTTAAAAGTTGAAACAACATTTTTATATAACTGTTTTGGTTTTTGTCATACTTGGTTTTTCAAGCAAAAAACCTCTAGTCCCAGTGTTTATTCATGTTAGATGCATTTCATCATTTGAAAAACATTCTGTATCCCACTATGATGAGGAATTACGGGACGTGGTAATCACTACTATCTAAGATAGATAGTAGTTTATTTTTCAAAAGCAAAGAAAACATGAAACACAAATAAAGCTTTAACTACCTTAATTATGTTGAATTGAAGCTTTTTTATTTTTCAGGTCTGAGTGAGACTAATATCCTAAAATATTAGCAAATAAATCCTGTGGTCTTTAAGACATTGCAAGTGTAGTTTTAGTAGCATTACCTAGAGATATGGTGTGCGTTTGAGAGTTTATTTTTATAAGGATTGTCTTAGTAGTGATAAAATCTATGCGTTATTGATGTGGAAAAATAATTTGGTAAAGCAGTTTAATGGTATCCTTGTTCTTAGTTCCATGACACCTGACTGCATCACCTGCATGAAGATTGAAATACTTGAGAGAACAGCAGACATGGATAATGGACTACAGAAAACCTGAATTTGGGAATGTGCTTTATATTTAGAAGAAGAGATGAGACTTTTAAGTTACAGTATCCAAAGATGATGTAGTATTGGAGCATTAGTACATTTGTTTGAAAGGCCACATTAATTATAACACCCATAGGTATGATTCCAGAGCATTAAACAAGTTTCTATGACTTAAATTCATGCTTTAAAAAAGAACATGTTTTCTATTTTCCTATAAAAGTTGGGGATGAGGATGAGTTCTTTGTATTTGTTTCATTTCCCAACACGTAATGGAGGTTGTATTAGAACAGATTGTAAGCCTAAATGCTTTTTCATCTAAGACATTGAACGTGTTCTCTTTCAGCCTAACTGCATAGAACAGCTTTTTTATGTTTTTATGGGCTTTGTTGGTTTTGCTTGTCACAGTTACTGGTATTAGTTCACTAGTAAATAATGACTTCTCTTTATTAAGAAAGACAGATGACTTATTGCATGTCATGGGCAATCCACAATCTTTTTAAAGTCATATTTTTAATGCAAGATTTCCCTTTGATGTTTTCTCTTTTCTTTTTGCTTTGTGTGTCCAATGAGATAGACTTCCCATATAGAAAAGTCTTGTAGATTAGCTCGTTCATCAGCTGTGACTTGACACAGACAACTCGGCTCTCTTTTAATTTTCTTTCCCTCTAGAACTATTTTGACCAACTTGAATGCAAGCCCACCTGCACCGGTGGTGAACGTAAGTTACGCGCAAAGACGCGTTATTAAAGTCATTGGTCCTTGCATTGCAAGTGGTTCTGCAAGTGTGGTGCTGGCTGTTTCTGGAGGGTTCTCAGAAAAGATTGGATGCCATAGTCCTTGGCGATATCTCAGCACTGTCGTGAGCCTCCTCCCATTTCAGAGCATGCAGACTAGTGCTGTCCGTGCTGGGCTTGCATGCAGGTGGTGACGCGGGTACTTAGCTCTGAGCTGTTTCATGGGCAGAACGTTGCTTCCTGGAGATGCCCTTGGCAAAAAAAATCCCTCCAGAAGAACAAATCAAACCAGCAGGGAAAAAACCCCCAAATACCTCAAGAAGAAAAATATTGGTGTTTCCTGAAAACCTTGTTGTTGCTTTTCAGCTGTTTTATGTCAGTATTGAAAACAAAGAAAATGAGTTACCATCCACATTAGGATCTGTGCGTGGTTCATAGCATTAGTAACTGAAGGGATAAGAATCCATTATACCAACTGGTTGTACAGTCTAGTAGATTACATGATCAATAATGCACATACTGCTTATCTATAATATCTTTTAACAGCTTCTAATAATTTATTAATGCTTTATCTACTATATCCAGTATTTTATCTTTCTACATGAATAAAATGAGTGATATTGATGATTTTGCATCTTGCTCTGTATTCCTGGGTTTCAGGAGTTCCCAGAATTGAGTGTGCTACTTTACGCTAACTGAAATATGACTCTTAAAGCTTTCAGGGGTATTTTGGTTTTTGACTCTCTGTAAAATGGACATTCCCAGAATATGTCTCTACCTAATCATCTAAACCATTGCTGATACTTGAACTGTGTTTACATATTTCTAATCTCTGCTGTAGCATTTGTGTTCTCCCTAGATGAAAGAACGCAAACCCTTGCCATGCGTATTGGTTTTGAATGCAGGTAGATCTCAATACGGGATTCAGGGGAAAGCGTATGCCTCACGAGTCTGCTCAGACAAGGCTGATGAAGGTGATACAGAAAACAACATGATCAAGGAATTCTGCAGAGGGGCTCGTGTTGTACGTTAGGGCTTGCTATGGCAACCTGCTGCTCTGTATTAAAGATTTTTATAACAATAATCAATTGCAGCTAGTCTTAGAGGTTAAATATTAACATGAAAATTATTAAAAGTTGCAGTGTATTGTTTAGCTAGTTGATCAAGTTGAAAAACAATGATTTAGGAGAGCCTGCAAAGCTTGTCTGTTTTTTATTTTCTGCTGTTTTATCAGTTGATCTGATAAAAGGTACTGTTACACTTCACATTTAATTGTATATCATTTCCTTTGATAAACCAGTGTCCTCTGGTGGCAAATTTGCCTATTCAGAGTGTGGGGAAAAAGCTATATAAATGAATATACAGGCCTAGAATGTCTGTATAATGTACTGTATTATCCCCTACCCTCTCTTCAAAGTTCTGGGAAGGAAGCGAGCAATGTAAGTTAAGCACTTACTAGGTTAATGGCGCTTTTCAGCTGATGCTTTTTCTCACAGATGCTGCTACTTTTCCTCATGGTGGTGGCGCTCTGAGTACCAGTACTGTGTTCCTAAGATGTGAGACTGTTGTCTCATCTCACATCGCACCTCCCGCCCCCTTGGCAGTCTGTTGTAGTTGCATCAGGATTAGTTGCAGTGATTTTCTATGAGTGGAAAACAAAAACGTTTTTTAAGAAATCTGTTTAAAGCAATATCCAGCTTATGCGTATACCTTCCTTCTTTGGTAGCTGCTTAGTCTAACACCACATTGTTTTAGTTTTCTCTATATAAAATACTTCAAGTTCTCCTTAGAGAGTCCAATCCTCTCTTCTTGCATTTCCAAGCCTTAGACAGGGCCTCTTGAGGCAGTGGAGTTACACATGCATCCTTTTAAAGCCTTGGAACAAACGAAACATTCCCCTAAGGATGAACGTTTAGAAGACTGCTGCCCCGTTCTTCCAGAGAGGAGGGAGGCACGTGGCAATACGAAGCCTTTACCCCTCCCCGTCCGTCCGTGTCAGTTCCAGTCCCCATGTGATCGTGCAGCTGCAGCATCTGGAAATCTCCCAGCGCTGTAGTTCATAACTACTCTGTCGCATCTTTCCCAAGGATCGGTTCTTGCAACCCCAGTGTTATGGCAGAGGATTTATCCAGGCCATGTTCTATATATTATATATGAAATGAGCAGAAACGGATGAAACAAAATGAAGTCGAGGTTGATGGATAAAAAGATGGTCTGTTGCTGTGAGGACTGAAAAGTAGGTTCTGCACGGGGTTATTAATAGTAGCGCGTTAAGCTGAATATACCATAGTTACATACTCACTTGTAGATGGTGACTTCTGCAGTTGCTGATGTTTGATTGTAAGTGTCTGCATCACCGCCTCACTAACAGCTACTGGCTTTTTTGATCCATGTTGGTGAGAAGAAACTTTTGAGCTAAAATCAGTACGCCGTCATATATTGTTATCTTTAGCTGGTGTTGGGGCTGAAACATTGGCATGACTTAATTTGAGGTATGACTTCTTTTGAACTTCTGATATATTTATATTTTATCTTTAAATGAACTTAAGCTTCTTAAATTCATTCCAAAGCCATATGCCATCAAATCTCATCACCAGTCACTTAGATTCCTAATTAACTTGTACTCCATAGACCCATTTCTTTGCTTATATTTCTTTCAAGTTTCTGTAATGTGCTGTGAGTTACACTGGAAGGAACAATAAGATTTAAAGGAAGAATTAATTTAGAAAGTTGGGAATAGAACAGATAAGGGAAAATGAGAAAAAGCAGCTTAGTATTTTGTCTTGTAAATGGCCTTGCTCTGGTAGACCAAAGAACCCATTTATTCAAAGAAAGGAGGAGTGTTAATGAAATAGATCATGAGCACAGCTATTACGGTAATGAATTTTAACACTCACTTTGTTATATGATATTTTATTTATGAGCTTCCTGATTATTCAGATAAAGACAAGAAGTTTATAGCACTAGATTATGTCTTGTTTTCATAAACATATTCAGTAGTTTAATAAACATAATTTATTTTTTCTCCTTAAAAATCAGCAAAATTTATGAGAGATTATCTTAGGGTTAATGAAGTCTAACATTAAGGAAATATTACCCTATAATATTGGAGCCTTCAGTGCTAGAGTTGTAATTGCTTAATGCTTCTTTCTACAGGCTATTTTTATATAGTACATGCTTTGTACCATTAATCCTATTTTTACACGTTACTCTTAAGCCAATTCATTGGAAAATATATATCAATGTTTATATTTTTCAGTCACTGCCTTCCTTAGAAGATATAATACAATTTTGATAAAAGCAGAAAAATTTTTTTTTTTTTTCATTATGAGCAGTGCAGCATGCGTATTTTGAAGGGCGTTGTTTTGTGGAAAAGAGTTATATCGGGAGTTTACTTTCCTGTCTTGTAAAATGTTGAAGTATCTAGGAACTCCTGTACTTGGATTTCTCTGAGATCCTGTCAGCAATCAGTTACAAATGTAAACCAATTAATAATCTACAGTGGAAAAAACTCCCAAGCAGAAAGAAGTCTCAGAGAGGTTAGTGTGCGAATCTTGCCAATTAGTAGCATAGTAATCTAATTGGCATCTTTAAAATGTAAGATTGAATGATATGCAGAAAAGAGAGCACCTCACACATGCATTTAATCTCATTTTTCTTAACAGAACCCAACTAAGGCAAACAAAAGAGTGCAATGGAGGTTTAACTTCATATACTAAAAATCACTCTTGTGAACAGTTCAACCATTGTGAAGAGAGTTAACACTTTCAGATATTAGTGCTTCTGGAATATAAAAGTATATTTTAAATTGTAGGAACCCCCCCCAGAATATGCAGCACACTGACTGATCATTCTGTATTGATTAGCAATGCAGAATTATTTGTAGAGCCCTATAAGCGATGCCTTACATGGATCGCAGTTATTATACGTGACTCAGAGCAATAATTTGGGGTGATCTGAGCAGATAGTTCATACTCTGATTTTTAAATACATACATGTTTCAGGCTACAAATATGACTAACAGGATATTTTACAACTGGAATCAGTTACGAAGGTAAATATTAAGTGGTATATTTCAGTAAATTACGTCAGTGTCCACTGAATAACCGTTTAATTTTCTCTGTCTGGTAACCTTGTTCTTGCATGCCTTGTGTGTGGCATGTGAGGAGGGAGGGACACAAAGGAATAGTGGGAAGTTGGGAAGCAACTGGCAGGTAGGTTTGCATTTTTTCAGGTTAATTCACTTGATGAAAAGCTGCTGTATGTGATGTGTCATATATCAAAGGCAGGGCATCAGTAATCTTTGCTCAAGGGCACGGGTAACAGACAGAAAGACATGTGAATGAGATGGAAAAAAGCAACTCATCCTTTTCTGCTAACACCACGAAGGAGATAAAGGAAGATTTATGAGTCATCTTGGACCACATACCAGCAAGAAGCATACAGTATTTTTCACGTGTTCCAAAAATTGGTGGTGGAAGGTAATCAGACTGTCACAATGTCCATCAGGTACTTTATGAAGAAATTGGGTCCTTTGGGCTTTTGATTGCATAGTCAGCTTTTTCTTTATGCTGTGGTAGTTGTATTTTTCCTTTTCTGAAGCGAGTAATTTGTAAGTTACAGAATGCTACCTGTGTGTTTAAATGGTTTTGGTTGACATTAGCAACGCTAACAACTAAAATAATAATAAGCCAACCATCTGCAATAGGCTGATGCTTTGTTTTAGCTTCAGACTTTCAGGTAACTTATTTAGCTGAATCTTACTAGAAATACTTTATGGGGCTTTCCCAATGTCCCAAAGGATGTCCCAAAGTAGTTGTATCTATTAGGAGGAAACTATTTTTGATACTGAGAAACATAGAAAGTAATCTCATGCCTTCATATAGGGTTGACTATTGATGTGTGGTGTTTTGTTATTAATGAATATATTCTAAAAAGGAAAATGGGAAAAACAGCATGGCTGGAAAACTTTATTTTTATTATTTTACGACAAAGGATGCCAATGTGGTATTTAATACTTGGCCATCAGAACTGTACGTCTTTGTTGTCAGGACTTGATTGCTGAAAATATGATCTTGTTAAAACTGATAGCAAACTTCTTCCTGAGTACCGATCCTATACATTACACAGGCCCCAGTCAATCAGCTGGACTATTTTTGCAGAGGAGTGAAGGGGGAGTGGGATTAAACTGACAGGCTAACACCTTGCATTTGCAGATTTTAAAATGCAGGTATTCATTTTGCATTCAGCTTTCAATTAAGCAGTATTTTCGGAATATTTCACTTTTGCCTAATGACTTTTCTGTGCTCCCGTGTTGTTTTTTCCATTTCTGATTGATGAATTTGTCATTTCTGCGTAACTATTAGTATTCTTTTCATATTCATGTAGCTCACATTTCAGTTCCAAGTGATTCACATCGCTTCAGCTATTTATCCACTTAACGTGGTTGAGGGGGAGCTGTGAATGCCTGCGGATGCTGCTCTCCCTGGCGAAGCTCGCCCCCCTCGCAGCCCTGCTGCACGGGATGCTCCCTGGGGTGCCCATGGGCTCTGCTGTCTCCCTGCCTGCGCCCAGCTGGTGGGAGCTGAGCCTGGTCTGGAGCCTTACAAGGCCATTGGGATGGACAACCTTTTGCAGCACCTTCTCTGGTCTAGCAACCAACCTCTGGGACCAATGCCAACCTTTTCTGCTCTCCCACAGTTTAAACACAGCCTTCCCAGACCTGCAGCTGTTCTGGATGCTCTGGGTCAATAGTTTAGCTCCTCAGAGGTAGATGTTAATAGAAACAAGCAGACAAACTTTGCATAGTACTGCAAAACATGATTGCTCCCTAATTAGTGATGTTGGAGGTGTGTTTTCTGGACAAAATTATATAGTCAACACAGACTTACGTGCTTCAGTCTCTTAAACGCCCTTTGGACTCAGAACAGTGACTTCTGGCAAACTGGAATTCTGTTATGATTTTCCTTCAGCTTCTTGAGTCAGCTTCTTGTCCGAGTCTGGTCCCGTAGTTTCACGTGATAGTCGATTCTTGGCAAAAAGCACTTCTGTGGGTTTTCTTTTCTTTTTGAAAATGAAAAAGAAAAAAAAAAAATCCCTTTAATTTTGCCCTTTCTTTTTTAAATCATGTCCCTTCCTTTGGGGAGTGGGGTGGGGAGGTATTGCTGCCGTGCTCTTTCATGGTGTTGTGGGAAAGGAGGTGGGTCTAGGCTTTATCCAGCTCCACCCACCTTTCTTGTCATCGCTTTTGTTTTGTCACAGTACAGCCTGGGAAGGTAACAGTCCAGGTCTACTATGTATATACTAATGGTTTTGGCAGCAAATAGTGATTCCCCGTATATTCAGAAAATACAGTTTCATAACATCTTCACAAGTTGTACGTAAGTTTCTTAGTGGCCGGAACATACTGTAATTCTATCATTTCTTCAGAGTCGATTCTTTTCAATTGTGGTTCATTTCTTTCAATTAGAATCTTGCACCAAAAGTGAGGATTTCTTAAATGAAAATTATGTGCTGTTTTCCTGCAGGCAGATGCTTAAAATACACTGGATTGGAAAGATCTGAAAGTGCTCTAAAACGATGTACAAAACTTGAGTTGCCAGGAGGTCTTGGTAGAGTGCTGTTTATTTTATAGAACTTCTTCCTTGTTATGTGGCAATAAGATATAAATTAGATCTTCCTAATGAGATATTTGCTTATCTTTCATTATGCTGCAATACATTCTTTCTTGGTGATCCTGTGCTCCTTGTGCAGTGCATTACTTTGTCATGAATTGGTTATGGTCAAACTAAGGAAGTGGTAAGAAATGTGTTTGATGAATCAACTTTTGCAAACTCATTTAGCAATATTTGAAGGGGACGCTGTTGTTTCTGACATACTTTGATGAAAGGTACTCTAAATATAACTGATGAAAAAAAAAATGAATTTCACATTGGAGAGAAACCTGTCCAAGCAATAAAGACAAGTAAAGTAGATGGCCAGATTGCCATGAAGAAGATGCCTTTTGCAGTCCTGGTGTACAGAACATGGTACGTGCATCTCATGTTGACGCTAGGACAGTTTACTGTGCGGTAGGTGTTGCGTTTGTTGTTCTTTTGTTTGTTTTTAATGTGATATTATCTTTAGAAAGTTGTAGTCTTGTCGTGCTAGGAATTACAGAAGTTACATAGCACGTATAAAGACCAAAGCAGTGTGCGTGAAGGAGAAGGACAGCTTTAGAGAGTGTTTAGAGAAGTCTGCACTTGTGTGGAGATACCCCCCAAAATATGTCATGAGTTCTGTTTACTTGGTATCTTGGTATCTGTTAACATTTTTGGTTTACTAGATTTTTGCATGTTAGTACCAAATGAAAAGAAATTTCTGAAAATTTCCTGATGGACTCCTAAAATGGGGTTTGGGAGCAGGTAAGACTGTCAAATGTTTTGCGATGCCAGAGTAGTGATTTACATGACCCTCTAATTGTTCATTATAGTTATCTCAACAGGGAAGGAATAAACATCACAGATTAAGTAATCATTCAATGTATAACTTGAGATAGCCACAAAATGAAGCATGCATGAGAGACATGGCCTGTCTTTCCTTCTGTAAATAAATAAATGCATGTATTCCCAGTTACTTTTAAAGGAAAAAAAACCCCAAACCCACACTTTAATGCTTTTTTCCCCCTTTCCTCCCTCCTCATGTTGTACCAAAAGTCAAAAATTTAATATCTATCACAACTTCTTGGTATGTTGGAGAGTCTGTATCAAATATGTGTAAAAGATGGAAAGTTAATTAGAACAACTATTGCTGAACAGCTCAGAGCAAGGATTTCATGTGAGCAAACTTGAAGTACAAAAATATAGCAAATGACAGCCAATGCACTTTCATAGTTAACAGTACTTGACTGGTAATCATGTATTTGAGATTCAACTTGTTGCTCTCCAATTGACTGGTATTTCTGTGACCCTTCTGCAAAGCAATTCAGCTGTGTGTGCCCTGAAATCTATGGAATGGGGAGTTCTGATTCTTAAGAGTCAATGGTATCTCCAGAGACTCGTGCATAAATAATACGTAATCTTCAGGTTCTGAATTTGTCAATGATATTTACTGCAAGTTAAGAGACTATGATGTCTTCCTTGCAGTCTTTGAAAGATGCTTTATCAAACAATGTTTAAAAACTTCAGCGGATTGTTCAGCATTGGTTTCTTTTGGCAGACCCTGATTTGCCTACCGCTACCAATTACAGTTACCTTCTTATTTTCTTTAGTGACAGCAAGCCTCTTCAGAGACCAAAGATTTAAGAAGTTGCTGACCCTTAATGATGTACCTATTATTTTAGTGATGTCTTTTCACTTTTTTGAGTTAGGAACAGTCATGTTTATCATAATGGCAAAACATCTGTTTTTAAGAACATCTCATGCTAGCTTTTCTGAGGGCTTCTTGCTGGTGAGAAACTAAGTGTCACGGTTTGTGGAGTTACTGTCTTGTTAGTTTTCTCACCACCTTCTCTCTCCTGTGCCCATTCGAGAGCCTGGACTTAGTTGAAATATCACCTGCTTTAATTCCTTACTTGTGGATCAGACAAAGTTCAATAATACTTCAAATTTAGATATTTGGTTTTAAAGCTGAGGCTTCTGAGCAGAGCCTGTGGATCTTGGCACAGCTTTTGTATGTGGAATAACTTGTTTGCTGGAAGCTTTTCTTCTTGAAGGTGCAGTGGAGGAGATGAGAAAATAATTATTTAATCAATGTAAGCTGAGTTTTGTTTAGTGAATGAAGGTTGATAAAGGATCGTGTTTTAGTAGGATAATTTTTTGATTACTCCATCTTAACTCACTAGTGGCTAAAACAAATTAAAGAATCCTTTTCAGTTTGATAAACTGAAGGAGGGAGATTGCTGTCTGACTGGGATCACCTTACGTATGAACAGCACAATGTGGCACAGCAGTGGCTCTCCGCATACTGGGGCAGCTGGCTGGCGGTCACTTGATCCCTCTTGCCTTGTGAGGCTGAAGAGGTGCAGAAGGGCTGCAGTGTAGATGCTGTTTTTTGTGTCAGGGAATTAGGAGATGGGTGAATGTGGAGAAGAGAAGCAAGTTCTGGCTCTGAATTGATTCAGTGCCCAAGAACATTTGCGGGTAAGTGCAAGAGGTATTTTCAAAGTTCTGTGACCGCTTAAGAAAAATTACATGTCCAGAACTATAAAATGATGAGGAACGGGTACTCTTTTGTACAACTCACGTCTTATAGTCAGTAGGAGAGCTCTGTAAAATGGTATTTGTGGCTTTAAGTGCCAAATCACTTCTTGTTTGAGGAATCTTCCCTGATGTTCTACCTGGGAGTGTAGCTCAGAGTTGCTGTAGAATGGGCTCTAAGTTTACCTGCTAGACCACCCTGTGTGGTACAGAGTGGAATACTACAGATACAGATACTACAAGCTAAGCAAGACTGGGCTTGATTAGCCCTGTGAAGGGAAACCCTTAGGGAAGGCCAGTGTTTCTGAAGGAAGTTGCCCTAGTGACTGGGTAGGTGAGCTCTCCTCTTAGGAGTTTGTTTCGGTGGGCATTGGAGGACTGCTGTTTTTCACGTGCTGTCTTTAACTGGTATTCTGAGTACTCATTTGAGTATATGTCACTCTTCAAAAAACTATCAAAAAACCCATATGTGTTTTTATTAAATACCCTGAGCAAATACATAAGCCATACCTGCTTAGGCACATTCTGTACAGTCATACAGTCAGTTTTAATTTCCTTAGTCTCCCACTTCATTCCCCATGTGTGCTACTATACTATTACATACACTCTACCAGCCTTAGTGTTGTTGTGCCTTCTAGTAGTACATGATTTTTTTCTGTTCCTTTTGAAATATGTAGTATATTTTGAGGTACTATAGAGTGGAAGGAGTTGAGTAAATGTAACGATGATACAGTTCTGCAATTGAGTAAGTTTATCTTACTGATGAGAAGTCTTGGAATAGTAGAGGATTAGTGCTTTTCCACTGGTCAACATCTTCTGTTTTCTGGCTTTAGATATGTTGTTTTAGAAATCGAACAGTTTTGAGGAAAAAAACCCATAACACATTATTTTTGGTAGAATAGCCTGCAGTTTTAAATATGTTTCTGAAGGTAGCGAGGCATTACTGTACCATAAAGCATCCCATTAAGAAGACTTCCCACAAATATGCTGCAAGGTTTTACTGTAGCTATTTGCTGTCAGACATTCACAGCAGCAACACACTAATGCAGCAAGCACAATTAGAAAGATGTTAACCTGGGTTTCTCACTGGAAATGGATTTGGTGGTTTCATTCGGTTCTGTATGCAGCAATTTTTGAATAAAAGGAACTGAATATGGTTCATGCAATTGAATTTTTAAGACAGCATTGTAAATCACAAAATTGTAAAGAATATTATAAAATCCCTTAATTGCAACAAGTTGCCCAATGCATAAAAGGACTACCTGGCAGAGAAAATTGGCAGTGTGCTGGTGATCAGATGTAACAGCTGGAACACCTCTATACAAACTACTTCAGGAGTAATAAATCTAATAATTTATCCACAAACTGCTGTGATAGCTGTAATTCTGTTTTGTTAAAAATCTCTCTTCTCTATACTTATTTATGCTTATATATGTTCCTATTTTGGCCTAGCATTATTACAAATGTGAAAGAAGTGAATGCTGTTTTTTTTTACAGATTACAAATTTTCTATGTGAAAATATTTTCTCCAAAGTTTGGGATAACCAGAGTTTTATAATGATACCAAGAATTGCTTTATGAATTGCTACTTGTTGCCAGTTCACTTCCTTATTATTTTTCTGTCTTTCAAGCAATATCACTTACTCTGTTGCTTGGTATGGTACATCTTGAAAAAGGCTGAGAATCCTTGTGAACCTGGGAAGTTCCTCTACTTTTAATAGCAGTGTTTTGCTTCTTCAGATAGTTGGGGATTTTTGACCAGAAACACCTCTTAAGAATGCGGCTTACAAATAAATACTTTTATTTGTTCATAAGCCCATAACAAGAGTAAGTATTAAAATTTACTTGACTTGGTATAAATAGGATAACCAAAACGCAGGGGAAAAAAACAGAAGAAAACCAGAAGAGTCTACATTGCTGTGACTTTTTTTTAAAACTGTGGGTTAGTCTTCAAAAGAGAATGGAAACAGAATCATAATTACATTGGGCTGTTGCTTGCAGACCTCGTGTTGCAGGGCAAACGCAACAGAAGACGACTGACGAAGCTAGGTTGTTTTTTTGATTTTGTGTTTTTGTTGTGGGGTTTTTTTGTTTGTTTGTTTTTTGGTTGGTTTTTTTTTTTTTTTTTTCCTAGCTAAAGTGAAAAGAGATGGATATGGATACTTTTTCAGGTACTAGACAATTCTATGCAACACTTAAGTGCGCCTTACTTCATCCCTGGAAACGTTCCAGGTCAGGTTGGACGGGGCTCTGAGCAACCTGATATAGTTGAAGATGTCCCTACTCAAGCAGGGGGGCTGGACGAGATGGCCTTTAAAGGTCCCTTCCAACCCAAACCATTCTGTGATTCTATCCTATGTCTGTAGGCTGCATTGCAGAGGAGTCTTGGTCTGAGTGTGATCTGTCCTTATTCACATGGTCAGTGGAGTCGTCTATTCAATTCCACATTCACCCGTCTCCCAATTCCCTGACACAAAAAAGGCATCTACGCTGCAGCCCTTCTGCAGTTTTATTATTACGCTGCATTTCCATTCAACCCCCCCCCCCCCCCGATTATTTACATTTATTTACCTTACCTTTGATTATTTACCTGTTATTTACCTTTCAATCGGCTGTCAGGTCAGGATTGAACATGAGACTATTGTATGTTTCAAACTGCAGTACACAGGCTGCCTTTAAAAAGATGAAAAATAGAATATGTTATAGAATGAATAATAAAGGGGTGATGAAAAGCAGGGCTATATAAATATTTACCCTTCTTTTTTGATTCTTTCCATTTGAAAGCAGTAGCAAAGAAAGAAAATGGCAAATGGTCTTTCAAGACATTTATGCTGATGTGTTAATTTGGCATTGGTGTTTCATTGTCACCAAAAAAATCACCTGGCTTCACCCTGGCTGTTTATTCCTATCCTCTCCTTTGGTTTTCTTCGGAGTCCGTTTAGTATGGCCCATGCTACGCCTGCACTGGCACCAATGCAGGAACAAAGAAGTGGCACCGTCAGGAATGTGTGGAGACAAATAAGGGAGCTGGAGGACGGAACCCCCTTTTTGGCTACAGCGTGGAGTATTCTGCATTAAAGTCTCTTTGGACCTGAAGAAAACTCTTACCAATTGCACTGTTTCCCATGCAGATGTTTTCTATGTCATATGAAGCATGACTAATGTTCAGTGTCCTAAATATCTTCCAGGAGTCTTGAATCTGTAAAGAACTATGCTGCTTGAGTGAAATAGTCTAAATCCTTCTTGGTGTTTAATGATACGGTTGGAGTTCAGGCAAGTTGAGGCACTTTCAAGACATCTGAACAACAAAGGCTACAAAGTCCCACTTTAAGAACAAACAGAAGAGTGTTCAGAGGCAGCACCATCTCTATTTAAGATGTGACATCATCCTGAAATCAGCAGTGGCTTTTGAATGTCTGAGATCAAAACAAAAGGTGAGTAGGTTTAAGTCACCAAACAGTACCTCATCTAATCAATCAATGGCATAAAAATGAACAAAATGTGGTCACTGAAAATATTTTATATCTGCTTGCACAACTGACATGTGTGAGCTGGTGTAATTGATTTTCACAGTGAAGGCACTTCTCTACTGCTTGGTCCCAAGAAGCAGAGGTTAACATATGTGCAGTCAGAAAAGAATAGAGCCATCATAACTGATCTGTTTACAGGACGTGTTACTGTGACCTCCACTTCAGTATAAATATTTATCTCCAATCATTTGTGTGCAGTAACTTTGAATGACTTAAGTTTTGGACTTCCAAAGTTTATTTTGAGTCTGTGATGCTCTTCAGGACAGAGAATCTCCATTTTCATCTACTTCATGCTGGAAGTTACAAGAGAAACACACCGGTTGGTTTTGAGTATTAATGTTTGGCTACTTTTTTTCTGTGGTTTTGAACAGTACGTCTGTGTGTGTGTTGGTTTCTTATATGACTGTACAAAAACACATGCTTAGCAGAACGCAAACTTAAGATTAGTTTAGCTTTTGCATTTCCTCTGTCTTTTCAGGGTTGTTTTTTTTCTGTTACGGAAGACATGATGTGTTAGCATACCGCTGTCTGCTGATTGCCTTTTTGGGGAAGACACTACTGTAAATTATACGAGTCAGAAAGATTATTTAGTGCTGCGAGAGTAGTGGAACAATCTTGAGTTTTCCTCAGTTAAAGTTTCAATAATAACATTACCCAAGTAAGTGTCTTAATTGTCAGACATAAACTAGGTTGTTTAGATTAGTCACGTGACGTACAGTATGTGAGTACCTGTGTCATATATATGAATTAAGTGTCAAACAGTCCATCCAATGACACTTTACTGATTATGTAAATACAATAGATGTAGATTTGATTTTCTTCTCTTGTTCTTTATTTGGAGGTGACATCTACAAAGTGTTGCTTCCACTTTTACATGTGTATCCAGTAGGTAAACCTAAATCTTCTGGTAAAGAGCAGGAATCTTTTAGCATTCCTTACTGAGTTATATAGAAGTTCATTTCTCTTTCTGTGGATCTCTTATGAAAACAATCCAAGCTGCTGCTTTTTAGACCTCTCAGTGAAATAGTCTTAAATGTAAATGGTTGATCTTGGAGTGCATTATAAGTCAGTATTGTTCAACATGGCAGTTTATTGATGGTAGTCTTTAATTATGTCCATGCTGTCAACCTCTGCAGTCCTTATTGCTTTGGTGTAGATCAGATACAAAGTGTGAAGTTTTCAAAGCTGTAGAGATGAAAGAGTAAAATATTCAAACAGTTCATTCAAATATGCTTAAGGAAAAAAAAAAAAAGATACTACTAGAGGATGCAGGGAAGCCAATGAAAACCTGAAAGCACTTTTTTCTTTTGATTACAGTGACAGCCTTAGAGTTCTATCACAGATTAATCTTTATTTAAAATGGAAAAATGCCAAAGAAAGAGTGTGATCAAGCAGTTTATTAAATAACGGTAAACAAACACAGATTTACAGGCCTGAACTTTATTAGATACATGAACACAACCATATTTTTTCATAAATGATTGCATGTGAAGTTTAAACTACAATACAAGGCTTGGGTTTGGGTTTTTTTTGGGGGGTGGTTGTTTTTTTTGGGGGGGTGGGTGGGTTTGGGGGTGTGGGTGTGTTTGTTTGTTTGTTTGTTTTGGCATGGGCAGTTGACTCCAAACTGGTTTAGCTTTTCATGGGGGTGAATTTGCGATTGCCACTGGCAGACTTTTCTACCAAGAGAGGAGGCAATAGATTTTTGGTTTCTTCCTAGCTTTAACCTCTGAAGTCATAATTAAGGCAGATGTCGTGGCTGATCCTCAGTGTATTCTCTGAAAGGCAACCAGCAAACTGTCACGGGGGTAATGACTGAGGTCCTGCTCAGCCATACTTTTGTTGCATATTTGTGTTCACTTGGATGGTCCAGGCATTCCAACCAATAAATATTGTCACCATCTCCACTACCTGTACCCAAACATACCTTTTTCAGAAAGATTGTATCAACTGCAGATTAATAAAATGAGAGCACTTTGTACTAGCACTTTTGCTCGAGCACCAAGCGTTAATGGTAATCAAGGCAATAGTTGCAACCCAGCTACAGGAATGACACCGCTTTATTTCTCTGATCTGTAGTGCCAGAATTTTTCTTGTGCAGTGACATGTTTGTCCATAAGCCAGTTTCTGTTTTCTTCTTGCTAATGTTTTGGTACTTTGTGTGTTCTTTTTTCAGTCACGGGGGCCCATTTTTACTTGTTTCAGACTGGATATATTTCATGTTGATCTTAATTTTTCATTTTCATGCTTTTAGGGCAAGTTTATCACAGTCATTTTATGAATAATTTGAGATATGACTATGGCAAATTCAGAAATGCAGTTGGTGGTCTCCTTTTACTGTCATAAATTCAGTATTTGGGTATTGGAAATGATACATGGTGGGAAGGACTTTTCAGGAGGATGTGCTCAGTAATGTTAAGCTTTGTCGTGATTATTATTATTTTTTTTAAACAGAAATAAATAAAGCAATATGGGGGACTCCCACTCTCTGTGAAACATAAGTCCATGAAATCCCAGCCAGCATGGAGAAGGGGGGACAAACTGTTCAGTCCCCTCATCTGTAAGGATGAGAAATACTAGAAGGAGGGGACTGTAAGCCAAGTTCAAGGAAAAGTGGTGCAGCATTGTAGATGCTAGAGGTTTGCCTGATTTGAAGATGAGACTGGGCAAAGTTTTTCAGTAGAACTCTGTTTAGAGTTACTAACCATGCAAACCTTACTGGGTTTGGGAAGTTCTTAAGCTGAAAGCGGTAGGAAGCGGGGAGACCATCATGGTGGGGAGCATCATATTTGGTTGCCTTATTCCTGTATTTGTTCCCGGACATACCCTTTTGCCTACTGTTGGACAAAAGGTGCTGGACTGCAGAGACTTCTGCTCTGACCCAGTAAAGCTGTTCTTACATCATCGTTTCTTCTTGTGTGGGATGGAAAGACTGAGTGGATCACATCTTCAGCCAAACACCCACAGTTGTTAATGCTAGGTTTTTTTTCCTCTACAGCTTGTCAGTTCTTAATGTTAGATTGTTCCTAATAGTTAGAAAAAAATGTTTAAAAATCACAAAACAGCTAACAGTCCATTTAGAAATTAGTAAGTGTGCTGGTTTTGTTCTTTCCCACAGCCATGGGAGGTTTTCCACAACCATGAAGTTTACTGAATCAGTAGGCAACTAAAAATGAAATGTTGGATGACAATGACGATCTTGGTGATATTACAGATATGCTGTAAATAAATACCCCACCTTTGCCAGACATCTTCAGAAGGGGATGGTGCTTCCATCCTTGATCCTGTTGCCTCTTTGCTTTCTGTTGTACGGAGAGGCAAAATGAGGCTGCCCTTTTATCTCTGTAAAGCTGTTCACCCTCTGGATTTCCTTGTCTTCTGTCCTGGTAGGCATGATTTCTGTTTCTGTTGTTACTGATCTTGCGCTATGTGTTTCAGAAACAGGAAGAAGCTGGGGAGCAAATCATACTTGGACAGTAGGAAAAGCAAAGGTTCCTGCTCCAGGCCCTTCTTTTCCCCAGCAGTAATGTTGGCTCTCTATGCCTCTCCTGCCTTGCTAACTGAATGGTGTGTTTTTCTGAAGTTATGTGATAGAGGTTAGCTACCTGATTAGAAAACTCCAAGAGAGATGCCTTTGTTGTTGTGAACGATCTTTTTTTCGGATGGCTTAATATGGCTGCCTAATATGACAATAAACAGAAGTTCTGTGAAGAGTAAATTGAGTCTTAGTGACAGGAAAACATTAAGACATATTATACAGGAGAATATTGATCCCAAATGCCCCACCCCGGGCAAAAAATTTTGAGGAGGAGTGCTGCACTGGCAGGGAGAATTGCTCCTATTACTTTATTAGCAATGTTTGCTTGTAACATCACTGTATGCATTAATGTTTGTAACGGAGAAGTTGGGGAAACTCTCATCAATAACATCAAAAGGCATTGGTTAAGTGATATGCATCTGTGCCCTGAATCTGACTGAGATCTGTGAAATGTGTGAGTAGAGAAATAATTGTTTCAGTCTGTGATAGATTTATTTCTGAAATTAATTAGTATTGAGAGCCGTGACAATGGTGTAAGTATCTTGATTTCTTATTTTTATTTGGAAACATAAATAATTGGGCTTTTATGACACTTGTAGATTCTCATCAAAACAGGAACTGAGCATTCACTACTTTTTGCACATTATCTGGCAGCTGCTTTTGGCCAGCTTTCATCTCCTCTTTTCCTCTCTCCCTCCCTTTTATTTTTTATAAAGTAATAAAGTAGAAAGTGACAGCAGGATCAGCTTAAAGTAACAAACATATTGGCTTTGATTCTGTATGTGATACTGCAAATGCAACTTCCATTTTACATTACTGTCAACAGAAATCGCATTAGTACAGAAGCAGCAGCCCTTGCTTTGGGATTTCCCCGCCTGGTGTTTGGGGATGTTGGGGAAGGGAGGACGCCCTTCTCAAGCAAAGGGTCACTTCACTGCTGAGTTCTCTTTATTTTTAGTAATAACATCCAATACAATTGAAAGTGGGGTCAAGGTGAGGCTAGGACACTTTCAAGAAGAGGACTAGGGAGAAACAACAAACAGATGTTCTTTGATGATAACTGTTGAAGAGAGAGGATTTGGCTGAGAGATCTGTAGCTTTCACTTGTTGAGAGCCTTTAACTTGAGCCAGTGGTGCTGTTTTTCACCCCCCAGAGTAGTAGTGTACCTGCTGTTGCTATCAAGCCACTTGCCAACAGTGGCATCTGCTCAGTGTAGACATCAAGAATTTGAATATCAATATCTTTTCCTTGAAATGAATGGGAAAGTATTTGTCACTCAGCAGCAATCATTCTTCAAATAAAAGGTTAGCCAGACAGAGCCCTTAATCAAAGAGTCGGTCTTTTCTGTCAGCAGTGCCTTTTAAATAGCAGTGATGAAGGCTGGCTGTCAGTGAATGACTTGATGAGCTAGGTGATTGATCTGCATAAATCATTTTCTTTTAACATTGTCAGTGAAAAGTAAATTGGTGGGATTTTGGGGGGTATTAGCTATATTGAAATTAATATGTAATATTTTAGCTCTGTCCTTAGCCTCAGAGTTTCCATTAAAAAGTGAAAATTACATAGGATCTTAGCCTATATTATCCTAATGATGAAGTATTATTGTTATTGCAATTACCATGCAAATTAAATTCAAAAGTTGAACATGTAACAGATTTTATGAGCTGCAAGAGAAATACTGTTAGTAAAGGAATTAGGAGGAAGCTATCATTTAGTTAAATTTGCAGAAGCTTTTGATTTGAAAGACAAAAATCAGGAGTGTGGTTTAGAAGTGTAAGCTTGAGATTTTAATCGTGTTATCTGCCTCAAAAATAACAATAGATGTAATTTCCCCAAGTATTGGAAAATCTCATATACTGGAGGTTTTATTGTCACAGTAAAGTGCATTCTCTGTCACTTTGTCTGCTTTAATTTCACTGCTTTTTATGTAGTTTTTTTTTTTTTTGTTGTGTTTTCAGGAGCGTCTGGGGCATATATTACTAGACTTTTGTGATGTTGCTCAGTATGTGCTGCTCCTACCGATAGTAGCAGAAGCTCAGCAGCTGTCCCTACTATTAGTTTGAATTAAAGCTGTGGAGTGAGGGAGACTTTCAAAGATGCAAATCACCCCTAGCTATTTTTTGCACTTTAGAAATCTCTTCATAAATACCAGTTTGGGTCACTAAGAGAAATTGTTTTTGAAGCTAGGAAATGTTGCCTGCTCCAGATGCAGTTCAAAACATCACTTAGTTGCTTTTTCTTCCCCCCCACCCCCCCCCCCCACCCCCCCCCCCCCCCGTCTTCAAACTAGTTTTTGTTTTTGGAGTGGATGTTCAAAAACCTGTGAAGTAACACCCACATGCCTGCCTCCCCACTGCCACCCTGTCCCCAGGGGCCCATAATGACCAGCTGGATGATGCTTCTGTGTGTGAGGACCTATTCAACAAAATACATATATATACACACACATACACTGCAAAAGACCTGTTTCAGAGAAATCTGCATCTATGAGGCTCATCGATCAGTTTGCAGCTTTTTAATCTTTATTTGTAGAAAGCTTTATTCAGATCATGTGAATTGCTGCTGCCATTCCATTCCCCCCCCCCCCCAACAGAGGACTGAGAAATACAATCAACGCACGAAAAAGGTTTTCTCCTTCCCCTCCTCCCCCGGCTCCCCATTTGAAAACCTAATTTTATTGATTAGGTATCAAAGTGTTTGAAAATGTACTTTATATGTCTTCACGCACTGCCTGTCTACCTGATATATCAAATAAATTGTTTAAAAGGACATTGTTGACCTACTTAAATTGTAACATTTACATTTCTCAAAGGTAATTCCCAGCTAGCATTCTTGCATAACTAGATGTACATCTGGCTAGGTAGGAATGGAGTTGGGATGTGTACAATTGCCTCCTTCCTGGCAATGTGTTCTCAAGTGTCCGAATGCGCAGCAGTAATGAAACCAAGCGTGCATGCTTTAGAAAGTACAGGCGTAGGCATCACTTGAAGTTGTAAATTTATATTATGCATATTCTTTGAGACTTGCCAAATCATTCTAGTGCACCTGGAATTTTTTCAGTATCTGCATTCATTTTGGGATCTACACTTCGTAGAAGATACAGGCTTTGGTTAACCGTAGAGGCATCATACTCTTGATTTTCAGACTTGCTGTGGATAGGTACGAGTGATTATGGGGTTTGCTGGTGTGAACTTGGCAGGAGAGAATCCATTCTGTCTGTGATGTTGCCTCATTTATATAGGGTTTTGTTGGTTTTTTAGGTTTGGGTTGTGGTTTTTGTTTTTGTTTTTTTCAAGACTGTTGTATTTAAAATGCAATTTGGAGTAATTGTCACTGAATAGTAAGTGACCGAATATGTAGTTGCAAAATGACTGTTGAAGCTTATTTTCCATGTTCTTAATTTAGTTGTATTTCTTTGGGGCCTCTTAGCACACGTGGCAAAAGCTTGATGTTGTTGGTCCTATCCAAGTACATAACCTTTTTGTGCTTACTGTGCTTGGTGTTACAAGTCAGAAGCACCCAGTTTGGCTGTAGATCTTGCTGTTGACTAACCTGCTGATCCAAGTGACTGCAGCAATCTTATTAGTCTGTGGTTTAGCTTTGTTTACATGCCCATGATGGACTTTTGATATACCAAACTTTATCTAAGATTTTTATTTCACCCTCAGCAAACAATGCAATAGTTTACTGAATAGTTACTGGATTGCCAAAGTACTTAAATTCCATAGCCTTTGTTTATACACTATCAGTTCTTGTGTTTGTCCCTTTAACTAACAGCTGTTCTTGCCGTTATCCTGCTAAGTTTTGCTCAAGCTTTTAAACCTATCACCTCTCTCTTATCGGCTATTTGTTGAACCTTTGATTGTACGCCTTTGATTAGAATCAATGAAGAGAGCTCCATGACAAAATCTAAAACTTAAGGCTTCTTCTTATTAATCCAAGATTTTCCACAGCTTCTTTCTTCCAGTCCTGCTCCTGCAAGTGCGTCTCTGCCTAATTTGAAAAAGAGTGAAGGACAGTGGTAAATATTGTTCCTCGATTCTGTTACTCTTGAACCTTTCTGTTCAGTTTTGCTGGTGGAATTTATGCCATGTGCCCTGCCTCTAGAAAGAGTTTGCTGTTATTCTTTGGGGGTATGTCTCCATTAGCTACTAGATTTTATCAGCCATTTAAAGCAGTGAAGTTGCTGAATAATCTCTTTCTCTTAGGGGCAAAGAACTTAAAGGAGCAAAAAGTTTCAAACTGAATGGAGGTGGTGGGGTGATGGGGAGGAGAGTATTGCTCGACAACTTGTTCGCCATGCAAGAATAAGACCAGTAGCGGGTGTGAGTGGCGAGGTCAGACTGCTCGTTGAGCTGCTCCTCTGGTGAAATCTGTGTCTGTGGTAGAGCCTCTAAAGTTACTGTGCTACATGTGAGACAAGTGCTACCTTCAGATGCTTCAGATCTTCACAACTTATTGAAGGCTGCATGCAAGGACAGGATAACAGAATGCAGCACTTAAACTGCTTTTGGCCGTTAGCAGTGATGATGAGAATAGTTAGTTTGGGAAGAACCTTGGAATGGCTTTATTTTTCATGTATTTGGAGAATATCTTTTAATGTCTCTACTCCGTTTATACTGCTGCTTATTCGATCTGAATGGATTATTTTTTTTGTCTGTTGTGCCTCTCAGTGCAATGGCTGTTCGCTCCTGTGTACCAGAAGAAGCAGCGCTGCAACTCTCTCTGTGTGTGTGTGCCTAATCTTCTAAAAGGAGCGACTGCACCCACTCTGCCTGCTTCGTTTCTCCTGCTCTTACATGGTTCTTCTGGGGGATGGCTCTTCTGGACTGACCTTCATACTCATTATTTGTGTGATTTTTGACTTCGTATGGATATCTGGCGGTGGTGGTTTTCCTTTCCTTTCCCCCTCCCAAGTGTGGACATGGGCTTCTTTGTGGGAGGTTTGATCAGCTCTGCCATGTGCATAAGCTCCACCTGAAGCTGAATAAATCTTCTTGTAGCAAATCCATGTATTTTTAACTCTTATGATGTATCCTCTAATTGAAACTTTATGGGTTTAAATATATTTGGAACTATAGATAAATACATCTTAAGAGAGGAAATGAGCTACTTCTCCCTGTGAAGGCATCCCTTCCAGGATGACGCTGCCCCTTCCAGTTTACCTGGGAAAAGCGGCTGTAGGCAGCCCAGTCTGACATGACCCTCGGGGATCCTCCACAACAACTGAGAATTGTGAGATTTCCTGCCCATAATTCATTTCCTGGAATGAAGGTGCTACACGTGCGTGTTTAAGAGTTTGTAGTGTTTTATCTGTAGCAGCCTGTAAAAACTGTAAATACATAGACTGCTTTTGCTGGCTGTGAAACATAACAAAGTCTGGGAAAGGTTTTCAGTTTTAATACTAATATCTTTTAATATTTTCTTCATATAAATGTTTGTATTACTGTACCTTTATAAAGAAATATGAAATATGTTTTATTTCTTCATACAGTTACCTGTTCCATCTCACATACTGCTTTATCGACATAATATGAAAATTATCAAGGAAAGAATTGTTTTTGTGAGGATTTCTTTTGAAGAAGGACAAACTGTATATTTTCTTTTTCATAAAAGCACATAACTAGTTATCTTGGTTGGAATAAAAATTGGTAATTGTAATATATAATTAATGATATTTTATGCTAAGTAAACTCATCAGATTGGCTTTGTGTGTCAGATGCAAAAGAAAATGAATAGGAACTACGCAAACTTGATAGTTTGCATGTGCAAACTTCCCTGTGTCTTCATAGCATTATGTTTTACACATTAGCAGCAAAAATAGCCGGTAACTTTAAATACCACTAATAATTTTGTGTAGAACAGCACAATTCTTTCTTGGAATCTCTACATTCCCATTTCTTGTTTAGAACGTGAATGTGCACACGTGTATGTAGGTGTCTGTATAGTAAGGCAAAATCTGGGCGTGATGTATATTGTGTGGATGTATGTGGTATCCATGGTACACTTTAAAGCAATATTTTTATATTTTGAACCAATATTAAATTCACTGATCTCCGACATTGATCTCTCTGATCTGTGACAGATTAAATATAGTGGGAATTTGCTGACACCATACCTTCTCTGAATCTCTTCAATGTAGTGATTCTAGGTGCCATATTAGGAGATACCTCTATGTGTATGCGTGTCTATGTTCTCATCTTCATTGTTCTTTTACTAACTGAAAATCATATATTTATTGCACAAATAGAGAACAGTTTTCAGAAATAACGATCAGGCTGACTGATGAAGTATAGTAGTACCTGCAATACTAAGTTTGAATAGTTCATTTTTAGCAGGTGAATTACAAGCAATAAACTGTAGCACCTCATCAAAATTCCTGTTCAGCAGTGACCCCCTGATTTTAAGGCAGTTCCTGGCTTAACAATCTGGTCATTTCAATCAGTCATTCATCACATGGCTCTTTTATAAACTGCTTAAAATGAGGTTGAAAGCAAACTGATAAGCTTACTTTAACTCAGCCCAGCAAAGGTTGAGTGAGTGTTTGCTGGAAGTTGGCAAAGTCCTTTTAAAAGATCACTTCCTACCAAAAAACCCTAAAGGGTTGCACAGATGTGTAGTTAAGTATTCATTATGAACATGCAAATAATGTTGTCCCAGAGGAACATGCTTTGATTTTTGAAACTGCTGTTGCTTTATTTGGTAACTGTCATGAAACATGCCTTTGCATTGACAAAGTGTCTTTCAGCAGATCTCTCACAGAGAACCAGAGGAGACCATAGGAACAGCTGCTTTTCCCCATTTTCTCTAGATATGACATAAGTTTTTAGACAAAATTATAAGCATCTGAGAAATTAAATAAAACTAAAGAACGTTTATTTTGTGTGAGTTGAGGATGGTTAAAATGCTGAGTTACCTACTTGTTTATACCATATCTTTAATTTTGATTTCTACTGACATAAAAAGGTATGAGAAATAAAAAAATAACAGGAACAGTAATAAAGAACGCTATGGTTTCACAGGCTTGTTTTACCAAGTCTTAGTACTGGACTCTAGTTAATCTCGGCAAGGAGGGAATTTTCTCTCTGAGGGCTCTTTTGAGGAAAAGATGTTACCTCTAGAAAATAGGGCTGCAAAACCCAAGCTGCAAAGTTGGGTTTATTTGATTCAATTTTATTTTTGGAGGGCAGGGAGGAAGAGGCTATATTGTCTTCTGAGCCATGGGCCTACCACTGCAAAATGCTGAATTCTCTCCAATTAAAGTAATGCTATTGCTTAACAACAAAAGGCTTTGTAAAACCTGGGTCGCTTCAGTAACTGGGTTTGTAAGACAGTTCTGCAAAAAGTTATAGGAGAAGGTAAAGCTAGGTGTGAGACTGGGAATAAAAGGTTGGGGAAGAGGAGGAAATTCATAAGTGGCTTTACCAAGAAAAATATTACATCCCTGTAACTGTTCTCTAAATTCTAGTAGCTTTTAGTGCCTTGCTGATGATCTAGCTTCTGCAGCAGGTGCTCTTTCAAATCCTTTGATCTACACCCTTGCTCATTTTCTAGTGCATTATGCATTGGTTACTGCTTTTCCACAACCTTGACAATTAAATGTGTTTTGTTAAAAACAATGTCTGTGTTGGTAATTGTAAAAGTACTACTAGGAGACTGGTAGATGTAACCGTTTAGAGAGAGAGAAAAAAAAAATCTGTGGTTTTAAAATCCATGAGAATGGATTACATGACATGCACTCTTCTGGGAGAGTGTCTAAAAAACACAGGTGGTTCTTCCTACATGATGCAGTTGTGATTGTTTGGTGTTTGTGGTTGGTGGTTTGTTGTTTTTTTGGTGTTTTTTTTTTTTTTGTTTTTTGTTTTTTGTTTTTTTTAAATTTGCGTGTTTTGGGTTTGAATTTTCTCTCCCTTCTTGGAACACTTCTCACCCAAGGATTTAAACAAGATTGCTCATACTGTTAGAATCTCTGGGGTTGCCAGCTCGTTTGTCCTTCTGGTTTGTTAGTGTTTTAAAGGGCACTGTGAAAATGCAAGAAAAGAAGCTGCGTTTCTGTCAGGTGTGTAGCTGTGTGTTACGAAAATGACTTTTAAGTCTTGGTCAAGGTTTGTGAAAGTGTATGAGGAGAGAGTTTATAAATTATCCACATTAAGGTGAAATCTTGTCCTTTTATGCTTAACAACAGATAATTCCCTGAGATTACGTTCTGTTTGAAGTGTCAGTGCCTGGTTGCCCTTTTTTGCTTCCTATGGTAGTTGTGTTGGCTAGTCTGATGTTACAAGGAAGGCTTGTTAGCTTGCTGGAATGAAATAATATAAACCATTCACAGCGTTTATGGTTAAAGTTGTATTTTTACCAGATGAGTTGTGGTCTATGACAGGACCTGCTGAATGCTGTATCGTGTAAAAGAGTAGTTCTAACTTTTTTTCCTGGCTGTGAAGTGCTATTGCCACCATTGCTGGCATTCTCTCCCCTGCTAGCACCTCCAGGATGAAACGCTTCATCTGACGTTGAACTCAAATTTCTCACATAGCAATTTGTTGAGGAGGGGGAAAAAAAAGGCTAATCTTTTATTCAGTGCTAGAACTTCCAAATAAAGAAAGGCAGAAGAAAACCTACTCTATGTTAGTTCTGTCAACAGGAGTTAAGATTTATATTACTTGCGGCTTCATGTTTTGTGCACTTCTGGTTAAGGTACTGAAGGAAACACGCTGATACTTACAGAGCACTTATGGAAAAATGAGTGTAAAGATGGCGGCTTTGTATTCAACAGATCCGCTCCCTCTTTGCGTCATGAATGCGCCCCTCTTCTGGCTTCAACGGGGAGATGATGTGGCTGCTTCCAACTCCTTGTACTTATGTGGAGCTCAGAAACACCCAAGAGCATGAGCTAGAGTCTAAGCTAAATTATGAGCAGTTTTATACTTCAGCTGATGTGGGAACAGAAATGAATTGAGCTTGACTTTCAGATCCGGGGATCACCTTGCATGGCTGTCAATTACTGAAGAAAGGGCTCTAGTAATTACTGAAGAGTTGAGAAGCGCGGGATGCCACAGGGCCACTTAGCAGTTGCTTCTCGGAGGGCATTTGTACTTTCATAGCAAGATTTCCTGGAGTAAACAATGCATTGGATGTCCAAAGATTGGTGTTACATAAAGTCTTGGCTTTGCAACAACTAAGCAGCTACCTTTTAAAAGACAATTTCCTTTAGAGTCCAAAGGAGAATACAACAATTTGTGGCAACTTTGAAACTCTTTGCCAGCTTGGTTTTGTTCCGATTCCCCTGTCCTGTTCTGTCAGCACTGTAGTTCCTTCTTGTTTACAGTTTCATTTCTAACCATTTCAACTAACTGTGGTACCGAGGCTATGATTACTTCACAGCTGCAGTTGTCAACCAGGCTTTGTAAGAGATGTGCAGGTTCTCGGAGCAGGCTTGGTGTTATTTGCCTTTGGAATCCTTTGTCTGTCTTACGCCAATTAAAACATTTAGTTGAAAGAGTTCAGAGTAAATGGAAATGGCTTCCTATCAGCTCCAGTATTTGGAACTGTACTTAACTGTGACTTTATGTTGTCTTGTTTTGCTTAAAAAGCTACATGCAAGTGATATTCCAGGATCAGTTTAATTCTGGTGCAATTTTTGTTAGGAATATGTCAATAAAAAGTTACTTATCAAAAAGATCAGCTTTATGTCTTCCTTGGCCTTCAGCTGGAAATTATATTCATTAAAAAAAAAGAAGAAAGCAAGACTATGGCTTTAAAAACTGTTGCGAGGGCAGGGGCCATACTGTACATATAATCATGTTCATGCATGCATACATACATATTTGATGTGGACAGGCAGTCATATTTTCTTCTACACAGATCAATCATTGTCTTTCAATTCCTGTCTTGTCTGGCATCTGCTGACCCATGCTTTAATTCTGTCAGGTCAGAGATATACGGGCCTTTGTAGTGTGCTTGTACTTCATGTCATGTCCCGGCGTTGTTGTACATCTTGTTTCAGAGATATTTTGCTGTAATGTTCTGTGACCTTTTCCATTGAGTGAGGCAGTTGGAGAGCCACTCAGTGAGGGAAAATTGAGCTGTTTTATTCCTCCCTAAGGAGCCTCATGTTTCCTTTCCACCATTCATTTGAAAGCTATCATTTTCTTGATTTTATAGCTGAAAAACACCATTGATTCACTGGATGCTAGATGCTAAGAGTCCTCCTATTGACATGTCTATTGACAGTTTTCAGTATACTCTGTGTCTAATTATCACTCTTGGCTAAATGATACACCTAGTGGACTTGAGAGATGGAGTCAATAGCTCTCACTGTATTGTTCTAGCAGCCCCTATTGAGGTTGGTGTCAAAGCACTGTGATTTATGCAATCAGAAAGAAAATTTCTGTTGGTGTACTGCATAATTAAAGTACAGAGTGACTGGTGACAAAACCAGGTCTGCCAAAGTCATCAGCAAATGAGAAAAGATCTCTACAGTAAATGGCTAAGACATTGAAGAATCTCTTTTGGCATCTTGCGTTTTTCAATTTTCAAGTGTTCGATTTTTCTTCCTGGTATGTTGGAGAGGTTTTTTTTTTTTCTGCTTTCCATCTCTTCCATTAGATAGTATTAAAAACTAAGCATATTAATTTATGTCTGTGTTAGTGAAGTTATGCTGCTAATGCTATTATAGATGGGAGCACTGGTACATTTTACATGATCACTTTTAAATAAAGAATCTATTTATGTGGCTTGCACACTGAGACAAGGAAGCAAAGTAACTGCTCTTGGATTTTCAAAAGTGAAGCTGTTAGCATTTCATCTGCATCTAGCTGTTGGTCATTAATGTTTATAAATGCTATTTTTATTTAATGTGAGATAATGATTTGATTTGCTCTGAAGTCTTATATCTTTAGAGAGAGAATATGAAGCAACCATATAAGGAGAGGTGCTCCTTTTGCATATGTACAGGTTTGCTTATAATTGATGTATATATCCAAATATGCGTTTGATGAATCAATACGTTGAAATCTTAAGAATAGATTTATTTTTTCCAGAAATGGTACCGGATAACACAGCTCAACTTTAGGCCCCGCCTTGGAATTTAAGTATATCTAGTTGTTGTGGTTTTTTTTTTTTTTGGTTGGTTGGTTGGGGTTTTTTGAAGGTATTTTGGCAGATGGAAGAATTTAGTGAAGCACCTATAACAAAGCTTCATTTGCATGATATTTTATTTATTGATGGTTAGTGGAAATGGCTTGAAGCAGGAAGAGTCCTTATGCGCCAAGAGCCAAATGGTCAACTCCATTAAAAGAGTGTTAATTGTATTTCTTTTAGTCTTTACTAAGCAATTTCTCGTGTACTTATGGGACCATGAAGCATCTCATTCAAGGCTTTCCCAGTAAATATGACAGATTGCATACTTGGCATTTCTTCCCTTGTCACTTTCGTGTGTTCTGCTAGTATTCACTGTGGAAGAAGGAATTTGAAGGCTGGTGTGTGACTAGACCAAGAAATCACAAGACATCTCTGGAACTACCCAGAGTTGAGCTCCAGCGCTGGCTTTCCCTCCTTCACAGTAGTAAAATTACTCACTATCACCGAGGAACAGGTGAGTGAACAGTAGGGGGAGAAACAAATAAAAAAGCTGTAAATAGCATTAGTTTAATGTATGCTGTTGAGTCCCCTCCAATTTTACTTTCATTATCATAGTAGAAGACTTGAGTGAAATATGCCAACAGAATGCTCTGGAAATGCTCTGTCTAAAGTTATTAAGAACATGAAGGTAAGGACATCCAGTTATAAACTCTGAAGAGCAGCGTGGACAAAAGACCTAAGGGCTGCTGCTTTTGTTTTCTCCTTTTTTCTTTTTTTTTTTTTTCTCAAGCGTGTGAATTCATGCTAAATTATATAGTGCCAGATCAAGCTGCTGCTTAATTCTCTGTGTTGTCAATGTTTTTTTTCACCAGATTAAAGTAGATATTTACACCAAAACCGCCTTACACTGCTACAACTATCGTTTTTGTTAACACATACAGATAAATTATGTAATAGATTCGTATCACTGTTGACTCCTTTGCAATATTTATTCTTTCTCAGCAGGGCTGAGTGCTGATGAGTTGAAACAGAGATTTGATTCTACAGTTAGTATCCACTGACTTTTGACTTTCTTACCCATTGATGTTTCGCTCTCGACTGTTAGTATTGCAAAGTAAATATTAACTGTATTTAGTCCCCTTTAAAATAGGATGCCCAGATACACCAGTACAAAATTGTAGTTGCATTCTACTTCTCACTCTGTGTTAAGACCATGCAGAAGTAATATTGTTTCTGTAGTTCTCGTTTGTCATGTAATCTTTGTAGATTTCTTCTTTTTTCTTTCTTTTTTTTAAAAAAAATCCAATTCACAGCTTCAAGCTGAAGAATCCTGCAGCTGTCGTTATTATACAAACAAGCTTGTGGAAAAACAGTGCAAGGCTGAACTAGCAGCAAGCATATGGAGTGTTCGTTTTGGAGTGGTAGATGGGAAAGAATGCGAGGCTGCGTTTTCCCTCTGGGATTGTCAAGAAAGGTAGAGCCCTCCGAGAGAGAATCCAAAAGCACAGCAGATCAAAGTGTGTTTGTGACTGGAATGCCCTAGGGTTAGTGCAGTGTGAGGTGTAGCTTGGCAAATCACCATGCTTACAAAGAAAAGAGTGTACTATATTCAAATCTTTCTCCAAGCGTTTCAGCATTTCAAAATGACAAATTATTGTTTTTGTTATTTCTGCGTTTGGAATTGTTTATGCGTTTCAAATGATCTGTAAAGTGAATTGTGTGCACTCAACAAACTTTTTCTCTAAAGTAGGCGGGTTGGAAAAAGCAATGCAGTCACATTAAATGCCAACTATTCTGCTCTTCATTTGGTTAGACAAACAGTAGCCTAAAAAATGGCAGTGGATTAAATTGATATAATGACAAGAATTCATATAGTGTACTGTAGACAGGAAGAGGAATAATGCAGTGTCTTTGAACTGATGTAATGCACTTTGATCTGCTATACATGAGAAATCTAATATACCTGTATTTGTGATGATTCCAAACAGGTTCACAATATGGTAAATGCGTTTTTTACAACCTGCTGTTTAATTTTAAAGACTGATCTATTTCATCTAGGCAACATTTCTTAAAAATAAGTATAAAAATGTGTTTGTTTGTTTGAATTGGACCTCTACGGAAGATTTCACAACAATGTCTCTTTGCTAATATGTGTATTGAACAGAAAGATTAATGGAATATATGATGACTTGAGGGGTTTAAATTATTCATTTGATGAAGGCATGTTCTTTTATGGAGAGGGAAAGCCTACTTTTTCTATATTTAAAAAACATTCACATTTTTAAAACTGTTGCAATTTCAGGGTTGTATTTTTGGCACGAGGGAATCATACTGGAAGATAAAAGATGAAGATAAAATTCTCCAATGTATTAAATATAGGAACTGAGTTGTCTAAGCGTGCCAGTGAATTAACAGGATTTTGTTGATTCTTTTTTAAGAATCAGTTAATCTGGGTTTTTCAGAGAGGTCTTTCCCTCTTGAAATTTTCCAAAATGCATTATTATTAGGATTGGATTATAATACCTTCATATTTGCTAGTACCTAATTTCACAAGTGGTTTCGCCTGAAATCAGCAGATACTAAATGGAGGGTAAGATATCATTATTTTAGGGTATTCACATTACGGTCACAATTCAGCCCATAAAGTTAGTCATGGCTTAAGCCACCTTTTTTTTTTTTGTTTTGGTTGTTTTTTTTTTTTTTGTTTGTTTGTTTGTTTTGTTGTTGTTGAGGACTGTTATTGTTCTAGTCCCTAATTAGACCAGCAACAGGTAAGGTGTTAAAAAAAAAAAAAAGATGCATGATATTAGACACTGTTAATATTATTAAAGAAACCTAGACTGATAAAATAAATGTAGTGTCACAGCATCACCTCACAATACTTTAATTTGCTCTGAAGTTAGAAGAAAACTTTATTAATGGAAAGAAAATATGCTTTGTGGTAATTTCTTACTACAAAGTTAGTAATTGTATTCATTTTAACAAGTTTTATGATAATATTTGATATTCACTATTAAAATAGGACACAGTGAGGGAGACAGATGTTGAGAGTTATTATCTCAAGCAAAATCTTACTCGGTTCTTGTTTTGCACAACAGACTATAGCGTGATTTCCGTACTTGAAACTTATAGCCACATTTACTAGCGTATTTGCCACCTTGAAAAGTCCAGCCGAGTAGAGTGGCAGTGGCAGTGCGGCCTCACTTGGTGCTCTGTGGAGTAAATGAACTCTGGAAGTGTTGGAAGGAAGGAATGTAGCTTATGAATTCATAATTATCTTAATCAGTATTTCTTCGATCATGTGATATCAGTGATGAAGTGTATTCTATCAGGCAGTGATACAAATATTGTTTGTGAAATCACTGGTGTCTCCATTCTTGAGACAGAGAGCAAATCGTAATGTAGGAATTTAATATATATCAGAACCACTGCAACTCCACAGGAGTTTTTATTCTGGCCTCACGTTTTCTTTACGTCTGTTAGGTATCTCTCACTGTCTTTGTGAGAAGGTAGCCGTCAGGAAAAAGAAGAGCAGAGACTTGTGGTTTTCCAAGTAGCTTTCAAGCACAAAAACCACTTAATTTTCCTGACGCAGTTTGTTTGTGTGGTGGGTTTTTTGTTGTTTTTTTGTGCTGGTCCCCCCCCAGCCCCATGTGTGTATTTATACATGTTGATAAGATCCCCCCCGAGCCTTCCCTTCTCCAGGTTAAACAGTCCCAGCTCTGTCCATTCTCATGTGAAAGATGCTTCTGTTCCTTGATCATCTTTGTGGCTCTTCACTGGACTGGCTCCAGTTTGTCCGTGTCTCTCTTGGAACTAGACCTGGCACTCCGGATGTGGCCTCACCACTGCTGAGCAGAGGGGAGGGATCACCTCACTCAACCTGCTTGCAGCGCTCCTAATGCAGCCCGGGATTCCATGGGCCTCTGCGGCGAGGGCCCCTGCGGCCTTCCCTGCAGAGCTGCTTTCCAGTAGGCCTGCTGTTCAGCATCAATAGCGAGATTTTGCAGTGATAACACCTGTTTGTGGGGAAGACCTGTTGTGGTTTTGGAAGTGTAGATGAGATTGGCTCAGTCCAACTCATTAAAACTAAGGAGCAGTGGTTTCACTTCTGACATTCACTTTGTTTTTAACTTAATGCTTATATACCAAAGTCAGAGTTTACTGGTGATGAAGCCAGATTAAGGTGTCTGATCCCACCTCCTGTCCTCATTTGCAGCTATGTTGTTTATGATCTGTACTCTAAAACATTATATACATGTATATACTTTTTAACCCAGGTTGTTTTACTGATCCAGTTTTAGATCATGATTTCACAAGAAACCCTTGAATTGTTGCAACAGAGAAGACTAACCTGTGGCAAGATGCTGAGCAACAGGGGAGCGGGAAAGTGAGAAACAATATAATAAAAGCCAATCCTGAGTCCATCCTTTCATCATTTTTCCACATCGCTTAAGTTATGCAACGGCACCTTGGTCATTCAGTTTCATCGTTCCTTGCATAGTCATAGCAAGGGATTGCTGGTGTTTGTCTTGTAGATGCTGGGGACTCTTGGAGAGCTGTTCTTTTAAACTGTGACATCTAAGGTATCCCTTGTGAAAGACCTCTGGAACCATGTTGTGTTGCAAGAGTTTATATTAACGACTAGATGATTCTCTTAATGGATTTATTTGGGCAGTCTGAGAGCCTTCTATTATTTCCAGTAGTAAAAATGTGTACCTTTTTAGGTAAATTTGTGATGGTAGGTCCCATCTGTGCACATCTGCAACGGAAGAATAATTCTTGCCCTTACTTTGGGATGCATGGTGACAGGTAGGGAAAGAAGAGTTTAAGCACGCACAAACCCAAACTTTAATCTTTATATTGCCGAGAGTGACTGCTTTGGCAAAAGTGAGACACGTGAATTTGGTGCTGGTGGTGGCAAGTGGCAGCCCCTTCAAATGACTGCAAATGTTTGATTTTCTCAGCAGTACCTCGGGTCAGTAAGTCAGTCACAGCTTTCGTATTGTTGTAGGGATTCATGCTTGTTAACTATTATGGTTACAGCTGGGGTATCTATCGCCATACGTGATTTCACTGCAACTTTGTTAAGGGCTGTATGCTTCTGAGAGCAGGGAAGGCCAGAGAGTTGGCCAGGGTTTTATAAACTTTCTTTCTATAATGTCTGGCCTAGCCTAGCAGCAGTGACTCAGCGGTGGGTTTGGCTTGTCATCAGGGCAAACATCCTGGCACATTTAGATGTACAGAGTGTACCACCTTTTACGTGGAGTCTTGCATACAGCAGCCCACTAGCCAGTCTTCTGCTCCATTTGAGACAATTCGGCATACTTAAGAGAGACCCCATCGTGTGAGCAATCTGCTGTTTTGTTATGAGCAAAACTGTTAGCTACTTTAGCTTTAAGTCTTTCTTCTAATATTTTCCTTGGTTCAAGTGAGCATGATTCTTATACTGCTGATTCTCACTTCAGGCTGCAGACAACTTGTTGTCCATATGCATCTGGCAGCTTGCACAATCCTGGCTCTACCACTTTGCTGCCTACTGCTTCTACAGATGTCTAGTGCTTTCGCTGCAAAAAGGAGTCTCGCTGCCTGTAATAACAGTTGGAAAGGAGGAGGAGCTGCCAGGCTGCTTGCCTTTACTGTTAGGCACTGGTGTTGTACCAAGCAGAAATGGAAGTGGAAGCCACCAAAAGAACACCTAGTGATGGCTGGATAATTCCACAAATTAACTTACCTTTTTGAGTAATATTGTAGACACTGGTGGGAGGTCTCAGAAACCTGATTTAACATTGGTTTTGGCCCCACTTTGTGTGGGATTTGACTAGGTGACCTCCAGAGGTCCCTTACAACCTTGATTATTCTGTGACTTGTGATAGGGGAATATATCCCAAAGACTCTTTATATGACATAGCTATCTATTGTGGAAAATGTCTGGGAAGCACTAGTATTTTTCGAAAGACAAGCTGGTAAACAGCAGTCCTTTATTACCCACAAATGAACAGCTAATTGCTAATTACTGATACCCCTTTCTTCTACCTAAAAAATCCTAGTGCTTAATGGATACATATTTAATGAAATAAACCATACTCTGTCTCTTTGGGATAGACTTTTTTTAAATGTTCTAAATTTAAATTGAAATGTTTGCACAGGTTCCCCCTAAGGTTCCTGACAGGTAGCATGGCAAAGTAGCAATAGTAGATTTATGTTTTTACATATTTTTTTTTTTTTTTAGTATTTCTATCTTCCCAACTTTTGGAGATGATCATATTCAGAAAGCCACCACCCTGAACAAAAATAGTCATATTTTGACTGATGAGAGATTACCAACTGAGAACACATAGCATTTTGACAGAACCAGATCAAAATGCTTTGAATTTTGGAAATGATTTTCCTCCTGCTATTGAGTACTCTGATAAAAGAGGAACAGTTGTCATTTTGAAAGCAGTGTTCTGTACATAGTGAGGATTTCCAATTAGCACATTTTAAGACTTGTATGAGATGATGCTTAAAAATGGGACATTACAAAATGAAATTATGTCATGGCACTTTCTAATAGAGTTCTGAGAAAAGTCATTGTACGGCAGCACATTTCATGTGGTTGTCTTAAGGCAGTGATTCTTGTTTTCCCATTCCAATTACCTTTCAAAATTATCTAAGAGTTGCATGTAAAGAGTATTGCAGATCATATAACAGGCGTATTGCATGCTGTATGACATGTATGTGGCAAAACTTGTTTGAAATACAAACACCACGGAATAGTAGTCAGAAAAGAAATATTCAGCGCTTGCTCTTCTAAGTGGTAATTGCACCAGCTAGGCATATGTCTGAGGGTAAAGAGTCAGAGTCCTACCAAAGTGGTGGCAGATGGACAAAGGCAAAAAGTTAAGGATGTGCCAGAGAATAAATTAGAGTTACAGTCAGCTACAGATTTGTCATTATGTAAGCTGACTGGCTGCGGGTTATGAACAAGCTTACCGTAGATAGCTCCTGCAAACAGATCTGGACCTAACTTGTTTAATGCCCAAAGAAGTAACTATGGAGATCCTGATGGGAAAATGCTATGCTTTAGCCTCTAGGTAATATTAGGAGGGATCACAGAGGACCTAATTATGCAGCCCATACTTACATTGCTGTGTACTTGTTCGAGCAGATCTCCTGGACTTCAGTGGGATTATTTCTGTGAGTTGTCTTCCAAAGAGTGATTTCAGTGATTCATTAAAGTGTCCAGGTATAAAACTGTTTTCTATTATAAACGGTATTTCTCAGCCGAAGATGCTCAAAAGCATTATCATTCATTCTAAAAGCAGTATGGATGGTAAGTGTAAATGAGATTTTATAACTAGTTGTCACTCTTTTGCACACTAAGTTTAATTATCAGAAAAAGAAATATCATTTACAATATTTACACCAAAGGTTAAAGACATGAAGTACTTTATTATGCAAACAATGACATTTTAACAACAGGATGCATCCTGAAGGGAGCAGTTTTTTACCTTTAGCTTTATTTGCTAGTCTCCGACAAGTCACCTTTGAGCAGATAGCATTAGATGGTTAACGTACACAAAGCTAGCTTTTACTTCCAGATTAGATCTTAGAAAAGCATTCTAAATTTATGAATGCATCTTACAAATTACATTCTACATTGGGAGAAGTAGGAAGTGCCTTTTCATCTTAAATATACTTTTCCAATATACGATATTTAGCAAAAACAAATGAGTAGTATAAACACAACTTGGACTGCAGGTCTGACGTAAAACCATATGGCACTGTCAAGTTAAAAAATACCTTTTCCTTAATGGTGCCTTGTTTTTCTGTTTTGTTTCTCTAATAGCAGAAATACATAATGGAACAGGCTCTCTTAAGAGGTCATTAGCTTCATGCTGTCCTTTTCATGTGTTTTTGAGAGCTGGTTTTGGCTGGGCTGGGGAAGGCGGTGGCTATATACCCTATCAATTCAATGGGTCTTCTGTTTGTAATGTAGTGACTTAGGCTGCTGGGTTTGTGTGGAAGCATGGGGAGCTCTCCTGAGAGCTCTGTTAGGACACCTAGCTGCAGCTGAACAGGCTCCACGGAGGAGCAGCTACTGTGTGTAGTCTTTGCCCCAGAAAAGGCAGCTTAGCAGTGTGTGAGCACAGGCTCCTCTATGCTTGTTGTGTCAAGATTCATTCTGAGCAGTAGTGACTTGCTAAGAAGGTTTGTAATGTAAATAAGACACAGTCTATCAAGCTGAAGATCATGAGATAAAATCAGAGCAGAGTAGCATTGTTACAGAAATTGTGGTTTAGTCATTCGAAACAAGCTAGTCTTACATTTGTGTGGCACAGTGTTCTCCCTTGTATATGTACTTCAGCAGGCTGAGGTTCAGGGGTTTCCATCCGAACTCTTCTTGATGCTGTGAATGCTTGAACTTTTAAGACTTAGCTTGGCTCGACCACTATTGGGGAATTAAGTGAAACACATCTGTTTGTGTTTTCAAAACGTTCTTTGGCAAGTTGCATGCCTAAACCCACAGGAGTTTGAGTAACCCAGCCCTGCCTTGTTTATTTGGGATGTTTTGTTTTTATCCTCTCTGATGTTGTCTGTTCTGTTTTGTATCTGAATACAAAGAAAGAGCTTCTGTCTTTAGTAGTCTTTGATTTTGATCCTGCTGTTGTTTCCCTGTGAAAGAAGGAAAGAGTCTGAACCCGTGGGTGTGCTTGTAGAATCAGGGCTATCAGATTCCAGATATTTGCATTAGACATTTGCTCCGTTTTTCTCCCACTGTTTGTGTGCTTTTGTCCTTGCATTTTGGGATCCTAACATCGGCTCTGAAGGCTTGATGTTCTAATGTTGCACAAATCATGCCCAGACATTAAAAAGCAAATACAAAAAAATACTAACGGACTCTTCCAGAGTTAAAGAAAGGTGACTGGAAATCTTCTGGGCCCTGAAGTGCATGTCATTTGTCTGGCCGTTGTTGTTTTTTCTCATATGGGAAGAGTGTGGGGAGATTTTTCCTGCTGTAACAATGATAATTTGCAATTTAGAACTCAAAACTAGCAGAAGATCTCTTGCGAGTGTCTCTTTTCTGCTCTCTCTCGCTACTGGAACAGGTTGCTAACTAGGTTTTTTTTGTGTTCTTGTGTTTACGTTACAAAAGAAATTACTGCAAAGGGATGTGCAATGTAACACCGAGGCGTTACTCGAGGGATGAGTTGTCTGTTGTGTGTGTATATGCTTAGGGCTGTGGTGGTTCCACAGAAGGCCAAGCTCATTATACAGACAGCTCTATGCATATTTCTGTCCACAAATGGCAGTTTCCTCATTTTTCAAACCTGTTGAACCATCTTTCTCTGTGCCAGGACATCTTTCTGCCTTTAATCTTTTTTTTTTTTTTTTTTTCCCCTTAGCACTCTGGGAGTTCTCTGGACCTTTATTTCCTCTCATACCGAGAGTTGAGTTGTTTGTGCCTCATTTTCTCCTTCTCATGCCGGTACTGCCCCCCCTTTTTTTTTCTCTTGCCAGAATTTCTAAGAGCAATCTCACCCCTTCCCCAGTCTGTTCTGTTGATTTCCACCCTGCCCACATGTTCTGTTTTGTTTCTCTGTCCTTTTGTCTCTTCTTGTAGTTCAAGGAAGCCCCAAAGAGTTTCTCAAGTGTTGGGGCTGACTGAATGAGAGCCAGGAGCAACCAAGTGTTTTACAGCCAGAGCAGGGCCTTAAGAAAGAACTGTTTGTAACATTCATTAGCAGTAATATCTCCTGTGTCTATAGCGGCTTTTATCTGGGAATCCAAAGTGCTTTACAAATATTAATACAGCCATATAACACCTCTTTGGGGCAGGTGATAACATGTGTGCTTCTGACTTGTTGTTTTTGCAATATAATTTTCTTAACTCATTATGATGTATGAGATTGAAGGCTACATGCGATGCTGGGAGTGAATGAGATGAGTTAATCTTTCTCCTCTGAGAATTTTGTCTAGAGTAAATAGTTGGGTTGATTTGAAATGAATTACTAAGGGACATTTAATCAGAATTTGAGTCTGTTACAGACTGAGATGGGAACCTCTTCACACTTAAACCATTTGTTTACTGTTGTGCTCTGCTACACCAAATTTATCTAGGAAATAGTAAAATGCAATTTTTAAACAGTTGTACTTATATGTATTCTTGATTAGTTTTGCTGTGAACGTTCTTACTCCATAATGAATGTCTTTTCCAATTTAGTTTAATCTATTTTTTCAAAGTGTATTAAGTTAAATTAACCAGGAAGCAACCTTGTTATTATAAAATAACAATCTTGAACAATTACAGGTACAGATGAGACTTGTATCACATCTGAGCAGCCAGGAGCAGACCAAGCCTTATATTTATTAAGGGTTTCTGCTTTTCATCTGGAATTTCTCAGAAAGAAATAAATGCTCTACGTAGTGGACTAGAAAGTGAGCTGATGCTTCTGCAAAGCAGTTAACATACTGAATGTGCAGAGCACCAGTTGTGTACTTCTCTGGAGGCACCTCTGGGATTTAGACTTACTGAAACCTGCCCATGGTTCTGTCCAAGTGCTCGCTGAAAGCCACAAGTCCTCAAATTCTATCCTAGCAAAATTTGCTGATGGAAAAGGAGGATGCATGCAGGGCAACTGGACATGTAATGCTCTACTTGCTATATGAAATGGATGAATTGTAATTTGTGAAAGGGGTGGGGGGAGGAAGGAAGGAAGGAAACACACTCTCTAAAGTATGTGTGTACCTGGAAGGCAAAGTATGAGAAAGTGATGACTGGAGAGGTTTTTATTATGAAGAAAACTCTATCAAATAGCCTTTTTTGCTAAATCCGTCTCAAGAGAATGTGTTGTACTTGTGCCATACATACTCAGAAGATGGATGTAGCATTGGCAAGGTTTAGGTGTCATACCCTAGGAATGATCCTAGAGTAAAATTGTGCAATATAACTCTTCACACAGTGCAGCAATAGCACTAAAAATTGTAAATTCTTGCTAATTCATGATGCCATCCTTCGTTTATTGCAGTAATGAAAATCATTTGCTATCTGTGCTGGATTACTAAAATAAAAAGGAAAGATTTGAAAGCATGAAATTATACCAGAATAAACGACTTTTTTGGAATTCAAGTTGTTTTCTTAAATATGTTTAAACTTGCCTTATCACTTCAAACTAATAAAATGGCCTCTTTATAGGAGACAGACCAACAATTCTTACTGCCAGATAATTGCATTTCTGGCTGAAGTTCTGAGCACCAGTCATGTCTCTTACCCAGTTAAGTCAATGACAGGTGTGTGGTCTGTCTGATTTTATAAGGATACACAGTGCTGACATGTCCTATTTAAAAGATGTGAACTCAGGTGTGTCTAAAGTAGAGGCTGGTTCTAGCACACACAATATTTATTCTTTACATGTCAACCTTTTATTAGTCAGTGTGAAATATTTATATGTGTCAGTCTAGATTCACGTGGTGACTTTTTTTTTAAATAGGGTTGTACAATAAAACTAGATGAAAACAAACTTTCTCTGAATGCTACTAGCAAGCAGAACATTATTGAAGAACTTTATTTTTTAAATACATCACAGTGTAGTTAGCTTTTTGAGTATTTAGGTTGCCCTATTTCTTTTGAGTCTTTGTTGAAGGAAAGAGTAGTATAATTTTTGTGAGAGGGCTATTGCTGGGCCTTCTCAAATTACTTGTAAAGTGCTACATAGCTTGAAAGCACTGTAAGATTGGGATCTAAGTATACCTTGTTAAGATTAACTTGAATTAATCACATTGGAAATTTTGTTTATTTTGTTTGTTTCCAAAGAACACAAGAAAAGAAGTTACTAAGTTTCTCATCCAAGAATGTGGCATGGCAATCAATGAAAATATGTATGCCATTTTAATATATATTGTTGGAAATAATTTTATATGAACAGATAGTGATTCAAGCTGACATTATTCTGCATCTTTTTCATCTTCTCTTGTCAAGTGCCAGAGGCTGTTAGGACAGTCCTGCTAAATGTTGTGCTTAGGCAAGGCAAGTCTGGAGTTATGGAAAAATAACACCTAAGTTTAGAGTTTGATAGTGGGATTATTTTTATGGATGTTGTTTTATGCCTATGTATCAACAAGAAAATGAGGACAATTAAGAGCACCTTTATCTTCAGCTAACCCAAAAAAGACCTAGTACCTTGCTCTTAGAAACTTGCTGTTATCTTTTTATTTAGTTGTTAAACAGCATGGAGCAGGTGGACCCCTTGTGGTATGCGATTTTTCACTGTTGATGCTGGGCATCAGGTGGCTCATGGGCCACAGTACTGAGCAAGGTAACATCATATTGCTGATCAGTTTTGGCCTCCATTTTAACTTCATTTTAATTCCTGGTCCACATCTGTTATCACATGCCACTCAGACCTCTGGGGTTTTTTCAGATGTGATTAGGGAATCTGACAGGCAGCCTATCTAAAAATGTGGTTGTGTTCCCTGCATATCCTCCTAAATTTTGTGGAGGCGTCGGGATCAAAACCTTTGGGAAGAATAGGCATCCAAATCTTCTCTGTCGTATTCTCAGACTTCTCCTCTGGCTTTCATCTTTGCCCAATCATTTTGGTTGTCAGGTACAAGATCTCTTTCATCGTTTCCCTTACATATCCAGCTTTTCTTGCACTTGTGTTGGGGTCTGCCAGGGCCCAGGGTCAGTTATCCCCAGGATCTTTACCCCATCCTGGCTGTTTGTTGTGTCCTCTTCGCTCAGCTGGTCCCCATTCTCCCTTAGTACCCTGGTTCTTCATCTACATGTTTGTCCTCTCATCCCATATGCTTAACTGGCAGAGTATTATTTAGAGAATTGAGTAATGTCAGAAGCAAATGTGGTTGCATTATTGCAGTATATTGAATATATGCTAGAGACTGCATTGAAGTTGCACAATTTGGTACTTCCTAAATAAGAATTGCATTTCCTAATAGCATGCATTTGTAGTTTCAATATTTCTTTGCATCAGTGGGGGACTCAAGAGCTTAAGGAGGAAAATGCTGAATACTGAATGGAAAACCCTTCTCATAAAACCAGGTTTGCCTGTTGTCATTAGGACAAACCGCATGATCTCCGAGTCTCAGAGTTTCTGAAGTATTTTCTGGGTTCATTTTTGTATTGTCCGAACCAAAACTAATTTGCTATATAACCTCCTGTTATGAGTGTTTAACTGTCCCACTACCAAATCCCAGTACCAAAAATTTCTTTTTTTTTATTTTATTTATTACTGTTTCACAGTTGTAAATAAATGGAAATGGTCCAGATTCTTCAGTATGTCTGGGGGCCTTTGCCAAAGCTGCCTGTATGCCTTCGTGTGGAAGGAAGCAGCGTGCTAACTGTTTATAAGATACAAAACTGGAGGAATCCTGGTTACTTGTGGAGGTAGGGAAATGACACAAAGAGATTGGTAGAGATTAAAACGAACCTGGGAAAAACCAGATGATTTTCACTTGGTGAAATTTCAGCTATCCCATCAGAGAGAGGGCTCCTAAACAGTCTCCCCAGCACAGTCAGTCTCTGTATGGGGATAAGAAGCTAGAAAGCCGTTATGGGGGGAGAATTGTACCTAATGATTGCTAAGGGACAACCAGTTGGATGAAACCTGGCGTGAACAGTGAAATTTTGGGAACTGTATACAGAAAAATTATACTTAATCTTTTTTTTTTCTGTGGCACCAAGCCACTCATATCCACAGTATCGCTTGGTCCATGACATGTATTTCTGGAAGGAGCTCAAGGGTGGTTGAGGGTACATGGAGGAAGAGGGGAAGTGCAGTTACAAATACAGGGGAGGAACTTTTTAAAAGGATAAAGCAAAAATATGAAGAGCAGCATTTGGATTAAAATTATAGCTGGCTGTAAGGAGAAGTAAAAATTTAAAGAATCTGTTTTAGGATATGGAATTGTCGCCAGTGGAAAACATCAGATTTAAGTTATCTGGATATATAAACTGCTTTTTGAAGTCTATGTTAAAGAAGTCACAAGTATCCTCTGTCAGCAGTTCTTCTATCTTCTGCCTTGCTATATCCTGTCCCGATTCACATTTCTGTGATTTCTGTGTGTAAGATTACTGTGTGTCAGATGAATTCTGTAGATAAATAAAAAAATGAGCTGCTTTCATTGCTGGATAATATCATACATTGGAGGGGCAAAAAACAGAAAAGAGATAATATTTGTATAGAACCTCTGATTCAGTCCGTAGGAAAATTAAGGCAGGGCTTAAGACCTTTGTCGAAGAACTTAAATCTTGTCCCAGGTGCTGATTTTTAATATTTTATGAGGGACTTATAATTGTTTTCAGCTGAGATAATCTTATTTTAAGGGTCTAAAATATATTAACCCTCAAGAAAGAAGATGCAGTACAACCCCATAGCTCACAGGGATTGTTGTTCCATGGAAAAGCATAAACTCAGACTGCAACAGAGGAAGAAATTGTGCGATGTTCTTGCATCTAACAGAAACAGTGCCCCTCAGATGCTTTGAATTGTTGTATCATTTACATTTTGTTTCTTTGTGATGCTTTTCATAATTTTCATAAAATATATCACACTTGATGCTATTGAGAAGAAATAAAATTTATGTAAGATGAAAAGAAATGCTTTACTGCTAGTGTGCAGCTTTTAGCCTTGACTTGTTATAAAGCTAAGAGACAATTTAACATTCGGGATGGGGAGAGAAAGGGGATTACCTAAGGGATACTGTTGTTGAGGAGAGTGTAATTTTACTGTCAGATATGCTTGGACTTATTTTTGTCAGAGTAATTTGCAGTAATCTATGGGTTATTTGTGCTCTGATTTTCTCAAAAGTACTGTGATGTGTTTCTTGAGACCTATTGTACAGTTTGAGTTAATGTGTATCTTAGACTGTACCTGCCTTGCAAGTTCTGTAGCCTCCCTTGCCAGTCATAGAAGGGCGCGCTGACATTTGTGGACTTGTTGGGACCACTTGCAGAGTAGACTGCTGCTCTTTAACTCTGGTGGGAATGAGTGCTCGCAGCACTCCCTGCTATTCTGCATGGATAAGAGCGCTATCATCCTGGTTTTCAGTTTCTCTTTTTTATAGAAGTATGGAATTGTACTTGTTGCTTTCAATATTGTTCTTTTTTTCCCCTCTTCTTTTTTCTGTCAAGTGATTAATTATGTCTATGGATTTCTTTCAGGAAGTCTAATAAACTGTCTATACATATGTAAGTCATGAGAATGAATGTGATGGTTTTGTAGTACAAAACACATGTATTGATTTTAATATCACTGTAATTTTAAATTAGCAAAAGGTCCACCCCCCCACCCCCCCTTGGAAACTGTGCTTTGTGGCTTAATCAGTCTGTCACTTAAATAAGGACACAATTTAAATTATTGCAATGGTATTGAATCCTGTTCATTTGTATGTTTTATGTATTTTGTAGGCATATTTTTAAACATCTATTGCAAATACATTTTACAATTCTGGTAGAAAATTACTTTTTGTGTTTCTGTAATGATCCCCTTGAGGTTATTTTTGCATAAATCCTTTCTTCTATTTTCAGATACAGATCTGTTTTACAATAGAGAAAAAAGCATTTGTAGCAAAAAAATGTAAATTAATTTTTTTATATTAAAAAAATTCTCTGTGGGACCTAATTTCTGAAAGATGATGATCAGAGGCACTCTTTTTTTTAAGGAACCAGTAATTTGTACATTTTATTATAATTACAAATTCCTTTTTAGAACAAAAATATGCAACTGCTATCAGTTCTTTTACAGTGTTCATTGCAGATATCTGAAGAGGAATATTTTCTATGTAGCTTATAAATTTGTCATGGACAATTTTTCTGTTAAGCACAATAATGGATTCCTTGAGTACTTATACCTCAGAGGAGCCTGAATAGACATTTGTTGCAATTTCTATTACATTTTAGTGATTCCATTTTTATGTATTTCATTTGACTTACTATATAGTTCTCTCCTCTGCCCTTCTTTTTCTCCGTGTTAAGACATCACAGGAAGTTTTTACTGAACTTTGGCAAAAAATTGATCGTTGAAGTTTGTGCTCTTCATTTTACATTGTACTAATTTGTGAAAGGGTACGCCATTGCATGCTGATCTGCGATAACTTATTGAATTTGAGTATATTTTCATCTGTATTCCATAATTTAATACATTTTTGTTACGGACCATAACTTACCAACAAATGCTGCTTTGCAGTATGTTTGCCAGTCAATATCTCTGACTTAATGGCTTCAGATAAGGTTGAAGGGAGCTGATACTAGTTTTTACTTTGAAATATTAGAAAAGCAGGATAACATTTGTGAAGATTTTAATTAGATTTTATTAATGTTTTGATGCCTTCTAAGTTATGTGTAGAGTCTCAGGGACAGGATGGGGTAGTATTCCTCTGACCAACCATACCGTTAGTGTAGGATTTACTTTTGTAGAGTTGCACGTCACCATAACGGTACGCTATCACTCCTAGGTTGGAGTGGAACCCTGAATTCTGATAAGTAGCCCACTTTTTGCCTAGCTGAGCGTTAGCCAGTCTCTAAGTTTAAAGAATTGATATAATTTAGCATATAAGTTTAAGACTATTTTTGTTAGGAGGAATGCTGTTCTCAGTGACCTTATTAGTATATGCCAGTATTAATTTATTTAAAGAGAGAAGCTTTAATGGAGAATTTTTATCTCCTTTAGTAAGAAATTATTTGGGTTGTTATTTGTGTTGGTTGGCTTTAAAAGATTCATTGGCAGTACGTTTTTTTTTTTTTTAAATAGTTACAATGTGTGAGAATGTCTACATGTTTGATTCTGGATCCTCCTATTCACTGAATTATAACTTCTAATTGAATTGTCATGTCTCTTTTTGGCCTGGACATAATGATTTTAGGTTTTTTTCTTTTAATAAATAGAGGGTTTTTCTTATGGAATAGAAGTCAAAACTTCCTCCCTAACTTCTTTTGGTCCATAATTATTTCATTGTGCACTGTCACAAAGTACGTTATTAAAGGAAAAATGTTGTAGAGCTTCTCAGAAGGAAGGCAACCCATGGCAAACTTGGTAAGATCTTTTCACAGGATCCACTTTTTTCCCTAACCTATTTATTACAAGGGTAACACGAAAACAAGAACCACAATACTTGCCTGTATCTTAAGTGCCTGTCTTGCAATAAACATTTTTTCATAACAAAGGTAATTAATATTTTAGAATGTGACACGCTTCATCCAATGCACCCACTGGCCTCCTGGATATAACTAATACAGATGAAACCAGAGAACCAGTACAGACCAGAAGGGGCTTTCAAAGGCTAAATCACTAAAGCACAGAAATACTGTTAAGCAGTGGTAGAATGCCTTCACAACAACCTCATTTAAACTACATTGTTTTTAGAAACATAGAAAATACTACCAGACGATGAGCCTGAGAACCTTCCACTGTATACTGCATCAGTAATCTCATAAAGACATATCTAGGAAAATTGGTATTGGGATGAACATTTTAATTTTTCTGTGCACTAACTCAAATGAAAATTGTGAGTTGCTCTAAATTCTGGAAGAAAACTTCTGAAGATGTCCCACATGCAAAATTTTCTGAGCGCTTTCTTTGTTTACTAGATTTGATTCTTTAGCTCTGATTACTCGCTAATATTCTTTATAGTCCATTTTTCTAATTGATAAAAATATCATGGATTTGACATGCATTGTTCTTCACAGTTGAATTCATCCCTAGGATGACATTTACAGCATGCACATTTTCTGGGAAACATGTCTTTAAATATTGGTGTGCTTTAAAGGATGAAAGCTGGAGAATGGAAGGCAGATGTCCACTGTGATGTATTGCTGGCCCGGTACCAAAAGATGCTGAGTGTCCCGTGTCAAGGCATTGCGTACATCAGAGAAGCAGTCCTCTAGCTGATCGTAGTGAGACATAATACATCACTTTCACGAGAAGATTGAACTACTCCTGTTGGTATAGGATCGAATGTTTTTCTGATATGCTGTTGAAACACTGTATTCTGCTGTGCAGTGTTTTGAAAATACTATACATCTGTACGCACCATTTAGATTTGTGCATGTGAACTTGTATACAGTTTAAATGCATGTAGTATTCCATTTTCTAGTAAAGTTACCAGAGGAGTCAAAGAAAAATTTGCTGGGCCTATTCTTCACTTAGCTTTTTATTTTTAACAAATGAAAAATACGTAGAGCAGTTGTCATTTGTTAAAGTGTAGCAGAAAGAGCGAAACAGGCCAGTGGATGCTTCATCAAGAACGCTCATTCAGAATGATGAATGTGGCTAAACACACATTTGTTCGTAAAACTTGCAGAGTGGATGAGCATCATTAAGCATGAGGAATAGGTGCAGCACGCTGAGAAGAGAGTGGAGCAAACAGATGTTGTGAATTTTCGCAGACATCCTTCATCCACCAGTCCATCATTAATATGGTTGAAGGTGATCCTTTCTTTTTATTTAATAAGCACAAACAAAGTGTGTGTGTGCTATAATACTGCTGAACACACTTTTTCCAGAGGGAGTAGGGTTTAGATAGAGGGCTACGAAAATGCAGATAGATTTACTGTTTACGCATGGTGATAGCGTGTCAACCTCAGGAGCTTGCATGTATGGTTTGCCATGGCTACTTTCTTTCCTCTCTGAGTGCCTTTATTTGACAAAATTCCCAATATAAAGGTCTCAATGTGCAAACGATACCCTGGAAATCCCTTTGATCTGTGGAATTAACCTTTTTGATTGTTTAAGTGCTAATGCTGATTCATTGCTTCTCTGTTCACATGAGAAAATTCCTTTATAGATTGTCATCTTTCCAGGAATTTCTTTTCAGTATTGGATGTTAATTGCAATGAATATCTCTGCATCAGCTTTTAAATCCTGATGTCCAAAAGGTTTGGAGGAATGCATTTTATCTTTACCACGCTCTTTTAAAATTGTTCTGATGTTGGTTTTTTTTTTTTTAATACTTCCTTCTGCAATGATTAACTGTCACACTAAGGTATCTTTCAGGTCTACTTTTACAAGTACCCAACAATCTTCCTTTCATGATGGAGAGCTGCTTTTGTGGTGGTCATCTACACCTATAAAATGTTTACTCTTATCAAAGTTTTTTTTTATGTACTAGTTCATGTTAATTACTAGTCAGTTATGTAAAAATGAGTGTAGCCTTTCACAGCAATAAAGGTGCTCTTATAAACAAAATGGTGCTTAAAGGTTTTCCCATGTATTTGCACAAACTAGGCATCCCGTCTACTCCTGAAGTTCCTGTAGGTTACTGGGAATTTTCCTCTGTGTCCTTAGCCTTGCACAAGTGTGTTCAGACTCTTCATATGTGTGAATCTATGCAAGTACAGAACTCCAGCTTAAGTGAAACTTGCAGGTAGATGACCTTGAAACAAGGTGAGGAGAGAGCAAAAATATGGGAAAAACATGATTTTGAAGTGCCATAACCATGAGAGGTGATACAGTGATCAGTTGTATGTTTCTCTGTGTAAAGGCATACTTCCCCTCTATAGACGTGTCCCAGAATGGAAATGATCCTCAAATGTATTTTGCACCAGCAAATTAATAGTAAGTCAAGCAATCCTAATTATCTCTCCACAGAGTAGAAGGAGAGGGGGAGAAAAACAGTAACTTGATAGTGGCACTTATTCTAATTTGTTCGTCTGCATGTTTTGTAATATTAATTATCATTTTCTTTGTTAAATTTTTGATGGCTTTTGAAGTGCTAGTGAAGATGTTGCATAGAAATATTATTATGGAATGTTATGCCAACCATGTTAAATTCCTCTCATTAGGGAGAAACTGAACAATCTTTCATATCTTTTCTGAGGTTAATACAAATAGGTGATTTGTTCCAGAGGCAAGGTCTTTTGCGAGAAATCCCAAGAGCCCTTTTTGGTTCTGCAGACTTTTGATTTTTGCAATATAGAAATTCTAAAACCACTTTCATTTCTTTTTTTTTCCCCCATTTTCATTTTGCAAACTGTAGTTGTCTTATGCAAGGTACACAGGGTCTGATTTTTTTTTTTTAATTGCTTAGTTGTGAAGAAACTACCATAGATTCTTCTTAGCCTGAAGATTTTTGTCATTAAAGAGAGATCAGCTCGTGTCCTTGTTAATATTATACCTTTCTGTGCTTTGATTTCAAGTAACTATTATTGCCTAGTCAGATTGCTGGGCTATGCCAGTTGTTGTGCTTAATTGCTTTGCTAAAAAGAGACTTTCACCGCAGTGGTGGGCTGTGCTTGTGGCCACTTCTGCTTATTTTTAGTCTCCTGTCTGGGAAGGATGTACAGACTGATCTTTTATATCTGGAGAGAAGGAATGCTTGTAGGCTTGGGGGCTGGTCAGTATTCTTCTTGAATACCAGCCTGTGTCAATGACCTGAGCAAAATGTCATGGGTTTTGAATTATGACCTCTTTCTAAAAGTTTGCTTTAATAGGCAAAACCTTTGGCAAGTTGCGAACATAGGCCTGTTGTTATAGGCTGTGCGTGAATGCAGACTTGGGGCTAGAGAAAGAGCCCAACAGGCTAAGTAAAGGCAATACCAATATACTGAAAGTAGTAATTTTTTTTCACTGACAGAGTGGTAATATGCAAAATTATTTTTTATTCTGTGTACCATTTTAGGAAACTTAAGAAGAGTTTTGAGGTTAAAAGTCAGGAGGCAAGAATTAATTCAGGATGGTGTAGATATTCTGGCTCTCTTAAACTGAATGACTTGAAGAAACTGAATTGCAGTGGCTCAGATTGATAAATTTGCTTTAAGTAGGTTTTGAATATTGTTGAGCCAATTGACAGAATTTTTGTTCTGATGTTTTGCATATAGTTTATCCTGTCATTCATGGGTGAGTGTCCAATTGTGGGGGTCAGCTCTGCTTAGACATTCCTGTGATTCCCCTGCCTTTACATGTTAATACTCTAAATGTAATTTGAAGTCAAATATATTTCTTGTGGATAGGGAAAAATGGCTGGAGCTGTATTTTCACAAGGTCTCTTCCTCTGAAAACATATGTCCATATAAATTCAGTACTAAATAATATAAATGTATATTTTTATACAAAATGTTTTAAAGACAGAACATATTCTTTCTGCTGTGCTGCCTCTTGTGCTTCCCCAAAAACATCTAGCAAGCCACCTCTTCAGATTTCCTTTTGAAATTCTTCTGATACATAGTGCATACAAGATTTGACAGGGGCCTGTCACTGTGGTGTTGCGTAATTTACTTTTGCTCTCCCATCTTCCTTTGCTCATTGTTTTCCTCCTGTTTCACAGCTGCACTTTTAAGCTTTTTATTTGGCATTGAATATTTCTCTGTGTGTTCTGACTGAGACTGTAAATTAATAAGCAGTAATCTGATGAGCAGTGCCACCTTACATAGTCCTTACCGTTTGTTCCTACACTTCCGTTGACTGTAGGACAATTCAGTCGTTTCGTTCTTCTTATAGTTGGGTCTGAGTGATGGGGTAGATCAGAAACTGGCCCATGTCAAAAATGATCTAATCAAAAAAGGATTCTTAAGTCAACTCATTTCCCTGTTGCTGCTTATCAGGCAACTCCACAAGCAGTTGTTCCAACTGAAGGGTTAGTGTGGAGGCATTAATGAGCAGCTGAAACTGAAGGTAGTGGGCCTGCAAGTCTTCCTCAAACTACACTGTGAACCTCCAAGGCAAGGTTTAGCTCCTACTTCTGCAAAATCATATAATATTGAAGTTATAAATTTGTGGAATAGTCATTTGTCTGTTACAGATGTTCCAAAGGGGACAGCTTTCTATGTACAATTTAAAAGAACATTTAGCAGTGTTGCTTTATTCATGATGGCATTCCCAAGTACACTTAATCTTGAAAACATACTTTATATTCAATAATGAGTTCCCAATTTCAGCGTAAATCAGATATAACTCTTGCCACATTGTGCCTCTCGGTCTCAGTCAGTACATAATTGTCATCTGCTAAGCGGTATGGAAACATGCTGGGTGGACAGTAAGCAAAAATGTTTTCAGGATACATCTTGATGTGCTGATCCATTCAATTTCAGTCTGTAAACACACTCAGTAGTTCATTCTTTGTTGAGAAACATACAATAGAATCTTCATAAACTGAGAAACCTGTAGGGAAGTAAAACTGATAATGTGGGAATCATTTTAGATGTTAGTCGGGGCCTGCATGCAGTAGTTTTAGTTAGAATTTATTAGTAACACATGAATGGAAGTGTCTGTGTCAAATTAGGATGTTTTCTGAGATATTGCATTCTGTTTTGCCCTAATTTTATCCCATAATGTTTCTCCTAACATTTGTTGTGTATTCCTTTTTTGGAGCTTAAATTTCTCATTAGATTAATTTTGATTTGCTGTAGGGTTTGTAATAGAGAAGAATACAATTCTTGAATTCCATCAAAGTTAATGCTAAACTACTACACTGAAACAGTTCCTCAAGAAATTTTAAGTACTGAAATAACATGCAAATAAGAGCTCCTTGAATGCTCTGAGGTGTAAGTATGCCCATCAAGTCTAAATCCTTTTACTGATAGGTTAGTGATTCCCCCAGTAACCCAAACCTTTATCAGTAACATACAAATTTACAAGGAAGTGGTTGGATCAGTAGCCTGTATAGGTTGACAGCAGTCTGAACGTTGCGTGCCAGCTCCAACATTTGTGATACAAAATGGTGTGCGTGCATGCATAGAGGTAATCTTCCCGTGTGGGGGTGTTGTGTATGTTCCAGCAGCTTTCTCTTTAGTTACTGGGGTGAGTGCTGGCATGTGTGCATGTGCTGATACTAAACTAAGGGGATTATATGCAAATTGTGGTGATGGTGGATCGCATCTTTCCCAGCTTGAAGAAATGCTAGCATGGAAGTTTCAATTCCTAATTCTGTTTTTACCCCGTAGGGAAGGTATCTAAACTTTCTATGCAGGATTCTTTTCTTTTTGTTAAGAGGGGGATAATGATACTGGCTGACTTGAGAAGAGGTAAGAGAGAACAGATACATTAACTAACCTCAACTAACGGATGGGGGCCATGAAGTGTTGTGTAAATGCAGGCGAGAAGCTTACTGTTTAGTAATAAGAAAACATTTCAAATTATGGTAAAGGGAATTGAGGATATGCACTGTTTCTTTTTCAAAATCAGTACCAGGATATTTGGAGGACAGGCTATCACTATTATGTTAAATTGTGCTACCTACAACATAAGCTTCTGTCTTTGCTAAAGCTGCCAGTTTTTATAAACAACTGAAGACAGAAAGGGTTTACTAAGAATAATGTTGAAGCCCAAAAGAATCCTGCAGCCTATAAATCTTAATAGAGGTTCTAAGATTCCAATGGGCTGCATGTGTCTCTTTTACCCAACCTCACTCCATCTTGGCTCCCCTGTGATGACTGCAATTTTCTTGAAACAGAGGCACGGTGACTTGAATTTACTCGTGGCACTATTTGCCTACAAACAGGAATACATGCATATAACCTATGCAAATCAATAAAAGCATGTCAAGACCCCTTAGATCGCAGTACTCTGCTAAAATGCAATTTATCATGCTGCAAATGAGAGTAAGAGACTAGGTAACAAATAGTGTCTGATCATTTAACTAGCACCTGTTGTCATGCATTTGAAAACTGCATTTTTCATTTGACGTACAGTAAATTGCATTTTCATATATATTGAATGGAAGGGGGACTTGGGGATGTACATATGCAGGATTTTATGAACAATGGAAGTTTTACAGCTGCTTTCTTGAAGAGGTCATATCGGAATCTAAAAATCTATTTGTTCAATTGTTGGGAATGCAAAATGTCTCTAGCTATTTAGAGAGAAAAATATAAAATAAAAAGTTTCAATGCTAATTCATAGCAATGATAAATGTGTAATTACTAAAAACTGTTTAAAAGAAAGTCTTAGTCAGACAGCAGGTTTTTTTATTTCTTCTAAGAATGTGCCAGGTTGTGGGGGAAAAGGGAAAGTTTCTTTGTGAAGCACGTTTTTTGTTTCTCTTGTGGACACGTTCCTCCCCACTGCACGCCCTTCTTTTAAGACTTGTCTAACTGCTGTTTTCTTTTTTTTTTTTTTTTTTAATTTGAGATATACTTCAGATATGTATATGTAAGTGAGACCTCTACAGAGTTTGGAGATTAGACTAGTGTGCAAAGGTAAGAGATGGATTCAGTCTTGAAGCATATCTCTTTACAGAACACCTAGAAAATTTTTTGGCTGGTATAAAACTCGTTGCTTTTGCTGAGATGAATCCAGTTATGGGTTGTGGTGGATCTTTTACTTCATTAAACATGGTCTTGGAGACACGGGAAGTATATATGGCAATTCCAGGGTGATAAAGATCTTTTCCCCTAGACTAAAGGCTTTGCAAATGCTCATAGATTTTGCTGCCACAGTTGGAGTAAACTAATCTTTGGAGCATTTTCCCTATATATCTCTGTGTTTTTAATGATATGTAGTTCAGTTCTTGGACTTAGTTGATATATTCACGTAGGTATCATAGTTTTGTTCAGCATAGAAAATATTATCTGTTTTATCCAGTACCTGGGCCATATCTCACACCTTTGTGCTGCTGTTCTCTGTGCATTAAGGAATTCAGTTTCTTGGAAAACTAGTGTGGTATGGTTTTGGTTTTTTTTTTTTTTTTTCTTTAGGTTCATGGGACTTTTTAAATAGGTCTGCTTGAGAGTTTCGCTCAGGATTTTCATAAATTATAAATTACCTTTTGATATTGTCTGTCGAAATGAGAGATTCAGGAGACTTCACTTGTTCAAGATTTGTGACAGATTAATTAAACTTCTTTTATGTAATAAGCATGTGATGCAAATGCTACTAAGATCCTGAACTTTTACTGTCTTGCCATTTTCACGTTAGTACTCCTATCCACTATATTAACTAATTACTATAGATTAAGGGTTTTTTCATCCAGTCTGAATGTTGGCCTAGTGCTGGCTATAGAAATGGGTTTCTGAAGTGTATGAACAGTTTTATACATCCTAGAACATTTGTGAATTTTGTCTGCAAGTTGAAAATTTGAAAACAAACAACTGAACAAAAGAATTCTTCTCTTTGCCTCCTGCAAGGAGAACTGTATACACAAGAATTTTTTTTTCATAATATTATGTTTTAAGGGTTTGATGTGCTGTAGTCAGACTGAAGACTCCATTTTTTTAAACTTCCATTAAAAACCAACAAACAAACACCAGATTTCGTTGATGTACATCCTTTTTTGTAAAAATGCATTCATTAGTAGAAAACAGAGATTATATCCTTACTAATATAAATGCAGAAATTTGAATAGTCCTAGGAGGTTTTAGTGTACTGACAATTTTTAGTTACAGAAGTGGTGACTGAATTTGGTAAGTTAGGTGTAAATGCTTACTTGAGAAAAATCCTTTTAATGCTTATTAACAGCAAAGAAAATGCAAGCAGTGTAACGATGAACTGTTTTGCAGTGTTTCAGCTTGATTTTACTAGCAATGAAATGTAAATTGTGTTATGGTGCAGAAAACTACGCCAAGTCATGGGTTTTATTTCAGATCATTAGTATGATGAGCATGTTGTGTTTATGTGAACAAAACTCTGATGAACACTAATCTGAATGGCTACTTAGTAATTTCAATCAGTTTGTAATTATTGTTTGGCAACAAAAATACCAGTTTTGTCCAATAAAACTGGTAGCCTTCTGTAATTATTTTCCTAATTCTTTCCTTCTAGATTCTTGCCTTGGTGTCATGGGGCAGTATGGTTATTCAGCTTTTACTATTCTAATTTTAATGTCCCAGTGGGTTGACCTTGGACTGTGGGCAAACATATACGGGAATCACCCTTTGCACGCAGTAGGGCATATGCAAGGGCATATGCATGTGCTTGAAATAAAAAAAGAACAATTTAGATAGCGTAGGGGTGCTCCAGAAATGAACACTTTATTTAAAAAAATAATTGTAAAAGGTTAGAGAAACGATTGTTAAGCAGCTTACCTGTGTAAATGGCAGTCTTTAAGGAAGGGAGAGCCTTCCAAGTGCATGCAGAAGGTGTGTTTTGAGATACCATGTTGATACCGTGTTTATTTTTTTGGCGGGAGGGTGGCGGTGCTTTGTTTCTCACACTAAACACTGCTTTGTCTTGGAAGATACAGCAGACCCCTCTGAAGGCCCACGCGTGCCTGGGGCAGCCGCCTTGGGAGGCCCGTCGGCAGTACAAGGGGCTCTGCCTGCAGTGGCATTTTTGGTGGTGGGTTGCATAACCCTCACTTTTTCACTCATTTTGAGTGGATAACCACCCCGGGTGGGTGGCTTCTCCGGGGGTAGCTGAGGCTGAGGGCCGGTAGCTAATGGCAGCTGCCCCCCGCGAGGCTTCCCGCCCGTGGGGAGAGGCCGGGGGCCGGTAGCTAATGGCGGCTGCCCCCCGCGAGGCTTCCCGCCCGTGGGGAGAGGCCGGGGGCCGGTAGCTAATGGCGGCTGCCCCCCGCGAGGCTTCCCGCCCGTGGGGAGAGGCCAGGGGCCGGTAGCTAATGGCGGCTGCCCCCTGCGAGGCTTCCCACCCGTGGGGAGAGGCCGGGGGCCGGTAGCTAATGGCGGCTGCCCCCCGCGAGGCTTCCCGCCCGTGGGGAGAGGCCGGGGGCCGGTAGCTAATGGCGGCTGCCCCCCGCGAGGCTTCCCGCCCGTGGGGAGAGGCCGGGGCCATGGCGCTGAGGTGACTGCCCGGCCGCTGGGAACAGCGAGCCGCAAGGGTGGCAGGAGCTTGGGGCTGTTCCGTGTCCCTTAATACACTGAGCGGGGAAAAAGCATGAATTTCTCCTGAAGGCTCGTCGTTTCCCATCTTGTGACACCACACCTGCGTGTGGGGAGAGAGTAATAGCAGTGAGAAACACTGGCGTTGTTCCCCTCCTTCTCTGGCTTGAAAGGTGACAGTTTTTCTTCTTTCCCTGCGGATATGGCGGTATGAGGAAGCCTTGGATAGCTTTGCTTTTGCACTTTTAAAGTTTAGGTTTGTTTGAGGAGGAATGGATGGTATTTTCAGGAAGACTGCCACAAGTGTGCGTGGAGGCCCTGAGGAGTCGTTTTCTGCTTCTCTCTAGATTTAATGTTTTCTTTCTGTTCCCCCACCTATGTTTAGCATTTAAAACTTGGATAAAACTGAGCAGAGACTATCGCCCTGTTGGGAGAAGGTCTAAAACTATTACCTGGTCCATGGTGGTGAATTCTGGTAAATTATTGGTAAATTACTGGCCATGTGCTTCACCTGGGTTGGAGAAAGGCCGTGCGCCTACATCAAAAGATCAAAATCCAGTCTGAGGCAGTTCCTCCAAGGTGGGCTGTATAGAAAGCCCCTGGAAAATTGGAGGATAAATGCCTGTCAAAGTGCAGAAGTGTAAAAATATTGAAATGAGGTTTTTGTGCTCTGTTTGCCAAGAGCGAAATAGGCAAGTAATTTTTTTTTTCCTTATGGGAGGATTTTTTTTTTTCCAAGTGATTGAATATGATTTGGTATTATTACTTGCCGATAAAACTCCATTTTTGTATGTTTAAGTTTCAGTCTGATCTATTTTCTTGTGCCTAGAATACATTCAGATGGTTTTAAAATGAGAAATATGCCAGCTAGGATTGTTTTGGTGCAAAGATTTCCGTTTAGTTAGCAGAGAGAAAGAGAGAATTTTTTAAATAAAGCGTCTTTGAATTGCTTGCAGAGGGAATGGGAAACACATATTTTAAATATTTTGACATAGGAGGTCAGATGGAAAGTGTTTCAATTTATTCTTTCAATGTTTCATATTTATTTTCTATCCGTACAGTCTGCCCCATTTTAAAACTTCTGTAAAAAGTAGTAGTTCTTGCAACTAGCCCCTATGACATTAATTTGTAATATCCCACAAATGCTGTGGCTTTGCCAGCTGTGCTTCTTTTTAGCGTGGAAGGCCCCAAACTATTCTTGATACTTGTTCTGAAGATAAATTAGTGGCTTCTAAATAATGCAGTGAACCCTAATTCTCTTTGATTAGTAGCGAGTTAGATGATAGCGACCCATTGAAATTGGTCATCAGCATAAATAATGAGTGAATGAACTGATAAAATGCAAAGTCACCGGCCATCATAAATCAAATGAAATCCACTTTCTCTGGAAGTCACTGAAATTAGAAGTCCATGCTCCTATTAATTATTTTGCCTTCTGAAGACGACAGTGTTATAAATCAGCCTTGAAAGGCACTTCACTTAGGAAGCTGAAAGAGTAAGACTGCCTGCAAATTGTTTTGTATACGCGCCTAATTGTTTCTTAAGTAACCCACCTTTTGTAGTATGACTGCTGAAATGCAGAAAGTGCACCCAAAAGCGTAGATTAATGAAAGCAGCAGATATTGCTGGAAGAAAATTATTTGGTCAGAATAATAACTGCGTCTTACGCACTGGTCAGTCTGAAGCTGAACCTACTGCTCTTGTTAGGCAGGGTTCCTCCAGTCAATTTGGGCTTGAGGTGATTCTTGTTTATTAGCTGGATATAATTACATGGCAATAAGAAACTTGTTAATAAAAAAGTCTGGAGCAAGAAAAAATGGGCAGGCAGACTAGTTCAAAATTGCACTGCGCATTCGTCTAAACAACATACTGCAATAATCTGAAATGGCAGGTCAATGTTTCTTGCAGAAAATGTATATGTATTTCTGTAGTAGTTTATACTTGTCTATGTCTATACATTTATGTGTGTGTGTATATTTATATGTATATATGAAGTCATTATATATGTGCTTTTTTTTTTAAAAAGACCGAGCTTTCTCCGAAGTAATTGGACATTCCTTGCATAATACCTTAATTTTTCTTTGTTGTGCTGGAACTTCCTTGTGTGTTTCATCTGATTATGCCCAAAATGTGTCTTCATTCATACCACCAGTCAGTTAATGCAATACAAGTAGGCCTGCTTGGAAGCAGAGGGAAGGTGAATGGTCACAGAAGTTTCCTTGGAAAATGTAGAACAGTGGCATTACTGTCTAGGATGTTAGTTTATAGTTCCAGCTTTTCATGTCTTCTCTGATCTAAACTGATTATAGGTGTTGAGGTGATATGGGAAACACATAATAATAGGTAGGTGAGAAAGACTGAAAGGTTAAAAAAAAAGGACAGAACTATATACAACAGAGAAAAACAGGGAGACGAGCATGTATGTATTTAAAAAAAATATATATACATGATATATATAAAAGTATACTGTAGTACAAGGTTAGACTCGGTACCAGGCTCTTACCTCATGTATGCTTATCTGATTTTATGTCAATACATGATCTGTGTACTAGAGAACCAATTATGCAGAGAGAAAGATATATAAATATGTATTCTGCAGGAATTCTACCTCTTTGCACAAAAGATGTGACTTCATGTTATTTCCTACTGAGGCATCAAAAAGCATATACTATGATTACTTACGCCTATACAACTCTCTGCCTACTTATACATATTATCTGTGGAAAAACTTGATGGGAAACAGAGTTGAACGTTTTCCCAGTTTCCCACAAATGCTTTGGCACTCCTGGAATATGAAAATCCTTTAAACTGCAGCATTCCACAGTCCTCTTTGCTGACTTGATTTATTTATTTGTACATACCTATATGGCATACCATGTTTTTTTCCTTTTAAAAACAATGTCACTTCAACGGTAACTTTCATTTGCAGTTCATCATGGTGGATCTTCTGCTTACAAATGGATCTGGTAACTAGATAGGTTCTTGTATGGTTTTTAGCTGTTTGTCTGGAGCTTGTATTTCTGGAAATGCCGATCTCCTTACTCCTGAAAATCAGACTTTCTTATATTTGCACATTATTTCTCATTTCATAAGCATTATTAATAAACACTCCTGGTTAATCGGTAGAACTTAAAATGCTAAAATATTCCCCATTCCAGGAAGTTGTTGAATTCTGAAACTTTGTCCAAATGAGACTAGAGTTCCTGTAGACCAGACAGGGTTGGCTAATAGGTAGGACTGTCTTAGGAATTTGCAAACGTTTGTTCAATTTAAGATCTAAATACATTTAAAGTTTTGTCGTATGGTAGTGCTTTAAATTCTGATGCCCTGTAACTTGTACGCTTGTTGAGACATACCTTCAATACCATGGATCAGCTGTAAAGCTCTGTCTTTCCACTCCGTTCTAAAGCATACGGTTTACAGCATCTCCACCCCCCAAAATGGCAAGAGATGAAAGCATGCAGATCCAGTTGTTGGAAACAGCAGTACCGTTAAACTATTGGTACAAAGAAAGTAATATTACTCTTCCCAAAAGCTTTCAGCCACATGAGCTGTGGAGGCCCTAAAGAGAATAAATTGTTCCCTTTGAGTTAGTAATGTGAAGAACAATCTGCATGAAGCCACCACATTTTTCAGAGGACTTCAGTCTCCTCTCATGGAAATTAGAAAGTTTTCATGTTCTTAGCCAAACCAAAATAAATTGGGCAAAGTATGGAGGAATGAAGTTGTTAGCAGGTATACTATACCTGTTGTATAAAACAGATATAAAAACTTTTTTACATAACAGGATAAAAACTTGTTTATCTACTGGCACGAAGTAATGTTTTTAAGTGGTTATTGTATGCAGTGTTTGCTTAAATACGTTACACATTGCTAAATGAAAAAGAACGCTTCTAGAATCTGGATCGGTCAAAATTCAGGTCACTTATGAATTTGTCTGCAAACTCTGCTAGTGGGCGAGGCTATCTTTGAGATCTAAGCTTTCAGTTTTATCATCCAATATGTTTCTACAATGATTATTTATAATCTAGTGATGACAAAAGGCTGCTAGAGCATAAAAAAATCTGTGTTGAGAAAATGCAAGCAACTGTACCTCAGCAATTACTGTGGTAATTGAGTTACTTATTTTAAAAATAAACTTAGGTTGCATTAGATTTACTTGGACAAAGACATTTGATTCGTATGTCAGTACTAATTAGCAATGGGTGAGCGTAGGGAGCAGTCCAGTAACTGGTTGAAGATGTCAGTCCCAAGGCATGATTGTAGATACCTCTTTCACATCTTCCCTGAAGTGGTCTGGTGTCAGCGTTTCTTGTTTTTGATTGTCGGTGTCATAATTTTTGAGTGCAGTGGCCTGCTATGAAGGAGATTTCCCTTTAGTTAGAGTACTTTACATGAACTTGTGTTCATATTTTACAGACTTGTATGTAAGTTAACAATCAAAAGAAGCAAAGTTGTGTCTCTACTGAAAAAGCAGTTGTCCCCATGTTGCTTTAGAAGGTACCTTATTTTAATTGCATTGATCCACTTAACACGTCCTATGTGTCCTATATGTTATTTGATAGACTGTGCTACTGGAAAGTCTCTGACTTGCTTCTGTTGTTTTTCTTTAGGAAAGAGATGATCCTCAGAAGTAAATTGCTGTCATATGCTTTGATACAAGATAATGAATTTGATTCTCTTACTATCTTCAAGAATAGTTACTTAACCTGTGTAGTGGTTTTCATTGCAAGGTAAATTTGATACATGTTTAAGTAGTTCCGTTGTGGTCTCTGGAAGAGAAAGGCAATGTAAAGAGAAGTCTAGAAGATGGCAAGACCTACAAAACTCTTCGGGTCAACAACAGTAGGTGTTGGCTGCGAGGGGAAAATAATTTTTTTCCCAATTTATAGGAGTAAGCTTAAGAGAGTGATTAAGTAATTTTCTGACAATGGGAGTAAGGTTTCACTGTAAGACTTCCCAGCAAGGCACTGACAAATAAGTAAAAGTACTGGAACGTTTTTAATGGTTGTATTGAAAAGATAATATCCAAATTTGGCCATTATGGATGTATCTGATGACAGTGTTACTAACTAGGCCGAGACGCAGAAGGCTAACAATGCTAGTCCTCTTTACATTGCAATGGTAAGTGACACTGAACCACAGAGCACTTGAAGAAGAACGCATGCTATAGCAGAGGAACCCTCAGGGTGTAATGCAGAGGACAGTCGGTTGTTTGACTTGATGTTTAATACTGGCCGTAAGAATCAATCTCTAGATTAAATGACTACTTACTGACTTTTCAAAGTGTCTATAATATGGAAGTGTGGTCTTCCCTACTCAGCTTTTAGACATGCCTGGTTTTAAGAAGTGCATAGAAATTCTTGTTTATTGCCTAGGATATAATTTATTTCAGAGAGGTATGTTCGCTTGCTTGTGGATTAGAGATTGGAAACAAACAGCCACTGGCTACAGTATCATGGTGTGTATTTGATTGCACAGCCATTCTAGTAAAAATGTTGTATCTCTAAATAATATATAACCTTGATGGTCACCAGAAGTGACCATTTTAAGTCTGGTCCTCAAGCCAAATGGAAAGGCGTTTGCTTCCATGCTGATAACCCTAAGTGGTGTAGGCAAACCAAGAGAAAAATGTTGACCTGCATTCTTCTTGTATCAGCTGTTCTAATGCCATCTTGTGCCTATTAATGGAATTACTAAGACTTGTTTCCACCGTGGCGCCATGGGTGTCAGTTGGTGGAACAACATGGTAAGGAAATGCAAAAGACTGAGCAAAAATCCAGTTCTGAGACTTAGAACAGGTTTTGATTAGTATGTGCTGTAATATCTTGTATTGTGGGCTGTTTGTGGTTTATCTGCTTTATTAGTCCTTACATGCTAACAAGCTTTAAGGATCTCAAAACTTGTTACCAATCGAATCAGGGACAGAGCTTGAAATAAAACTGGCATTTGTTGAGTCTGCACTATGTTCTGTTTGTTATTGTAGCTGTTGTGCATACATACCGCTTGATGTTTTCAAAATAGCAGCTAAAATAGATGTAGTATTGCAGCATAGGAAATCTACCTCTGTAACCTGTAGTTAAATCCTTGATATCAATTCTCAGCTGTTATTATGAAAACATGCGCTGTCACGAGTTGCTGTTCAGCACATCTGCCTTTTCTAAAACTTTTTAATTTATACAAGATTCTCTACCTGCTCTTGGCGATATTCTCTCAAGCAGTATCTCTGAACTGTCCATTCAAAGGGCTGAATGCACACTTTCATCTTAGTTTATATGCTAGTTAATAACGTAACCTGATTTGTTATTTTATGGGGAAAAACTGTTGTATGCTCTCTATGGTTGAGTAGAAAACCAAAATAAAAATAACGTGGCACTTTGAACGGTGAAGTGAATAAGGAGTTAACTTTCTTACAATTTTTCTGGTTTGATCCTTGGTTTAAAAAAATAAAAAATAAAAAAGCCTGCATGTAAATATATTTTTTTATGTATGCTAAGCGTAAAGATAGCTCTGTCCTACCATATTGATTTATTAGATTCTCTGACATTTTAGTTGTGGTCGTTATGTTATATTTATGAGATGAATGTTGGATTCCCTCATTATGTTATCCTCATTTATTTTACATACTTTTATGGCTGGTTGTGCTCAGCTTTACATTTAAAGCTTTATTGCAGCTGTTAGTGTTGGGGGGAGGGGGAGACAAGTACTTATTGATCAGAATTTACATGTTTACTGTTGTAATCATGATTTATTTAATCTCTTTCTACATATAAGTATAAGGTCTTTCTCTGAAATAAGATAGTATATTTCAGGAGGTCTCTTCATCTGAAAGAGGGTTTTGCTTAGGAAGTTAGTAGTGACTGGACTTCTCTAGGTGAAAACAGTGAATGCTTCACAATATTGATGTTGAAATTTTCCTTTTTATAAAAAGATGCAAGCAATCTTTATAATTTCATATTTTGTTTATATTTGCTGTACACTCGAGATGAGGCAAGGCTAACTTTAGAAATTTTTATTTGCTGTAGGCTTTCCTTCGTTTAATGATCACACGACCGCTTCAAACCTTCCTTGGTTTACTTTTATGACACAACGTCGCAGTCCTACATGTCCTCTTTGCAGCAAGGGAAGTGGGAGCCCTGAGATTTGACAAACGTGGTTGCAGCAGGGGTACCCTTCATGAGAAGCTTTAAGCCAATCCAGGCTAGAAGTGTACTGAAAGCTTACCTGCCCTTTGGAGAGTTCCTGAAGTCTGCTGGAAAGGGATCCCTCCGCAGTGGTAACATCCTTCTGAAAACCTCTGTTCAAGTAGCTTGAGTAGAGTGAAATAGTACGGAGGTGGCGGTGGGAAACTGTACTGTATCTGAGAACTTCTGGCATAGGTTCGCTAATGAAATACATGCAATTCTGTGTAGCGTGTTCGGATCTGGCCCGTAGTTTATAAATGCCTACTTCTGAAGGTGGAAAGAATTGATGTGAATGTTAAGTAGCTATTTTTTATGTAAAGCAGACTTGCTACTCTAGTACTTTTACTCTGTATTTGATAGTGTAGTTAAAATTTGGCAGTGATCCTAAGAAATAATTTCTTATATAATCTATACCTTCCTTCTGATTTTCTAGGAATAATTTATTTGGAATTGCAGCGTGCTATATAAATTCATCATTGTTTTTGCAGACTCTGAGTGTAGTGAGCAAATGATTTCTAATCAAGATTTCTAGGTTACTGTTCATAATTAAGCTTGGTATTGTGTATAATTCACTATACCACATTTTCCAGTGACAGCCACGTAAATTAGATATCATCACAAGGGTTCTGGGGATTTATATTGTTATGAGGATACACTGTAGCCTTTTCCCATAAACTAAAGTGTGTCTTCCTGGCATGTAAAAATTCTGTAAAACCCTGTGTTTTGTCACCCAACTTTTGAGCTAATGTGTATCTGCTGTGTAGTCTGCAGACATGTTTTACAGCTCTTCTGTACTCAGTGGTGCTTCTCCCACCAAATACACTTTGGATAACACTGAGTAGATAGCACAAATTGGAGGGATTTATATCTTGTAAAGCTAAGCATAAATTACTTTGATTAATACTTCTTAATATCATTCTTCTGTAGAACTGTATGCACAAGTACAGGATGTACTCTGATGGTAAGTCGTTTATTGTGGAATATTATTCATCCCCAAACTGCCCTCTGCATCTTCTGGCATTTGATTTTCATTGGTATGGTTTCTGACTCTTTTTTTAATATGCGTACTTCTGAAATACAAATTAGTTTTTTTCTAATGAATCATTATCATGTGCTACCATCAAAGGTTATTCACTAAAAACTTGAGAAAAAGGCAATGAAAACTAATTTTGATTGTTAATGGAAATGTAGTTTTAGTCTTAAACAGCTTCCCTCAGCAATAATTATAGTTATGCCTCTTGGGTGTTTTTGGACTTTGGAATTTACATCCAGCAGTTCTTTTTCATTTAGTAGTTAATCTTTTACAGAACACTGCAAATTCACACTTTTACCTAACATTAGGAGAGTCGAGAGAGTATATTCATCTATCCATCCTTTTAAAATAGAGGTATAGGTGTTTTTCTGTGTTACTAAGAAATGGCTGTGTCTATACTGTATATGAGCTAAAGCATTTATATTATTGTACAGCTGAGTTCTGAGTGTCACTTCTAGATTTGAAAAACATGAATTCAATCAGTTCATGTAATTTACAAGGATTAACAGCAACATAATTAGGTATCCTTGTAGAAATGGATTTCTGTTACTCAGCCACTAAGATACAATTTTTGCATAAAGAGTGTAATTAAAGAGTGTATTAATTTGGGGGTTTAGAAGTTAACATAAGGTACAGGTCATAGTAATAAATAAAGACTGAATTAGTTGAGCAATATTTCACTGCTGAAGTAGTTATTAAAAGATGAGGCTTTTTTCCTCCTGCAGTATTTCCATGTACAGTTGTTAATCACGTGTTTGCGTATGCTATTGAGGTATAAATCTTCCCACTGGAAAAGAGTTCATTTTGAAAAGGGATTGGTTGTGCCTTTTTCATCCAACTTCCAGCAAAACCTTGCCCACGGGTTTAAGGTCTTGTGATTAAAGTTCTGGTCCTCTAATTAAAAGTGGAAATACGCAAGTAACACTAATTTGGGTGTCTGAACTTTTTTTACCTTAAGTATGCAGTTTTTCAGAGTTTTAGAAATGGTTAAAATTAATCCTGTGTGCAGTTACTGAGAGAAGAAGCAGGCAACAAATGTCAATAAATCTAGATCTGTTTGAAGCAAACGTCACTAAATCTTAGTCTTGACTGCTCTCTGGTAGTGTCAAGAGCTGCTCTGTAAGATGAATTTGAGGGGAGGATGAAAAAGGTACCGTATTAAACCACAGCACTGATAAGTTTAGTTAAGAGGCAGAAGATGTGTCCTTGCAGTGACATTCAGTGGCCGATATTTGTTTCCCTTTAAATAATATGCTGTACATCTATGAGAATGATGGCTTGGTGTTTGTGACATTGCATCTTCACCAAGGTTACTGGCTCCAGGACAGGCAGTCTCTCCTCTCTTTCTCTCTCACACCCTGTCAATAAATATCCACTTGTCTGAGGAAGTGAGATACAGATTTTACAGCTGACACCAGAGCATCTTCATTTCCAGAAGCAATGAGTTTCAACACATGTGAACGTGAAATGGGGTGGGGGGGAGAGAGAGAGAAAAAAAAGGTTATATCTTTCAAGTCTTTGTCATAAGAAAGCAGTTATCCCTTCCAGACAACAAAATCCAAGGTTTGGCAATAGTACAACATTTAAAATCTTCCAGTGAAACCAATAATTTCTATTGTAACAATAACATATTACCTTTAGCCCAAAGCTTTCTCTTAAAACCAGATAAATATATTCCCCTTTCCATATTATACATTAATATATATATTTCCACTTTAAAAGCGGAAAGTAATTTAGGAACAATATCATACGTACATTGTGATTTTTCTACTCTATTAATTCAGGGTGTTCACAGCCTGGTATTACATAAACCCCTTCACTGTTCTGTTCTACCCAAACGTGCAACTTCCCTAGCTCTCGGCTAAAAAGGAGGGAGGAGATACTCCATCCATACAAATATATGTATGCACAATAAACCAGGGATGTGTAATGCTGGGATTTCTACTGCAAATGGAGATTTTGAGTGAGAAGTTATGTAACAAAATGAACAAATGTCAGTCAGTTGGAAAATATCTTAAATTTTCTAATCTGTAGCCTATTCTTTCCCTGAAGAGAAAAACAAATAATTCTGTGGGAATAATTTATTCATCTACGGTTTATTTAATTTCTAATTCTAATTTATGTCAGTTTAACGTCTGTGAATCAAAAGACTCTCTTGCCTATTCTTCTCTCCTTTATTTTTTTATTTTAAAACTAAAACTTGTTAAATGTAACTAATAAGTCTGATTTATTGTTAAAGTTGCTAATGTGGGGTCTCTTGCGCTCCCTCCCCTTCTCCCTACTTCCACTCCCCAAACTCCCCCCGACGTCCAGCTGAGCACTGATTGTGGTCCAAGTCCTGATTTCTTACCACTAATAGTACCACTGCAAGAGGTAGAATAAAGTGCTTCGTAACATTTTTCAACTGCTTAATGGCCTATTTGCATCAATACAATAGGCAGCACCTATCCATTCTCCCATGAGGGTGTGGTTAGCCATTACAAGAGCAGAGATGGAACCATATCTACAGTACTTTTTCTGTCAGACTTTTATAGCACTTGTGTCAGGGGCTCTGAAGGTTCATTTGGCTATATCATACAGAGGTGTTGCTATGAGCAGGACTAAGGCAAGCTGCCCTTCTGAATATAATTTTCTGAGCTCTTCTTGGGATTTCCTGCTTTGCATCAGCTTCAGGATATGTGGAAATACTACAGTTGTGTGGTATTGGCTTGCTAAAGACTCTTAATCTCCAAAAAGAAGCCTCTGAAGTGTCCATATACGTTGCTTAATACTAAAAAATGTGGATCAATTGAGAGCTGGTGTTTCCAGTTGAGAATCAAGTCCTGGAATCTTTCTACAGAGCTAATAAATCCTGTGCGGAATAGTGTGCTGTGGCAGGAATATCTTGGAGATTGAAGCTTTTATTTCCCAGTGTAATAGATAAGTGTATCTCAGGTTAAAATACAAATATATGATAAAGGTTTCTCTAAGTATCTCGAATGCACAGATTGCATTTGCAAGGGTGGTGCATTAATAAAAGGTGTCTGTGTCCTCAGGAATTTCTTGTTATATTACTGCCTCTGCACGTCTTGCACAAAATTTTCATCTAAATCAGAGGAATTGTTTAGATTCAGGACTTTCTAGGAAAACCTTGCTAATAGGCTCTTTGGTGGAAATTGTCTACATAGTTATCAGTTATGAAGCAAAGTATTTTCAATCTTTAAAAAAATTGGCTTTGGTAGTTCTGCTATTTCAAATCACAAATATATGATAAAGCAGCCTTGGTTATCTGGTTGCAAGAAAACCTAGAAAGCATTACTTTTCTCCTATGTTTCTAGAAAGTGTAAGTTGTGTCTTTTGAGTCCCTGTTTCTTCATGAGAAGCCACCAAGGACAGTCATTTCCTTTCTTCCTTCTGCCTCTCTCAAGTAGGAGAGCTGAAGGCTGTCTGCAGCCTTTTGTATGAGGCTTATGAGATTTTATGTGGGATTGGTAGGTGCCAGTCCAATTATCTAAGTTACAGCTTCTTATAGCATGCAAGAGTATACGAAATGCTGTTCTGTTTCTAAGAAGATGTGGGTATGGGTTAGTCTCATTCCCATGTACTGTGTTGAATGGGTAAAGAGATTACATGTGAGTGGATCTCACATCGATTCAGTGGATCGTCAGCACTTGATTCAGGCTTGACCTGTTGTTTTTGAATCCAACTCTACACGGTGTAATTGTGTGCCCCTTCAATGTTTCTATCCTTACAAAATGCCATTATGACTGACCATCCTAGAACCTGTGACTTAGGAACTTTCTCTCTTGGGTGCTCAAACGTTGCATGAAAGAGATATAAACTGAAGCATCAGCATTAAATGAATAGAACTGTGGCAGGTGGTGGTCTGAATTTTTTTTATCTGCCAAATGCAGACCTAGCATGTCCTTGCCATATTAAATGCTATAGATGTGTATTAGTTAATTAACACATCTTAGCATAGCAAAAGAAGTTAATTCAGTTGTTAGAAAATTTACAGTATTTTCAGTCAAGTTCACTGGACTGTAAATTGGGAGCTGTAAATTAATTGGGGTATCAATCAATTTCTTTCAACTTTATGTTACTACTTGTTACTTTGTGATGTTGTAGCAAGGAATTACAGATGAAAAGCATAGTAAGAACCTTTCAGCAGCTTTACCGAAAACTCCTGTGTGAGTTAAGTTTTAAGAAATTTATATTCTTTCTGAACTTTCCAGAGTTATAAGATTCTGATAATTAATGTGCAACTGACAGAATAAAAGAATTTTATATCTGAAAGCAAGCTCTACAAAGAGCAATGAGGTGCTCTTGCTGAAGGGTGGAGGATTAAGGTTCAGATGCTCTTTAGTGAAAAATCAAAATGAAACAAAAAACCAAACACAAACAAAAAAACCCCAAACCCCACAACCTCTTAAAAAAGAATATCTGAGAAACCCATGTATGCATGGAATAAAAACAGAATGGAAACGAATATCAAAGAGAACCCTCAAACCTTATGCATCAGGTAACTGTGTAACTATTGCCATGCTACAAGACTGAATAGTCCCAAACTTTTGTTCTCTTATAGATATTATGGATTTCTTATAAATCCTTGAAATAGTCTTTCTCCCTTATTCCCAACAAGTAGTCTAGATGCACTCTTTGTTTAAAAGTTAAATTTTAACCTGTAAAACATTTTAAAAATCATATTATGGCTTTATATACATTTTTTTTCTGGTGTATTCGAAGTATCATCTGCTGACCTTCAGTAAAAAAATATATATATCTTTTTATTCTTTTTATTTTCTATTAGTACTGCAGCTTTGAAAGAGGTGATAATTGAATGCTGCCTTATATGTCAGCAAAGAGAAGTGTTAGTTTACAGCCGTGGGGTCAGATTTTAATCCTCCTCTTGCACCTTTGTAATCCGAGCTCCGAGTTCTTTAAAAGTGCCCACTGAGTTACGTTAAAGCAGAATGTAGCTCACAATAACTGTTATTGGTGGTGTGAACACCATACTCTGGTATGTTAAGTCTGACCTTAAGTTCCCGACCTGCGTTTCAAAGGTGTTAGCACATACAAAACCACATGTTAACTGTAAAATAATAACTACAGGGAAAAATAGACAAATATTTACTCCTTACCACACCTTCACATCAAGCTCAGGAAAACTTAAATATTTATTTAATCTGCTTGTCAAATGCAAACCCACATTACCCTCTTTCAGATGTTTTCTGCCCCCGCGTCTTTGTTAATAGGAATAGCTCTGTCTGAGAGGATAGTGCACCCTTAACCTTAGCTAAGCACTCCCTGCTATGTTAGTGAAGGTTTTGATTCTCTGATTCCCAGCTGTAGTTCATTTCAGGTAGAGCTACATTATTAGAAAAAAGAATATCAGGCAGGGGTATCTAATTTAGAACCAAACCTCAGCCCCTGCACTGGTCCAGACAACTTCTATGAAGTGCTTTGGACATGTATTGAGGAAGATTAATATTGTTATTTTCAGAAATACTTGCGCAGGGCTAACAGACCCTAGCCTATTAGTATTGACTCTAGACTAGTAATTAACAATTCTGGAGGCTACTAACAGGCTTTGGTGAAAGTGATTGTTCACTTTTGAGAATTCTCTTACAGACATGTTCAAGTTCATTGCAGATGTTTCTCATTAATTTACTGCTGGATATTTTCTTTTGATAGACAAAGGGAAAGGGGAGGGAGGTCTTCTATTGAATTGTATGTTTTTCACTTTGACAAATGGTGAGTTTTCACAGTGGTTCACAGGGAGTTCTGCTCAGTTGCCACTCACAATAAGATGTAGTGCTACCTCCCTGCACACCACTCCGAGTGTTCATCCCTGCTCCATCTAGGGCCCTTAATTACTCATCCGTTTATGGGTGCAAACCTAATACATAATTTGCAAAAGAAATGTGACACCGTAATAGTTGCTGTATTATCTGAGTCTTGAACCAGCGCTCTCTCCACTGAAGTTTTTTATAAATGTGGTTATCAAGAGATATAACAATGCCATAGTAACAAAATATACCTTACGTTTACGCTATAACAGAATTATTCTTGCTAATTATAGTAAGTATTTTTAGTCATTGATATATGCAGCCACTAAAACACTGCATTTATCAGCTGAGTGTTTTTTCTGCTTGGCTTTGATGTTGCCAGTGTATATTTAATCTCAATTTATTTCTACTAGTCATTTTTATATAAAACCTAATGCATGGAAACACAATATTTATCCCAGCAGCTGTTAAAAATCTGTGGATATGGATTAATGTCAGCTTTTAAATGTGTAGTGCTTTAGTTAATTCCATCCAAGGACAGATGATATCATCCACTAGGAAGGAATATATTAAAAGCTGTCAGCCAGAAGGTAGTAAAAGTAGGTGATATGTTATAAGGAGGACTAAAAGGTCATTCAAAGAAGAGATATTGCTAATAAGTCAATTAAAATTTTCAAGCTGACATTTTACAAATTTCTGTGCAAGCCCTAAAACATTTTCAAAGCTAGCAAAATTCACTTCCAAGACTGGAAAAACAGGGGTCATGCAGAACCTGCACAGTTCCTTCATGAAATGACCGAACTGGGAGGTGGCTGCTTTAGGTTAAGCCATTGAGCAGATCGGGCTTGAGGCAGCCAGTTGTTTAGCCAGGTTGGTGTCATCTGGGCTGTATTTGTAAGCATAATATGCAGGTATTGCTTATGTATATGTAAACAAGTTTATTTCAATAGATGCCTTCTGCGTTGTCTTGCGGGCTTTTCCAAGGCTCACCTGGATTATGTGCAAGTAACTACTTCTGTGAGGCTAGATAGGGATTGGGTATGAATATACTTATTGCATTTAAATATGAGAGCAAATTCTTTTAAATTTGTTGTCCAATGAGTGCGCAGTCATTGTGTAATACATATTGTGGCAATTTATTAGGATCTGCTCTGATACTATCTCTTTGTCAGGTGTCAAGGCTCAAGATTAAATGCCAGTGGAGGTGGGGATGCAATCTATGTCAAGGCACTACACCCTCACTTCCAACTTGTGGTGTTCTTCCCTCATTCTAAGTTTGATAAAGTTTAGGTAAAACATGAAAACAATGAGGCTTAGTCCTGTTAAGGATATTGGTACATCTGACTGCCTCAGTGTAAGAGGAAATACTTGAGTACCTTTCAGTACCAGGCTCAGAATTAAAATCCAGCATTAAGCCCATTTCTGTTTTGTGTTCAAAGACAAAGAAAGGGAAGTATATTTGATTAAAACATGAAATGCCATTTCTCTTATTTAAACTTATCTAAATCCCAAAGATGGTATTTTTCTCTCAGACCTATGGAACAAGTTTTGTACAGTAAATACGAAATGGACTTTTAGATTTTGTATTGATAAGGGCCCAGGTTAAAAAAAAAAAAAAATCATAGTTTATAACTTGAAATATATAGAATAAAATACATTTTTCCTTGCAGTTGAAATCTTTTCTGCACATTTGTTGTTGTGAACTCTGTAACCATGCAGTGACCAATGGGCACTGTGTTTGATTTTGAACACAGGGTCTATAACATACAAAAAGCATTTGTCAGCTAGAGCCTTAGGCATTGGATCTCAGAGACTTACCTCTTCCCAGGTGAAATGTAGCTCTGCCTGCTTTTGACAAGTTTTTTTTATGGTTGCGTTAGTTCAAGTTTGTGTGGGTTGGGGTGAGGGGATTTTTGTGGGGTTTTTATTTTCCTTTATTATACTTTTCTCATGTGGTATTTAAGTATCTTTATTCTCAGCTATTCTTAGGATACCTTTTTCTCAGATAATCTGAGACCTGGACTATCTGCAGCACTTTTGGTAGTGTGGGGATGCTTCTTATTGATTCTCCTACTTATCAGTCAACAGGGGTATCAACAGAGCAAGTCTTGCAGTGATGAATGATCAGACCGTAGTAGTCAGATTCCAGTTTCATGGCTGAAACAGACATTTTCCTCGTTTGCACACTTTGCCTGATAAGATTTCTTTTTTCTTTGACCTTCTTACAGAAGGTCTGTTGTCTTCAGATATTCTCACTTGTTAAAATTTATTGAGCTTATTATCAGAAGATAGTCTGACTGTATATTTAAATCTGCATATTCGTCTGTTATCTAGAAAAGGCGGTTGCATCAATTTCACTCTAGATTCATAGTATAAATTACCTAGTTCAGTATACCAATGAAAAAAGAAAACTAATGAATCAAGCCTCGAGAAAATATGTGGAAGGTCTATTGCAAAGTCTTGAAAATCCATCAAGTTTACTTGCGTATGATTACAGGAGCGAAAGGGAAAAAACCCACCCCAAACCCACAGGCATTGTTTAAGAGTTTGATAATGATACACTTTGTCTGATACATAGTATTGTTTGAAAGATATGTTTATATGCCTGTGCATGCATACTCTACGTGCATATCTATAACACAGAAATATTATATCACGTCTGTATCTGCTAATCTAACATGATTAGGTTGGCCCTGCTTGTTTCACTTGACAGGCAGGCAGTGACATCAATCAAAATTTCTGCCATTCATGTTGCTTTTCATGGTGCCAGTGAGAGTCCTGACAGGTTTCTTTAACATGGGATAGCAGTAACATCAGGATTTTGGTTTTTGCAAGGCGGAGGGATAATCGTTCATGTATATGGATCATTTCCATATTTAATCTGTGTTCATTTAAGCTTGTATCTAAATGGCACGGTAGTGTACAGTAAGAGATATCCAGGTGTTCTCGGTAATCTCAAGTGGTTTATGTTCTGAACCAAAAGGTGATTTGGTTCAAGATTGGACAAGTATTTTTTGCATGTGACTGAAACATGTCATGTGGAAAACCTTTGTGTTTTGGTGGTGGGTGGTTGGTGTGTTTTTGGTTTTTTTTTGTTTTGTTTGTTTGTTTTTTTAAAGAAGTAACATTTGGAATTTTTTGTCTATGTGATATTCCATTTTGTTTGAAAAGGAATGAAATGTTAAGAAAACAATGTGTTTAAATTTTATTTTCCTGAAAAGATGTAGTAAAAAAATCAACCTGTATTTTCAACTTGTTTTCTGTTGTTCCCTATTTCATGTTTACCCTGAATTTACTGCAAAATAACAACTGTGCTATGATTATCAAATCCAATGAAACCAAAGCAGGACTTCATCTTTATCAGGTAAGCTGTGTCCTATAGATCAGTTGCACCACAGTTGTGTTCCCTCATTTCTAGGGATAGAAGAAAGGTGGGAGGAGAAAAAAGAAAGAACAAATTTAAACCTTGAGTGGAAATGCAGCTGAGGTCTCTGATTTCCTGTTGAATTCCTGTTTCCCTTACACGGCCTCTGCAGATTCTCGGCTCCTGTGGGTAAGAGAGTGATGGGGCTGAGTGGGGTGCCTGTGCTCCCAGAGAGATGGTTTTCCACACGCGTGTGACTGCAGCTCAGTTGGGAGAATACTTTCTGCTATTGTGCCATCTCTTTAGAACCATGTCCTTTATTTTTAATTATAGTCTTTTTTTGTGCATGTGCCTGTTTGGGGCAAGGACCTCAGAAGTTCAAAAGACTCCAGGGTGCATTCTGGCACTATACTAGTTGGTAGGCTTCAAAGTAGAGCATGGTGGCTGATTTTCCCTATGTTACTAATTTGGTTAATTTTAAGTATCTCTTGAACTGTTCCAGTTCTTTTTAAACTCTATCCTTAGGCAATTATTGACAGTTGTTACTTCCACTAGAAATACTTGTTTTTCTTTAGCAAAGCTACTGGTATGCTAAATGCAATTTTGGTGGCTAGAAAACCACTTAGTGTATTTTACAGGGTTTTTAGATGAGGTGGCAAAGGCATTTGTGTGGTTTATGTAGTATATGTTATGTATTGTATACTATTGTCTCCATTTTTATCTCAAAGTATTGAATCGTTTAAAGCAGTTATATCAGAGGTTAAATCATGGATGTCGTAGATGGCACCAAGATATTTAATAGATATCTTCTGATGGATATTGATGCATTGTGACTTTAACATGCATTTTGGTTCAGTGGATTGATGAGCTAAGAATTGTTTTCTGATGATGATGCTCTTGATGGAGAATTACTTCTGCCTTAAGTTCTAAATTCAGTTTGGCTTTTCAGTTGGGAAATATTTCTGTCCTCTTTGACTTAATCCAAAATGCTATTTAGAAAAGCACCTAGTCTTTATTGGTGGGCTGTTTGATTATTTGTGTGTGTGTCTGTGTGTGTGCCCTGCCCAGGGGACACATTTTTAGAGAGAAAGAAGCAGCTAAAGCTGAGTTTACTTCAGATATGTCATTGCTGAAGCTTGCAAACGTAGTGAATAAACACTGACAGTTCTGTTACAAAGAAAAAAAAAATAGGATGTTGGAGTAGCCATTCAGTAATGGATACACTACTGTGACTGAAATATCTACTTTTTAAGTGCCTCCTGTGCAGTACCAAATGCTAATGTAGGTGCCAAGTGGGAATACCCTCTACCATGTATAAGATGAATGAGGCACTTCAGAGTGGGATCCAAAACAGCTGGCAAGCTGAAGAGTGCATGATTGTAAAGCTAGTTCACATTAGAACTAATCAAAATAAGGTGCTGCAGATGGGTATATCCTAAATGAAACTGTCATTTAATCGAAATCTTTCCACCTGTGTTCTTTCTTTAGAAACCAACCCAACAATCAAGGAATGCTCTTGTTGTGTAAAAAGACTGTAATAAAGTATATAAATATTACTTCAAGTTTTTGTACTTCCTGTCCCCTCAGGTGAATGCTTTTCCCTTTTTCTCATTCCTTTCCTTCCCTTGCTGTTGTGGTGCAGTGAGTTGGGCATTTAACCCCCGCAGCCTCTTTTCCTCTTCCCCCTTAGGACAGCGACAGTATCAGAAAAGGAGAAATGGAAAGTGCACCATAGCCTTAGGAGATCCCATACCAGCTAAGAGTGCTGTCCAGAAAGGTCGGCCATGTAGCTTGGAATCATGCTGGTCACTTCCAGTCTGGTAATATTGGTGCAACTGTGGCAACTCTGCTTAATTCTTTTTTTCTAAAGATTGTGTGATAAAGAGTAGCTGGAATAGTAATCTGGCCCTTACGAATTCATCCTTTGTTCTGGTAGTACTTTTTGCTTCTGCTTAACAGGGATGAAAGTGCTGTTTCTCTATATAGCATGCCCAGTCCACAGAAGTGTTTCACGTATCTTTGAGCAGTATGAATTCACTGGATGGACTCTACTAGATCATTCTCTGGAGGTCATGACAGAAGGTTGACTAGAAATCTGTGGAGCTATAATTCTAAAAAAAATTTGGAGAGGACTTAGGAAAAGAAAATTTTGGACTTAAAAATACACATGTGGTTTGGGAGAAGTGTGAAAAGAGTTATCTAAAGTTGGGGTTTTTTGGTGAGTTTTCGAAGAAATTACTTTAAAAGAAAACATTGGGGAAATTATGATTTAAACATGTAACACTCATTTAGCTCCGTAATAGGGAAAGGGTAGATAGGACGGCTGCAAAGTATTGATTTTATTTGTGGAAATTGTAGTTGATATAGCTAAACTTACATGTATTTCATGGGTAGGATACTTTTTTCTTTTCAGTAAAGAATTATGAGGTGTCACTAGAATGTTTGAATATTATTTGTGTTAAAGTAGTGTGTGTTTATCGTGATTTGCTTTTGTGCTTTGCCTTGTGATATTTGATTCAAAAGTTCCATATAATTCTATTTCCTATCTAAACTGTGTACGTTGAAGCCCCAACTGCAGATGTGAATTGACACGGGAAAATTGCAAGACTCTCATCACGCACAGAGTGATTTTTCCCAAATTTAAACATGGAATCAATAATATAATGGTACCTAATGGTCTGTATTTCTGGCCTTCTGCATCAATCAGTAATTGTATTGCAAATAGTGTATCATTTCTGTAAATCAATGCATATCTTAGTTATTGACATAGTGATGACATCTACATGTATCAGAGGAAAAAAAAAATCTGTCTCAGCACAAACCAATTCAATCCCTCTTAAATCAAGCAAAGTTTGGAATGGATTAAATGGTGCAAACAATTTCCTGGGAATAATTCTTAAGCTGTCTCCAAAACTGGTTTGCCTCATCTGGATGCTACCTTTTTGCATGTTTTGATATGTTGAATCAATCCAGTTCTTACAATGATGGAAAGATTATTTTTTACAAGAGAAGTAAACTTAATAGCATTTAAGTGGGCTTTAAGTGTTGTAATGAATTCTCTGGTTCATACACTAGTTATGTAATGGTCTTGCAAAACCACTGAAGAATGCCCCCTTTCACCACAAAAAAAAGTTCTTCATTGTTTTCATTTTTTTATTTTTTCCTTTTCCCTTCATAACCATAAATAAGGCTGACTACTCTGGATTCTATTACTATGTAAAAGCTATTTTAAAACATCTAACCATCTGCTTAATGGCTGGTAATACGTTTCTAATGGTCACTTTTGATAAGATACTTTCAATTTGCTGAAGTAATAGTAATCAAACAGCCAAGCACATTCTACAGCGATGTGGCTGAGATTGTTCACCACTTTCCTATCAGCAAAGGGTTGTTACAGTCTTGCATAGAAAAAGAATAGCAGCTTTGAAAGTTTTCTGTTTAATCAGCGTATTTTCTGGAGGAGAAATATGGATCTGAAATATGAATTTATCAGATGTTATGCAAATGGATATTTTTTCAGTATTTATGTGTCCAGGTGTTGTGGCTACTGTGGTTGTAACAGGTCAGTTTAATTAATAATTATCCTTCTTTTCCTGGATGATATATACTGAATTGCTGTCATCTAGGGCCTTGCATTCTTTTGTGTGATCCTGGCAGCTGGTGACGGCTCTGCAAATTATGAGTTTCTTGGCTTAAAACAGACTAAATTGCAGACAAAACAAGCTATCAGCTGAGTAAATACTGCACCTCTGTTTGGCTTCAGTGAGAAGAAGGAGATTAGTGTGAGTACTTAGTGTTCATAATTACTAGTAAGAGGCAAATAGTAGGCTCAGGCTGACTGGAGATTGTTCCATTATATCCAATTAACACCCACTTGATTATTGTTAATTACTTGTGTTGGATGACAGAGGAGTAAAGATGTCATACTTCAAACATACAAATACCATCTGGGTCATCAGTATGCTGACACTGATAATATCGTGCTCAGTCTCAGATGCTACTAGGTATTTTCTCTGTACAGTTTTTAGACTTCACTGCTTTTATTACTACTTTAAATTCTTCTTAAATACACTGCCTAAATTAAGAATTTTTTTCTTAAAAAAAAGAAAAAATTAAAAAGCTGTATTTTTCCTGTTGAGTTCTTCAGGATAAAAAAGATCTCTCAACCACACAAGACTTCTGTCGATGATAATTTTTTTGTAAGGGCCTTTTCATGAGGTAACCAGCTGAGGCTGAGACTTGGAATATGTGGTGGACATGGGTAGGATGTAATGTGTTTGTCATTCCCGTGTCAGAGTTAGGATTTTCAAATTTAATATTTTGGGATACCCAACTCCCATAGACTTCTTCAAAACCTGAAAAGTTCAAACATAGTGATGTACATAAATATTATTGTCACTTTTCTTGGTTACTGGTAATGCATTGTGATAAATGACTGAAACTAATATCATAAAAAGGTGAGTTCCCCAAGTGCAATGAGTTAATGAAGACTTTTCTCATTTTACGTTGTAATATATATTTAAACAGTAAAGGAACAGGCATTAGAAAGTCTACTGAAATAAGGAATTCCTAAGTATATTTAAAGATTTAAACAGGGGATTGAATATCTTGACTAGTCATTTGGAATCTATAATGTTAAAATAGTCTCCTTTTAAAGGGCATTCACAGCATTAAAAATCACCTTCCAAATACTGTAAATATATATATTTTATAATGAACAGATATCAGTGAAATGGAACATTGTCATAGGGTAATAGGTTCTGGCTGATGAATGCAGAAGCAGAGCCAAAATGCTCAATGTTAAGGTATGAGACATTGATCCTGTGACAATCTTTTATTACAATTTACTTCTGTTTCTCTTATGCCACTTGGCCAACGTGGATACCACCATCTTGTCAGAATGGGACACTTAGAATCACGGCATGTAGGAAGCCATACCTATCTAGAATCTTCATGTTATGTTGTGCTGCTACTTAGAAGATCACGAAAAGAACAGCTGTCAGACTCGCTTCTTTCTTTTGCCGAGTAATTTCTGCCACTCAAGATGAAGAAATACGTTATCAGTGTTGGGTCTGTGAAGTGATGGAGAATGATTCAACATGCTTCTAATGAGGAGCATTTAAAGATATGCTATCCAGCGTTATAATGTAGCAGAGAAATAGGACAGCACATTTTTGTATTTGTTCTTCCTCAGCAGTGCTGTACTGTCCTTTTGTGAACTTTTTCTTGTTTTTTGTTTTAGCCTTTTTTAGTATGTCGAGTGACAGTCATTCCTCTACTTTAAGTATATGATGGTTGGTGATATCTCCCTGCTAGGTTTTCCCTGCTGCAAAATGTATGACTCAAAAATCCTTAATGGCCCTTGTTTTCCTCTTGTGTTTATACAGTGCCCAGCAGAGTCTGTTCCTGACCCTTGGTTGTGCTGGTTTCTAATCTGGTTTACACATGCTAACCTGAACGCTTGTTTCAGAGCTTGTATAAACCAAACATTCCTGCAATAAATAGACTAAATTTGCAGACAAGAAAGGTAATGTCAAAACCTCTGGAAATTCACTGTTTTTAACAGAACAAAGCATGATGAATTAGGTAGTTCCTTCTGTAATTTTCAGGTGTTCTTTAAGGGAGTGCTTAGGAAGTTTTACTTGATTTAACTTAGACATAAGTAATTCTCAATTCAGAGCAATGGTTTAGAACTTGACTGAATGTCCTTTTTGTGAAGTAATTATCCTGATTTCCTTGCTAAATGTTATTTTATGCATTATGTTTAATATCCTCTTTTTCTTTGGTATGGTAGAATAGCGATAGCGTCTTCTATCACTTAGGGACAGAATATATCTTCTGGTTCATTCACAGCTTAGCATTCAGGCATTAGAGCATTGCTGGGGTTTTTTTCTGCATGTCTTCACAAGTGATATATGAGAACAAACTATGTGTAAGCTTTTTAACTCAGTGAGCTTTTTGCTTCCATGTCTTCTCGCTACTTTATCTAGGTGGCAAGATGTACTGTGTCCTTGTGTCTCCTTGGATGATGTTGTGTACATTACCTGTATGGGGATATTGGGGACTTCGTGAATAACTGAAGTCACTTCTGTGCAGTACTTGAAAATTATGTCCATCTAGGATGCATTTCTGATTAGAATCATAGAATGTCCTGAGTTGGAAGGGACCTGCAAGGATCATCGAGTCCAACTCCTGTTCACGTGTTATGCTCATGAATGCTTGGGAGGCGCACTGTGTATCTTAGAGCGCATGAATGTATAGGTAGGAAGTACCATTCAATATTTTGTAACAACTTCAGGTGTATTTTGTTTGCAATACCGCATATGTTGTTTTGGTAGTGCAAAATCCTTTCAGGATCCCAATTTCATGTAATGAAAAGCATCCCATGCTTCCTTGAGATTTAACTTCCCTGATAGGTTTTTAATGGAGATCTGGTAACTCAGTGGTCCAGTAACAGATATTGTTCCTATCTTAATCTTGTACTAGAAATCATTCCCCTGCCTGGCTCAGGTGTACGCTGATGACTCAAGAAAACAGTTAATTGATGGGTGAGCAGATATTCCAGTGTCCTAGCTGCTAAGTGCTATTTTGGTTATGAGACAAAGCTGAAAGCTAAGATAATCACACTTAATTGTGTATTTTAAGGTATAGACAATCTATGAATCTCAACCTAGTATGCCACCACCAAGAGATGAGCTTGCTGTCTTCACCGCTGTGCTGAGCAGAGCCCTGACACAGCAGAGTATCAGCATATAGTGTAGATGTTCTCATAGTGTGTAGTGTGCTACACTGTCAGGTTTCTTAATACCCAGCCATGCTTCATATTTTTTGCTGGTGTCCAGATTCCGAACCTGTCTGTTTGATTTTTTGGAAAATGTTTCCATAAGTTTCTTGGTGTGCTGAGTCACAAACATGGATGTTATGGCATGGACTATGCTTACTGATAAATCTCTTGAAGGATTCACTTTGCATTATGTGTTTCTTTCTGCAGTCTACTATGATGCAAATACAGTTTTAATGCTTCTTTCCTCTCTCCCTCAATTGTTTTTATGAAGAAAAAAAAAATTAAAGGAAAAGCAATGTTTGTTGCAAAGTTTGAGTTCTGTGACAGGTTAATGTGTCTTATAAATTCTAGGGATTAACGCTTTGCAGTAGAAAAACTGAAATGTAGTCATCCTGTAGCAAATTGAACAGTGTTACAGTAAATGTAAGGAAATTCTTATGATGATAAATATTGCATTGAGACTTAGAGAAGTTGATTGTGCCAGGAAGTTGAAAGAACTTTTAAGCAGAATATGTCTTACCTTATGAAGGGGGATCCAAAGTATATTTTATCTTTGCAGTGCATGTGTTCTATGCATGGGAAACTAATTATTTTTGAATAGTGGCATGCGTGATCACACTTTACACTCTTACATCAGCTGCAGAGGAGACAATATGGCAGCAATCCTGAAGACAAAGAACAGCTGTGCAGTTCTGTGTCACTGCCCACTTCATCGGACATGGCACCAATAGCTAGCAGGTTTCTATGACTAGACTTCATCCCTGTATGTTGGAATCCTTTTGTAACTTAAAAAAATGCTTTTTAAGCCTTTTTTCTCTGACCATACGCTGTGGAGGAGAGATTTTACTTTGATGGACTCCAAAACTTAAATCTCTGTCCTTTGCCTGACTGCCACTTAAACTCATGACAGACATTCCAAATCTAAGGCAAATAAGAGCCCTGCCCTTATAGAAGGTATTTTCAGAGAGGATTTTTAAGTAGTACAAATTTGTAATGGAAAATTTTCCTGCTGAAACACAGAAGCCTTAAATTCCACCCTAAGAAATCTGGGAAAGGTTGGTTTAACGTTACCTTCGGACAGGTGGGCTGTATATAAAGATGGGTGAGGTGTGGAAAACCTCTTCCCTCTTGCCTTTTGCTTATATTTGTTGGATCTAAGAGTAGTTTACTCATTTTCTTGATTTCTAATTTCCAAGATTCAGGTAATGATTTTCTTTAAAAAGTAAATATTCTTGTTTTGACTTCAGTACTTTCTAAGCCTACTGAGTCACTGTTTGTTTGTTTAGAAGAATAAGGATATTATGTAAAAAATTACATAAAAATTTTATAAGCCCTCCTCACTTTTGAAGGATTAATGCATCCTAATGATGCATCAATATCACACAATTCTTTTTCATATATTTTCCAAGGCTAGCTGAAAAGGTGATCTCGGACAAAAAAAAAAAAAGCCACATCTTCCTGCTCCTTTTTCACCTTTCCCTTCCTCCATAGCATTTTAGATTAGCATGCTATAAACCTTTGTAAATTTTGAATATTTCTGACATTTACAGTTTTGCCAAGGAGTCTGAATTTGAGCCTTTGTTTTTACAGTCCCCAGTGAACCAAACTGTAATCTTTGTAAGAAGATTGTGTGTGTTCCTTTGCATTTGTTTTAATGCAACTGTAGGGATGTAGGATTTATATTACTAATAAAGATCCCATAAATGTACATTCAAAGCATCTGTGTGATTGTACACAGTGCCTAGAGAGAGGGTCATTGATGTGACATAGACGATACATTATATATGATTATTGTTGCAGGCCGATTGCGCTGTATGCACATAGGACATTTTGTACACTAAAGTCCCTTTCAGGTCCTTAACCTGACCAATTTAACTAGAAAGCCTTCTCCCCGCCCCGCCCAAAATCTTGCTCACTCATTTGTTAATACTATAAATAGTGTTCAAAAACTGAGCCATCTTCTTCTCATTTACATTGCATTCCTTTGCTTGCTATACTAGAGAGGCACATGACTTGCAATAATTGACCCGGACATGTCCACATTGTGATTTGCAGATAAGCATGAGCTGCTTGAGCCTGGTTACAAAACTGCCTACACTTGAAGATTTACTGGAAGCATCTTACCTGCGCAGGCAGCACAGTGCAGGTACCAGACTGAGGAGCCCTCCCAGGAGGCAAGGCTTATTAGCTCAAGCTCTAACCCTGATGGGGCCAAATGCTGAGGGAGCAGAGCAAGTTTATGACTTTAAGAACTGTGGGCAGAGGGGGAGCTTCTCTCGGGCTCTGAAAATCTCTAGTCACACCAGTAGAGACAGGAACTGAACAAGCTCTCCTTACTACTTTGCTTCTGTATTTAAAGATCAGGAAAACATGGTGTAATTGAATTCTGTGTTTTAAGTAGAACATCCTGAACATAGCTCTGAAGCGTTTGACACAGATGGATTTAGTACCAGTCTTTCATTTTTTTTAAGTTAAGCAAAAACATTAATACTTTATTGAAAAGTTCTTATTTGTATATAGCCATTACTGCACGCATGACTTCAGTTTATTTTGAGCAATCCTTAAATTAGGTCTTAATCATTTGGGGGAAGATGACATGGGTTTAACATTGTCACATCTTTCATCATTATTGCTTCTTTCTTAAATAATATAATTTGTGACAAATGTGAACATTAATTACAGTTAACAAAGCAATGTAACATGAAGTGTTCGCATTTTAAAAAAAAACATCCAATCAGTGAGATTACATCTTGCACCAAGCTTTAAGTCAAAGTTCAAAAGTCAGAAATCAAACACCATCAGTTATCAAATTATGTTAATGGTTCTAATGAAAGCTTCTGGTATTTTGCTCAACACTGTGTTGCTGTTATGGTAACTAATAGGACAAGAAAAGCTGATGGCCATGAAAAAATTAAAACTGACTGCTAGAGTTTCTTTCTTTTTTTTTTTTAAAAATTTGACAATCTGTTTAGTCACTCCGAGTTTCTATGTGGTACACCCAGCTTTTTCATCACGCATAAGAAGGGTATAAACTATATTTTATAACCATTTTAGCACACTACACTTCTCTTTCCTTAAAAAACACTTTCCTATAATAAGTTTGAGTTGCAAACCGACAAAGCAAAGAAAATTGAAGGCTGACATTTTGTCACAAATCTTTGTGCGAAACTCTGCAGCATTTACTAGGTACACTGACCTGAAATCTCTGTATTGTTTACAGAGTTAACAAAGGAATAATTGATCACAGCTTCTGTTGTATTAATTTTACTTTGTAATTGCACCAGTTATAAGTTGTAACTACAGAGAGCCAGCACAGGTAGCTTGCAGGGGTGCGAATGGAACCCCACTCACTAAGCACAATGAAGTCCAAATCTGAACCAATGAATGCCAAGTTTACAATTTTTTTTTTTTTTTTTTTTTTTAGTAATACAAAAGGGAGCGGATCAAAAACTGCGCATTTTGAAGGCAGGATATAAAGAGTAGATGTTTAATGTGTTTAAGTGTTTTAAATTCTTGCTGACATGAATGAATTGCTGGGACATCACACCTTTGGTTATTGTCCATGAACAATAATTTGAGACCTGTGGAAGCTCCTGTTTCTAGTTGAGTCAGTGCTAGGGAGCCTTGTGCTGTTTGAAGTCATTGAGCAGACATTTCAAAATCTCGCTGTCATTGTGGTATGGCACTTCTTAAAGCTGTCAAAAAAAAAAAACACAGGAAGAGTCCCATTTTTGACATCACTGAGAATTCCATCCAACATTTGCAACTCACATGTCTTTGAAAAAGTTGAGGAAATGTCTACATCTTGACCAGTGTTGTCCTGTTATAGGCAACTCCTTTTCAATAAGAAGCTAAAACAGAATTGAAGTTTCACTTTTCAAAACTATTCCTGTAGTTTCTCTGCTGCTCTGTTAACAACCAACCAACCAAAAAATGTGATTATCAAGACATATTTGAAAAATGGAGTAAATTGTACCTGCAGTAGTTATGCTCAAAACTTCCGTAATAGATGGGAGCTTAGCTGGCGGAGCTTGACCTGTGAAAAGACCATTGACTGGTGCATCCTTTGTCTAAGATCTAGGCTCTCCCTGGTAGGACAGTTCAATTCTTTAGGTACTTTAACTAGCTTTTATTCTACAGAAGAGGCAAAATAATGTCCAGATATCAACATAGAAATGATGCTACAAATGAAGAGAGTAAAGCATTTGGTGTACTTAGAGGCAAAACTATGTACAAAAGATTACTGGAGTAGTTTAGCAAGGGCAAGGTTTTAACTGCTCTGCTATATGGTAATACAGCCAATTGTAATTAGCATGGTGATTACCTGAATAAATCAAGAATGGATGACATCAATGTTTGGGACTTGAAACTGTTGAGGGGCAGATTTATTTTGCTGTATATTGACTTGAAGGGTTGAATGCTGTAATAGAGAAATTAAAATAATTCTGAACCATGTTGTATATTAATATCCTTCAGTATTAGCTGAAACTTTGGAAAGTTTCCGAAGAAATCTGAAGGATTAATTTTATTAAAATAGGACTCCCTTTTTTTTTTTTGATGGCTTTGAAGGATCAAGTCCTAATTTCCTTGAGTAAAATTATTTCATAGTGTTTTGTGAAATAAATTATAGTGTTTGTTTAAAGATCCATAAGTGTCTTGACAAACTTTCACATTTTAATTCACACACTTTAATTACTGGTGGGACTTTGAGCATTGGCAGTGTATTAGTAGTTAACAGATAGTAAATTAAAGAGGAAGTGTAAGCTCTTTTACCTTTAAAGTCCAAAATCTGAAGTTGTAATCCAAAATAATATAAAAATAGAGAAGGTGCAAAGTACTGGTGGTACAGCATAGATAGACAACAATTATTAAAACTGACAAACACCCAGTTTTGGGAGAAGCAATGATTTAACTGGGCCCAGTTTTGAAGACACTTCCATGTAAACATGCTGAGAGAATTTCCAAGTCTGAGAAATATATTAAAGTAAATTAAAGAAGAGAGCACTCCTGATGACATTAAGGAATTTTTCACAAGTGGAAACGAGAAGGAAAGTATATACGCTGGTTGGGCATGTTGTGTGGTGGGAACGATGTGGAATTGGGGGTGAGTGGGAGGAAGTGCATAGATGGTAGGCAAGATAAGCAAGCCAACTTCTCAGGATTGAAGAGCTTCCATGTTACTATCATATTCCCTTCAAATTATACCTACACCTAATTATGTTCAGTCACCAAATTTTGAAATTGGTGGCCATTAGGGTTTGAATTTCTTTTATTCCTGGAAACAACCTGTCCGTATGTGCATGGGGCTGCAGAGAATGCTGAGAAATGGCCCTTGAATGATAAGCAATCCCCATCTTCACTTATTATGAATATATCCCCCTGTTAACTCACCTGTCTGCCAAGACAATGAGCTCTGAGTGTATTTAGAGTATAGTCAGTGCTGTGCAATTGGTGTCTCAGGCATCCTACTTATGCTTTCTTTACCTGGCCTTGCGTGAGATACCTGTGTTTGGACAGCTCGTTGCAAAAAGTAGATTGCAGGCATTTCCTTTTACATGTAGAAGCTTCTCTGTGTCTTGTGCTATACCTCTGGATAACATTGATGGAGTTGCAATTATTGAATACAGAAACAAACCTTTGCTCGCTCCCTTCATATTTAAGTATGGTGAAAGGACAGTGTGCTATTTTGACACCTCTCTTTTCCGGGATTTTTTGATTAGAAGAGATGCAGTAAATATTTCTAAAATAGAGGCAGGAGGGGCCCATTGGCAAAAAGGACAGAAAAGGACAGGGGGTTTGTTTATCTTCTTTTTATAATACCGGGAGTGAGTAAATTATCTTGGACTTCTTCCCCTCGCCTCCCCCCACCCCGACAGACAGAGGTGCTTTTGAGTTTAGAAGCAGAGGAAACTTCTTTTAATAATTTTGAACCTGGAAGCTAAAGTAAGTGTGATTCCTGAAAAAGTGATCAGTATGTTTTGAGTGTGTGCAATGCAGAGGTTTAAGACATATGTTTGGATCTCTCTGTGATGATGATCTGACCGTAAATTCACTTGTTGCAGCCCAGAGTGATATTCTTGTAATGGTTGATCAGTGCAGATGGTAAAAGCTGCAGGAAGTTAACAAGAGCCTTAAAGTTAATGAATAATGTTCACTGTATATAAAGATTATGCAGAGATTATCTGGAAGAGGAGACAAAAGTAGCACCTCCTTGTTTCAAAAAGTATTAAAAATAATAGCTGAAGACATTAATGTTGGAGCATGCTACTTGTCAGTAGGGCCACTGAAACCTCAGCCTATCTTTCTGAAATTCAGTATCAAAACAAACATGAGGCCAGTTCTGATGTGAGCTCTTAAACTTTAATGCCAAGTGTGCAATACACTATATTTTGCTGTGAACACAGTGTAAGGAAAGCTGCATTCTTAAAGCTTTATTGACTGCACTAGTTGTTTTGGGCTTTTGTCTGGTTTGTCCATTGCAAAACTGCAATCAAAAACTGCGAGGGAATCTTCAAGTGCATTAAATAGTTTTTGTTTCTAATGTACTTAATAAACGTAGAGAGATGTGTGCACATCTGGGTACGAAAATATACCAAATTTATTTCATCCACTATTTACTCGAACAGAAACTGATAAATAATACTTTCACATTTTTGTTGTGTTTTATTTCTGCCACACCAGGGGCTCAAAAAATGAATGTGTCAGTAAAGGATTTGACAGTGTGTTACGACAGTCATCAATCCAGCAAGCCCTGTAGCCATAAATAAGCTTCATACAGTGCCACACTAAAGAGGACAGTTTTTCTTCTGCAGGACATTGAAAATGTCACGGCAAGGGAATTGTTTGTCCCTGTCGCCACGACAACGCCACCAGCACTTAACATTAACTTTCACACCAAGATTTTAATCAGCGGTCTTTGTGGCATAAGACTGAGTCAACATCAGCCCAAATTTTCGAAGCCGTTATTCTAATTATGACGAGAAGCTATAGATTGATGAGCTTAGTTTTCTGCAAGGACTGGTGGCAGTTAATTCCTGTGACCTGTGTGCCTCCAGTAGTCTCTTTTCGAGATGGAGTCTTGAAAGTTCGATTATTAGTGACAGGTTGTAAGTGAGAAGAAGCTTATCTCTCCAGAGAGTGTTGATAACTTGAGACAAGGTTTAACTAGGAAGTAGTGAGACAGTAGATGGCAAAAAAAAAAAGGGGGGGGTGGGGGGGTGGGGAAAGAGCCTTCTCTATCTCTGGCAAGCACACTGTAATGAGAAAATACAGACAGCCACAATTTCACAAGTTGTAAATTCTGGTAGCCTTCAGTTGTAAATTCTGGTGGAGCCTGTTTCACTCAGCTATCTGATAATGTGTGAAAATATTTGTCCTGCTGCTTCTCCTGCATGAACACAGTGTGCTTTTCAGCAAAAGCATTAAACATTCAGAGTCTTGGTATATGCAGTTCCATCAGGTTTGTAAGTCCCTGAAAAATGAGAAGAAATATGGCATTTCCTTATGTAAAAGGGGAAAAGAAAAAAATAGAAGGACCTACTGCCCCATTTTCATGTGTATTGAGTCTGGCCACACAGTATTATCATTGCTGTTAATATATTTATGTGCAAACAGTGTGCTCAGAGCTGTACGAGTCAAGACAACATGTCCTTGCTCTGAGGGGCTTGTAATCTAAGTAGACAGACAATGCAAAATGCACTAGGAAAACCCAGAGGAGAATTATGTCCGAGTTTATTTCACTTATTTGTTCTTGGTGATGGGTAGGCAATGTTATTTTTGCTGACGAGAATCTGTGTTTGCGGAAGGAGTGATATCAGCAAGGTGAGGGCCCTGCATGTGGATTGAATGGGGAAGTGTAAGAGCAAAAATGTGTGAATGGTCTGCAGAAGGATTTATTAGTGGAGGAGAGAAAAAAATTGTTGGGTGAGTTAAGCATCAGTATACTTCTTTCCAAGAGAATAAATGGAGAAAAAGAGAGGCAGAGTAGTTATTGAAGATCATACAGTTAGGCAGTGGCAGAGCTGCAACGATATCTCAGTATTTGGGAAGCTCTAACCAGAGATGGATAGTACTCTACTGATTAATTGCCTTTTGTATCTGATTTCTGTTAGGGATTAAGTAACTTGTGGAGCTGTACCAACTAGATAGAGAACTAATTCTGGGAGCTCCCCGACTCCCTGCTATTTCTTCTGTTATTTGCTTTGCATTTCTAAAAGCATTTTGGGGAAATGGATGTCCAGGAATGAAATCCTGCTGAGCCACATGAGACAGGTTTTCTTTCAAGTGGAAACAGTTGAGCTACTTCTAGGATCTCCAGGTCTCATTTGATCAGCCAGGCCATGGCAGATAGGTTCATTCTTAAGTGTGTTCAAAAAATCACGAGCATAGCAGGTACTACAATGCCTAGGAGAGCAGGCAGAACAGTGGAGAAAAATAGAAGAACAGGGGTATATGGGTAGCTTGAAGAAAAGCAAGGACTGCAAGAAGCACCCAAACATGTTTACTGTAATTAACTGTAGTAATGGAAATTGTCTGTTGTATCCCCGATTCTGCTGCTCATTAAATCAGAGATGTCACTGTTAAGTGCTGAGTGCTGTAAATATGAAAGCTGCTGATCTCATTTGCTACAGAATTAATAAGCTGCTTCAACTGAATTCCTCAAGCTGTTTCCTAGTGGAAAAACTTTAGTTTCCTCCTTTTCTCCCTAGTTCTTTCATTGCTATGGTTGGCAAGCTAATGGAAGAAGGCACTGGGACTCGGCAACGTACATTGTCTTGAAGGTTCAGCAAACCGAATGAACAAAGACTGTTCTTTTCAATAAGGATTTTGAAAGATCGATCTGCTCTTGAAGGATAAATACTGTTCAAACTTGCTAGCAAAGTGAATAAAAGCAAGTTTTAAAAATCTTGAGTACAGAATACTTTCTTTAATCTGTCGTATTGCCTATCTTGAGCTTTCAATGAGACTTTTGTCTGAAAGCGTTCAAGTCTTCACTGTCGCCAGATAGATATAAATTGCAGTTGGAGTTTGATCACATTTTCAGTGTGGGTGCCATCTAGTTGTGCATAGCCTTTCCTAGCCAAGGGCTTGCCTGTGCTAGGGCAGTGTCTTGCCAGTTGTGCTGGCATAAGTCTGCTGGCAGAGTTTCCTAGGGGAGAGCAAGGTATGCCAGAAGGAGGGGCGTTTTCATCTAGTGTTGTTGAACCTCCTTGAAAAAATGCATTGTCATGTCATCCTGACCATGTCTGTACCACAGGTTTCACTGGCCCGGCTGTCATGGTATTTTTTTCCTCCCGCTCTTCCAGCTGAGTTAGTTGTGTTAACATAACTTTGTGACTGCTTACAGCAATGCAGCTGCTTCTGTCTCTAAACTTCAGATTCACAGCTGTAAGACCCCATTTTTTCAGTGAGTCAAATTTTTCCATTTAGAAATGGGTAGAAACTGAATTAATATTATGAGGAAACAAACAAAAAAAAGTAACAGGAGGATATGAGTATTAGGAGGCGGGGAGGGAAACCCTTTCTTGAGGTCATCAGTATGTACTGGAGATAAGCAAAAGGGGATGATCATAAATGAGGGAATATATAATTAAGATTAAACTAGAGAATGAATAAGATATTCTTTTGTCAAGAAGCAGTATTTTGTATGGTGACAGCTCTAGTCCACAATGACAGTAGATTAACAAACTATATAAATGGAGCATTACAAAGTTAAAACTAGCAATTTGTTCAAAAACTATTGCTTCTTTTGCAGAAACCTAACCCTGATTTCAAACTACCACGTAGACATTGCTGCAGCCCAGTTCTCTTCTAGCTGCACGTAGTAGTCAAAGGATGAGTTTGAAATGAAATATGTTTTGCAGAAGCAGTGGATTGCAGCACTGCTGTAAGTTTTTGGCCCCTGATTTTAATCTATTGAAAGTTGTTGTAACCAATGGAGCTATTCAGCAGTTTTTTTTTTTTTTTAGAAGCCTGTCTGTCCTTGTTAATTAGAAGTGTACATATTGGGAAATTAACTATGAAATACTAAAAATGATAAATTATTTCTTATTTGAAAGTATAAATTAAAGGTTTAGTGTATATAAAATTTGTCATGTTTAATTGCAAGTTCAATTAAAATTCAGGATAATGATGATTTATACAGGTTTCTGTGTAATTTGATATTCATTAGCTTAGCCAGACACATGCTGATATTAGCTCGTTAATTATGTTTCCTTTTGTTGAAAGCAGCCTTGTGAAAGCAATCTGCTCAAAGTTTTTTAAACTCATTCTGCTAAATGAATATTTGGCAGCTGTTCATGTTATTGAGATGGTCACTGTGGCTTCACTTCACTCATATAGCATCAATCATACCTACTGTATGACAAACAAGGGTTTCTCGTTACAAACCCATTTATGAAGGTTATGGTTGACATTAAAGAGCTATTGCATGGCAGCATGATATTGCTTTACAGTAACGTTAAGAGTATAACTACAGCTAGAACTGGCCTCTCCCACACAATTGAAACAAATACAGTTTAATAAGGGGGGAGAAAAAAAAAAGCTGTTTCAAATGCAAGTAATGTAACCCATGTATGAAGTGCTGAGGTGCTTTCACATCTCTGGAATGTGGAAGGCAAGTTACTCAACACTGTAAAAGTTGTGAGACGTTAGTGTATAAAAAGCAGCGTGTGTAGCCTTCTGGGGTGTTAGTTCAGTGCTCTTCAGGTGTTCTTAACACTCTCTTCTAAGTGGAACTGACCTGAATAATTTTAGAGATAGATGTCATGAAGTAGTTCCCAGAGAGAGCTGCATCCCAGCTCTGGAGGCCTCTAGCCTTTGCATTAAGTAATTTTGCAGAATTGTCAAGGCTGTGGGGGATTGAGCAGCTTAACATTTCAGGATCACTAGAGATTTTTATCTGAAAATATTTGAGGTAAATGCATTTACTGTTTAATGAAAAGACAAGTATAGCTTTGAAGGATTGATGGCATGAAATGTAATCCTTTTGTTTCTACTAAAAAGAAAATGCAACAAATGTACTGAGGGCTATGGCGTTCAAAAGGAGTTATCATTTCTCTTAGTGTTTGCTTCAGGAGTATATGTGTATTTTTATCTCAGAGTGTGTCTAGCCTCTGTCCTTTTCATTAGCAGTCAGCAGTGTCACAGACCTGTTCAGATTCAGTTTCTTGGATCTGAGGAGGAGTTCTTGCTTCTGGAGTTCGTAAGTCAGTTTTATCTGCTGAAGTGGGGTAGACTCATGGACTTCAGGGAGGGAAGAGGTGAGGCCTGGTGTGCGCGTTAGACTTTTTGTCACCCCGGAGAATGGATGTTGAGGCTCAGGATCAGAGTGATGGACTGGGAAGAATTTGGTTTTTTGTGTCCCTTTCAGAACTTGCTTTTGTGATGTGCTGCTCGTTCTTCTGCGCGTTACCATGCCGTCCAATAATGGTAAATCAGGATTACTTTCAAGGAAGGGGCAACAGCCAAAATCAATAGTTTCTCCTCCCCCCCCCCGCCTACACCCCCCAAATATTTTTTGGAAAGAGCTAACTATGAATTCAGTTTAAAACTCCTCTTAAAGGGGAGTTTATAGTGTTAAATCAAGTGGCAGTTTACCTCTTGATTGCCTTAGCTTGGATCGAGACATTAATATGCAGTGGCTTTGTGTTGCATTGCTGGTGGATAAATCACTGTTATTTATCAACCGGAAGAGTTTCACTCATCTGTGGTTATTTTTCTTACAACAGCTCAGCTTGGTTAGCATAAAAGTTACTCTTACATCTGTCTGTTAGCTCTCTTGTATAGCAGTGTAGTGCTACGAAAGACTTTTTGACAAGACAGTTCATCATTGTTGATTCTCTTGGAGGGATAGCCTCTTAGGTTATAGAGCCAGGTGCTGTGTTTCTGTAGGCAGTATGCTAGTAGCTGCGGTAGGCTTGGAAGGAGAGCCTAATATGAGAAGCAGATGTGATAGAACAGATTTGCAAATCAGGATATTAAAATATTTTCAGAACCCTTAAAGGGGATAAAAATTTTGCAGAGATGATAGAAACTTCTTAACCTTCTCTCCCTGACCCTGCAAAATGCCTGGTTTCATGGGTTTTGATTTACTTTTTAGATATCAAACATCTGCTTTGAAAATGAAAGTAATTTGTTTTCCATAATTGTCCCAAGTTCTTTTGATTGTATTGAATATTGTTTCAAGGCTTCAATTGGATAAAAGTACCCATGGAATATGTCTCTAGGGCTCTGCCTCTTAGGACAAAGTTAGATGCACACAGCAGTTTGAAGATTGTTGGTTTTTAGGTGTGCACTTAGTGTGTTTCCTCCTGTCCAACTATAGAAGTGAACATTTTAAATAATATTTCATATAAGAAGAATGTGATACAAATTATAAATATTTTTCTTTCATTATTTCACTGTGAAAAAAGCTGTTAGAGCTCTGTTTGTTATGAAGTGTTGCACATGGATCCTCTAAATCTCATATCGTTGATGAGGAAGGAGTAGAGTGGTAATATTTGTTTGATGCTTTGTATGTCCATCCTTTAATTTAGTATTTCTTACATAAAAAAGGCCCATGAAGAACCAAGAAGATAGAATTCTACGCAAGCACAGATAGAAGACCTATTGACTGAACCTGCCATTTTTTACTGAGTTATTTTGAGTAGAATTGCACTTAAACTTCTCTTTGAAACATTTTGATTAGACAAGACAAGATAGAATTTCCCAATCAAGTAGTGCACAATATTCTAGGAAGTGGTCTGGAACAAGTTTTGAATGCTGCTTCTTTTGCTTTAAATCAAAATGGTCTGTAAGCATATGGACTAAGTTTGCTTTGTAGAAAAAAAGGTACATCTCTGGGGTTTGGTGGGGTTTTTCTGGTATTTTATTAAGTTTAGTTTTAAGTTGGGCCAATATGAGGAAATAAAGTTTTGGGGTTTTTTTTCACCAAAAAAATACCAGTTAGCAATGAGAATTCTTTCTTTCTCTTTCTTTCTTTCTCTTTCTTTCTTTCTCTTTCTTTCTTTCTCTTTCTTTCTTTCTCTTTCTTTCTTTCTCTTTCTTTCTTTCTCTTTCTTTCTTTCTCTTTCTTTCGTGGATTGGAAAACCATTTTTTTTTTTTTATATTGTGTTTAAGGGAAATAAGCCCACTTCTACTGTAGAATTACACTGTTATAAAGCATGGAAGAGTTTGATTATGGTATTTGTTGCTATTTTGATTCTCAAGATTTTCTTAATTTTAACGTTCAGCAAAAGGAAGTATCCCACTGATGATAAGTGACAGCAAGATGTTCATAGAAGCACCTAAAAAAATCACTGCAGGCATTTAAGAAAGTCTTTCATCCCTGGTAGCAAAACCATGCCAGTAAGTGTGTGTTGAGCAAGACCTTGTCAGCTTTTTATCACAATACATTGTTAGGTAACAGTTTTAAAATTATTTATTGAATGGAATCCCAGCTGCACTGAAAATACCATCATTTAATATGTTGTCTGTGATTCTCATTAGCTTTTTTTTGCCTAAGGGTTATGAAGAGAACAAAGGTTTGGCTGTATGTCTAAGATGGAGCACTATATAAAATTTTTGTCAGGGGACTTGTTGACCTTATGTAAAGTTACCTCTTTGAGAAGCTCTTTATATTATGGCTGCAGTTGCTATGGAAGTTGCATAAACCTAGCAACAGCCAGCGTGCCCTGGCGCAATGTATTTCACAAGTTCAGCCTCCAAATGGGTATGTTTGCTTACTGCAAAGTTTACCTCCAGTATAGTATAGAAATGATGATCAGTCAAGTGAACTGTGTACTTAAAAAGCATGAGCTGATATATTCTTCACATATGAAACATATGCCCGCATATATAAAATGTGGGAAATCTGTTACTCCACACAGGATCGTCCTTTCTCTACTGATTGCTATTAGAAATAGCAGCCTTCAGATAAAAATTTATGCATTACCATTCACAACTTCTGTGTAACTTGAGGTAGAACACTGCAGGACCTTTTAAGTATACTGGCATTAGTTTTAGGTTTTTTTTTTTCCTTTTGACACTTATTTTCTTGTAGTGTGGTAGCCTCTTTAGCTCGTTCATCTTAAACTGTAATGTTCTGCTATTATAAAAACATTGGGTTGATCTCCTAATATATTAAATGTAGAACATCACTTCAGTGACATTGGCTGTTATTTTGCATCTGGCGGTGCTCCTGGGAAAGGTAGACTTGAGCAGCAGCGTTATGATTGCTGTCTGCTTGTATGTATGGCTGACTCAGCAGTATGTGGTTAGTCTGACTTAAAGGATAAGACAAAATCCTACTATTGCCCTTCTCCTCAGGGACAACTGCCCTTCTCCATCAAGAAGACAACCATTCAGCCAGAAAGACTGACTCCCAGAAATTCACCACAATCACTTTAGTATTTTAAATTTCAGGTGGGACTAGAATTGATGGTGTGGAGGGCAGAGGCTCAGAGCCTTGAATCTTTATGCTTAAGTGAGTTAAGCAAAACTGCTGGCTCTGAAGAAGTCTCTGTATTTCTTTTTAACAGCTAGAAAATAGGATAAATGAGGAAGGGAAAATGCAGTCACTGTTTGGAGGTGGGGAAAAAGACATTTTAACCCTTTTGATGATGAGAAACTGAGTCCTAAATTATTTTTTAATCCTGGATGAATCCTATTTGTGTGTTTGTGTTGGCGTGTGATTGGTTTAAAAGAGAGAAGATATAATGAATGTCTAGTTTCTATAGTAAGTAAAGTTGTTGAAAAGAGCCTTAAATCTAAAGCTTAATCTACTGTCTTGTTAACAGTAAATATCAACAGACGTAGTAAGCTGAAGCTGCACCTTTTTGTAAAAATAAAAATAAACAAAATACAAAAAAAAAAAGAAGTGAGATTAAAAGACAGCGCAAAACAAAACTGGCATTTTCTGTTAAGTGCTTGGTTCATGACAGATAGTGCTGCTCCCATTTATTTGCAATCAGAAACTGTACCCACTCAATTGGGTTGCCCACATTTCTACAGAATCTTCCCTTAGCCTGTGTTCATTCATACAAGAGATCAGTGGAGCTTTCCTAATGCTATAATAATGTTCTTTGAGGTATCTCAGTCTTTGAGATGCTGAGTATTATTTCCATTTTGAAACTGAACTAACGTGTTTTCACGTTTTACAAACAAAGCAAATCAGACAATGGAAGAATATCAGCAGAAGACGAACATCTTTGTTCTTTTGCTTTTATTATAGAAAAATTTTAATAAAAAAGTGGTAATAAGCTCCAGTATTTTATCAGACTACTGTATGAACACATTCTCATTTCTGCTCCTTCCCCAGCAGCTGTTTTACCTGGAAACTAGAAAAGACAGCAAGTCAACAGAGGAGACAAACACGTTGTCCTTCAGTGTAGCTGATTTTATTTTTTGTAGCGACACATTTAGAAAACTGTGGCAAGTTTCAGACAATGTTGGGGTAACTGGAGCTCCTCCTTGCACTTGATTGTTAGTTCTGTGCCCTTGAAAACATAATGTGTTTGAAGTAGAGCATGGCTTTTGCTAAGCAGAAAAGTAGAATTTTTTTTATTTTTTTTTTACGGAGGGAGAAAGTATATATTTTTCTGGAGCACTGCTGTAACCCATATTGTAGGCTGTTGTGAAATTTGGGAAATTTCTGGTAGTGAGAAGGTATCATCATTTTTCATCAGCATGTTGAAAGTAAATTTTTCTCTGTCACCATCTTTCTGGTACATGTGTGAATTTAATCTCTAAAATAAGTGGCAGGAACTAAAAGGACATCAGTCTTTGTAATTCCAACTTGTTGTTTACTTCGCCTTTAGAGCATCACCACTGATGAAAAGGGTGCAGTCTGATGAACACAGCTCTTTCTAGCACTCTTAGGGGTGGCTGCTGTTCGTTGCCTTTAATCTGGAAAGGGGTTAAAATCACCATACGTAAGGTGTAAATGGATGTGCATTTCATAATAGGCACGCATATCTTTTTTTGCTAACATTTCCATATGCATTCTCGGTCCGCTTCACTTTACAGAAATCTGCTTCCTCCTTTTAAGATGCACAGGAATCTAAACTACTATTAAAAATCAGAGTACTGCAGACATAGTGTATTTATAAAGGATATCTCACTTTCAGGAGAGAAGTGGATAGGCTTTGTCTGGTTTTGGGAATATATTTCTGTCTTTTTCAGGGTATGTAAAGCCTCAGAGCTTTAATTACAAATGTTGGGATGGTGAGTATGGTAGAAAAGGGAGAGGATGACTTTTATGGCTGAATGTTTATCAATCTCTCAGAGATTTAAAGCAGTTCCATGAAAGAACCAAGACAGAGGAAGATTCCTCTAAGTAAACCCGATAATTCTTCCATCATATTAATGATGATGTTTGTATCATAATGTGGAAATTACTTAAGGATAATTTAAAATTAAAAAGAGAATGGTGTGTAGAAAGTGTGGGTTAGTGGTTTTTTAGATTGTGATAGAAGAATCTGCAGATGGTTCCTTGTTTATTTGCTTTAGTTTACCTTTAATATCCTCTGGGATGTCTTACATGGTGTATTGAAATATTTGCTTTCCCTTGGACCAATGACCATAGCTTGATGAACTGTAAAAAAACCCACCCACCCCGCCAAACAAACAACCTCTACCCCAGAATCAATATAAAATCCCCCACCCTTCAAGTGAAGGTGGGTGACAGCAATATTAGTTTCCCTTTTTAATTGTTGGAAGACCATAATATTTTTATGTGGTTATCAGAGGAAATAGCAAAACCTTCTAAACATTGCTAATAAATGTGTTTAATACCTAAACTGGCTCCTTTGCTTTGGGAGTGTGCGTGAGATGGATTTCAAGGAGGTACCACTGAGATCTGTGTTGTTACAGAGCTGCAGACTAATGACCCTATGGCAACTAGTCTATATATATATATGTATATATTTTTTTTTTAGTCTGTTTACGAGTGTCTTCATGTAAAGTGATATGAGATATAAAGAGCAAAAGCAGATTTTTTTTTTAATGGTGGTGGCTGAGACAAGTCTGCTAGAAAGTAGAGTAGCAAGATGGATAAAAGGGGGGAGATAAGTGACCCTCTTCATTCTCCTTTATTAGTAGATTGTACTATTTTTCCAGTGCTTGAGGTCATTGCTCATTTTCTGGTAGAAAATGGATGTAATGCACAAAAACCATAACAGCAAAGTGGAGAAGATATGTTTAAAGCAGTCCTTAACTACAGAGGGAACGTGCCAACTCTCAAACTCTGTCCTTCCTCTATAATGAAAATTGACCTCACAGATTCACATGGATAATTTTGATCTACAGATTTTCATACCCAAATAGTCTCCGGGGCAGTGTGATTTCCTACAGGAAGTTTGGGCACAAACTATGTTCAGAAAGAAACAGTGAGGTTCTCTGGACCCAACATGAATAACCTTCCCAATGGAACTGATAGACAGAGGTTTTAGTACCAGTACCTGTATCTTACCCTACAGCTTGAAAGGGGAGATTTCTGTTTGGTTTTGTAAGTGGTTGTAAGACATATTGTCCTACATAAGATCTGACTGAAGTATCGTCACAGTGAAAGTTTGAGAGAACCGATTGTACGTAACTGAATCAAAAGGAGATTGAAAGGAGAAAAGGAAGTTGCCAGCATCAAGCTTGCTTTACTTTCACTGAAACTGGATGCCTAAATGTGGGTGGTCTTGAAAAGCTCCTTATTCTTGTTGATGTTTTCTTGGTTACTAGCTTCAAATAGGAGTTAAAATTCAGAATCTTTCTAAATACCAATTGTAACCCAAATTTAAGTTGTTCTGTTAGTTTTTACTTCCTTGTGGAGCTATTTCATGTTTCACTGCCAGTCCAGCCTCTCTCTTATTGGCTTATTTTTCTTTTCCACAGAATAAAAATTCTTCAGATTATCAACCAAACACCCCACCCCCCACCCCCCCTTTAAGCCCCTCTAGGTCTGTCTATGTGGATTCAATTTGTAGATGATGAATAGTGATGGCTGTTCTGGTGGCTGTGACCATAAACTATGAAATGGGTGTTATTGTTGCTTTTCAGTTGGAAAAAAAAAATTATTTAAGCACATGGTATCAATAATGTCCACTTCATCCTGGTTTATATTTATTTTTTAAAATTGTTCCACGAGTAGTCTAGCATCTAAGTTGGAAGAAGACCTTTCAAAGTGCAGTACAATAGTTTCTTTAGCACCCTTTATATAGAGATGAACTTGCTCAGAGGCTAAGAAAATGCAGTGGAGGGTAGTGGTTCATGTTTGAGCCGAGGGGAAACGTACTGAAGTAAAAGCAAAGATGTGAAAATTCGAGACTATAAAAATGTACAGTGAGTAGTTGTGGAACAAGGGAAAAGATGAAAGAAATATAAGAATAATGAAAGAAGTGGTTGTAGTGGAAAGCTGTGATAGATGGTTTTAGTGCACTGTTTGAAGAAAGGTGGTAAAGGCCAGGGTCTCAACGGAAAGTACTAGAGAAAGCAAGTAGGAAAACCTGCTTATGCTGAGTTGCAAATTGGAAATGGTAACATCAGTAGTTAACTAAAGGTGTGAAGAAGGCGTAGTGTCTTCAGTGGGTTGCTTGGGTCAGAACGACATTGTTCAATTTCTTAAACATGACATGAAAATAATGTTTCAGTAACACAGAATGAATGTAGCTATTGATGTTCTTCAGGATCACTTATACTTTTGCTGATTTGTGCTCATTTACATTCACACATTCCCTATTTTTCTTATTGGGTTAGTCCTTTTTAAACAAAACTTAGTATAAAATTAAGTAATACATCTATTTATCTCAAAGTTCTTAATTTCAGAAAATTCAATCAGTGTTTTCATTGGAAGGGAAGGAAAGGTAGAGGGATTTGGGGAGAGTAGCTCAGTGATGTGGGATGGAACCGGGTGTGTAACTCGTACCCTATGTGCTCTCCAGTGGTCACGTTCCCCCTGAGAACCGGAGCCAAAATCAGTGACATGTTAATGCATAGTGGGTGGGACTGAGCTAATCCGGTCAGCTGGTGGGTAATGCAGGACTTGGCTGCAGTTGGTTAACGTAAGGGAAGGCGTTCCAGAGGTTTTGGCGGTCTCTAATAATCCTGACAGAGAACTTGGAGATTTGGTGTGTATGGTTCAAATGGGAAGAAATGCTATTTGGAGAACCGTGATTAGGAGAACGAGTGTAAAGAGTAACTATTGCCAGCTCTCATGCAAAGCCACTGTAGTGTGGGAAAGCCATTCAGAATAAACTCATCTTAAATAGGTCTGGAAAAGGTAAATCATGATAATCTGTAAGCAGATTAGCATTTCTAGATGAGCAGCTCTCTCTCATTGTCCACTTTTGTTGGGGATTATCAGATTTTGTTTCATTGTAAGGCATCTGTGTTGAGCCTATTGACTGAACAGCTGTTGCTGGCTTCATTTAGTGTTGTCCTTGCCTCTTTGCTTTAAATAAGTTCCAGAAGTCTGAACTTTACCTCTTAACGTGCTTTTTAAGAAATAGCAGGGTGAGTCTGAGAAGATTTTACCTGAGGGTGAGAGCTTAGATACGCCAAACAGATTTAATTCTCTTTCTTGTTATAGTCAAAAGAGTAACTTCACTGGTGCAACTTGAGCTACACGCTCTGTTTGCATACTTGTAGCAGGTTTTAATTGTCTGGAATTGTAAAAAATGCACAGTGGTAGCTGAATGACACTTGCAGAAGCATTAGTTACCACTGTCGCCTGTCCTCTTGCTACAGGTAAAGCCAAGGTACCGATTGCCAAGGGTAGGATTTAAAGGCTGTGAGCTACTATTCTGAAATATGCCATTAAAAAATTTGCCTTTCACATGAATCCTTATCTTCCAAGCCTTTTGACAGCTTGATGAACTTTTCATTTATTCCTGTGTCTATTGGTATAGATTTATCTTCCTGTATGTAAGAATGCAAGCCTTTGTGTGTACAACACTGCACGGAGAGCACAACGGTGTTTGTCACCGGACAAGTCTCCTGATCGTACAACTAGTTTCATCTGCCCTTATGTACAGAAAGGGGCGGGGGCAGAGAGGCTAATTCTTTCCTTGGTTTTTAAGTGTGTCTGTCTGAAATTGGCTTTGAGGCTTACATGAAAGATATTCCTCAAGAGAATGTTATTCCTGTAGGGATTTTTTTAGTCCACCGAGAGAGAGTCATTGTGGCATGGGACCAAGATGTAGGCCAAGTGGAAATACAGCAAAGTGATTTAATAGAAAAGGTAATTCCTATTCAAACTGGATGGTCCCTTATTCATTTCCTCGGATTATCATCAAATTTATGTCACCAGCAAAGGAGCTTTATTGAGTTTCACAGATATATTCCTTTTGCTTTCATTGTCATTAGTTGGCACACTGACATTTTCATATGTGTCTCAGCTAATGCCTCAAAATTACTCCATCTACAAATGTAACAATTGAACAGATAATTTTAATAAGATTCAGCTTGACTTCAGACTGCACTCCTTCCTTTCTTTATAGAATGCAAATTGTAACCTGTTTTTAAAGCCGTGCAATGCAGTGAACTTTAATGGGATTTGACAACATCATATTAAGCACAACAACTACGCATAATGTACCGAAAAATTGGACGTGAAATTGGAAACATAGCTGAGAACAAAGTAAATTTACATGGTTTGGTAGTTTGAATGTCTGATATCATATTCTCTCATGCAAGCTCCATAAAAAGCAAGGGATTTAACAATGGATATCAGCGGAAAGTGCTTTTAAAGTTAAAGCTGATGGATGGCTTGTCAAAAAAAATAATTGCATTGGTTGGAAAGTCGGGATGCGTGCTGAGGGGGAGAGAACAGGATATACAGAGAGGATGATGGGAAGTGACAGTGGTCTGTCAAGAAGCAGTGGCTGCCCAGAGAAGTGTGAAGCCAGAGCTATAAGGTGGCAGAGTAGAACAGGCTGTCAGAGCGGGAAAGTGGCTTTAATACCCTGAAAAGCAAAGGAATCCGCCTGTCAGCCTTGCTCAGCCGTGCTGAAAGAGGAAAAGAACATGGCATAAAGTTAGAGACATTAAACGGAAAAAAAGAGAGGCCAATGAAAGCCAGTGAGGAGGGGTGGTGAGCTGTTATGTTTTTAAATAGACAAATGACACATTTCTAGGTGCAGCAAGAAAGCAAACTGTCTAAGAAATTTAGAACTGATTAGAGGCTTTTTTGAAAAAGAAATACAAGATGATCAGCATCTATTTCTGGCATTTTTAAATGTACCACACAGCCCTGTGACCTTCCCTTCACTTCCATCTTGTGTAACTGTACTGGCCTATCGCTGCTATGAGATGAGAGATGGTTTTGTTATGGAAGCAGCTTTGTCCCTGTAAGCATTGGAAGAACTTGGTGTTTGGACCAAAATTAATTGTCTCACAGGTCTCTCTTTAGCCATTCATGAGGTATTAGCTCATAATAGCTGATTATCAACCTAACCAAACAATTTTTCCTTAAAATTTTTTAAATGTCGAGATTAATTCGGCTATATGTCATTATGATTTATACCCGGTACTAGTGCGGTGCCACACAAATAGCAGCACCTACCAATTTTAAAGGTTTTCCACAAATGCTGGAAAATGTATTTATACCTTAAAGATGGTAGGAAAAAAAATTCCCGAGTAACTGTCAATACAAGTTTTTAAAATAAAATCAGTATTTTTCAAATACAATTCCCTGTAATCATCTGTTACGAATATATTTTATGGAGAAATGAAAAAAAAAAGTAAAATATAAAAGATATTTATATACATGATATATTTGGTATAGGGTAACACATTAAAAGGCGCTGTGCTACATAGCTGCTATATAGGAAAGGCATTGGAAACATGGTCCATACTGCACTTTTTCAGTGTGTTGCCTTAACTTTTCTGAAGAAATAGCATCCAATAGAAAAATGCAAATAAAAAGCAAGATACAGCTTGTGCACAGACATTCAGAAAATGCATACTGCGTGTTGTATTCCAGAACTTCTTTAACTAGATTTTGAAAAATACTGAGCAAAATGAAAGCTGCAAGGAAGTATTGTTAGGTAGATTTCAACACTGCAGGATCTGACTCAGTTTATAATTGTGATAGAAGTTATTAAATGTGATTAAGTTTCTGGGTGTTACTTCACAGAACTTGTTATGAATGCTACGAAGGCTGTGTTTGAAATGAAATGCAAGTTAGCAGTTCTCACATGCAATAGAAAAGGACACAAAGGTCACAGTTTTTGATCATAAGCGGTTCCAGATTTTGGCTTACATCTCAGTTCCGATGACAAGCTAATTCACATAAGGACTTGTTGATGCTTCAGTCCATTCATGCTTTCATGTTTTATTTCTTTTGCTATGTGTTGAATGGGAGAATTCATTTTCCATCTACAAATACATATTACCTAATTAATAGCAAACAATTATGTCATGATTATAATACAGGGACTAAAAATCCATATAATTGGTTGCTTTCCGAGGATACTGGCTCTTTCTGTTGGTCTGAACATCATGTGCTCAAAAATGTATTGCATCCTAAAGTAGAAGGCCCCCAGTTAAAACATTGTAAGCATTACATTACTAGTCCTTTGTCGAAACAACAGCAGAAAATCAAGAATATATTAGCACAAAGGAAAAATCTAGAGTGTTGCTAGGCATTTTAAACATATTTTAAAAAAAAAAGTGTGTTGAAAGACAGCATTTTTTGTATTAGAAAATCAACATGTTCATTACTACCTTTAAGAAATGTCTTAAACGTCGAACGTGTATGCTTTGGGGTTGTATGACGGCCCCAGCTCTTAAGGATTCTCAGTGCTGGACCTAAAGGGCATTTTGGTTTTTTATGGGTGCAATTTCAAATTACAAAATGAAAAATCAAATAAGAGTCCTCACTTTTCCCATCTCACATTAGCACCTAATGTAAAGTTGCAAAACTAAATAAATGAGGAAGTTACAGTAATCCATGCCTTTTATGTCTAGATATTTTGTGAGCTTCTAAATAGGAGATGATCTTACAGATTGTATTTCTTTATCCAGGCAATTTTCCTATAGTGTCTGTTGCCGGTGCATATGAATACATTACAATATATATAGTCTAAGCAAATGCGTGAATGATAAAGCTCTCTACTTGGACAAAATTAAAAAAAAAAAAAGAACATTCCTTCAGAGTTTGAATAGCAGCATTTGCCTGCCAAATAAGATACTTTCTTTCTCCCCTTCTTTAGTCAGTAAAAGTCCTAACTAGAAATGAATGGATGCAATAAAACGCACTGTATTTGCTAGGCACAAAACGGCGGTGTTAGAGCTAGAACTGCAACCTCTGCTTGTTTTTCCTTACTCCTCATACACTCAAAAAAATCTGTACTGTTGCTTGCAATATAGTGTTTTGTGTTTTAATAGCTCTTTTGGTTTGCAAATAACACCTCTTTGTGTCACTTTGTGGTTCCGGAAGGGTCACTGGTTTTTTTTACACTTTAGGAAGATTGCTGCTGTTATCTGTAAATCTATTGCTTGGACAAGAATGGGATTACATGATATGATTTAAAACAGTATCAGCTGTATTTTATTCTTTTCACAAGGAAATGACCCCTTACCTTATACAGCTTAAATAAATAAATAAAGCTTCTACAACATACAGCAGTAAAGCTTTTGCCTTTGTTACCTCAGGAGTATCTGAATAAAATGTCTTGTTAAGCAAGATATAAGGGCAATGAAGAGAAGAATAAATCAAATTAGTTGACATCTCAAGCTTGGAGCACCACGTGTATAGTGCTAGTAGTTATCTGTTTAGTAAAATGGGTTTAATGAGAAATATAAATGCTGGTATTTAGATGGCTGTATTTTGGTAACTTGGATATTGGCTTCCAAAATTGTATGGTGATGCAATATTGCAAAGTTTTAAAGTACAGCAGGAACTGTTGAAATTATTTTTGCCTCCCTGCAGCAAGGTTACACATAAAAATGTGTTGGGCCTTAAAGAAAGGGGAGCAAATACTGGATTATGTTTTGCAATGTTGTACCCCAAACCCAACACGGTCGTATGTGGAGTATGTATTAACCACCATGTCCTAAGGTGTTCAGACACTACTATGCGCTCCCCTAAAAGGCTTGAATGCAGAAATTGGCATTTAAAACTGGACTCCGAGGAACCATGATGCGTGTAATTTTGATAGAAATGTTGCATATTTGCTGTTATCCTGTGTGAGAATATTGCTTATTTTTAGGCAAAATTATTTCTTTCTTATAAATTCCATTGACAGAGTAAAACTTGCACCTTGGAACAGGTAACTCCTAGCATGCGAGGAATCGGTTTTCTGGTGTCGAAAATGCCCTGACCTTCCATTTCATTATGCTTTAACGCTGATCTGCCCACCCAAGATCCTCATATGACTTTCATCAAAATAATTTTGGAAAATTTATTTCTGTAATACCCTATGGCATATGTAATTACTTACAAATAGGAAGTGGAAGATCAAGCTTCCTGTCTGAATGACTCCAGATTGCATTAAAATCTGTGACACAGCAAGAAATTTAAATCACACGTCTCAAAGACCACATCTCTCTTCTCTCACTTCCAAAGTTTATATGTAGTTTACTTTCTTTTCCTGCACCAAATATACCATGTCCAGGGATATATGTATCTCCATATATATGTATGTCCCAGTATTGTGGGGATTGGTCAAATGTATCAGCCTTTGTAGAGAACACGTGCAGAAAACAGTAGCATGTGATATTGCAGCAAAAGATGTGTTAACTTGATTTGTGTGTCTTTTATGGCTTTGGTAGTGAGCCAGGCACTATAAAGAAAAGCCCCACTTATGATGATCTAGAAGGCAGCAGGATTTTGAAGGTTTTCCAGCAGACCTCTGCTTAGTAAGATCTTAGAAGAGAATAGTTGCTGCTTAGTTTGCCTTAGTTTAGATTTTCACGTATTAGAAATAAAGGATGGGAGAAGATAGAACTACACTGGGTATTTCTAGCTGGGGTAAAGGATCAGGTTAACAGATTTATTGAATGTTAATGAAAGGAGGTCTGCAGAAGGCTGGAACCAGTCTCAGTTGTACTTGCAGTCCAGGTTTCTCCAGCCTGGAAATGCTCCTCTTGCTAATTATTCCTGCTTAGGGTTTTAGCCAAACTTAGGTATGTGAGCTAGTATAAAGCATTCTGTCACACTGAGAAGCAGCAGTAGTAGGAGCTTGCATCTTTCCATTTTACTTTCTGGCAGAAATCACCCTTGCGTGATGTGCAATGCACTCTTCTCCCATTTGTGTTGTTTAATAGGAAGGGGCTAGACCTGCACATGATACAGGGCAGTGCTTTTATACTGAACCAGTTTGGGATCAGGGCTTCTGGCCTAGTTTACTGTAGTAAAAGGGTATCTCTTAGAAATTTGGTGCAGAGATTTGTTCTCTCACCATGCCCCTAAAAATCTGAGAGTGGGCATGCCTGATGGCTAGGTGTTAGATACTGACTCACCTCTAACCTGAGACAGGAAACAATAATAAGAAGCTATTATTGTGGAAAAGCTAGTTGCTTCTAGTTGCTTCTGTGGGTAGCTGTAATAAACTTCAGACGTTTTTACCTAATTCCAGCAATGATGAAAACGCCTTGATAATGTCATTTGCAGGCCTGTTTGAAATATTAGGAGAGGGGATTGAAGCTCTGTGAATTTGTTCAACCAAACTGACTGTAGCCACATAAATAACAGATACTAACTTCCTTTTCTTTATTGAACAAGTCATGTCCTGAAGGCTTCTGTAAGTCACTATGAACCAATATTCTGCTTAGAAACTGGTTTTATCGTAATATAACTTTATATGACTTAAACCTTGTCAAAAAGGTCGTGCAATCCATTACTATTTCTGTTCCAGTTAAGTTTTTTTTTTTTTAAACATAGAAGTGATTTTTTTTTTTAGAGCCCCTTTGTAACAGAACTGAATTTGTTATGTTAGATTCCTCTCTTGCATCTAGTTTCTCTTAATACAGCAAAATGTTTTCTTGGCATTGTCTCCCCCCTTTCCCCTGTGGGTGTGGGCTGTTTTTTCCTTCTGAATTTGGTGTTTCCTTCAAGCAAGTAAGGACCCTAAAGATACAAGGGCATTGAAAAATATGAAACTGGTCAAGATGGATGGCAAAAAACACCATGCATAAATAAAGTACCCCCTTCTCTCTCTCCTCCCCCCACCCCCCCCCCCCCAAATGAACAATGATTGTGTGGTTGAAGACCTGGCTGAATAAGTGTGTCAGGTACTGATTGGAAGAATGATAAATGGAGTGACCTAACAAAGGATTGACTTCTCCAAAAGACAGGCCTTTTTTAATGGATGGAAAGGGAGGAAGCCTCATTTAGAAGGGAAAGGCTGTTGGCAGTGCAGATATGACAAAGGGGAAGTCGACAACCATTGATTTACGTTCGGGAATGACAGTTGAAAAATTCAACAATAATCATGACAAATGAGAAGCGATGCAGTCAGAGGAAAAAATGCCAATACGTTAAGCCTGAGAAGAAATGCCAAGGTCACAAGGAAAGGTTCCCAAACTTCTGCTTTCGACAACCTTAATGGAAATATTGGAAAAGATGGGGTACAGGTTAAAAGGTATGGTTTGGAAAGAGAAATTGCAGGGGATGCTAATTAGAGTTTGTTCTTTTCAGAGAGGTCGTGTGTGTTGCCTACAGTAGCGTTGAGGCGAACTGACCATTAACAGACTGTTATCCTCCAGAGTATAATTTTTTTCTTGAGGAACTGCTGAAATAAATTAATAGCAACAGGCAAACAATCATGTTCATTTTAAAATATGACTTTGTTGCTCATTAAATAAAGCAGATCTGTAGGGGACTTTTTACCCTGGTCTTATGCATACTGTATAACTTATTTAAAAAAAAAAATAATTTAAGTGATAGTAAATAAGATTATAAAAGACTTAGATGGTCTGTTAGGTCAGATCTGAATAAATAAGTCTGGCACCTGAGAACTCTTTAAGAAATGTAAATCTAAATACAGTAGCATAATCTTGTAGTGAAGAGGTTTTAAAATAAACAGTACCCCGTTCATTTTTTGTTTTCAGCTTATTGAAGCAGTTAGTGGAATGTGCAGACCATGTGCATAAAACAGTTTTCTTCTAGTGCATTAGGTTGACATTACATTATTAAGTAATTTGCAAAATTGCAATACGCAGACAGTCACTAGTGTAATGAAATGAGCAGGTCTCTGTTTACCTGGAAATCTGAGAAAAGAGCTTTGGTGAGAGAAACCTGCCTACCCAGCGTATCTTGTGGAAATGAGTAGGAAGGCAGTGAATATCAAAACCTGTTTTATTTGTGTGGTATTAAGTGGCACAAATTGCTTTCAGATGTATCTTACTTGGCAAATATTCCATGATATTGATTTAAAAAAAAAAAAAAAAAATCTCCACCCAGCAAAACTGCCTTTAGATGGGGCTAAAAAAAGGTTTCTTAATTAGAAGGAATGATCAGCTTTATAATAGCTCATTAGTGTAGTACCTCTTTCAAATTTAACTCATTTCAGACTCCTGACTTGTAAAGGGTTAAGCTCTCACACACAAGTACTAATTTAGCACACGGTGGTCATTTTAACCTTACATGTACTGAAGATTATACGTTTAAAAAACAAATCTGAAATACGGTCTGGGCAAATGATACCTGAGCTTGACGGGGAGAAAAAAGACACACCAAAAAAACCCCCAAACAAACAAAAAAACGCCCAACAAACAAAAACCCAAAACAAAAAAAAATGTAAAGAAACCAAAAAAACCCAAACCCCAGAAAGGTTATAAATTGCTAGGACCTGTTATTTGAGGTAAACCTGGATCTATAATGGGTTTTTACTAGTCCACTTATACCTGGGGCTGCAAAGTGGAATATAAGGAAACTAGCCTCTTTAGATTAAACATTTTCTAATCAGCTTTATCACTCATATCTGAATTTATCTTATTTGAGGAAAATGCCAATATATTAGCAAGCATATATGATACACAAGGTGACCCTACCAACTTAATGACATAATACATTATCCTTAATGAAGTCAATATCTTGTCTTTTAGCTGTCTGTCTATTGGGGCGATTAATTGCAGTGTCATTAAAGTTAGCTCTCTTTTCATTTGAGCTTGACAAGTCGCATAAAACTAATGTTCTTAGTTATCAGCCACTGGAATAGGATGGAGGATGGAGGAAATTGTAGGACAAATAAGGGGGTACTGCAACAGCTAACTTGAAGGAATTTTTCCAGTGACTGTTTTCCAAGCCTTCTATTGCCAGCTATGCACTAATAGTTAAAACATTTGAAACAGAATTATCCAGATTGCGGTTTTGCTTCTGTGTATTGAGCTTGAAGGAGAACATAATGAACAGCAAACTATCAGAGGCCACTGTGTTATTAAGACATCAGGACTGAAAAATTTGCAGAAATAGCCCCATGAGTAAAGTTAAATGAGATTACCTATCCTAAGTTAATGCAATAAACAATATAAAAATATGTATTTTTCTCTTACTGTAGAGTTTCTCATTTATCAGAGTGCAAAATAAATATAAAGCAATTTAGGAAATGAGTTTATATGAAATAATGGCTTTGCATCTTTGATAAAACAAGCTGCAGTCACTAGTGATGCTAGCAATGAAGCTCTGGTGCCCAGTGCTAATTGTAGCGCAAAAGCATCACTCCCTGCCTTCCCCCTACTTCTGAAACTACAAGACAGGATGGCTGTAATTTACAGTGTGTTATCTTTGTCTATAGCGGCAAGATGATATGAAGTAAATCAAGGTACGAGTAATGAAAGACTGAAAATTTATTCCTTGGAGCACACTTTAAAGTGTAGTATCTGTTATAGTGGCACTGCCTGAAGACCCTGAAATGAGACTTGGATGAAGGGCAATAAAGAAGCATAGAGGCTCATGTTAATGTTGTTTGTCTGAGGTTAGTAATTGGGTTCCACTGATGAGTTGTGTGAAGACAAAGTGAGAATCCTAGCAAGTATTGTAAATCTTACATTGTTGGAACAAGAAGCAATCCTAACAAATATTGATCCTTCCTGTGCCCAGAGGCGAGGAAGAAAGCAGCATGCTGCTGAGCCAGTGTTGTTTCAATAGCACCAATTACCTTAGTGAGGCTAGTGCTCTGCATGAAATCCCACCAGGCTCACAAATTGTGAATTATCAATGATTAGGCTTTTTAGATAGATCCCCTAAAATCATGCCGGGTTAGCTTTCTGTATCAATTCTCCTTTCAATCCCCAAAATGTATCTCTCAAAAGCCTTTATTTCAGCTTTTAAAATGCTGTGGATATGTTTCAAGTACATCCTATGCCCTTTCTCTCCCATATATCCCCTTCAACACCTGCCAAAAAAAGAAAAAAAAAGAGAGATCTCACAACACTTGAAAATATTCTTGGCAATATTTATCAAAGATTTGCTTAGTTTGTATTTTCTTGTTTCTAATTTACATTAGCTACTAGAAAATACATACATTGAGACAGTTTTAAAGGCTTATTTTAATAAAATCACATTTTGCATCTGAAACTTCAGTGTGCTTTCGACTCTAAATTCAGATTTCTTCTAGAGAAAACTCTCAATCATTATTAAGTAATTTACAAAATTACAGTGTGCTAAAAAATTGATGTTTGCCTCTAAATTCATAGGTAGTTAAATGTTTCTGCTTCCATGCTTGCTTTCCGTCTTATCTTATTCGAGGTTACCCGTCCATTTAGAGTGAGGCTGCTAAAACGCTGTATGAAGGAAAGACTTGTGGTAGGGTGTGAGGTGGAGGGTGCCAATAGTTGCTGGGGGTTTGAGCCAGTGATGTAGCGCGGTGACGAGTCCCTGCCCTGACGAGGTGCAGGCATGTGCACGCTGGGGGCAGAGAGAGGGGGAGTCAGAGGTCAGTAGTGGACACAGGAGTAGATCCTTCTCCTGCCATCTTCCAGTCCTGTGCTCTACCCACTGGAGCATGCTTGTGTCTTCTGTGGTATCTGCAGTTATTGATGACTTTAAGGCCAGTAGGAGCTTTATAGAAAATTTATTGAGAATCTCTGCTACGCTGTGTGAAAAGGGAGGCCTAGTAAGGTAGAAGAGTCGTGCATTAACATATGTAATTGCTGCTGCTTTGTTGTTTGATGGTGGGCATTGACCTTGAGAGTAGCTACTACCTCAGCCTACCTTTTGGGGAATACCCTGCAGTGTGACAGACCTTCTGGCAGGAGCTCTCCTCAGTAAAGGCCTGTGCCTTTTACCCAGAGGAGTGGACTCTTTCTCCATTCCTACCAATTTTACCAATATCCTCTCCTACATTACCTCTTCTATTTCTCTTATGCTTCCTTTCGATTTCTCATCAGGTTGTGTTTGCTGTATTTGCCAGGCTGACAGATTCTCAACTGAATCAGTTCAGAGAGCGGCAGGGCAACCCCTTGCGCATAGTCCCCTGTGCTGTGCTAGCTGAAAGGGTGTGAAGGGACAGCAGGGAAGGGTTTGCAATTTGGATTTTTTTTTTCCTTTCTTTCTTTGTAGGTAGCATACTGTGGCTGCTTGAGGTTGGCAACCACTAAAGGGGAGCCAGGTAGACTGGAGTGTGTGCATCTGTGCTACTGGAGTGTGTCAGTATTGGGGGGACCCCACTGGGACTGAGCAGGCTGGCTGTGAGCATTCCTAGCACCTGATATCTGGTTTTGAAAGGTTCTGTAAATTTTTGCACATGAGCTTGCCTGAAGTTTCCGTGCAGGTTTAGAAGATGATGTCATTGAAGGCTTGGTGTTTTGAAGCATTTTCCTGCAGAAGATGAGAACCAGCACCCACTGTTTCATTGCAAAACCCTTTTTCAACTGATCACAAGCCAGCAGCAGTTCCAGTGATTTAAAGTAGTTGGTTGATAGGTTTAAGAATCTGTATAAACGCTATCATATCTGCACCAATAGCATAATGAGAAATTCATGTCTTTATTGTATAATAATCATAACATAAAAATGCTGAGCGTTATTGCTGAAACGGAGCTGTGAAGCTGGTGGCCTGTATATGCGATACTTAACACTATTTAGTGTATGTCGGTGTGGTGCACACAGAGCTGAACCCTCTCTGTGTCGAAAACATTTCAGTTGCGAGTGCAGAAAGCACCGGTCTATTTTCAATAGCACTACACGGAACATTACTGAAACCATTTTTTTCCTTGGGGCTCTGATATCTGTTGGAAGCAATTCTGCACTGATTATAGTATCATTAAATATATTTTTATACAATATTAAACAAATTGGGACCTTGAGAAAAGAAGGTGGCTATAGTAATGGTCAGTTTTCAGTATGAGATAATTTCCCAATATTACAAGAGACTCTTAATTAGGAAAGAAACCATGCAAGTAAGTGTATCAACAAAATTTGGAATAGAATGGGGTTGTCTTCTTTCTTTTACTGTTCAACTGCATTTGTCTGCCATTCTTGAGTAATATAGTTTTCCCAAAAGAAAATGCTATTCTTTATTTGTTTATTACAGTTTGTGGGTTGGTGTGTGTCAGATTGAACTACAGGTGATTGACCCTCAGGTTAGAAGCTGACTGACAGTGGGCTATAACATCAAAGCTGCAGGCTAAGGGAAGTTGCTTTTTTTGCAGGAGTCAACCTTTTCCATTTAAGAAACAATGCTTTTTCTTTGTGAGTGCTGGTCCTTGAATAAACTGTATTGCTTTGATCCCCCCCCCCCCACTATAGTGTACTTTTAATTGCATATGTTTAGACGTACAGAATCTGTGATCCTCCAGGCTAAGCGTGCCAGCAGCAGTTCCCTCAGTAACTTTAATTTTGTATTTAATCCTGAAGGAGGACGCAAATAATTGATGACAAACAGTCGTTCAGTGTTTTGCAACTTGTTTTCTCAATCTGCTTTCAGATTTTCATGATGGGCTATATGTTTTATCATCTTCCATTAAGCTGAGGTTTGTGAGCCTTTCTTTTCATTTAGAACTTTCCATGTTTACTTACCCTGGCCATTGTCCCATGCCACTCTATTGTCCGACTACCACAAAAAATGTACATGAGATTTAGTGCGAGAGGCTGTTCAAACTTTCATTAGTGTAGAACATAGCCGATTATTTCCCATGTTGAGCTTACTAGGGTAAGTGTAGAATACTGTTTTTCTGCCTCACCTTCAATTTAGTTCTTTTTAGTACTTGCAAATGATTTAAGGCACTCTGATAATCTCTGGAAATCCAGATGACGCTCAGCCCAACACTGTACTGTATCGTTTTTTCAGTTTGCGCTGCCACCACAGGACACAGTGAGTAGCTGGCATATTCTTAGTGTTTACACCCAGATGTTTAGACACCACACCTAGACTTGGTTTCTTCTTGCAGCTTTCTGCTGTTTCTGGACCTGGTTCTGTGACCTAAGTCCCAAACTCAGTAAGCTTTAAGATTTACCTGTTTTAATTAACTTGTTAATCATTTGGACAGGCATCAGTTCTGGGACAGAAATGGATGGGTATTTTGATTAATCTTGGTGACTGGTTCTGCCCATTTTACAGTATTCTCTTCTTACCATTTAATTTAATATATATGGACTAATTAATTCATAAGTAGTTTCCTTGGTACGTCACAGTGCTCTGGGAAGCTTTAAACATCTACGCTGTCCTGACTCCAGCTACTGAATAACTCTTTCTAGAAGTCCAGAAGTCTGATGCAAAGAAACGTAAACCAGCCACCAAAGTTCTCCCTTGTGCGGATTCCAATGTTCCTTTTACACCCTATGCAATATTGGAAAACAAATGCTTTTTCCCTTGATGCAGGTAAGCCATGACTTAAGTTTTCCATCCTGTCGCTTGCAAGACCAAACTTTCTAAGGAAAGGCAGAGAGAAGCAGCAGTCTTGCATGCTTCCCGTCATCTAGCCAGTTGCCCTGCTGGAATAAAAGCTGTGGGTCTCTCTCTGGCAGGCTCATAAGTGTGTTTCGCTGCCCTTTTCATCTGTGGCCTTGGACTCTGCTGCCTATTTCAGGACAAGGCCAGAGATCCATTGACTTTATGACTTGGTCCCTATGCTCTATCCAGAGATGGCTGTAGAGTCTGATATGGACAAGGCTATTTAGTAAAATTATGTGAAGTAGTTAATGTACTCCATGAAATTTTTTACCGTGCTTTTGAAAACAATTTTCACGTTATCCAGTAATACAGCAATATCTTTTTCTGCATGCATTTGTTTTGTCTACGTGTAGGGAACATCTTCAAATTTTGAGAGAAAGAGCTGAGAGGTAGGGGGATGAGAATACAAGATGCATCACAAAAATCTAAGCAGCACAGTAATATATTATGAATAACATTGCTGTAAAATAACTGTTCTGAAGATGCAAAAAAGTGTTGGAAAATTCACAAGTTTCCAATGATTTTTAAGCTAATCACTTCATTATTTGAAATAAGCACATCTCTATTGAAGATGTTTATTATTTTTCTGTGTTTTAATCATACTTTTTACCACGTGAGGTTTCTCCTGAAAGCGGAAGTTTATTCCAGTTTCCTGCAAGTAATTACACCACCAGTAATTCCTCTGGACTAATAATTGTACATATTTGAATCCTCCAAATCTGTGATTCTTCCACAATGCAAGCCAAGGATTAACCCTTCTCCCTCTATATGTATACATACAAAATCTATACCTATGGGCCATAAGCATTTTGCACTGCAAACTAAGACCACAGACTACAAACCCTGTGTTTATTGTACAGATAGAAGGATATTTTTATGACACAGATAAGTGGTGAGTATTCATTTTTGCCACCTAGCCCCAGATGCCCATCATAACAGTGTAGCTGTTAATCATACACTGATCTCTTTTCCTAAGCCTCAACAAGAAACTAGGGACCACTAAAAACATGCTCCCTTTCATTAAAGAGGAAATTATTACCATATATTTTTGTAATAACCAATAACATTTCAAATTACTCACATTTATAGCTTGTAATCAAGTTTATGTTTAACCTCTAATCCCCATGAAGTAGGTAATGACTGGTTTGTTAGTTAACCACTCATGGGAAGTTAAGGGCAGTTAACAATATACCAAACCAGTCATTAACTACAGTAGTGACTGATTTCTCAGGTGTTATTGGCATTATAAACTTCCTTCAGTGGTTTGTAACAGAAATATTAATTTGTAAAGGCAAAAAGCATATTTCAGTTACTATGCTGTGACAGGCTGAAAAATTTGGTAGCTTCGTTTGATTTCCTTTCTCGTGTTGTCCCCATGCCCCCCCATGCACGCACTAATCAGCACGGAGAAGAGGGGAAGTACTGGCTGTAGTCGTGGACTACGTGTCTGGGCCTTTCAGAACAAGCACAGTGGCAAGTATGGTAATAGGATTAGTTTAGACAAATGTGGACAGCTAGGATTTGAAGCACTCTTGGATGAGATTTCCTGCTGGTAGGTAAATATGTCCTCCCTCGGTAGTGCTCAGAGCCTGTAGCAACAGTGTCATGGCACTGGTGTATTGTGATATAAATGAAGATGATTCAGCATGACATGTGCTTTAATTATGCGTTTCATTTAAATACTTTTTGTTCCATATTATAAAGCATACTAATTAAACGGTACTGTTTCACAAGCATCATTTTGACGCAGAATGAAGAGTAGCCTGTTTATTTAGGTAATTTAGGTATCACACAGAGGTTAAACGTAGAGTCAAGCTAAGAATTTTCATCACTTATCCAGGTTAGCTTTTTCTTTTGTTTGAATACTTTAATAATGAATTAGCTAACTGTTAAATACCTAATTTCTCCAGATGAAGAGCTTCCATCTTTTCTGTTTCTAAAATTGTGCAGCAGTATGGGTTCATACAAGTCTTGGAGCTTGCTTATGCTACATACAGTTTAAATCATTAAGAATTTTCAATAAATGCCTAGTACCTGATCTCACGTTTGCTTCATGTTCTAATTAATCTGAAGCCCATATGAAGCTTAATTAAGAGAATCCTTTTTTTGTATCCTGGGCTTTAGAAGGTGTTTGGTACGTTCTTTATCCCATGAGCTCTAAACTTACAGAAAAACAGACTCTTGGAGTTTTGGAAGCTTTCATGCTGCTGTATCCATATTTAGTGTACTCTTCATTTTAAAGAGTACTTTTTCCTCTTTATGTGAGAGAGATCAAAAAGAAAAGGAAGAAAGTGGTGGATGTCTTTCCTCAGGCTATACCACCCTGGACTTTGGTTTCAACGTGGAAACGTTTGAATTATGTTTAAGCTCTCTCTAGCACTCCCACCAAACCCCCGTCTCCCAAAGAGGGGAAAAATCCCCAACTCTGTTGTCTAACGTTTAGAATAGAAGGTATCAGCATGAAACAGTTGCAATGCTCTTTTGCATCTCTTTTTATCGCACTGTTTCTCACTTAACGCCAGGTCTTGGCCTTGCTCCCTCTGTTCTTCTGTTGTATATAAAATCTGCCAATTTGGCAGAATACTTGAAAATTTAAAATAAAAAAAAAAAGGTAGGAAGCTGAAAGTACTCTTTTAAGCCGAACTTTGTGTTTTAATGTACTCTCCTCCATGTGTGAATTATAAACACTTGTGGTAAATACAATCTGGAGTTTAAAATTTAATTAGCAGATTTCATAGTGTGTGTTCTATGGGGGTTTTGTTTGTAGTTTAAGTTATCTTAGGGAAACATTTGCTTTACTGGAAAGCAATCTCACAGGGCTAAAAATTCCAGCCTTATGAAACGTAGGATGTGTGTGTGTGTTTTTCCCAAAACAGGCTGTGTACGTATAGCATCCCCTGCTTGGAGTCAGCGCCTCTGGGAACCATGTCCATACAGTTCCTCAAGCTGCTGGAAGCTCCTCCGATGCTTCCAACAAGGATGATAATTGATGTCTGCTACAGCTGTATGTTCCATGTGGAGTGGACATCTCCCTGGTAGGCGCTGGTCTGAATCTGCTCATTTCACACAGGTCATCGAACAGCTGTCAAATAGGAACAGCTTTAGGTCACAACTAGCTTGGCCCACGTTTGAACCGGTGACCTAGGGGTGAAAGGCATTTTCCGGCAATATCAATCCCCTCAGACATCAAGTCCCCCTCATAGGCTTTCCACTGGAACGTCCAGCAGATAAATTGTGTCTGTGATTTCATTTAATGTGACACCAGATCTTGTAAGAAAAATATCTCGCTGACTTGTCAATGAAAGTTCTTTGATTTGTATTTAACAATATATAGCACCACTTTACAAAGCATCACATTTTTTATACCTTGGATATTACATGAGTTAAAGATAGCCATACTCAAATTGTAGTTTTGCAGTTACAGGCTGATCTACTGTACTGTATGTCCCTTTGGGGAAAAAAAATGTGAGTTCCAGCCACAGATTATCAGGAAATTCCAGCCAAACTGCAGTTGTATTGTGATAATGCGGTACTTTGTTACTGAGCAGGTTAAGAACCGATATCCCCATTATGTAGCATATCATGAAACGAATGTTATTGTTAAGCATAAGGACAGGATGCATTAGAGGTATCTTTTATTACATAGTCTTCATTATAAAAGAACAGCTAGTGCTAAAATGTTATCCATATGATAGGTAGAGGTACATTGTTCTTGTGCTGCTGTCTCTGATTAAGGCTAGGATAATGCACGGTGCCTGCCTTTTATGTCCATCAGGAAACAAGACAGACCAAGGTAAAATAGATGAGCGCATGTTGGCAAAAGATTAAAAAGACTAGTAGTGAAGTCCATTAATAATTCTCATATTTAGGATTTGCTTGGTACTGTATGTACAGAATCTACAACATTTAATCTCTTCTCAGAAAGACCAGCTGAGAGAACCTTTTTCCTCCTCTGAGTGATAGGCCAAGATTTTCGGAGGCAGCACATTTGTCTGTCAGAGCTCTTGGCTGGTGTCGTGATTTAGTTTCCGTCAAATGATGCTGGTGTCCGGCTGATGATATAGCCTTGCTGGATATGGGGAAATTTGTTACCTTTAGCTTTGACAGGAAGATAATTGCTGATGGTTAACAGAACTGTGCAGAATCCATTGGTTTTGCAGCAACACAAGCAATGGAATCTGCCTCAAGAAGTCAGTCTTTTCACATAAACTTCTGTAGGCTGCTTCTTTGTAAGACAAATTTTATTTTTTGTTTTACCGAAGTATATCTACGTATCAGTAGCTTTGGGAGCATATTGACCTGAACAGAAACAGCGTGTTCTACAACGACGAAGACTTGGTGATGTAGCATCATTTTTTTTTTAATCACAGCACTTAGGATCTTTTTTTTTTTTAACAGCTGTCAGAAGAAGGGGAGGGGTCAGTGATTGTTTGCCTTTGCTAACTCAAAGCATCTCCTATGCATATAACTTGTTAAACATAAATGGAGAAAATATTAAAGCAGGCCTCAGGATTAGAAGGGAATAGAAAAAAAACTTAAGATAAAGCAGTAAATATTGAGTTAATACAGAAGAGCTTTTAAAATCCACTTAAAATGCTAGAACTGAACTTAAAGGAGTTCCATAAATTATGGTCAGTGGCAATATTTTGTGATCTCTTGCTTAGTTTTCAGCTTTTTGTGGACAGAGGCTCCACTGGATTTTTGCCAAGAATCCTATAATTGTTTGCAGTATTTAATCACTATATCAATATGCCTTTTCCAGATTTCTTGTGGGGATAAAAGCATCTTTTCTGTCTCCCCATGCTTATTACTCAGATCTGGACTGTGAGATACAGAATTGCCTGAAAAGCTTCTCCCACTCTTCCTCTCCCATATGACAGTGAAAAATAAATTGGTTTTTAATAGCAGGAGAATAAAATCTATAAATGCAGTGACCAGCAATATCACCTTACTTGTCTTATTGGTAACGTTTTTTAATAGTCCTGGACTCCTAGAATCATTTAAACGAGGAGTTAAGACTGATATTAATAAATATCTCTGCTGGATAGAGATAGATTAGATTGGCTAGAGTAGAGGAATTCTGACAAAAATAGGACAATACTGGGCCCATGCAGAGAGGATTACCTGGTCTCACACAATATATGTAATATATGTGGTACTTTGCTTTTAAAATTACTATTGATTTTGAGGTGTTCCCCTTTAAAAGGTTTATGCTCGGATTAGCTGAAAACTAGACACGCCTTCATACCTTTCCTTCCATTTGCTTTTCTTTATAACCTCGCCTCCGAACGTTTATCTAGTTGCTACCCTCATCGCTTCTGTCCGGTTTCCAACATGCATCCTCCCACTTTTTTTTTTTTTTTGTTTTGCCTCCAAAAGTTGCTTTCCCTGCACATACTTTTAAATCCCCCTTCTTCTCTACTTGTTTTGGGCTGGTGGCCCATCCGTGTCCTTTCCTCTGGCTGTCTCCTTTTCTCCATTCTAGCCTGGAGCAGCCTTGGGTGCACAGCTCCCTGAAAGCTCAGGTTCCCCTTATGCGTGTGAGCAAGTTTCCTTCTGCATTCCTTAAATTGGTGAGCCAGAAAATGTTAAGATTATGGCAACTGCTGGCACTTCGCTTTCATGCCTATATCCTGTATTCGTATCTTGTGAGGAAACAGATTTGGCATTAAACTGCCTGATCCTGCCTCAAGGCACAGAGTAACCAGGCAGGGCTCCAGTGAAGGCCCAGGTCATTACTGAAGCGTGGGTCCTCTAGCACGGGTCCTCATTAGCAAGTGTCATCTGCCCTCAAAGGAAGCACTGCTTTCTACTCTGACAGCCTCTGGAGTAGAAAGTCTTGGAAGTCAGGCCATGTGATTCCACCTGCCAGGATCACTTGTGAAAATAAGAGCATCCAGGAGCAGGGAGAAAAATGCAGAGGCCCCATGTTCTTTTTTTTTTTTTTTTTTTCTGTGAGAAATATTAACCGTATAGTTTACTTTCCCATCGTATTAAGGAAAAGGGAAGTTAATGAAGTAATTTGAATTTCTTGGTCATTTAATTAATGTATATTTTTTTTATCAGCCCTGAATTACTACAGGTTTTGTGTAAACTGGTTGCCACTATGCATTAATTCCCCAACAGAGCTACAATAAAGAGTTTGTCCAACATGCAGGAAGTGTTTCTTTGACATGGTACAAATGTTTGAAAATACAGCTCTTTCCCCAGCAAAGAGCTGTGTCCATCAGGACTCTGACCTAAGAGTCTGATGTAAAAATTCTGTAATTTACCTGTAGCTCTCTTGAATTGCATTTATCTACCTTGTATAGGGCTGGTTTATTAGTTAAGAACATGTAGGTTATGATGTGAAGTGATGGAATAAAGAGGATGATTTCACTGAAATTGCCATGTGGCAGCAGCTCAAGTTTAATGACTTTTTAAATAGCTTATGGGAAGAAAGGAAACTGTGTTGTATTCTCAGTGAGATGTCACCAAGATCTAAAATTAGAGAAGTTATTCTGAAACACCTAACCTTTCCCCTGAAAAACAAAGAATGTTTAAATTGCATGTTGTGCCTCAAAGTTTCAGTCCCCTCCCACTGCTCCCTCCCCCACAACTCTGCATCATTTTATTTTCTTTACTTGGTTTTACCACTGTATGACCTCGTGTTGTATTTTTTCTGAATGACAATGAAAGTAATTGAAAATATTGATTGGCAGTACAGTTAAGTTGTCAACACAACCATTTAATTTGTCAGGAGGACTTGTTAAATTGTCAAAAATCATATAAAAAAACTCCTTCAGTCACTGATGATATACATTAGAGATGTTCAGGAATCAAATGGGCCATTTTTGAGATAAGTGTTGAAGAAAAATTCTGAAATGGCTTTCTCCAGACTTTTTTTAAGGTCAGATTAAAAAAGAATACCCAGCGAATACCTGGCTGGCAAACACATTCAGTAGAGTACCTGGGCATGATATTACTTACTTATTTTCCAACAGCACCTTACATGCTTTGTTTTTGTAACAATCTGGGTTGAGGTTTGGCATTACTTCTGCAGCAAGTGTGTTTATTTCAGTGATTTGTTTGTTTTAGTGTTTGGGTACTTTGATCTCAGGCTTTGTATGTAGGCTGTACCATAACGGACAATGCTGTTAGTGTTTTATGGAGCTTATCTCTGTCTTAGGATAAATGTTGCATTTTGTCAATGTGAAGCTATGCAAAAATCTCCTTACACATGATTTGAATCTGTACACTTAATCTTGACTGCTGGTACAGCTTAAGGTGTGCTACAGTTCAAATAAGACAGTACCAACTTCTCTGCAGTGTCTTGTTTTTTCTTGTTAACGTAATGGTAATTTGAACTGTAGGTGAGATTTTTCTAGGCTGCCTCAGGCAGTTAGTTGCACAGTTCTGGTAGGCCTCACAAATCCAACCAATTTATAATGGAATTCAGAGGGAAGTGTTCCCACTCACCCAGGGCATTTCTGCAATTCTTCCTCTAGCTTTCCTTTTCTTGGGGCTGTCGGTACTCCGGAAGATGTCGAATGTTCTTGTTTTTCATTGGTTTTGCCAAGCCAGCTGGGGCAATTGGAGAGTTCTTTAATTCTCACCACCATTATAAACTGTGATGTTTCCTGTGTTAGGACTCTAGTAAGGGAAGGTTTTTAGCTTTTAGTCCTGCAGGTTCAGGAAATGATGGATTTTGTTGTAAATGTATTAGAGAAGAATATTTCAAATTTTTTAAAGTAACTAAAAAGATTCATAAGTTTCTCTTATACCTTGGCATTTGGTCCATGGTATTTAAGAGTCTTGACTTCACAGAAAAAGGTTTTAAGAAATCTGCAGATTATCATTAGGAAATATGAGGAGCAACATTTTAAGATCAAAATTCGTATAGTGTAAGGCAGCAATATTATCAAGACTTTCTAGAGATATTCTGTGATGTGATCTCAGTTGTGGACAGTTGTAAATGAGTTCATGCTCCATATCATCATGTGTTCTTAAATGAAAAGCATGTGGATGTTGCTTGCTTTTGTCAGTTGATCAGAATACTGTATTAAAAGTCTTAAAAATGTTTCAGACTTATTTTGCCAATCTGGGCACAAAAGGTACTTCCATCTTTTTTTTTTTTTTCCCCCGTCTGCCAAGCCCGTGCCCTTTCATTTCTATCTAAAGGGATTTTACTTATCTGGCAAAAAAATCAAGTAGTCCTAGCGTGTGGAGTTTTGCATATCTGTGATACTTTGCAGATTTGTACTTCTGGTGAGTACTTTGGGAAGTAATGCACTGCATAAATATATAAATGCACACAATTAAGTATTACTGCTTATTTTCTTTGAATAAAAAGCTTTCCCTTTTTGTATTAGATCTGTAAGCTAGTTTGTGAAAATACTAGTATTTAAAAAGTACCTATAGTATTTACAGCTGCAACTTATTTTTAATAAAACAGACCGTTCAAAACTGAAACCCATTTCTCTAAGCAATCATTCTTCAACATGAAGAGCCATTAAGAGGAAAGCAAAGATCAGATGGTCTGCAGCTGGATTTAGGAAAGTGGAAGACTGATGAATAAATAAATAAACAAGCCCAAAGCACAGCAGTGGGGATTAGGGAATAGTTAGCAATAATAGCTTGTCTTAGGTCAGAGAATTTCAACCTTATCACATCAGTGTGTTAAATAACATTTTCTGAAATATGGTTTTGCCTTTTGAGGTTCTAAAAAGTCTCCTTCCGCCTTCCCCCAGTGTAGAAAACTGTACCATCCTCACTGTGACAGTCCATGGCTCTCCTGCCCCAGTATATACATTTAAAAAACCGTACAGTATTAGAAATACAATTGTCAATATACCTTAATTCATCAAAGATCATTTAAGAAAAACCTTGCATGTTTTATAAGCATGTTAAATTAGCCATGTGTTCATTATATTGGAGATTTTACATTTTAATTATGATTTGTGATGTCCAAATTATAGGTCGGTGTGTATGCCTTTGTTGCAGTGGCTTTCTCTCATCTATCAGTTCATTTGAGCTGTAATATTACTTTCTTCTAATAAAATTTTAAGCTCATCAAGTCAGGACAGGAAAATTGTCCATGGATTGGTCTCCTACTGAGCCCCGAGTATTAAGAGGGGGGTCGGGTGTCTTCAGAATGGCTCATTCTACTTGCAGGATGCAGGGAAGCTTTGTGCCAGAGTCCTGACATACGAGAGAGAAGCAGCTCTAACCTGAATGTTGGAGAATCCTGACCTTAATTGTTCAGGACAGGGACAATGAATCTTGATCCTTGGAACAGTCTTAGCTATTCTGGGAAATGTAGTCATCTCAAAGTATGACAGTTTGGTTATTACTGATTAGACATGTTTCAGATGAGATTTCCAGGGATCAGTGATTAACATACACCATCTACAAGTAATATTTTTTCAGGGTCATATTCTGTGGGGAGCTTGGTTACCTCAAATCCTTCTTAAGTCACTGCTTTCGTATTTAACTATTGGATGGATGTTGGTACAAAAGCTTGCAGTTTCTTCACCACCCCCCCCCCCCCCCAAGTGGGTAGGCATACCAAATTACTTACGGAAAAGCTAATACAGCTAAAGATATTACATAGCAGAGTATGCTGACTAACATTCTCCTGGGAAGTGCTTTCAACAGAACACACCATAAATCTGTTATTTATGAAAGGAGCTCTCTGTCTCTCTAAAGGTGTAATTTCTTTACTGTTGCCAAAAAATATGTAGCAGTCCTTATTTCTATAAATGTTTTTAGGCTAGGTAGATTCTGAATTTGCAGTGCGTCAAAGAAAAATGGCATAAAGCATTCACATAATAGGATGAGAGATTTTTGATAAGTACCAAAATGTACATACATCCAGCAAAACTGCAGTGGCTTGCTGGTAGAAGATAACCCAAGGTGATGACTGGACGTTAGAATAGAGTTCGTTGGCTAAAAGGAAATGTGAACATCATGGCACGTGTCAGGGCCGTGAATGCTATCATAGGTCTCGTGGAAGAAATGGATGTTTCCCTCTAGTCTTGGAATTTCCAATAAGTTTCCAAAAGCTAATTGTGTCGTGCAACGCATATATTTAGTTCTGTAATGACACTGATGATATTCGTTTGAGTATTTCCTTTTCCGCATATTGCTGGATGCGGTATGCCCTGTTGAGCATTTTAGACCTGTAAAATGCAGAATATTTTCTAACAAGTGATCTTGCATGTTGCAGGTACTCAGTGCTTTGCAAGGTCTGATTCTGTTTAAAGGATGTGAAGAAAAAGTGATCTTCTTGGTGCTTGAACTCTAAACATGTTGGAGATGAAACTATACCCATTTGGCTTTTGTAGTTTACTCCCCTTTTGCTTTTTTGTCGCCGTGTTTTTTTGCCATGACTTTACCGTCTTGAGTTGAATTGCCCCTCACCAGTGAGTATACACCGATTTTAAACAGGTCAGATAAATATTGTATGTTAACCGAAGCAGCATAGCCTTTCAGTCTACTAAAAATACAGGTCTTAGCATGATTCCTTCTTCTTCTAGTAACCAAAGAAGATTGCTTTGCTCAGGACAGTGTATTCTATTAAAAAAAAAAAAAAATCTAGTATATATTCTGCTGTTCTGTGTTCTCACTAGCATTTAGAGAACAAGCAGAGAAAAGCAACCTCTTTGTCCTCTATATACTGCATAAAGCACATTGTAAGCATTTTACAAGCATAAAGTATGATGGTTTTATTTAGTACTTTACATTTGAAGATTGTGACTAACCAATCCTTTTATCTGAGCCTGATATTTTCTATTTAGTATGTAAAGATGAAGATAGAAAGATGGCCTCTTGCGTTAGAAAACTGGACTGAAATTTATCCTGGGGTCAATTTCTAGCACTGTTCAAGCTTTATTGTGGTCTTCAACAAGTCTTAATTTCTTGTGCCCCAGTTTTCTGTGCGTAAAACACAGCTAAAATTTCTCTTTGTTGACAATTGTGCATACTGTCCTGATGTTTATGTGGGTCATGGGCTTGTTCTTACAATCTGCGTTTGGCATCTTAGAATGACCGTGGCCTCGGTCTTGGCTTGTAATGCAAACCACAGGCTGATGCCTATAAAGAGATTTTTTTGTCTGTGAGGCACCTAGACAGTCTTCACAGCAGGTAGAGAGCTGAAGGAAGCTGGCAGAGTAACAAATTATATTTTTCTATGTGTTTATATCTGTGGTTAAATAATAAATTAAAAGTTTTGTATAGGTATTTGTAAACCTCATACTAACAGTGTCTTAGACAAACACCATTCTAATGTGCAAAAGACCTTGCACTGGTAAGTTTGCTTATTTGTGAATGACTGATCCATTGCACCATCAAAAAATAATAGTTAACGCAGTTAAGTGAAATGACACGATAAATTTTGAACCCTTACCGAATCACTGTTTCATCATTGATTTCTATTTACTTGTTTGTGTTCATCAGTTACTATTTGTGTTGTCATTCTTTTATGGCTATGTCAATGTGATAAAATCATACATCTAGCTGTCTCTCTTGCATCCCTTCTCACAAAATCGGTACTGCATTTTTCATTGGGTCCTATATTTTTATATCGACTGCTCACACAGGTGCTGGTTATTCCCTTTAGAAAAAAAGTATGTTCCATCAAAGTATTCAACCACGGCTTCCTGACTTGTGACTGTTGTTTTCTGAAGAAGAGACTCTCATGTGGTTTTTGGTTTATTGTGGAATATCTGGCACCTATCAACCTGTAACTGTCAAAAAGTGATGCATTAGCGATAGTGACTCGCACTTGGTCCTTTAATGCCTATCTACACCCGCAAGTGAGTTTAAAACTTCTTTTGTCTCCTTTTGGTATGATCTTCAACAAAATTTGGATAAAAAGACATCCCCCACACCGACTCTAACTCTGCAGTCTCTGAACCCGGGACTTGGTGACGAAACAGTATTGCATTAATTCTTGCACCGTTTAGTCTCCTTATCTAATGGCACAGGCTTATTCTTTGTAGCTAACAACAATGAAGGGTGCCTTTAAGAAATCTCCAGTGAGCATCGAGGCATTACAGATTAGGTCAGTAGAACTGCTGCTAGGTTGAGCATGATGGATGAGTGGGAGAATGAGTTTCTGCCGCACGGTATTGTGAAATCTTTTCATTGTCACCAATGGGCCTATGAGGGGCTGATGAATGAGGGAGCAAGTGTCAGAAACGCCCTTCCTTGCCCTGGTACACTTTTAATATCTCCCAGAGCTACAGGATGAGTATTGATAAAAGTAAAGTTTAAAAATAACCATGGAGTGATAGGTAGCAATGATTTAAGGAGAAAGCGGCGATGGGGTTAGAGAGGGTTCATTTTCTAAAAGTGCACAGAAGAGAGGAAGCTGAACTGGCTGGATCGGAGAAGGAGCAGGAGGCTTTTTATAAGAAGCTAATGTGATGAGGATGACGAGTTCCTTGATGGATGAGTTACTTCCATCTGGTTGCAGTATATGTAATAAATAGCTGTGCTCATGTTTGACCTCTCCCACTTACCAGGCACATCTTTGTCTTTTGGGATATCCAGGAGGGAACTGTCCATTACAGTCAGGGGGAAGGGGCAAAGAGTGACCAACATACAGAGCTTGGGAGGCTTAGAGGTTTGCACTTAGGGCAAGGGAAAATGGTGTCAAAGTTGTATGAAGTGAACAAGAGAGAAATTGTTCCATTACTTCCTGTGCAATGTCATTTTAGAGTAGGAGGCATATTTTGAAACGGTTTCCTGCATAAAAATCTTGCGAAGTCTGATTGTTCTTGTTCCGGATCTGTAGATATAGATATTTTTTGCCTTCACTTCTGTTTTTCTGGATTCGTTTTTGTGTCTCATCCAGGAAAAACTTGACAGAAGGATTGTGTTCCTTAATGTAAACATTTAGCTGGAGGGCAGCAAGAGTTCTTGCTTATGGATAGAACATGTCTCTGCCTTTGGAAAGTTTTATCACAACAGATAGACAGGGTTGAGCCAAAGATTTCTTTTGGTTATTGTAGAGAACTTCATTCTGGAAAGAAATAGTTCATTATAGCTAAAAGAAGTGTTCTCAGAAACCAAAATGTGGTGCTAGATGTTTTAGTGTTGTCAAAGCCTTCAAAAATAGTCTGAATTCCTATTTTTCTGTTGATTAAGCTAGAAATGGTATGTCAATAGAAGCATTGGGTGAAGAGCCTGAATGAATCCTGTGAGTGTAAGGAAGTCAAGGTCTTGCACTGCAAACATTAAAACTAATTTCCCCTGCCTTTCCATTGAAATGCCTTCTTTTTTGCTCCCCTCTGAGACCAGGATTTCTTCTCCTCCTCTGTTTTGTACAGAGTGGATCACACAGTCCTGGAGTAATGATATAAAAGGACTCCAAAAGACCTAGCATTTGTTTACATGTGTAGCTGACAACCTCTTTTTAGCACATGGCTTTTTATGAAACTTATGACTGAAAATATTTTTTAGCTCAATTTTTTTGTCATATTAAAACTCAAACAATTATCTGTCACCTAATGCTAATGTGAATTTGGCATCACGTGTAATGGCTGCGAAGGGATGTAAAGTACAGACATATCTGCATGGTCAGTGATGGATCCATAATATCATCCAATAGGTTACAAAAATTCTTTTGAAAGCCTGTGTTTATTCAGGGCGGGGGGGGCTACATTTTGAATTTAGTTTCAGTTTAATGTTTAAATGTGCTAATTAATAGCAAAATAATTGATAAAATTCATTTTCAAGTTACATGCTAAAACTGTTACCCGTAAAAACGTGCTCTTTTTTGTATAAGTGTGTATATTGTGTATATGTAATCACATTAAAATGCTTCGTGGTGGTTATAAACAGTAGTCTTGGAGTCCCATGTGTACTTCAGGAGAGTAGCCTGGGTTTCAGTGGATGAGAGGCAGAAGTTAAAATCTGTTTTCTCCTGAATTGCCTATGTCCAGTGTTTACTTGGCAGATTTCTTCTCTGCACATGGTTTCCTTTTTCTTTAAAGATTGTATAAGAATGAGCCAATTTGACATTTCCTGGTTGAACAACAGTCAGGTTTTTTTCTAGTGACCGACAGTTGCCGTACTCAAATCTGACTTGTGTCTTAAAGTTCTCCTAGTCTGTTGTATCTCCTTGCACTTTTTGAGTTGTCTTTTCTGCCTAGCAACTGTTCTTTGAGGGAATAGTGGTAACTACTTAAGTAGTATTAGTTAAGTAGCAATACTGACATTGCATACCATAGTAGTAAAAAATAGTATTTCTTAGTTAGCTGGTGAGATCTAAGAATACCATCCTCCTGTGGAGGTGATGTGGTGGAAGTGTGCGGAGATCTTCTCTTATCGTAGTTACAGTTGGTTGGGACGTTAGAGAGGTGAGTGTTCTCTGTAAGTATCTCTAAGTCAGAGGGTTTCTCTGGGTTCCCTTTATGGTCAACGGGCACCACCAGGCTCCCGGAGTCCAGAACAGAGCCCGACTTTGGTCCCGCGATTCTTCCCCCTGCGTCCATGGCAGAGGCTGCTACCATTAAGTGTACAGGAAGCTTGGGGAAATGACTTAGGTATTTTGCATGTCATTCTGTGAGGGAAAAAGCTCAAAGGGTCTTTTTAGTACCAGTACCTTAGGCTCTGCATGCAGAAGCGCTGCTGTGCATGTGTGTGTCGGGAGGGCGGGGAGAGCAGAAGACAATGTTCGGAATGCCAGTTTCCCCTCTCCTTCCCTTGACCAGCTGGAAGGGTACGCAAAGGTGCATTTGCTTCATAATCTCACTGTCATTGTGGAGGATATAGGAGTTTCTTGATAAGCATCTGGCTGCATTCTTGCCATAGCAGTTGCTGATTTGAGCAGACACAAGCTCACCTCTAAGCTTAGAGAGAAATTAAGATCTTAGTAAGTGGAGCTCACCACTTCTGTGAGTAGAACTGTGATGCACATCTTGTTCTTCTCCTCCACTATGAAGTGATTCTTGTTCACCAGTCTTTTACAAAAAGATTTAGAGAGGCAGCCTAGTAATTTTTGTGGCTTTATTATCGCCAAAATATTTTGCATGAGCAGGGCTTTAATTCTGTGTGAACAGACACACACTTTGAACATTCAGCAACTAAATTCAAATTAAATCTAACTGTTGTGACTGTATCCTTTTTAATTAAATTTGTTTGCACAGCAAATATGCTAATGAATTTAATAGCTACTGGTTTGCTTTCATCATTTAAATCTTTGGTATATTGCATGTAATTTCCCAGTAATGTAGGTCTGCGTAATGATTAGCACTGATATTTACCCCATTTTATTAATGTTAGTTTTACGACAGTGCTGGAGATAATTAGCGTTGCATTTTTATTTTTCTGCAATT